>JAUMJJ010000048.1:7157500-8357500 GCA_033556795.1 Tapera naevia
CATGGGTTTAGGAGGGGTAGGTCCTGCCTGACCAACCTGATCTCCTTTTACGATCATGTGACTCGCCTGGTGGATGAGAGGAAGGCTGTGGATGTGGTGTACTTGGATTTCAGTAAGGCCTTTGACACGGTCCCCCACAGTAGACTCCTAGGGAAGCTGGCAGCTCGTGGCCTAGATGGGAGCACTTTGTGCTGGGTTAGGAATTGGCTGGATGGCCGAGCCCAAAGAGTGATGGTAAATGGTGTTTCATCCAGTTGGCGGCCGGTCACCAGTGGTGTCCCTCAGGGATCGGTATTGGGTCCTGTCCTGTTTAATATCTTTATTGACGATTTGGATGAGGGGATTGAGTCCATCATCAGCAAATTTGCAGATGATACCAAGCTGGGAGGAAGAGTTGATCTGCTAGAGGGTAGGATGGCCCTACAGAGGGACCTGGACAGATTGGAGAGCTGGGCCGATTCTAATGGGATGATGTTTAATAAGTCCAAATGTCGGGTACTTCATTTTGGACACAACAATCCCATGCAGAGCTACAGACTGGGGACAGAGTGGCTGGAGAGTAGTCAGGTAGAAAAGGACCTGGGAGTGCTGGTGGACAGGAAGCTCAACATGAGCCAGCAGTGTGCCCAGGTGGCCAAGAAGGCTAATGGAATCCTGGCCTGCATCAGGAATAGTGTAGTAAGCAGGACCAGAGAAGTTATTGTCCCCCTGTACTCGGCACTGGTCAGGCCTCACCTTGAATATTGTGTCCAGTTCTGGGCCCCTCAGTATGGGAAAGATGTTAGGATACTGGAATGTGTTCAGAGGAGGGCAACGAAGATGGTGAGGGGGCTGGAGCACAAGCCCTATGAGGAGCGACTGAGGGAATTGGGGCTGTTTAGCCTGGAGAAGAGGAGGCTCAGGGGAGACCTCATTGCTCTCTACAACTACCTAAAAGGAGGTTGTAGTCGGGCAGGGGTTGGTCTCTTCTCTCAGGTGACCAGTGGCAGAACCAGAGGGCATGGACTTAAGCTTCGTCAGGGAAAGTTTAGACTTGATGTGAGGAAAAAATTCTTCACTGAAAGGGTGATTGGCCATTGGAATGGGCTGCCCAGGAAGGTGGTGGAGTCACCTACCCTGGAGGTGTTTAAAGGGAGACTGGATGAGGCACTGAGTGCCATGGTCTAGATGATGGTTGGTGTTAGTGTTAGGTTATAGGTTGGACTTGATGATCTCAGAGGTCCTTTCCAACCTTATGATACTGTGATACTGTGATACTGTAATGACAGAAATGTGTTCTTGCAGATATCTGTTCTTTGTAATGACTCTCCTGAATGATTAAAATCTAATTTTTTTATAACAATGAGTTTTAAAAATCGAAAAGACAGAGAAAATGAATGTTGCTGTAGCTGAAAGAATTAAATTAGGGTTGGAATTTTAAAAGAAACTTCAGTTAGAAATGAATAATGATCCTAATTTCTGTGACGTTTTTGATTCTTAGTTAAATATCTGCCAGAAACATGTTAGACATTTCAATATGTTTATGGATGCGTGCATAAAAAAAAATGACTTAGTAACTGTAGCTCAGGAAGATATTCCCCTGCCATGGTTCGGGAATAAGTAGGTAATCTGACATTGAAATGTAATAAATTCTGATACTGAGGGAAATGAAGAGTGTTGTCAGGTAGTATGTACACTCTTTGCTGTATGTATGGCACCCCGTGGAGCAGAGCTGCAGGGTATTCTGAAAATCGTGTTGCTGAAAAAAGAATTCCCTCTCCTGATATGCAAATTCTCATTAATGTGAAAGCACGCACATGGCTGTTGTGGAAAAGAAACCTACCCTGCAAGAGTAAGTTTTCTGGTATAATAATCAATTTTTAGGATTTGTAGCACCTATTTTTAAAGCCAATTGCATTAGTCACTTCCAGAGTCTGTATAGATGCATTTAAATTATCCATAGGCAGGCTTAAGCAGCATAGCATGAAAGCCAAGGACAGAGAGCACACAGCAATTGGCATGGAGACTGGGTTAATCAACTTTGCTGGACCTTAGTTGGTTGTGGTATTCCTGTTCTGAATAGAAATGCATGAAAGCAAAGATATGACAGAGTTACTACAGCAGCTGCAGATGGAGTTAGCCTGCATCTAACCATGCTCATTAGCCTGGGTTCAGCAGTGGTTCTGCAAGAGTCAGTGTGACACTGGAATCCCAGCAAAGGCTTGTGAGCAGGTAGCTAAAGAAATGTGGTTCATATAGATATGTCTGGGCTCAGTTATGATCTTTCATCTGTGTTTATATGAAGTACTAGAAGTTGGAAAGACAACAGAAATACAGAGAATCATAGAATCAATTGGATTGGAAAAGACCTCCGACATCAAGTCCAACCCTTGGTCCAACTCCAGTCCGTTTACTAGATCATGGCACTCAGTGCCACATCCAATCTCAGTTTAAAAACCTCCAGGGATGGTGAATCCACCACCTCCCTGGGCAGGCCATTCCAATGCCTAATTACTCTTTCTGTAAAGAATTTTTTTTCTGATGTCCAACTTAAATTTCCCCTGGCAGAGCTTAAGCCCATGCTCCCTTGTCCTATTGCTAACTGCCTGGGAGAAAAGGCCAACCCCCACCTGGCTTTAACTTCCCTTCAGGTAGTTATAGACAGTGATGAGGTCACCTCTAAGCCTCTTCTTCTCCAGGCTAAACAACCCCAGCTCCCTCAGCCTCTGTTCATCGGACTTATGCTCCAGTCCCTTCACCAGCCTTGTTGCTCTTCTCTGGACCGGCTCCAGCACCTCAGTATCTTTCTTGAACTGAGGGGCCCAGAACTGAACACAATACTCAAGGAGTGGCCTCACCAGTGCCGAGTACAGGGGAAGGATCACTTCACTTGTCTTGCTGGCCACACTATTTTTGATACAGGGCAGGATGCCATTGGCCTTCTTGGCCACTTGGGCACACTGTTGGTTCATGTTGAGCTTCCTGCCAATTAATACCCCCAGGTCCCTTTCTGCCTGGCTGATCTCCAGCCACTCTGTCCCCAGCCTGTAGCACTGCCTGGGGTTGTTGTGGCCACATTGCAGGACCCGGCACTTGGCCTTGTTGAACCTCATCCTGTTGGAATCAGCCCATCTCTTCAGCCTATCCAGATCCCTCTGCAGAGCCCTCCTGCCTTCAAGCAGGTCAACACTCCCTCCCAACTTGGTGTCATCAGCAAATTTGCTGATGATGGTCTCAATCCCCTCATCTAAATTATTGGTGAAGATGTTAAACAGGACTGGATCCAGCAGTGATCGCTGGGGAACACCACTGTGTGTGACTGGCTGCCAGCTGGATGCAGCTCCGTTCACCAGCGCTCTCTGGGCCCGGCCCTCCAGCCAGCTCCTAACCCAGCAGAGGGTACACTTGTCCAAGCAATGGGCTACCAGCTTTTTCAGGAGTATATTATGGGAGACAGTGTCAAAGGCCTTGCTGAAGTCTAGATAGATGTAGATGTATAATTGAAGCCTAATGTAATTCATGTATGAGGGCCTCAGTTGAAACTGGGAGAATTCATTCATCGGGCAAGAGTGTGTACTCTTAGTAGTTCCTTTTAGATCATACTGGTCTGACTCAGCATTGAGCTTCTTTCTGCCTGCAGTGCTCTGAGAATTCACATCAAAATAACTTAGCAGAGGAGCTCAGCATTTCTTTGCAAGGTTGAGCAGCGAGAAAGGCCACTCCCCTTATCTAATAACCATGTATTATAGCATAGAAAATTTTCAAGGGCTGATACTGTCAACATTCAGTGCCATAAGAAAACCAGAGGACAGTTAGAGATTGCTGAACCACAACACATGTGGATGAGAGGGCAAATATTTCAACTTGCCCAGTCTTCCAATGTGGATGGCATGCAGAATTGGTAGACCACATTTAATAGTTAGGGCAGTGCACTCTGCCCAAGCCTCTGAACACTGGCTTCTCTGGAATAAAATAGCCATCAGTCAGATGGAAACATCCAGCAGATTGCAATTGGGTCAGGCTGTGGTAGTTGTCGCACTTTGCAGTGGGAACTTTTTGTGGTTTTGGTACTGCAGAGTGGTTTCTAACCCTCTCTGCAGCCATGAACCTCATGTCCTATGGTAAAACATTCTGAATTTGAGTATTTTTCACTGTATTTGTGCTTGCACAGTGGAGTCCCCAGCACAGTCCAAAGCAAGCTGTTATAGTGCAGATTATAATAAATAACTCTCTTGGATATCCCAGCCTCCTGAAGTAATCGTTGCATCCTGACTTAGACTCCATTTGTTCAGTACTTAGTAGACGGTACAGGCAGTATTGTGGGTTATTGCTTATACCATCTCTCCCAAAGTCTCCATTTATTTTCTGCTGCTGTAGTTGGGTGCTCTACTGTTTGCCACCCCTGTGTGCATCTGTTAACCGTAACATATCTACATTGCAGACTAACAGATAACTACTGCCTCTAATGAGCTTGGAAGCATTGAAGGCAACATTGTCCTTACTGTGTGCAGAAACAGGATAATACGTCTCTGTTAGTTAGAATTCTGTTGTGCTCATTACTTTAAGTAGGGCAGGCAGTATCCAGAAAGCTTGTTGTGAGTGAATTGTTGAACAAACTTATGCAGAAAGACATTGTTAAAACTTAGGTTGTTTAGAGATCCCAAAGCTGTGTACCAAATTTCCTTTCTAGTGGATGTTGGCTTGTAAATTCTTTGTTGCCTCATCCAGTGTGCAGAAGCACATGTGGGAAAGAGAGATAACCTTCTTTGCTTAAGTGATGAGAGGGTGAGGGGTAGTGAAAAAGAGGTGTGCAGCAGGACCCCAGCAGAAGAGCTGTTCTGCAGAGTGTTACTACTGCATAGGCTGTGTGATATGAAGGAACTGACAAGTAGGTGTAAAGCAACTTTTCAGTCAATGTAACTGCAGTCAGCCAAACTTCTGCATTAGTAAAAAGAGTATTTGAATGAAGAAGTAAAGACAGGAAGGGGTGGAGGGGGAGAAGAAGCGTTTAAAGCTCAGATGTTTTTTATTCTTCAGAGATTGTTAAATAGTATGGTATAGTATTTGGCTTGTAGCAGATTTTCCCTTCCTGGCTGGGTCAGTGCTTTTTGGCATCTAGACAAGTGCAGAGGGAATGTCCTGTTTCCTGTGCAGAGAAAGGTTTTGGCCGTCTTGTAAGTACTTCTTGTTTCAAACAGTTCACTAGTCCCAAATGTTTTACTTGGGGGCTCAGTTCAACAAGGGGCAAAGGCTGAAGCCCTGTTGAGCAGCAGAATTACATTTGTGATAAAGTGGGCACAAATGAGCAGGCAGGATTTCCTCTGGATGCAAATAAAACTACAAGGGAGGAAAAAGTAAGCATTTTCTGCTTGAGGAGAGACAAAAGCTGTTTATGTGTGTACATCTGTCCAAAATGTGTGTCCATCAGCATTACAGGAATATGTGCAGTCCTGGATGTAGTGTGATATCAAACTTCGGTAAACCATTAGATTTTCCTGTGTTAAAACTGATATGAAAAAAAATCATCATCTCAAATTGTGAAGTTCTGTCTGAGTACTTGTATAGCAGCTTTTCCTCCAAAGCCAGCTCCTACAGACTTGCATTCCATAAGCATTTGCTTCCACATGTCTGTGAAACAATTCTGTTTTGCTGGGCTTATGTTTGTTATGGATATGGTTCCATGTTAATTTTTGACTGAGTACTTTTCTATTCATGAAAGATAGCGTAAATATTGCATGTTATAGTTGATGTTTCAGAGAAATCCTTTAAAAAGAGCACAAAAGCCTGGTACTTTATCTATTGTATTGTTTTGGACAGAAGTCATAAAATTACCAAATTATTCTTTTTCTTGTTAAATACATGATGTTTGATTCTGTTCCATTTCCTGCTCATTTTTACTCACCTGTCTACCTTCAATTCTTTTTCTTGTCTCATTTTTGCCTGCCTTCAAACTGACTCATAGCAGTGGTGTGTACTGCCTGAGTGGCCACCCTCTGCGGTTCTCATCTATGCTTCAGTTTGTCCTGCCTGAATGTTTCTCCTCAAAAGGCTGCTCTAGAAGTATTTAGGATCACCAGCAGGGATGTCAAATCAGCCACAGCCCCCAGGCTGATATAATAACCTAAGTTAATAGAGATGTACGCTTGCAGGTTTTGATCTTCCCTGTTGTCTTCTTTAACTGAAAAATTATGCGATGCAGTAATCTTTGCACACGCTCTTTCTCATTTTCTCTCTCTCAGCCTCTTATTCATATGTCGTAATGTGAATGTTCTTTCACTTGGCGTACATTTACAGTAATGCATATTCAGAATTAGCCATGGCATACTACTGTGAGAGGCTAACAATTTTTGGCCAAATAGCTGTACAGAATTCTTCTTATGGTCATCCAAAGATGAGTTTTATTGAGATTATCAACTCCCATCTTGCTACTTTTATTGCTTTATTCGGAGGAAAATTTTGGGTTTAAGTACCAAGAAAAAAAATGGACCCTTATTATATAATTTTATTGACATTAATAGTTTTTATTAAAAGGAGTGAGGAATCAGTCTGTTACAATTACAGCTATGCTGCAAGATGCTTAGGATACCAATAATTAATCACAATTTTGGAACTTATCTGCATATTCATCACCTCTCCTACCTGTTATTTAGTCTTTCCATATTATAAATTTTTGTTTGTCATTAGGGATTGGTGCCAGGAAGAAAAAACTTACTCATGTTTGCTTATTATAGAATAACTCTGCATTCAAATTAATCACTCAGTTGTATGCCTGCTTTTACTTATTTGTAACAGTTGATGATGACCACAAACAAATATTTCTGTATTTGAAGCAGAAGTACTATCTTACTGACTGTAGTTCTGTTGTAATAGATCATAATCCTCAGAGATCAAGAAAAAAAGCCAGTTTTGTATGTTGTTCAATGCCAGCCTTGTTAGCATAGTTCAGTTAGCACTTAAAATACTAATAATAAAAATAATAAAAAAAAATCAAAAACTCAAATTATGAACATAAGTGTTGAGCTGGAATTCTTATAAGACTCAGCTCTTTTCCATGAGTTTTAGTGCTCTTTATTTCATTTGTACCAGAATACGATTTTTTTTTCTTCTCAGACCTCTTGAACTTCCATTTGCAATTCTGACTGATGACAAAATGTTACCAAATCTTGAAGAAAGTACAATTCTGTTTCTGAGATATTCTTATTCTGTTGGAACTAAAGATCCCTCCCACGTATGGTCTTAAACCAATACTTAAACCCCAAATGTTTTAGTGATATGCTTTATTGCATACTATATTTTTCAAAACAAAAAAAATAAGACGAAGAGGTGGCATAATTTAGTAATTAAAACAAAAAACTTGTTCTGTTGCCCTTATTGGCTGTGATGCCCATGTAAATCATGGTGAAAGGTTCTTGAAAATTGCGGAAAATAAGTCTTTTTCATGATTTACGTGCATTTTTGTAGAAGGTCTCAGAGATAAGTTATTAATACAGGAAATCACTCTTGCTCTGTTTTTTTTGTACTGTGTGCTAAACACAGTAATACTAAACTAATTTTAATTGTCTTATCACAGTGGATATATTCGAGAGGAATATAATTTTCTTATGGAAAAATACTTGGAAGAAGATTCATAATGTATGCTGTCTGCCATTTACCACAGTTGTGCTTGAAATAGAACAGTAGGAGTTTCTCTAAATTTCTGGTAACCATGACAACTGTTACTTTAGTGTTATTAGCTCAATGTAATTTAGTGGAATAGGTTGCTAGAGGTAATTTTTAGCTACATTGGGATGATACTCGTTATTGGAATTCTAAATATTATTTAGAGTTTATGTTTAAAAATCTCTTAGTCATAATACTGAAATACACTCTATGCTTTGTGGATTTGTTTTTTTTTAGCAAGAGCCTCACTTTGCAGAGGGGCAGGTTAGGGATCTTGTCTGAGGCCCGGGCATGAGTCTCAGACAGATCTCTCCTTGAAACTTGTGTGTCGCTGGTTGCCACGCAACCATTCAAATCTTAGGGCTTAATGGATATAAGGTTTCGATCCTCGCAGTTTCCTCTCTTTTTCTTCTTAAGCATGTTTTATACACATAAAAGTCCACCCTTTTTCTGTAGCTATTTGTTCTTCATTCCTAGAATTATGAAATTTTATTCCTCATAAAACATGGCATAAAGACAATGGCACATACTTGTGAAACTGCACAAGTGCTCTGCAATTTGTATGCGATCTGAAGTGTGTGGAGAATTCTACTTTGTTTAAATATGGAAAAGCATGATATGAAAAGCAGTGTAGGCAGGAAAATGCATTCCTTAAAATCCCGGCACACATTGATAAAGAAGTGATTTCAAGTTGAAAGTAAAAATGATAAATGAGTCAGAATGGAAAAAAGAAAACATAAGCTCAATTTAGGAAAGTACCCTCATTGAAAATTAATCCATTTGAAAAGACAAAAGAAATTAGACACAACAGAAGCCTAATTCTATTCTCTTCTGTCTTATGTAGTTATCTTTTAGTGTATAGTGAAGCAAAAAGAGACTGAAATGACATTCACAGTGTTAAAAGCTTTGCTCTTGTCTTGCACAAGGTACAAGACAATCAAAAATCTTGTTTGGTGTTATCTAATTTGAAAAGATGTAAATGAATGTAGGTAGGAGAACCAATACAAGTATTTTCCTTTAAATGGATGGAAGATATATCAGAAACAGAAATTTGGTTTGAGTGTTTCATTTTATGAAACATGGATTTATGGTAGGGCAGCAATGGTTTGGGGAATAGTTTTGTCATCTGAAGCATTTTTGGAATATAGTTCGTCACTGATTTCCTCCAAAAGAATATTTTACGTATATCTCAACCTTAGCATAACTGACAGAGGAGAAAAGAACCATTTTTTCATGGAAGCAACTTCTTTGAACTGTTTTTTGTATATTTTCATTGCCATTCAAAGTATTTTTTAGAATCATTGTTACTTTGTATCTGTTAGGTGACATGTCTTACCATTTTTGCTAGTGTTTCATTTTTATTTTCTTTTTACGTTGATACGGCTGAGGATAACAAATATTACTGTGCCTAAGGTAGACAGCTAAAAGATAGATGGGCTGTATGCTGAACCATTTTATATCTATCTGTTTTGCCTGCAAGTGCATCACTGAAATAACAAGCCTATTAGGTTCTTTACAGGCTAATACTGAAAATTATTTCTGTATATTTAAGCCTCTTAACTAGTTCATAGTCTGTTTGTAGCCTAATTTTCAAAACCTGGATGAAATTTCAATTATTACATCAAACAGAAATGTGTTAGCTTTGTAAAGATGTTCAGGAGACTAGAATTTTATTAGTTATTTCTCATTAAGCCCATGCAGATGTGTACTTCTAAGTTTCTTATAACAGAGATGACATCCAAAAAGTAATAGTATCCATGTTGCTTATGGAATGTTTTTATCAATACACGTGGACGCACACCGTGTGCCATGAACAAGCCTGTTCTTCAAGGAACTGGTTCTGTAATGGTCTTGGCATTTTTTTGAAAAATGTGAGAGTTAGTATTTAAAAACTGTAGTGTGATCCTAAGTATGGGGCATTCCAGACACTTTGAGCCTGAGATATACACATTGAAAATCCTGCTTTCAGGTGGCACTTAACCCTAGTGGCACCTAAAATTCACATCTGCAAAAGATGCACCTCAGATTTGACAGCACTGAGCCCAAGTTGATTTTGATTTGCACCTGCTTCACCTACTCTGCCATCTAGGCAGTGTTCTTAAGCAGCACTTTTAGAGATTGTTCACTACGGAAGATGACCTTTCTTTAATGAATGGTTTCAGAGGTTAAAACTCTTACTCTAGGGTGTAGGAGGCAGCTGTGGAGAGCTATTTTTTCTCCTTCAGAAGATTTGAAACCTTATGTGTGTATATAGAGTTGGGACTGTTTAGCCTAGAGAAGAGGAAGCTCAGGGAGGATGTCATCAATGTACATAAATACCTGAAAAAAGGCAGCAAAGAGGATGGAGCCAGACTCTTTTCAGTGGTGCCCTGTGACAGGACTAGAGGTGATGGGCACAAACTGAAACAGAAGAGGCTCTGTCAGAATATCAGAAAACACTTTTTTTTTTGTGAGGGTGACTGAGCACTGGCACAGATTTGCCCAGGGAGGTTGTAAAGTCTCTGTCCTTGGAGATAGCCCAAAGCTGTCTGGATAGGATCCTCGGCAGCCAGGTCTAGGTGACACTGCTTGAGAAAGGTTTGGACCCTCCAGAGGTCCTTTCCAACCTCAGCCATTCTGTGATTCTCTGTTGCTTCCTGATGAATTTGCCCTGACACCTGATTTGCAGTCTCTGTGAAGGTGCCTTTATTCCTTTGGCCAAAACAGCACTTCTTAAATGAGAACAATGAATGTTAGCTTGTAAAAGAAAGAAAAAAGTGATTACAAGAGTCACTGTGGCATTATAATGTAGAAGATTAAACGTAAATGTAGAGTGAAGTGCAGGGTTTAAAGTACCTGAACATCCATTGGAGCAGGTGCTGCAATACAGGTCGTTCCTCCAAGGAATTTGCCCTAAACACAAGGCTAGAGAGACTTACTTGATATCCCTCCAACTTTGTGTACATTTAATTGCTCCACAGAAAGTGGAATTGCTTTGAAAAAAGGGACTGAAAATAATCACACCGAGCTGGCAAGTAGAAAGAAAGTAGAAAGCTCTCTAGGGAGATCAGAGGAGATTGAACTCATACTCCTGTCCTGGTTAAAGGTTTTAAGTCCTGAACTACTGGCTAAAAGAGGAAAACAGTGCTGCCTCACATTAGTTGTTTTCTGGAAGAAAAGGCAGCTCCTTCTGCCTCTTGTTGCAGTGTTTTACTTTGAATAAAAACTACTCAGGTTCTTATCTCTAGGAAAGGACCTGTGGCTCTGATTAATTCAGAGGGCCCACAGTGATTCACAGAAGAAGCTTCTTTCCTGTCTTGCATGCGTGCTTCTGAGCAGCTGTGTGCTTTAGAGGTTATATATCACTGCAATATTTACATTTCCTTTATGAATCTATTGATAAATCCTTTTTCAAAAATCTTGATGGCCAGCAAAACTCCCTGAAGCCAATATGAATCATGACTGCACCTGCTTTTAAAGGCTAGGTATAAAAGGTATCAAAATATAAGCCAAATATGAGAAACCGATTTTCAAAGAGTAGTGAAATTTTATTACAAGTCATCTGTGATGAACTGGCATTCACTTTAAAGAAAAAAAGGAAAGGGAGGGGAGGCAATTGATTATAAATGACACAATGACACTTCACAAGCTGTTGTTACGTTTGATCTGCTGTCCAGTGGTACTCAAAAAAAAAAAAAAAGTGCCGTGCCTTTAGCTCCTGAAAGCTTCAAAGAAAACTTTTCAATCTGATCCTTAAAGCTGAAAAAGCACCCTTCACAGTGAAAATAGGGGACTAATGCACCAACAGAAATACAAACTGATTTTGGAAAATAAATTTCATCTTGTTATGCTGCGGAAAGATCAAGCTACAAGTGGGAATCGCTAAATTGAAACATCATTTTAATTGTTTCTTATATTGATGCCATGGAACAAAAGCCATGGATCTCTGTGAACAGGTTACTTACTTGTTTCTGAAAGATGAATAAACCAGCTTATTAAAAAAATTAGCATACAACTTTTAAGACTAGAACTGTGTCATTACTTTTCAGGACTGTTTTCTGTTTTACATGTCTATATAATTCTTTCACATGGTGACAGAGAAAAGTATCTAAAATATTGCATATCTTCTTCAATGTGATTTCCATCGGTTTCGAAGTAATGACTGAGTTGAGAAAATTAGTTGACCAGCTAAATCTTAAATAGTACATGTATTGATGTTTCTGGATGTCACATGTTCGGTGCACTGACTTTTTTCAGAGGCTTTTAAAACATGTATGTAAATTCATCATCTTGATTGAACTTAATTTTTGTGCAACATCTAGCATGTGAAGAGGAATGGTTTTGTGATACTCCTCTGTATTTATTGACTCTGCAGATTAAAATACAAAATAAAAAAAATCCTATACATTCTCTTCAAACTGAAGAATAAATTCAGTTCAGGAGTCATTTTCAAGCATGATTTAAAAAATCTGAATCCATCCATGTTTCTTCTAGGCTAAACATCAGCTGCTAGCGATTGCTTTCTATGGCTTCGAGGAGTTCCTGGATGTAGTGAACCTAAGTGTGTTGAAAGAAGATAGCCACTTCAGTGTTGTCAGGGGGCAGAGGAGGGCACTAACATCAATCAGTTCCATCTACAGAGCTTATCTAGAAATGATTCCTCGGTTAGCCTGTGGCCTAATTTCTTCTTAGTAAATAGTTTCAGGTCTGAGAAAAAAGTTAAAATTAACTCTAGTTCAGAAACATCACATTAAAATACTATGGCTTTATTAAAAATGCAAATATTTTACTGACAGCTTAAAAGAAATCAGTAAAAGGGCTTTCTATTCTTCATAAAATTACTAAATTTGAATCCTTTTTAAAAAAACGATAAAATGTTAAGAAGCTTCAAAGTTGTAGGCAGCATTTCCATACTGTTGTTTGCATAAGCTAATTGGAACATGGCTAATATATATGTATATATTTTTAAAAGCACAGGAAAATCCACCAGTTTACAAAAGTATTCCTCATTCTGGTTAAAACTCTTGACTGAGCTCACAGATAAGTTTTCCATCCTTGTACCTGTTTATTTGGATACACTGCCTATCTTAGCTTTTGCAGCAGAATGTTCTTCAAGGCTGGATCTTTGACTGTGTTTTTATTAGGATGAGAAGGAAGCCTCTGCTCTTGGCTGAGATAGATAATAGATTCTGTAGCAAAAATAAATGTGACTATTAAGAGGATGCTTTTTAAAGTAAGGGGCTAACTCTGTTTATTCCTGTCTGCGTTGTCCAGAAAGACATTGTGAACTGCTGTTGGAAGTTGTGTTTAAACTAGAGTTCGCATTTGGTTTGCAAACTAATTTTCAGTGTTTTGGGTCTTGGGTGGCAAAATGAGCTCACTGTAGGATCTGGTTGCGCAGGCGAATTTGGGAGGTTGTTTTCAGGGATTCGTTTTTTTAGATAGTAATTCATCAGATTCTTGCCTACATGTGCTCTGAACAGGTATGGAGGTTTTCTGATCCGTGCCTACAGAACCTCCTTTCATTATTCTTATGGCTGGGGGTAGATTTCTCTGGAATAGTTTGTGTTGACACTGTGACTTCCAACATTTTACGTATTTTTTTTTTTATTTTTGGTTACCTTTTTCTTCAGGTGCAGAAACCTTACGTTTCCTGACAGGCTTCCTGAGGTCAGCATTGTATTCATATTTGTTAATGAAGCTCTCTCGGTGATTCTGCGCTCCATTCATTCAGCCATTGACCGGACTCCTGCTCATCTGCTCAAAGAGATTATTTTAGTTGATGATAACAGTAATAATGGTAAGAGGTTTTCATTCTTTTTTTTCCCATGGGGATTGGATCATACATGAGAAACCTTGAATTCTGGCTCCTGCTCATGCCATTGGCATTTCAGATGTTGCCACTGTATATTCTCCCTTTTGCATCCCACAGTCTTGCTGGATTATCTTCAAATATGCACAAGCAGAGCAAGTTAAAAAGGGTGTGTAAAAGATAGGATGCTCTTTTTATATGTTTAAGGTGTCTGGTAAGCAGAATTTTTAGTGTAAAAATAGATTAGAGACCTGAAAAGTTTTACTTGTAGTACTTTAGAGTGCTTATCTGCTTTCGCTGCTCTTTTGGTTGTATGATTGCATGTGTATAGTCACTTTCTCTTTTGTGTAAAACATCTTTCTGTGTTTCTCAGATATCTTCTTTAGATTTACAGTTCTCCTCCTCATTGGCAGCATTTACCTTGCTGCTTTTCTGCTCTATGTGCTAAGATTTTGCTCACTATGATCCAAAGGACTGGGCTGCCTATGTCTGATTGCTCAGTGCTTGCCTAGGTGTTTTTCAATGAGGCCATGCTGGGCATTATTTATAAGTCTTATTTTATGGCAGCTTTAGTGATGAAATTTTAATAATCACAGGATGCTGAGCGTAGAGTAAAATTTTGCTCTCCTGGGGGGTCAATTCTGAAGTCCTAAAATAGAAGATGAATCTGAATTTATCCTGTTAAAGGAAAATACTGAACAAAAGGTTTCTCTTATCCTTGCCATCGTTATAGCTGTTATGTGATCCCTGTAGCTAGATCCTATGAGTCAGTGCTGATCATAAATGTATCTCAGATTTATACAGAGAAGAAACTGGGAAACAAGTAGATAAATTCTCCACCCTAGGCTATACACTTCATCATCTCCTCTTCTGCTCAGCATCAATGAAGGAAAAAGTAAAATCCTGACTCTTAAAAGTACACACAAACCCCAACAACTTAATGTAGGCTTATGTCAAATCTAATTCCAATTCCAGTGAATAATACTATAGAATCATAGAATCATCTGGTTGGAAAATACCTCTGAGATCATTAAGTCCAACCGTACCTGTCCCCTTACTAAACCATGTCCTTAAGAATCTCATCTACCTGCTTTTTAAACACCTCCAGGGATCGTGACTCAACCACAACCCTGAACAGCGGTTCCAATGCATGACCACCCTTTCTGTGAAGTTTTCCCTGATGTCTAATCTGAACCTCCCCTGGTGCAACTTGAGGCCACTTCCTTTCATCCTATCATCTGTCACTTGCAAGAAGAAGCCAGCACCCACCTCACTACAACCTCCTTTCAGGTAGCTGTAGACAGCCCTGGGTCTCTCAGCCACACCTCGTGAGACTTGTGCTCCAGACCCTTCACCAGCTCCGTTGCACTAAGTAGCTGTCTTTCCATCCTGGAAACTCCTCTTCCCTCAATATCTCCTGGGTTGTACATGGGGTGAGCTCTACCAAGCTCAGATTTGCATTTTAATAAAATTAAATTGCCATCCCTATATTTAGAGTTACCTAAGTGTGACCACAATTTTCTTGAAATGCCTACTCACGGAACAGTGTAGGTAAATTGGCATGCAGGATTTATGAGTTGTTATTCTTAGTTTTTGACACAATTTGTGGTGTAGCGTTGCGATGAAGTAAACAAAAAATCCCATGATTGCATAAAATGGTAAAGTGTGAGCAAACTAAAAAAAATAACCTTACACCCAAACCCAAAATCAGCATGCATGCACACACATACACACACATTCGTGATTCAGAAACATCTTGTGAACTCAGGTAGAATTTTGATTTGCTTCAGCATTGTAGTTCAGTCGTTTGACATGTGGTTTTACTGATGCACTTGTTGGCCTTGGTTTTTGCCCACTCCCTCATGGATTTTGATAGGGGGAAAAATAAAATTGGAATACAGTTTTGGTTGGTGGACTAGGTCTCTGGAATGCGTTGGTAGAAATTTATTCCTGCATTTTTCAAACAGGTTCAGTTTATGTGATGCCAGGAGCTGAGTGAATTTGAATGGCATTGGTGCAGCAGGGCCTGAGGGCTCTGGACATGGAGGAACTGGCCACAAGGCAGCCGTAGAAGAAGAAGAAAAATAATCTGGCTGAAAAAAGAGGTTTCTAGAGTTGGAGTCTGTTTTTCTATCATTCACAGGCAGTTATTCCAGTGGGCACATTGCAAAGCAATCTCAGAAATGTCAGTGTCTGTGAGAGCCTGTCACCATTGTGACGAGCTCAGTGACAAATACACTTTGCACTGTGCTCTATATGCTTGTCAAAATTACTCTTTTTCATTATTTCTTACTTGAAATAGATAAGAAATCACAGAAAACTCGCTTAATCTTTCAGAAAGACCTGTCCAGCCACATTTTGTGTTAGTACCAGTATTGGTACTTTACAGTATGATATTTTTATAGTTGGCTGTGCCTGTTATTCCGGCTTGCCTCTCTTACCTGCCAGTGCCTTAAATCCTTAAGTTCCTGGCCCCAAACCAGTACGGAAATTGAGAGGAAGGAAACCTTTAGTTTGCCTGTCTTGGCTTGGTGTTACACCTTCTATACAAATCTCACTGTGCAGAGTGATACTTAGTCTCCTAGATAAATTCAGCTCTCTGCAGGGCTTTTTGCTACTCTTCTAACCCTTTCTGGTGCTTCTTCCCTGTGGCAGTAAATTAGATTCCTACAGCCCTCTTTATCCCATAATGTATGCTGAAGACCTGGTAATAGGCATCCATTTGGAGAGGATGGGTGCTTGGTAGGAAAGGGAGTGATTGTAAAGATGATTTATGGGCTTTTCTATTATTAGTTTAAATCCTGAAATATTTATTTTACAACTTACTTTTGCTTTTACAATATTTTATTTTCAATTTTTTTCTCCCTTCTAGCATTGCTGCAACTAATCCTTTATATAGAGTGTCATTCTGTGGTTTTGTTAGCAGCTCTTTAGCTTGTGAGTGTTGATGCTTGTAAAGTAAGTGGGTTACTCTGGGTTTCCCTGTAACATTACCTGAGGGAGCAATAGCTTGCATTGTGCTTGCATCTGGCTTCAGACTCTGCTTCTCACAGAAACCTGTCAGAATCCTAATTATAAGTCTAACGTTTATTCATAGACAGTTACCGGGGTCGGCAACTTTTATAACTCAATGTAAGGCTTTTTCTTCTGTGATGCCACAGCCATGGATTTTACAGGCAAGAAACATTGCACTGTGGGAAGTGACTGTGAAGAAAAAGTGAGAACAGCGATCAGACAGAGTGCAAATGAACATGCTTTTTTATTTTGAGTCTGTTTGATTGGATTCATATGACATCGTGATTCAAAATAATAGCAGATATGATGATTGACACTAGAGAAGGGCACCAAAATTTTCAGCTTCTGAGGGGAAGCAGTATACTGTTAAACTGGGATAAATTCTTGCTGTGGACCAAATTCTGAATCTAGTAATGAACATCTGAATTCATCCCTAATTTCGGTAGACCACTGTTTCTGAAAAGAGCAGTGGAAGAGCTGGTTGCTTTTAAAAAATCCAGAAACCTGCTTTCAGAAACTGTATATTCAAGCATATGACCAAAGTCTGCACATTTGTCTTGAACAATATAAGCTATAATATTTTATTTCATGCACTTCAGAGTATGTCAAGCAAATAGTCTATGACTTTATCTGAATCTCAGTGCAGTTTTTCAAGTTCCTGATTACGTTTCAGGAAAATCCAATTAATTTCTTTGTGAAGCTTCCCTTTTATAAAATAAATATTTCAAGTTAGGAACTGTGAAAATGCCAGACTGTGCCATTTCAAAGCAGAAAATAGATTTAACAGGTCCCAAAATTTTACTCCTTTATATTAATAAAGCCATTTCCATGGCTTAATCTGTGTTTTTCACTGTAAGATCTATTCTGGTGGAATTCTTATAAGCATAACACTGAAATGTGTCATATAGATGTTACATACGTAAGCATTAAAATTTAATTTAATTGAAGGTTAAAAAAATGTTCGGTTTAGTAACTGCCTATAATGAGAATAAAAGATTTATTAAAAAAACAACTCACATATCAGTGTTGTTAATTTGGGTTTCAGTCACATTGGTGTGAAATACCAGCAACAGCACTTATTTCAGGTGTTTTACTGTTGTTTTAAGTGCCGTCTGTCAGATTAGAATCTTTCCCGTTCTCCTCAGGAACACTGTTTGCTTTTCAGAGATAATATTTACTCACTAGTTTATAACTTGGCAGTGAAATAATGTATTCATTGTTACCCTCAGAAGTAGCATCCAGCTGACTCAAATGCATTTAAGGAGAGGGATACACAGAGAGGAGGCTTTAAAAAAACTTTTGTCTATACCCATTACTGCTGATAGTTTATTAGACTTCAGAAATGTATTTAGAAAAGTCATAGCCTGAGCTGGAGACTGCTGTAATAGTGTTTTATTCACTCTCTGGCTTGTTGCTCCCTGCCCCGTGGGGACAGGGTGGTGCCACTGGAGTCCAGTGTTGACTTTTAAGTCTTTTTGCTGGCATTGAGCCCTGCTGCATTAGGAAGCACCTCTTGAAGATATTTTAAAATGAGTTGAAACCTTTCTTGAAAAACTCATTGTGAGCCATGATCTGTTCAGCTTCATGGGGAGGTAATATGCAGAAAATATGTCCAGAGTATGCCTTATAAAATTTTATATTACAGCAATAATTATCATCGTCTATGATGAAATTTTTTCATATTAAGGTTAATAATAAACATTACAGTAGAGGCTCAGTTTTCATAAGGTTTCTTCCTTTTACTTTTAATCATTACTTATGAATGAAATATTCTAACACACTCAGTTTAAAGATTTTCATTCTTTGTTCAGAGATTTCCATGAATACAGCTATTGAATCGCAGTAATAATGCTGGGTATCACAGGGTGCTAATTTTCTGACTTGTGGTGTCCAAGAGAGTTAAAACAGGGTGATAGAAAGTGGTCAGATGCAACTGTATCACATTTCAGAGATTTGCAATATTTTCCTCAAAACATTGAATAAAAAGAAGCTTTTCAAAAAACATCCAGAGCTTTTCATTAGAAAAGTGTATTTCTTTGATTTTTTTAAGAGATATTTGGGAATAGAAAATTGTCTGATTTTTTCCTCCTTTCCAAAAGCAGTGATGAATAAACCTCAAAAGTACTGCTCAAATGCATGCTAGATTTCATGTTACATCATAATTGGAAGATGACTTACTTGTGACCAGACAACTCTGAATGTTGATTTTAAAAACCTATTAATAACAGTCTCCTAGGGAAAACTTTAGGACTTACTGTCCTTCTGTTTGACTTTTTCTTCTTTTACCTCAATGTCAGCAAAATTGAAAGGCATGTAAAAAACTTCATAAACAAGGAAAAAGCCAGACTTTTTTCAAA
Source organism: Tapera naevia (assembly GCA_033556795.1). Classification (NCBI taxonomy): domain Eukaryota; kingdom Metazoa; phylum Chordata; class Aves; order Cuculiformes; family Neomorphidae; genus Tapera; species Tapera naevia. Next base: position 7,176,302 of record JAUMJJ010000048.1, read on the forward strand.
CCTGCATTTACTTTTGGGCCATGATTAGTTCATTCTGAAGACTCTGCTTTATCTGCCTAAATTCACTCCCCCCATTAGTTAAAGGTCTCAATGCTGAAATCTCTATTAGTGCACAATCTTTACACAAGCAGACTTTCAGTAGTGTTGGCAGGGATTTACATGAAAAAGGTTTGTGTAATACTATTTAGGAATCAGATACTAAAAAGCCTCTATTTCATGTATAGACCTGGAAACTGGTCTCCATTATAGATTTGAGAATAACTTTAGCTGTTGTTTCAAATTATGTATTTTGTTTATGTAGTAAACATGCATTTACTGCTATTTGTTCTGTGCTGATGCTAGGGCTGCAATGAGGTGTGTCTTGCCTTGTGTACTGGCTACTGTGGATGCATCTGAAAAGACGTCAGAAGAAAATAACCAGACACAAAACATGGTCCACTGGTCCATGGTCCATGTGTTTCAGCAGCCAGCAGAAGTTAGCAGAATGAGCAATGTTGTTCTCATTGTGAGGTGTGAGAGAGTGGCATACGTGAATACTTTGGTTCATGTCCCAGTGATGACTGGCCTTGCAGCTCAGAACTCCTGTGGAAAAGATTAAGAACTACTAATGAAAATGAACTGTGAGATTTTTATAAGGATATTAGGCCCTGAAGATGATGTCCTGGAGCGGCTGCAGACTGTTTTCTCCCCTTACTTGTTCAGTCCTTGTGATGTTGTATCCGATTCTGCTTTAAAGAGAAGAGACTGTGGAGTAGGGTATCAAAAAGAAATAAGCTAACGGAGCAGAAAAGAGAGGGACACTGTCAATGAAGAAGGCTGTCTGTCGCAACTGTTCTTGCCCTCTTTTGCTTTGATTTATAGCTCTCCACACCTTTTTCTCCATCTGTGATTATGCCTCATTTTTTCATACAGGGGTGGTCTGTATGTATCCTTGGTCTTGGTGCCCTCAGTCCACCTTCCTTTTCCTTGTTCCGCCCTGGCAGTCTGCTTCTTTTGGATGTTTGCTTCATCACACCCATTCCATACACCTCATACTTGTTTATCTGAGCTTGTGTCCTTCAGTCAGGGTCTCTGTTTTCTGTGTTCTCAAATTCCAGTGTACCTGCTCCTCCTGTCTTCTGCCTATCTCCTCCACTCTGGTATTTGCTACTCTTTCTCACAAACTGCATTTTTCCATTTTCCGTCTCATCAAGCAGCTGCCCATGGCCTTCAGCACCAGTAATTAAACTCCTGCCTGACTCATCCCTCCCTCCCTTCTTTCCTCCTCCCTCCAGCAATATTCTGTTCCTTCCTTTGTGGTATTTTGTATTATTTTCCCATTTTCTTCTTTTTTGTCTGTGACTCCTCCTTTACAGACATTTTTTCCACTTTCATTTGCTTTCATTTAAAAATAATTTTATTGTATTCTTTTAGATCAATGCTCCTATCTCTCCTATTCCTCACCTCCGTACTGCATCAGACTCAAATGTTGACTTCCATTCAGTCACACGTGGGGGCAGGGATGGCATCCCTTGCTGAAGGCAAGACTGATTTTTGTAGCGTTGTAATTATAGTTGTATGAAAGCTGTTTGATAACCAGCATGCAATTTGCTTTGTTTTATGTTGGGAACTGTCCTGTTCTATATTTTTATGACTGATGTGGAAGGTCCTTAGCCTTTGTTTTCTGGAAGATTAGGAAAGCTCCAGTGCTGTAACAGTGAGGAGGGGCTGTAAGACCACTGCAGCTAAGTGTGGCTCTTCTAGTACATCCTAGAGAACTCACATATCTGTTGGACCATTTGCCTCTGTGGAAGCATGTCTTTGAAGTGACAAAGTAGCCTTTCAAAATAACAGGTATTTTAATCATCTGCGATATAGTATAGTTCTGTCTGGTTGGTTGGTTGGAAAAGCAAAATTTCAACGTGTGTTCAAGCTGATAGCATAACTTCTGTGCAGATCAGGGGTCATCAGAGGGCAGCAGAACTTTTATTGCAGTCTCGTGACATCAGAGTTTTTTGATTCAAATGTTCATATAAATACTATGAACTGAATCCTCTCTAGCCAGAAGTTGTTGAAAGTTAACATATGGTCTTATTATCTTTTATTCCATCCACAAGTCAATTTAACTTATTCAGACCTAATAGACATACAGTGTTGCAGTCTAATAATAACTTTTTCTGTTTCTCATTCACTACAGCAAGTCCATGAGGACAGAGTGGCCAAGTCTAAACCCAGCATTTTCTAAACTTGCAGTTCAATGTAGGCAGCACAATAGAGAAAATGATATTTTATCATAGAATCATAGAATTACCTGGGTTCGAAGGGACCCAAAAGGATCATTGAGTCCAACTCCTACCCTACATAGGACACTTCCAGCATTCACACCGTGTGTCTGAGGACATTATCCAAATGCTTCTTTAATGCTGGCAGACTCGCTGCCCTGACTGGTTCCCTGGGGAGCTGTTCCAGTGCTCCACCACCCACTGGGTGAAGAACCTCTTCCTAATATCCAGTCTAAACCTCCCCGACACATCTTCCTGCCGTTACCTCTAGTCCTGTCATAGGCTGAGAAGGCAGTAAACAGCTGTTTTATTCAACTGCAAACCTTATCACTGGATTTTTTTTTTCCTAATAAGACAAGCCTATTGCTATTAAACTAAGCTTTAAGATTGGAATAACAATGTGTCTGATTTCATCATGGGAGGAACTAATTTTAGTGTCGTCTTAGTGGTATGTACATGGCATATTTAATCCTAACGGAAGGTAGTAAAGTGGAGTATCCGAACTGCAATATAGGAAATGCTGAAAAGATAGAGCTTGGAAACAAAATCTAGGGATGATTTCAACTGCAGCTTTACATTTTTCTTCTCTTTTTTATTTTCATATAGCAAATCAAACTGAAAGCTATACTGGCACTTTTTCATTATGGTTTTGTTTTAGCTTGAATCCCAGTATGCCAGTTCATACTGTGTATCTATTTCACATGTTGTTTACCCTAAATATGTCAAGTAGCACAACTCACAGTGAGCATTTTCTTCATTCCTGTGTCTCTTCTGCTGTCCTCTAATGAAACAAGCCTCAGTATGAGCACACTCATACGTGCTTTCAGTTTTCTGATCGTATTAAAGCTCAATGCTGACAATAAAGCTGAACTTTCTAGGTGATAAATTGCTGCACGTTGCATTTTGGAATCTTTTGGAAGAATGGTTTAGGCCAAATTAGAGGAAATAGCATCGCCTGTATCACCTGTGATTCAGAAACTGAATCTGGGTGACTGTGTTAAACACTGGAATCAATTTCAGTAAGAACAGACTAGTTTTAAGCTCTTACGCTAGTGATGAGGAATTCATTCCATGTGTATTGAAAGTGCTGTGGGCTGGTGGCATGACTGTGAAAATGCCAAGAGTATAAATGCTGTCTTGGTCCACCTCTCAGTACTCTCGCTGTGATTTTAGCGTCAAAGTTAATTGCAAGAGATCTCTGAGAAATCCCTTGAACTTTATTTTTTTCCCATTTTTTTCCCCTCTCCCGTACTTGTGGGATTATTTTGCCTTCAAGAATGCTTGGGCAGTTCCTGATGATAACGTTCTCAAACACACCTCTCTGAATTTATGTATAGATCTAGTGCAGTGGCAAACAGTCATGTAGAGCTTACGAGAGAAGTGCTAACCCAAGCATACTTTTCTAAAAAAGAAAAGTGAATGACAAGACAACTTTAATTAAATTAATGCTGAGTTCTTAACTTAAACAGGTAGAACTTCTGTCAGAGTTGATAATTTGAAACACTTCTACTTCTTTGTGATAAAATCTGAAAATTCCTAGTATGCTGAAGGTTCCAAGACATGATAAGAGATTTGCTTAAGAAAGTATTTAAGGGTGCTTGAGTATATCACCGAATGATAAAAATCAGCTAGCAAAAGTATGTGAATAAATTACAGAGTATTTTATGTTCACCCAGTAGGGGTACACAGATGCGGGCATTATTAGATGTTTTTGAAGACGTTGTGGAACCTACCCTAAGCCCCAAGTTCAAGTACAGAGCCTTTTATCAAAGAATATTTGAATTCTTGTTGTGAATAAAAAAGTCAATTTACGTTTACTTTTCTTTCGGTATATATATATTTTTCTGTGGATGTGCTTGGGCTTTATTTTCTGAAAGTGTTCTCCAAGTACATTGGATGACCAAATTACTTATCTTCACTCGTTCACTGTTAGTTATTTGTGGGGCCATTACTCAAATGGTGTTCTTTCCTTTTGCACTGGAAAAGTCAAGCATTTTAAGTAGTATGCTTCAAGGAGCAGCCTGGGAAGCATTGGAGAAGCACTGTTTAAAACTTTATGGAAACTGTGATGAAAGTGGACATAAAAGCTATGATTTCCATTTACAATAATGAAATTAACATGAGGAAAAATGAAGACTTAAAGGTTAGGCTCTGAGAGAGCAAAAATATCTGCTTGTTTTTCCTCACTGAGTTTATTTGAAAAGGTGTTTTGTTTTTCTTGGGCCTCCATAACCAGAGTCCTTGTTAACACCACTTACAGGAAGTCTGGTTTGAGAGTCTGGGTAGAGAGAAATATAGGTGCAACTCCATATGGAAGGAGATACAGTTATATACTAAAAACTTCAATTCAAATGTCTGTAAGTCTTTCGGGTTTTTGAGTAAGTTCCGCAACCTGCTGCTGACAAGACAGGGCAAATCTTGCTCTTCTGACAGTCTGATAGGTGAAGACTTTGGACTGGGGGACCTGCATGGAGCTGTATTCCCCATTAAGACTCCTGCTCATCTCTGCGGGGTTTTGAAATGGAATTTGCAAATAAAACAATGACTTTTTTTTTTTAATATTAGTTTCCCTTGAAGTGTAATCTGAAAGGAATGGTGGATGCTCCAGAGCTTTCTCACAGATGTTTTTAATGCCAACTCAAAAGACAATTTGCCTTTCATTAAATTTAACAGAGTTTGTCTGCACTGCAGTGTAAACTCTCCAATAAGTGATTTAGAATTGTGATGAATGCTAAATAAAATGGCAGTATAAATCATTGTTGTTTTCATTTGGCAGCAGAGAAGATCTTGATGGAATGGCTAAATGCTCTCACTTCTTTCAGAATAGCTTTACTGTCATCCAATGCATTGTTCCTTTGCTCCTGACACACTCTTTTGGCCTAATGTCTGTCTAATCATTTGAGGCACTGTTTTCAAGCAGTACAAATACCAGCAGATTTGCATACAGTAGAAATAATTGGAAAGATAAAGTGTAAAAAAAAAACCAAAACCAAATATTAGATATAAACGGCATAATGGGTTTATTAAGATAAAAAATACCCTATACCTAATCAAATTATGGTGAAGGTTTAGGAAACTTAAAGATATTTCTATGGCTAAATACGTGGTCTATCAGTTTTACTTGCTACGGAACGGTTATTCTTCCTGACTTGTTACCTCTAATCTCAATTTCCACTCGTGTGCACTAAGTGGAAAGAGAACAACAAGGTCTTATAAAATGGAAAAAAGTTGACAACTCATTTGCTAGCAAATAAACAAGGTGACAAATCTTGTGCCATCAAATAAACAATGATTTCAATTTTTTATTGCTATGAAGAGTGCAATGTCAGTGCTTGAAAAATATACTTACATCCCCATGTCAAGTAAGTGACTATGACTCCCTGTCTTGTAGCATTGTTATTAATGTTTGAGCAACAAGTTTAAAACATTTACCTGTAGCCTGCTTCTTATATGAAATGTCTAGGATTACTTTTTAGTGATATTTTTACCCTTGAAACTTCTTTGTGCCTTACATGATCAGTTTTAAGCATGCACAGGAAGCTGTGTAGTATTGAGTCTGGTTTGATGTTCTCTCATCAGATATCTCACAGTTTCCAAAGGAATGTTTCTTCTCTTTACCCATTTTCCACACATACAAATAGATAAAGCTTAAGGAATACTGTGGCAAAAGTTGCATGACTCTGTGTGTGTGGTTTGTATCTCACACACAGGATCCTATGTGCTGAGATTAGACCTGAAGTAAGACAAAACATATTCCACAAATATTTTTGTGCTGCATAGTGTTGTATAGAAGGGCACGAACTGAAGGAGGATGTGCCATAACAAACTCTTGAATGTCTTGTGTCCAGGATGAATTCTTGCTGAGACATCTATTTGTTTCTGGGAAAACACTGTCTCCAAGATCTGGGGAAGGTGGTAGACTGCTGGACACTGAAGGTTCTCATTCGGCTAGGAATAAATCTTATAGCACCTTAATCTAGAGAATTAGTCCAATGTTAGAAAAGAGATTTGAGGAAATTTTCACCAGAAATTGAGCAGAGAGCTTAGGAATTCGTAGCTGTTGTTTGTAAGCATCTCTAGCAAAAGCTAGAGATTGAGAGAGAGAAGGAAAAAGACAGTAGGCAGAAGGAATGCAACATGCTTTCATGTCAGAGGAGAATGATGTAACTTTAATGCTTTAATGTAGCCAAGAAAAAAGGTAGGCTGTGTAAAAGAAAGGGAGATTTCATGTTTGAGAAACAGAGCCTTGTCCAGAATTCCCTTCTCCTGGGGAGCACAAAGACTATGTAAGGGCACACTGATAAGGTTGGGTTGTTTTTTTTTTTTCTTTTGTCTAAATCTACACAGTGCCAGTGCTGTCTGAAGTGTAAGTAGTGTCTGACTTGATATTTTCATCTACTCTGTCTTTTTGCTTCAGCAATTGTGTCTTCCAGAAGAGAAGAACAGGGGGAAATAGTGAAGTAACAGGAAATCTCAGTGGCTCAGTAAAAAGAGTGTCATCACATGTGGGTATGGATGGCCTTCCAGGAGAATGGTCACATAGATCATAGGAAGAGAAGCGTGTCAGATGAAATAATTTGTACTTCGTTTTTATCCTACAAGCCTGAAAAGATCAGTTGTTATGCAGTGATATAGCAGTACTTTACGGGTTGCCTAATATTCGGTTGATCCTGAAATGTAGCAGTATTTTATGCAACTCTAACTAAACTTTCACTGCTCCACTCTTCTCTTGACTTCACATATGAAATCTGAATGAGTGGCTCTGTTATTGTATGCCCCAGTGGGAGCTCTGGAAGGAGTTTTATGGCAGGAAATATTGGTAGTTTGTATCCTTGAAAATACATTGAGCATATGAATTACTCAATGGTTCTCTTTTACATGGTCCTAAACCAGCCTGGAACACTCTACAAAGCATCAGACATCATGCAGGCATGAGCGCTTCAGCAGAAGACAGATTAGTAAATCCAGATTAAGGCAGTCAAAAATCACCATTTTACTGCACACTGTGGAGTTGGATTTTCTGTTAGTTTTGCAGAGGTACATTCATAGTCCCTGAGGTGAGAATGGGACAGTAACTGTAGTGTTCAAGCTTTCATCACAAACAGTACTTTTTAAGTTGTGATGTGCTGCCTTTCTCAGAATGGTGCTGAGATTAAATCAGGCATGATATCAAATCTGAAGAACAAGATTAGATACATGAAGGCTCTCAGTTGAAAATTATTCTTAAAAATGGAAAGGGGAAAAAAGAGAATATTCCATTACCTAAAAGTTTGGGGGTTGTTTTACCTTTTTCTTTTTCTATAGGAAGATTTATCCTTTACTTGTGTCAGCACTACACTCTTACCAAGTATCTAAAGCTTTTGGGTTTTACCTCAAGCTTAAAGGGCTGATCTTGAAAGGTGACTGCCTCCTAGGACTTCCTGTTTCATTAATAGGTTGTGTTCTACAGCACGATGTAGGTTCTTTTTTGTGACAGAGAAAAATATTGTCCATGAAGTTGTATAACTACTCCAGAGAGTGTTACCACAAAATGAAGGCAATCAAGTCTTTCAGTAGTGTTAGGTCAGTATAGAAGCTCACTTATTGCACCCTCTCAAATTAGAAATGACTCATTATTAAAAGAAAGGGCTGTCTTCCCAAAAGGATGCAACTGGACCCTCTGTGATGCTACCAATTCTCATCCAAAGTTTCATCTCCTTGGAGCTCCTGTCTGAGGGACTGGCCTATGGAGATTACTAGGAGGATGAAGGCAAAACCAAGCCTCACACGCAGAGATTTGTAATTCTGACTGCATGCTCAGTGTAGCTTAGCCATGTCCAGTATTTGTCTTTTCAGCACTCTTTTAATAAGGCACAGAAATTCGGAAGTCAGGGGTCTTTTAAAATATCTAAGAAGAAAAACCTCAGGGGAAGTGAGTTAATAAAATGGTCTGTTAAATGAACCTTCACTTTATGGCCCTAAACTCGGAACACTGAGAGAGATGACTTAGTTACAGTAAAATGGAAAAAGGGGTCTAATCAGCTTTCCTTATAATGGAAAGTGCCCTAGAAATATATGCCTGTTGCATCAGAATATATCAAAATGAGTTTAATCAACTGTGGATTACTGCACAATAGCTCAATCAACTTTAGGTCAAGAAGAAAGAAAGTAGAGGAATTATTTAGCAGAAGAGTAAAAGAAGATAAGATGTATGTTCAATAGTTCATTTGCCTTCCTGGAACTGGATTATCAGAAGTATCGAAGTAACATGAAAAGCAGCAGTGTGTGATTTGTATCTCTCAACCAGGTTCTTATGTGCTCATCTATGATAAAACATACTTCACAAATGGCATTAATTTTTGTGGTGCTCCACAGTGTTGTACACACCCCTGAGTTTAAATTTCATATGGGGTATTTTCTTGAAAAACGCAAAGCTCTTTGGATGGAGCATCCTCTGTTACTTGATGCTCTGGTTGACTTTCCTCTTTCTATTAGAACAGTAATGGGAGTCCAGAACATTGATCACTTGGTTTATACCATATATAGTCTGAGCTATTAGATCTTTATGCTGGAGATGGATTTTATTTCAAGTAAGTTTCAGTCCACATTCAGAAACTTAATCACAGCAGGTTACTTTGGTTATTAGAGCCAAGTTTTCTGATGGCTTAACTTCCCCTACCCATCTCCAGTTGAACTAAGTGGGTTTCTGATTCTGGCAATTTTTAAAGGTTCCTATCTGTGCCATATGGACCCATTTACAGCAGAATTCTTATGATTCATATTACTGGCTGTGATAGGGGAAAAGCTTTCATATTATATTTTTAAAGTTTAATACCACTTTCAGTATCATGTTGTTACCTGTGTAATCAGTTATCTGTTCAGCAGTTACCTGACTAAAAAAGGCCCATAAAAACATCAGTAAGTATAAAATAAAAATGTTCCTAATTTTAAGGGATTCTTTTAGAAATGGAAGAGCATTCTTTGTGAGTTTTGGATAATGTGGACAGTGTTGAAATTGGATGGTGTTGAAATGGAGGGGTAAACTCTGCCTGCTTTGTCCTGTTAACAGCAGTACCCTTGTTGACATAAGCTTCAGCCCAAGGGCTCAGCGCTCCACAAGAGGCCTGACTGTGACAGCTGAGAAACGCACAAATTCTATAGAGTAAGTAGGCAGATATGAAGGGAGTATTGGACAAATTCTTGGCCTGGCACTTCTTAATTTCTAAGAAGTCTGCTATAGGTAACTAGACGTTAATCCTGAGAGTGCCCATATAGCTGCCTGTTTCTTGGCAGCATGAGGCACCAGCTATGAGCTGTCCAGGTTTCTTTGGGAAAAATTTAGTCAGATTTCTTTGTTAATATTCTATAACACATACTTTAATACAATTTGGATTCCAACTCAGGAGACAAAAATGTACATTGCTTCTGTGGCGAGTGAGGCAGGTGTGTAGGAGCAGGCAGGGCGCAGCCTCCGGAGCAGGAGGACTGGGAGCACTGGGGATGGATCTGCACTGCGCGTGCCCCTTGGAGCAAGTGAGCCTTCCCAGGGCAGGCAGGAGTGATGACAGATAGCAGTTGTCGCCATGTAGGGTATTTCTTTCTTTCTCCCTAGGAAATAAATGCCTCTGCAACCTGTGCCAAATCACAGTTCCTCCAAAGAAGGCTTGAGGAATTATACTGCTTGCTCAGGTCTATCACTGGAGTCAGTTTCCAGGCTCCTCAATATGTTTATTTGGAATTTCTATCAGTAAACTCATTTGTTGCTGTGCTTTTCCTGGCAGAGATGCAAGAATGGAAACAAATCTGCTGAAGAAAATCTCACTTAAAATTCGGTCTCCTTTTGAGAACTTTCTAAGCCTTTTAACTGTCCTGCTTTGTTAGTTGGGGACTGAACACTGTGTCACCCTATCATAAATCCTATGAATTTCTCGCAGCTGATTATGTATATTTATAATAGATTGTAGGCCTGATTTAGTTGCATTATTTGTATTTGTGAGCTATCACATGAAAACAGTGAGGTACTCTTTGGTTGTGGTGCTGTTTAGCCATTAGACTTATGATGGATCCATCCTCCTTAATGCCATTGCATTCAATTTAACTATTTATGTTGCATGGACTTCCATAAACACAGTGCTATTTTACCACAGATTCGGTATATGCATAAAAAAAAAAAATTCAAGGGAGTTTAAGTACTGTAACAACTGCCTGTAAACTTTATTAGGCAAGTTGCAGATCCTCAATTTCTTTTAACATAATAGAGAATAATTGGAATAACCAAGTTATTTTTTTCTGAAAGCGAAGGCAATGCAAATCGCAGAACAGCTGTAGACTTTTTTTTTCTGAGACAGTTCAGTTTCATTCCTAGTCAGCTAATTTTAGTAGATTTTATTTTTTTTTTAATGGGCTGTGAAATACCTTTCCCTGAATCAGTTATATCTGTGATATTTGATTTTTTTCTGGTTTAACTTTTTAAAAGATTGAAATTGGTAGCTTTGTACCTTAACACCTTCCCTGTATTTCTGCTGCAGTTTAGTGTTTGAAGTTTTTTCTCAAAGTCGTTCTTTGCTTTTTTATTTTTTTTGCTGTGTTCAAGTGATTTGGCAGTGAGCAAATTTGGACAGTTTTTCTGTGTTCTGTATAAAAGCTGTTTTTTAAATGTTGCTGGTGACTGTGCAGTGTTTAGAGCCAGCTATTTATCTTGCCAGGTTGTTAAAGCTATCGTCCTTCCACAGACTGCTGGTGTGACTATTCAGGATTGCTCGTGGGAGGATACTGCTTTTTCCAATGAACTTTTGTTCGAAAAAAGATGCTCCATCTTAGCGATGGGAGACACTGCTATCTGTCATTCCATTTCCCCCATCAAAGGGTTATCCTGAAATACCAACTCTAAAAGCAAAGTTGCTACAATGAATTTTCCATCTGAAATATGTTAATATTTATGAATGTTCAAAAGTGCTTTTTACTTAGGAGTTCCTCTTGGCCATCAGATTTGTGAGATAAAAATATTCTTGGCAGTGGAAAGAGTTTTAGATCTTTTATTGCACTAATTTTGTTTTATGGCTTATGGTTCTTTTAAGTAGTTAATCTAAAGCAAGTTATTTTCATGGTTTCAAGTGCAAATATCGGGATTTAATCTCCTTAGGTTTGGTGTGCTGTGATTTCTAACTGTGCTAGACAACAAAGTAATGTGTGCTGTTAGTATATGTGTCTTTACTGTATGCTTCATTTTATCCATCTGTATAGAGCATAGGACAATATTTGCTAAGTAAACCTAAAAAGACATGAGACATGCTTCTGTCAAGATTAATTGAAACATAGTCCTATGTTGGGGCAAGAAGAAAGATCAGATGATCTCTCAAAGCCTGTTCAGTGCTGCAGTCTTTGATTCTCTATTCATCAAACTATTTTTGGTCTTTAAACAGAAGAGCTCTAAGGTACAGTTTATAAACACAGTGATTAGTCAGCATGGGGATTTTCAGGGCAAAGATTTAGTAGTCTAACAAGGCTGTTATAGTTTCTGACCCATAAAAATATGTCAGGAACTGCCCTTCCTGTTGGAGGGAAGGTGGAAAAGTTGAAATGGTAGTAGAAAGTTCTCTGTGTATTTGGTAGATTTATTTTTATTCTTCTGTAAATAATTTCTGAGCTCAAAATTTTGTGAGGCTTAGACAAACCCAGAAAAAATAGATCCTCTAAAAGCTTTTAACAGTCTTGTCAATGTTGCTGTGCCAATAAGCAGAACTGGAGATCTCTTTAGTATCTCTCGTATTAAAATTCAAAATAGTTGGTAAATATTGACTGTGTCCACACTACCAGAGTTTTTTGAGATATGCTTTTGAACAGTGATTGCTGTATATGAAAGAGAAGGTATCAGTCAGGCTCTGCCATCCATTTGAATTGTATATGGGGAATATACGTAAAAGGGTTCAAGTTTGTTCTTTGCGTAACAGCCTATGGTGCATAAGACAACTGTATTCCTTCGTATTAATGCTTTCTCATTTACCAACTGCAGACAAGTAATTGCAGAGCTCAATTTCTTTACCAAACTGTTGGTGTTGGAAGACGTGTGACACAGAACCACTTCAACTTAATTTGTATTTATTAGCCGACGTATATAGTTGTAAAGTGGAGGGAATTTATCATTTCACTTACTTACTGATACACAGAGTTGCATAAACGTTAGTGAAATATACTCACTCCTGCTATCTCACTGCTAGTGAACTTGTTCATTCAGCTGAATGCTGTAGTGTTTGTTTTCTGTGCAGATCTCTGAAAATCAGTAGGCTTCTATTCAGTTATCTAAACATGGTGTTAGGGGTCAAGCTTCAGGTATCTGTTTCTACAACCTTGACCCTACAGCTTCAGAAATGAGCAGTTAGTGTCTTGGCAAAGTTTCACTTCGTCTATGAAAATGAAAATGTATTATTATTATTAAAATTGCGGTTGGTGACATTATAACTGGACATTGCTAGCTCCCAGAAGTATTTAAGGGATAAACCCTGTGTATCCCGGTTCCTGTATTGCTTTCAGACCATCTACTCAATGTAGTCATTTGTTCTATGGCTGCTTGTTTATTTTATCAGAAGACAGATGTGCTTCAAAAGAAATTGTGTTCTCTCCACAGAAGATGTGAACTCTATCACAGAGTCACAGGATGGCTGACATAGAAAGCAACCTCCAAAGATCTTCTAGTTCCACTCCTCTGCTCAGAGCTGAGTCAGCTAGAGGAAGTTACCCAAGACTGTATCCTGTTATGTTTTAATGTCTCCAAAATCAGTAATATCTTTATAACACTAGTAAAAAAAAAAAGATTTAAAATTACTGGAAATTTAAACCAGAAATACAAAGTTAAAACATAAAAAAATTTGACTGCATTTTTGCATGTGGACATAATCTCTTTTGATCTATGAGCCCAGCTGAGCCTCGCTGAGTATGTGCTTAATTCAGGCACTAGATACTTCTCACCAAAGCTGCTCTTGTCAACTTAATTCGCATAAGTATTTCTGATGGCCAGATGCTAAGGAGTGGTTAAAGTGCCTTCCCTTCAACAATTAAAAAGACAGAGCTTCTGAGCAATGTCTCATATGACTAAAATGATGTTGTTATTAAAAATACAGATTCAAAGGGAATGGTTAGTGGTATTTAAAGAATGGCATTTCTGCATGAAAAATTAAAATGACACTGCACTTGTCAAGGACATGGACCTGAGATAGCTGTGTAAGAACCGACTCAGGTGGTTTTATACCATGCCTCGGGATCTGAGTAAGTAAAGTCAGATCAAAGAGAGTGCCGAGGTACAGGCTACAAGCACTGTCAGGCACTCCTTGCCTGGACAGCCTTGTCTGAAGTAGGGGTGGCATCTAAGAGAGCTGTCACTAATTCAGAGCCACAGAGCTGTGTTATACTGTACACAGCAGCCTGTCCTGTGCTCTGCTTGAGCTTCTTTTGCAGTTTGAAGTGTAACTGGAATGTGTGCTCCATCGCCTGGGTCTAGGATAGCTAAATATTTATTTTGTATTCCAGACGGAAGACCATAGCTGACAGGTCCTTTCCTGGGGCATTACACAGCCCTCTGCCTGACCTCTAACATGTGTCTGGCTGGAGAACAATCTTCTAAGGGAAACACTCAAAACCTGTAGGGCAGACTTACCTGTGAACTACTGCTATTACAAATATTACTGTTCTCTTATACTGGGAAGACCATTTCTTTGTCATTGCCACCTTAAACATTAAACATCTACAGACTCTCCTCCAAGTCTTGTACTGTAAGCTCAGTCTTGCAAGTAAATCAGTCCAGCTGCTCCCAGACCTGGGGGTGGTACGGCTCCATATGCAGACAGAGCAGTTCATTAGTGCTGGCTCAGGTGGCTGTGTGTGCTCTGAGCTGCACAGTATGCTGTGTCCTTGGATGCCATGGTGTCCTGTCCTTACAGGACACAGTCTTTACTTGCTGAATGCTAAATCCCAATCACATATGCTTGCTAATACTATGCTAGTAGTTGTTTTAGGCTTTCAAACAAGGTTTTAATGGTGATTGGTCTTGTAGTAGTGAAATGCAAAGTGTTTAGGAAGAGAAAGAAACTACTAGATTTTAGTGAAGAGAACAATGAAGAACCTTTAAGAAGTATGCCCTGGAACTGCTGTGGATTTTATTCAGTACACTGTAAATCAAACCAAAGAGATCAATGAGTTCCAAAACAAAAGTAGCAGAAGGTTTGAGAAATTTCATTTGATGGGTATAGACATTACGTGTAAATATGGACAAGAGGAAACAGAGACATATCTCATCCAACTTTTCATAAGTTTTACTTACATTTGATGCCAGCTGATTTCAGGGGGGTTTGTGAGTGCTGGTATGTATCATATATCAGGTCCATTTCACATTGGTAGAGAAGCATATTTTGGGGAGAGCAAAAGGACAGTGTATACTAGCTCATTAAGGAATGATCGCATGGAAGCAGTGGTCACATGGGTTGGTATTGGAAGGACAGGCAGAACAGATTTGACGTGAGGAGCAAAAGTTTCCATCAGTGGAGTATTTCAGAACTTGCCAGCTATGTTTGGTTTGAGGAGGCTGATCACAAGGCGGCAGCAGCTCTTTTCCAAACAGTAACCAACCTGTTCATGCAGCTTCTGGCACTCACAAAGACCTTTCCAAAAGGTTTATTGCATGACTGTCCTCCCCAAGGAAAATACTTCCCCAAGGCTTATCTTGACATTCATTTAAGAGTTATATGTATCTGGGGATAACTTGTACCAAAGTCCCTAATTAATGGCTTTAGATTTAGCTGTAAAAATAGTCCTTTGATTAGGAGAGAATTGTCTCTCCCTCTCTTTGTTAAGGTATGACTGATATGTTCTTTGTTTATCTACCTGAAAAGATTAAACAAAGCATGTACAAGACAAACAAATCTTTATTAGGATTTGATACGAAAAGCCTTTTCTAAAGCACAATTTTAATCAGTTTTCACAAATGCTTCTAATTAGCACCCCCAGTGTTTACTTTTTAGCTATAGAGAAGATTCACTTGCACAGCAAAAAGACTGAGGGTAACTTCTTGTGAGTTGGTGATCTTCTAGGGTTTCAGAAAATTACTTGCTTTTGCCTTGCAGTAGATTTGGGGTTTTTTTGTTCTTTTTGTTCTTCTGGATTGTCTATCAGGGAAAAAAAAAAAAATCTGAGTTTTAAAATAAGGTGTTATGAAACTTATTAGCTCTCTGTGTTTAATTGTTTTGATCACCCTGATTAGTCTGTGATGAGAGGCGGAAACATGGATTAGTTTCCAGTTTGCAGTATTTGAGCTGCGATCAATTCTTGTTTACCTCTTCAAGCATTGTGTCTTTCTATGTTTATGATGTTTACTGGAGTTTCTTACTTTCCTCGTTTGAATTCCCTAACTGCAGCATGTGGTTCAGGTTCCTTTTCTTCATAAGAGCTGCAAATCTAACTCTGGTAGCAAGCCCTGCCAGTTCCTTTGACAGCATCTTTGCAAATAGCTCTTCCGATGAACATACAGACTTTTTCAGTGGAAGTATAAAGCTATGCTGGGCCACTTTGCTGTCCAATGGCAAAGATTTGCATGACAATAAATCAAGTATAATTATACTTCAAGTTTAGTAAGCAGTTGTATTGTTACGTAGACTTTTTGTGCTTTATTGATTGAAGTAGCAGCTAGCCAGTCCTAGTAGATTAGCACTCTCCTTTGGTTTGATCAGGGGAAATGCAACCAGCTGGTTCATCTCATGGATGACCTGACAGTCTTGGGTTCAAGGTGGAGCCCAAAATGTCCATGTTATTTTGATCTGTCTTGCCTTCTCTCAGCGTGGTACCATGGCTATAATTTTCATATACAGCATTGGTGACAGAAAGTGAGAACTTGAGAGCATGTGTCAGGCTGGCTGTGTGATGTTCCTATACATTTATTAGTTATGGCTGAAATAAAGGTCACAGAGGTTTTCTGTTAACTTGCAGTTTATTTAGGTGGCCTAACTCCTCCCAACATGAACAACTCTTTCCAACATAGGTAGCACGGCTGTATTTGCTATGGACAGTACAACTTACAAATCTGTAACATCTCCTATCAGGGCAGATTTAGAAAGGGAGATGATGTGAGATCCATGAAGATGGAAGAGTCACGTGCCTTGAGGAGCTTTTTGCTTTTCAGCTTTCTGAGACATCCATGTCTGGGCTTTGGGAAGTTCACCAGAATTTCTTTAGGTTAAATGCTGTTCAAGATTTTAAAATTTAGATATTAATTATAACTCTGAGTTTACTACCTTCTAGAACAATCTCCTCCTGCAAAACAGTAATATGAATATAGCTGTGTAATAACCCTCTAAGGGTTGTAGGTTCAACTAAGATGAATGCCTTGTAGGAAAATGGGATCATTACCCAATCTGAAGTTGTCAAGTGGTTTTTCAATACCACATATTGGAATATGCAGACAAGGTAGAAATTTAATGTTCATAGTTGGAGAGAATTTGATCATGGAACTTCATTATGAAATTTAGCTGTGCAAGAAGCATTCTTTTGAAGGTGCTAAAAGATTTAAATCTGATAAGTCAGACAGTAACTAATCTGAAAAATGTGAGTGTACTACAAATCAAATTGCAAGATACTGCAAATCAGAATCCAATCCAAGGAAATTAGCCTGTATCTGTGCAAAATTGTTATTCACAATGAAAGGTGAAATGGTGTACTGGAAGAAGTGGATAGGAGGTGATAGTTTCAAGCCTCTGAATCTCTATAATAAATGATGCCTGGTAGGTTCACAGTGCTGCAGATGACATCACACTAGCTATGTGAGATACAGGCAGTATTTAGTGCTAACAGTCCTTTGTAAAAAAATCTCCTGGAAAAAAACTTAAAATTTCCAAGCAATATTTTATATAAATGTCAGAATTCAGAAGTATAATGTGTCTAAGAAATAATAATGTCAGTAAAAATTATGCCTGGAGCTCTTCATGAAGTCATTTAAATTTGCTGCATTTATTGAGAAAAGGAAGCTATCCGAAAAATGTGGTAGAGGAGGGCCTGGATACAAGTGGTGGGGTGCATGGTTTTCCACATGAACACTGTGTGATACCTTCTGAATTGTACTTACTGTGCAGTGACTGATGGATCTGACGGTCTCTCTGCTTTAACCACAGCTGTTAAAATGTTGCTTTAGACGGTAAGGTTTGAAGTAAAGAGCTAAAACTGAATGACAAAAAAATAACGAGAAAGGAAACAAACTGAAATTCATGTAATCTTTACCAGAACACAAACAAACCTGTTGTAAATGTATCTAAATATTACTAAGAGAAACTAATTATTAAATATTTTTTTCTAGACCCTTGTTTGCCTAATACTCACTGAAAAAAGTAAGATAGAAGTTATTTAAACATTTTTGTTCTGTTTAGGGATTGTCCTCACCTATGGAAATTTTCTTTAGTGGAATTTCTGGAGATGTAAGTCACTTCAGTGCCCAGTTTGTGCTTTTGATTTCAGTCTGTTTTCGGTGACTGTTATCCTTAGCAGTGTCAGGTGTGGTGTGTGACCGGTTCAGAGAGGGGACTGCTACCTGCTGAATCCTGGGCAGCGAGACCAGAAGTGCCATGAGTTCCCTCATGTGTTTCTCCGCCAGTGCCAACCAACTCTGCTTTTGCTGACAAGATGAGAACATGAACTGCTAGCGCAGACTACTTGCTGTAGTCTGGAGCAGTTACTGTCCTTCCCTGGTAGTTCCAGTCGTCTGCAGTGTAAAGCAAAAGCCTGGAGCAGCCCACTCACCTGAGCCTTCAGCTCCTCACTCGGGTGTCATTCGAGGAGGGAATGCTGGAGTAAGTGGATATCTGTTGTATTTCAGTACAGTGAAAAGACATTTTTACTGCTTATAATATCAAAGAGTTGACTCTACTGCCAGTTGTTTCTGGGGAGCAGGAAAGGGTCCTCTGTGTGCATGTTTTATGCAGGCAAGGTCTCCGCCCTCCTGTGTGATGTGCTAATGGCCAGATTAATGTACTTTAGTTTAGCACACTCCCAAATAAGCAGGATTTAACCAAACCTTTCCCAGACTGCAATAGGATGCTATTAACAGTGCTGTTCCTGTATTATGAGTTGGGAAGTATGAATTTTAGTTTCAAGTTACCACTTGGGTTATTTTTAATGCCTCGCCATTTTTTCGGAGAATAAAAGAGTCGCTGCTACTGTCCCTCATGTGTTTCTGATGCAAAAAGGCAAGACATGAACAACAATTGTAACATAACAATTAAGCTCTAAACATTTCTTTAAAACTAATGGATAGATTATGATTAGATGCCTACAGTGAAATTTTCTATAATAGCTGATGTAACTTTTTCAATAATATGTTGCCTGCTGATACATTTCATCTAAAGATACAAATTGTGTGCTATTTTGTGCTTTTAATGCTTTGAGTTTGGATTCTTAAGAAGCAGTGGATAATACACTATTATAATAAGCTGCCCTTTACTTGGAGATCATATGTGCTGGATTTAGAGGTTTTCCACAGCTACCAAATGGCACGGTCCGGGCACTGTGCTACTCCTAAGGAGCAATCAGCTATGTTGTCAAAGAAGAAAGTCAGAATTTGTGGCTTTAATTTGAAAATGTGCATAGTGGATTCTTCAAAAAAAAAAAAAAAGTTTCTATCTTTAGATAGAACAAATCCTGGAGCTCATATGCTATTCAAATGAAATTATTCTGATCTGAATGGGTGCATTACTGGAGTAAGAACTGTTTGGATGTTGTAACTTCCAAGTTATTAAAATGCTGTGAATTAAAACCCATGGCTTCAACAGCACAGTTGATGCCTACCAGATTGTCCCAAGTGATCCTGGCAGTGATCTATGAGGTGACTTTCCTCCTAGGTTTGCAGTGGAAGAGCACACTGAAATCTCTCCTTTGTTTGCTTGGTAGGTGATGGGACAGGTCCTGCTCCTTCTTTCTGTGCCAGATTAACAGTCTCCGGTGAACGTGTGACGTAACACATTGTGCTTGTCAGAATTTTTCAAGACAATATATATAGCACACAGGCATATGAAAGCTGGCTTTTACAAGGGCTAAACTAACTTGCTCTTGCTGCCATGTGTGATGTTACATTCAGGGTCTGAGCATACAACATTTTTTCTGAAGAGTTCTCATTGACTTCAGGGATATCAGTATTTCAGCCTGTAAAACTTCTACTTGCAAGTGTTATTATCCCATCTATTTTTGTTTGCATTGCCAGCAACGTAATAGCCATTAGGATAATGAACAAAATTTGTTCATATTGGTATAATTTCCCTTTTTTTTTTTTTGTGTGTAGTCAGTTGACAGAAACATCTTGTGTGAGTTTGGCTCTGATGATTTAAAAATAAGTCCTTGTTGTGAACTACTCCCATATGTCAAAAAGAGCCCTCCTGCCCAGACAGGCTTTATTTCTCATTGGAGTAGTGGGTGCTGTATTTCTATTGCTGCGGCAAGTTGCATTCTTCTGCTAGTGGCAGTCCACCTTTGAAAAGAGAAAATAGTAACAGATCACACAACATGGTCAGAGGTAGTCAAGAAATCAATCTTTCTGACCTGGAATACGGACAGAACATTTTGTATTTCATGTGTACGAGTTGTCTGGTAGAGTAAGAGTCATTCATTCAAAAGAAGAACTGGCAACTCTACATTTGGAACAGGTTAAAAAAAATGCACCACGGAAGGCTGTTTGTTTTTTTTTTTTCTTTTCTTAACTGCAGTTTGATTTGTAGAGTGAGATCTCAAAAGCAGAAATAGTTTTATTGCTGTACTGACTGTCAAAGACAGTCTCACAGTATCATCAGGTTTAGTGCATGCTAGCTACTCTCTTGCTCCCAGGGAAGTATTTCTATGCGATGGGTATAAAATTTGATTCTCGTTTTTGATATAAAGTAAGATTTTCATTAAAACCAGTGTAGCATGCAAGGCTAAGTCCCATTTATTAAAAACAAATCCAACCCCTATCATTTAATACTCTCTGTCATTCTTTTAAATAACGCTATTAGTGAATGATATTTTAATATTGTTTAATTGGACCTGCTTTGAGTTAGGGCTTGGATTGCAGAGGTCTCTTCTGACCAGAATTATTCTGTGATTACTTTGTTTCATCTTCCTTTTATAGTCTTGTTCTTGGTTTCCTTGCTGTTAGAGAGAGGTTTGATTCAGAGAGGAACATAAGCAGCTCTGTTCCATACATTTCTAACTGCATATTTGCATATTCCATTTTTAATGCAACTTACGTGACTGATTTCCCCTGAATCTACTGCAGAAATAAAGTAGTTACATTTGGACTATTGTGTTTTAATTGGCAGTTTCCTTTTCCTTATGAATCTGTTATCATAACATGAATTACCATGCTGTTTCTTAGAGTCATGATTATTTATCAAGTTTACAGTGCAGCAATCGGCTTGCTGTGTCTTATGGTTATAGAAGTACCAAGTATTTCTAATGTGCTCTTCAGATTGCATTTTTCTAGATTTATACAGTCTGCTCTGGCTGTGTTCTGACATTTAGTTTCTCTTTCTGAATAGTGATTTCTCTGTTTCATACACATCCAAAAAATAGATTAGAATTAAATACTGTATATTGAAAATAAAAGCCACTTAGATTACTCGTAACAGCTGCTATCCAGCTGGGACTAGAGTGTATTTCCCTGGCACTTTTCTTTAACATTTAAAGGTCATTTTACAAATGAATCCAGGCACACCAAGAAATGAAATTATGAGCTCAGAATTTTGGCAGTGGTTATTTCAGCAGTGCATTTTATTCACTGTGTACCCCCTAATGCATGATTGTGTGGTTGTGTATTTCTCACTTTATGGCCCCTTTCTAAAACTGTTGTATCTAAATAAACATCAGAACTCTTTCTTGCATCAGATGCGATATGGCCATGTGATTTCAGTCATAGTGCTTGTTCCTGACCAGGTTAACAGTTGTGCTCACGTTATTGTATCCATAGTATATCCAATAACAGTCCCTAAATGGGAAGCAGTCATACACAGTAAACTGGAGTGGAATAGCATTCCTGCTGAGATTAATTCAAGTACCTAGTGATCAGAAAGTTGAGTGGAACAATAAAAATTACAAAATTACGTGTATGTGCTTAAAGATATTTTGAAGATCTAAATAGGTGTGGCCATGAAGAGATGTGTAGCAGCCTCTGTACCCTTGCTTTGTTGTTTGCATGGCAGTTGGTAAGTATTGGCAGTGCTTGGAAAGTCCCGTTTCTACTTTTACCTTGTTTTTGAGTGTTCGCAGGTTCAACTGGCTTTTTTTGTCAGTTTCAAAGTTTATAATTTGGGAATTTTGTAACATGAGAAAAGGCATTTTGTGTTTTTTTTTTTTTTTAATCTGTCCTGCCTTGACCCATACAAAAGCTGGAAGGAATGTTTATCTGAAAGTAGATTTATTTTCTTTTCCTCTCTTGATGTTAATGCTTACCTTTAGTAAGCTCTATGCTGTACTTAGAGGTAATCGTGTGAGTCCCTCCCATTGACAGAGGAATGAAAGGGCTGTGTTTAATTCCTTTGTGGCAATGCATTTCTGTTGACAGTACCAAGAGCTCTGGCTATCAGCTGCCTCTTGATCCTGACCCAGTGATGTGGATGTGCTCTTGCATCTGCACAGAGTTCTCTGGGCTTTATATGGGCTGTGGCTGAAACTACAGAATCACAGCCTCAGGGAAATGATGCAGTGTTAATGTGCTGCCCTGGGATTTGGGCGACCCAGGATCTATTCCTCCTCTGCTGCAACTTCTGGTGTGACCTTGCAGATTCATCTAGCATCTCAGTTTATCTCTTGGTCTTGCAAAGTGTTGCAAGACACTCTGCTGCTGGAGTGGGGGCTTGGTGATATTTATGACAGGATGCAGCTTGGGACAGAAATTGGATACTGTTTTGAACAGTACTCAACAAATAATGAAAGAGAAATAAAAGGGATTTACAACCCTTATTATAAAGACACTACTACAAGGTAATAGTACTAACAAAAAGTAACAGATGTAATATTTCTTTCTCCAGTATACCCCTCCTCCATAACATGGTATTCCAATGCCACAGATTCCAAAATATGATTTTCCTTCCTGTACTGTTGGGATTTATTAAGATGCAGCAAGATTTCTAGGTAGGAACTAATGATCTAGAGAGGGTGGTATCCCACTTTCATGGCTGAGATTGGAACTATGCATCATTTAGAAAAAAACCAAAATAAACCCAAGTGAGATGCGTGTCTGTTAGATTGCTCAAGGAATAGCTGCTGGCTCAGGTCTCTTCTGCAAAGCCAGTTTGTGCTGGGAGGTGTGCTGGTTCACTGATTTCTGTTTTGAAGTGGAATTATTTGCTGCTACATGGTTCTTATGGTGTCAGAGTCCCAGAAACTTATATCCAAGAAGAGGATTCAGTGGTGTCCACCTAATCTTTTGTGTGCTTAGACATGATGTTTCTGAGAGGACCTGAGAATGGATCAAAGCAGCCCCCACCAAACCCTTTGAAAGGAATGTGTGCTTCCCACTCTGCTGTGCTGCATTCTCCTGAGCAACTGAAAGACTATGTGTTTGTGTAGGAGCTGAGAGGGGAAATGTATATTCCTTCTGCTTTTATTGTAGGTAGAAGGGTGCTGATGATGTGCTAGACTAAAGAAATCCTTGGCTTGTAGTCCGAGGTGTGAGCTAGAATGAATTGTTGTAGGCCTCATTTATCTTAATAGACCTGGAGAGGTTTGACAGATGCTGAGATTTTGGGTTGCTGGATGCAAGGGTTGTTCATTACATTATCTGGCTTTACATGCAGCTGATCTGAACTTCTGAGATTAAATTATGCATCTCGTGTCAACAGTACAAGTTAGGTATAGTAATGGAAGAAAAGGACTGTACTGCTTCTTTGGTTTTGAGGTCTGTTCAAATCAATTCCTTACATCATGGTAATTTCTCTTGGGTGCTTTATCTATTACTAGATAATATAAGGTTATTAAATATGTGTGCACAGCAGCCCCTCGTTATCTGTATGTGTATTGTTGCCCTCTGTTGCAAACATTCTGTATACACATGTGCATTACAAATGATATGTCTCTGTCTGGTTATAAATATTTTCTATGTGGAATTATCTGCTTCTGCTGCAGAGATGAGAGGTGGTCACTTGAGCATGAAAGAGGCCAGAGGAAAGGAAAATAAAAATTATGAAGCACTGAACTACATACAAAATAAGTGACATAATCTGATGTACAAGCCTCTTAGATAAAGTGCAGCAAAAAGTTTTTCTTTCATGCCTATCTGCTGCCATGAATTCAAGTCATTACATCAACTCAGTTTGTACACCTGCAGAATGATTGAGAGGGAAGAGTGGGTATTTCATGGCAGCAACTCTGGTGTAACAGCATTACCTTATTTGCCAGAAAGACAGTTAGCTTTGCTAATACAATCTGGTTTCCTGAAAGGTATGAAATTGTTACTGGAAGAGTGGAGAAGCAGCTCTTCCCATTCCTGAGACTTTGGACCACAAATAATCAGGTAAAGAAGATGGAAAAATCTTGGTTTCGAATTAATTGATTTGTGCAAATCCTGTCTTTTTGCCAGTTTATTTGCCTTTCATGCAGAAGCAGGATGTACCTGATGAGATGCTTCTAGTACAGCAGCACCTTCCCTGATGTGCTGACATCGTGTTGCTCTGCCAGTTGGCTGGTTTGCCTTGCTGCAGGGCAGTGGATCCCATTCTGACATACTGCACGGGGCATTCAGGAGGGGCCCTGGAATCCTTGCCAGAAGCAAAATTGATCAGTGGTCTCTTGGGTCTGAGACTGGTAGTATCTTCTCTGTATTCCTGCAGCAGCTGTAACTATTTGCCTTTAAGCATCCTTTATGATCCAAGAAAATAGCAGTGCTTTACCTGGCGACCAGAATGTGCCTTCTAGGCAGCTCAATAAACACACAAAGCTAGAGCATAAAAATAATGAATTGGCAGGATTTTGCCCCTTTCATGTAACATTTTCAATCCACAGTTTCTGGCACAGAGGGGACAATTGTTATGTTAAACCCTGTTCTTTATTGAAGAATAATCTCTTTCCCTTTACTACAAAAGAAGCCATGTTTGTGCCAAGTGCTAAGGTTAAAGAGGGACATGGTGATTCCTGGGACATCGACATAGAAATAATTTTTTCCCCAAAGGTAAAAGCACAAGGCTTGTGGAGATAGCAATAACACCCAGCGTGCATTCTGCTGCACCAAAGTCAGCAGGCTTTAGAAAATGTATAAAGTTATGAGAGTGCTTTTGTTTACTTATTTATTTATTTTTAGTTCTGTTGGAAAACTTAAAGCTAAGAAGGAGGGTTTAAAAAGGTCAGTAAAATGTATCTGTCTCAGCAAAGCTCGAGTGGTAGACTTTACAAATGTAATTGTTCTGACAGATGGGAGGACTCATTTAAGCACTCAGAATTTGAGTATGTTAAAGCATGAAAGTTATTGAAAGTGAGGCTTAATTGACTGTTCTTTAAGATACTTCTGTATGAATGTGAGGCAGTAATTTATTATTTATGACAGCACTTTATCAATAACTTTAAAATTTGAAGTCTGGAGACACATCCACAACTGCTTTAGGACTCTGGAGTTGCACAGGCCTAAGGCATCTTACGTCATTGAGGATCTAGCCTGCTATCTTCCCAGTTTAGGGAGGGTAGAAGCATACAAAATGTAGACTACTTGCATATGACTAGATGAAGAGCATGATCTGTAGATGGTTTTCCTTCTGTGAAACAACGTGGGACATATGTGGAAATCTTTTCCGTATTGTATGGCAGCACCACAACCCATGAACATTCGAAGAGGAGGCAGGACTGTGGTCCCCATTGCCCCTCTGAGCTAGGACTGGCCACTCACACAAACGAAGCAAGCTACAGTATTGCAGGGAGAGAAGTTGCTCTGCCAGGGCCTCTCTCAAGCCCGCTGTTCTCTCAGACCATATCCTGAAAGGAATATGGCTTGTGAAGGGGTTTTCATGATCCCTTCACATACAATCTCTGTAGCCATGGGATAGCAGACATCTTCTGACTCCTTATTCTCCCTGCCTCCATCCTGCCCTCTTCTGCACCTTTCTAAGAAAGCAAAGTTGTATGAATTCCTTAGCACTGAATAGGAAACTTGACAAGAAAGATCACAAGAAAAATCTTTGTGGATTTGTTAAAAATAAACAAACAACCTCTAAGAAATATTAGAACTTAATTATGTTATTATTAAACATAATTATAGCACAGTAATTATGTTTTCTACATTTATGGGAGTTGTGCTGTGATTTCCAGACATCTGTACCATATCGAGACAGGTGGTAGAGTGCAACATTTCCAAGCGCTGATCGGTACCATCTTCCCATTCCATATACGGCTGCTCTTTCTCTAAAATTCCAGATACTCATTCAGCTTAGTCAAATTGAGTCCTTATTTGAGAGATTCTGTGCTGAAAGGCAAGCACATCTATCTTTATAAGCCTGTTTGTTTCCATAATTAGAAACCAAATCAACAGTGTATTGAAGATGACACATTTGCTCATTCCCGTTCTTCTCCCTATGGTGCCATAAAGCAGTGAAGCACAATAATTAATGAAAAAGAATGTTTATTATTCAGGCAACGTATCTGAAGTGGAATAAAACAGAGCGTGGGTTAGAAATATATTGCTGAAGACATCAGTGCCGTCACAAACTGTGTGATCAGTTCTAGGGGGAGAGTCCCACCATATTCAGTCCAGTTGGGCAGGGTGCTCTAAAACTGTCAAAGGCAATTGAATTCAGATTTCTCACTTAAAACTCAGGAAAACATGGAATGCATGAAAAAAAAACTGACTTAAGTGTCCTGCTGGGGTATCTTTAATGTTCTTCTAAAAATCATGAGGTTTTTTAGCTTCCTTTACATGTCTTCTGTGTCTTGTAGATGAGTGAAAATGATGCAATTTTTTTTAGTAGACTTTTCTTTGGGGAGAGTCTGCCCAATCGGTTTTGTATAACAAAGGCTGCACGTAATGCTCTGGTCAGCACTCTGCCTTTTCAAAGCAAGGTTAATCTGCTTTAAATAACAAAGTCTAGAAAATGCCTGACTGCAAAATATTGCTTTGTGTCCTGTGGATGTGCTACAGGGTAAGTGACTGCTTGTGGGTAGAATGCATCGTTTTCCTCCAATTCCTGAGACTGAAGTCCAGGGAAGGATTCTTCCGTACTGACTGACCATATGAAAACCTCCAAGATTCCCCTGAGACTCTCAGAGGCCATTCACTTCATTTTCAAAAAGCTGTAGTGTAATCAGAGAATTAGAACTGTGTACTGCCTACTAAAGAGTCGCAGCTGTAATTTGCAGCTGAAGTCCTGCTGGTGACAGGCCTAGATTTGGGTTCAGTTCCATTTCCACCTGTGTCTGTAGCACACCTAGCTATGGAAGAGATTTTGCTTTTACTCAAGCTTCTAAAGTCAGTCCACATTAGAAAAAGTATTTGACAGGAGTAAGAGTAGCCCACTTGCTAAAAATGGAGGTGATTGAGAGAACAGTAACTTTATCAAATCTGCTGATTTTCAAGTCCTTGATTAGAGCCTGCTTTCCTTTTATGTATTTTATACACAATGGTGATACTGCATTGTTGTGGCAAAGAAAGCTTCCTAGTATTGCAAAGCTGTGAACAGCTGCTTACACTAAGAGCAAAGCTTTGATCTTCATGTTTTGATATTCACCCTCCAGAGTGTTACATTTTGGAAATTGATTACTGTTTTACACTATTTTTAGATGAGCAAAATTTCAGTTACTTAAATATCTTCTTTTGAATTTAAAGAGCTGTGAGATAGTGATTCATTTGCTAGTTTTGTGCTTGCAAATCTCTGTGTGTTAGGTGATGAACAATGAAAGCGTGTAGCTTTGCACGAGCATGATGGAAAGACTTTATAGGAAAATAATGTATTGATCAATACACAGTATTTCTGATACAAAGTAAAATAGTGGTCTATGGTATATGTTTATTCAAGGTGATATGTTCATAGATTAACAATTTGAATAGATATTGGCAGTATAATATGAGAAATTCTAGGAATATGTTGAGTCCATTCCTAAAATATAGCTGCAGTTTAAGTACTATGATAGGCATGGTCATCAGATTATTTGTTTTTAAATCTTTATGAAAAAATTTAAGTATCAGAACTCTTATTTAGTATTCTCTCACTTCCAAGAAGTGAATTCATTTATGCAAAGGTTTGGGACATGCACAGTCCCACAGTTCCAGTGGAACAAGCTGCAAGAGCATCACGCCTGGTGGCTGTCTGAAAGTCTTCATAAAGAGGGGGGAGTTATGGAGTCTTTGTACTTGACTGTTTTGCCCTCTTCTCCATATCCTCAGAGAAGTACATTTGCTAAGGTCATATAGGTTGTAACTATCTTCAGGCTAGAGAACATGTTATGAAACAGCTCCATTCCTCTTTGTCAGCCCTAGGAGAGGACACATCCTTGTCCTTTCCAAGGATGAACGTTTAATATGTCTAATAAAGTCAACTTGCTTTTAATTTTCTGTTGCATTAATCATTCTAGTGTGCATATTGTCCAGATCTGTTTGAGGAGACCAGTTCCCGGAGTGGCTGGCTTATCATGTTGAGCATCTACCTGGGCTCAATGCAGAAATGATCTCATATGTAGCTAGGAGAAGACTGCACTGCTGTTGCCAGCAATGCAAAAGAAGTTTTATTGGTTAGGTTTAAATGAAAAACCCTGTGACATTTTATTGAGAGGCAATAGGGGCCAGCCAACATGACTGAAGTCGTGCTCCCTCCCACACTGCTGACTGCTACAAGGTGCTGCTCCTTCCTTTGCTGGGCTCTGGTGCTGTCCCTTGTCTGCTGTAACCTCCCCTCAGCTCAGTGCCCAGGGCATCAGGTACTGACCAAATGCTGAGAAGACGATCACTGTTCTCTAGAGTTAGCAGTCTAAATAGACTGAAAAGGAGCAATAGATGTGGTGATCCCATTTTGCAGATGGGGAATTGATCATGAAGACATTAAATGACTTGCTCAAGATTTCACAGAAGGGGTAGGCAGCTTTGAGCTTTTAATGCAGATTTGACGATGTTCAGTTGAATGTCGTAACCACAGGAGCATTATTCTGCATCACAGCAAAGACATTTCTAGATCTGTGGAGAGATTTGGAAGAAAAGGATTTTAATAATACCAAAGCAATTCTGAGTGGTGCTGTAACATTAATAGAACATATCAAAGTTAATAAAAAATAGTAGTGAGTAGTGTTTTCAGTTAATAGTGATAGTGAACAGCACATTTCGACTTGACCTGTTGGATTTTCTCATGCAATGGTATGATAGCTGTTTAATTAGGAAAGATTCTCCTTTAGTACTTTTACTAGTCTCTGTTGGACTGTGAAAAGAGCAGTAGTCTGGAACTTTTTGGTAGAGATAGGAAAGAACTGTTGAAGTTTAGAAAGAAATAAGGAAAAAGGGTAAATATATAATACATTTGGTTTATTCTTACTTTTCTTCTTGAAATATTGATACCAGAAGTTCATGGATGGCATATTTTTCTGAAAATATAAGATAGTTATCCATTTTGTTGTTATGGTAACATAATATGCACTTATGTAGCTATGGTACTTTATGATTTATGCTTATGTAAATGTTAAATGGTGGCAGGATTCTGATGTCAGTCACATAGGCTGAATAGTTACAATTGGAATTTTTTATTACTGTATAATTTATGGTCCTTTTTGTTTGCCTTGTTTTAGACTTGACTTCTGGAGAATTCTTAGTAGGTAAACCAAAAGGGAGTATTTGCATGTGCAAAGACTCCCATTTTGCTGAAAGAACGAGTGTTTAAATGTTGTTGAGTTGATACTTGTTGTTAATGTCTATTTCTTTCGTTTCCACAGAAGAACTCAAGGAGAAACTAAAGAAGTATGTTGATGAAGTGAATGCTCATAAACCTGGTTTCATCAAGGTTGTTCGACACAACAAACAAGAGGGGCTGATTCGATCGCGAGTTAGTGGATGGAGAGTAGCCACAGCACCAGTAGTCGCTCTCTTTGATGCCCATGTGGAATTCAATGTGGGATGGTATGTGTCTTGAATTTCTCTGTCCAAGGGGCCTTTTCAAATTTCTAAATTACTGAATGGTGTTTCTTTTGCATGTAGAGGCTGAATTAGATTTGTCGTCTTTTTAGTGAAAATTCAGACACAATCTTGTACACCAGCATAAAAATGTTTCTGTACTGTGTAACATAATCTAGATCCATTTTTATAGTCTGAGCTATCTTCTGGTCTAATTACGATGTATTTAAACTATATTGCAAACTGCACATTAAAAACATCCTCCGATAATGTAGCCCTTTGTCCACAGAGGCAAATTTATCTTCTTTTAATTAAAAGTATTATGTTTCTTTTATGCTCTACACTGTAAACAAAGAAGTGTCATTTTGGCACTGAAGTTGCTGCTTTGTGCAAAAGTAGCACATAACTAAAACTTTTACTGTTTAAAACTAAACAAATCTTAATATGTTCAGTCTGGATTTAATATCTGTTTCTTCTTGTGTAGAAAAGATGGTAAAAAGGCAGAGGCTTCTATCCCTAGGATAGATCTATTATTAACTCAGATCTTGATGTCCTTCATAATATTGAGAGCCTGAAGTTATCATTATTTGGTAGCAAGGCTGTAAATGCTCTGTGATATGGAGATACTAATTCCTTCCATTCACCAGCTAACATCAAGGTTAATAATAGAGCATCCTAGATAAAATACTTCAGGGTGTTATTTTGGGGCGCATCCTGCTCTGTCAAAACTCCATCTTAAAGCAAAGGGAGCTCTGAGTGGGTAGCAGCTGTAGACTTTGCCCTTTCTGAAGCATATGGCATAAGCTGCTACTTCCATCAGTGCTGTGCTTCTGACATTTTATTTCCTTTTTTTAGGGCTGAACCAGTGCTCACTAGGATAAAAGAAAACAGAAAAAGAGTAATTTCTCCATCATTTGATAACATTAAGTATGATAATTTTGAAATAGAGGAGTATCCCCTCTCAGCGCAGGGGTTTGACTGGGAGCTGTGGTGCCGATATCTGAACCCTCCTAAGTCATGGTGGAAGCTGGAGAACACAACTGCTCCAATAAGGTAACATGAACCTGTGACCTAGATTAGTGTGTCACTGGCAGTACTAACTTAGATACGACAGTGCATGGTCTCAGCTATGTAACAGGTTTTACTAACTGTAATATTAAATTAGGTGTTAAATTAGTTAAATGTTCTTGAGCTGTCCTCTTCAGCTTTCATCTTTGATCCCTACACAGTCATCAACAAAACTGTTGTTTTCAGTAGATCTTTTAGAATAGATTTCCTTGTTACTAGCGTAGGGCAAAACACAGCCAAAGTGAAATGGTAGACTTGAATGCTTTCTCCAAATGTCTTGTCTGCTAATTTAGTGGTAATGAGTCAGAAACAGATTTTTCTTTAGAAATGCATTATATAAACCGAACTTATCTGACAGTTGTGTTCCTTATAATACTGTCACATAGTTTTACAGCTGTCATATGTCCTAGGAGTTAATGCTAGATTGCTTTGGTACAGTCTAGCTTTGTACTTTCTTGTTATGTCTAGAGTATTATTAGGCTGGTACAGAACAATACCCTTATCTCTGGGAGAGAAGTAAGTGGCTCTGAATCCCCTTAGCAGCTCTGCTGAGATTCCAAGCCTTTCTTCTGCATCCATAAAAAGGAGGTCATTGGTACCTATACTCCAGCTCTCTGCAGAAAGGAATAGTGAAGACTCTTTCCATCAGCTGCTAAGCAGAACCTTAAATAGCAGTGGCAGTGTGAGGGGGTCATCACTACCAATCAGCGTCCATGCTGATGTAAAGGGTATCTTTCATCTTCTTAGGCCGACAGCTTTTTTCTGGAGTTAAAGACACTGAACTGCACTGACCCACATGCTGGTCATTAGAACAGGGCTCAGGATCGGAAAGTAGGAGATTAAATTTCACTCGTTTTCCACAGATATATGTAAAAAAGGATGGTAATTTCTACTTCAGAATTATTAGAAATGGTTCTCAGTGTTGATGAACTGCTTTAACATTATGAAAATGCTTTGAAATAATCTACTGAGTCATGGAGAGGCAAACCTATATTAATATGTTGACTTTTAAAATTAAAAGTATTTAAATGCAGAAAAAAGAGCAAATCTGCTTTTCTACCTCTGTTGAGGATTCTGGAATCAATGTCCTTTGTGAATCCTGGATGTTTAGATTTGTTGCCTATCCCTTTAGTGCAGTCCACTGCATGTGTGTGCTGGATAATTAAGACAAAAAAAAGCCATGTGTATTGGTTGATGGCTTTGATCACACCTCCAATATGCTGATAGAAGGGAAGATATTATTCTTTAAAAACAACACCAAAAGCAAGAGTACTTTGTCATAAAAGAAGCATAACTTTTGATGTGGCATTAACTGTTATTTTCTTCATTAAAAAATACATCGGAAACATTCTTTGATTGTTATGAAGTGGGTACTGTAGCACTTCAAGTTAAAGGCATAAATGTATAATTTCAGTAGAATTGTACAATTTCTAATGAAGACATCCTATAATCTGTTTGAAAGCAGATGTCTACACTTACTGCAGCTTGAATGTTCACAGTAAATGCAAAATGATTTCCCTTTTACTGCTAATTAATATCCTGTTGTTACCAGAGTTCCTGATACCAGCATAATAATCAGAAAAGACAGTTTTTAAATATTGTCATTGTTTATTATAAGGTAGGAGAAAAATGAAAAGGCCAAGTTACTCTTTATCTTCCTCTACTGCGTCTCATAAAGGTAAAATTGTACCCTCTGAGCCTGAACTCTTACTTTCTTAAGATTGACTCTGCATGGTGAAAGTTGGCATACATAGAACTTACTGATTCGGTAAAGTTATGTGACTTGTTTAAATTTGGCAACAGACTAGTGTTACAGTGTGCTGGCAAGGGTAAACATTTCTTGATTCTGTATTGCAAAACCTGACCTGAAAGTTCGTATTAACAAAAATAATCTCTTCTTTTGCATAAGCTTACAGACACAAATTTCTTAGCTGTAGATGAACCTGGCTTCTGATTAAACGTGCAAAACTGAGCATCATTGAATATACTTGTTAATTATCACAGACAAGAAATGTGAGGACTTAGCAGGGACAGAGACAGGACTGTAGTATTGTTAGCACTGAAATCCTTCCTGTTCTGGTGAATGTGTATGTCCAATCATTTTAAATCCATTTCCTTTCAGTGGTTTTTTTTATTGCCATAGAAACAAGAACATTAGAAGCCAAAGCTAGATCTAGAGATCTGTCTTGATGCACCATTTGACCCAGCACTTATAAACATAATCTGATCCTGAATAATAAAATTGTTCATATTCTATCTGCTAATTTTGATTGCTGATGTTTCATTCTTCCAGAAGTCCTGCCCTGATTGGATGCTTCATAGTAGATAGAGAATATTTCCAAGAGATTGGCTTACTGGATGAGGGCATGGAAGTATACGGAGGAGAGAACGTGGAGCTTGGAATCAGAGTAAGGAACATAATCAACCAATACTGGAGGCTTGCATTTAAAATACAGCTTGCTTTTTGTTGCTGGGGAAAAAAAAAACAGTCAAAAATTTATGGATGATGGCATGCAAAAGAGATTCATAGCTCTGTAATAGTATAAATTGTGGTATTTGAGGGGAGGGGATGGGAAAGAGCAAAAGCTCCTGTAGGTTTTTAAAGAACTTACCTAGGACAAGGCTAGAAATACAGAATTTGGTATTATTCTTTCATTCAAGTAGCAATGCTAGAATTATGCAGATATCTAAAACTTCCTGCTTACCTGTGATCCTGGACTTGGTAAGGAGGATAGTTTCTCAGAGGCAGTAATGGGAAAAGCTTGTCTAGATTACTTGGTTTCTTTAAATTAGGAAAATCACTTCCATAATACTCTCTTCATCTGTTTACTGTATGCAGTATTGTGTGTGATTTATATTCTTCTTTTTGTATCTCTTCACAACTAAATAGCATTCTGAAAATAGAGGTGCTCTGTTTGAGAATATTTCAGTTTTATTGATAGAAAAGAAATTCTTAGATAGTTGGTATTAAAAATTGTATGATGTGTGTTATAAGATTAAACTTTGAACTCTGCTATGAAGTGTTAGTGGAAGCTTGTATTTTGCCAGAATACCATACTGTTACACAGTAGCAAAATTAAAAAAAGGGGAATTTTTAAAAAATATAGAATTCTCTGCTGAGACAAAACAATTCTCATTTTTATTTCTGGGTTCCTGAAGTTCTTTTTCACCCATCTGTCAGAGATAAAGTGTTATTGCAGTAAGACTGAAGGGCAGGTCCCCTCTGCACAGCTTTAAGGAAAGCAAGAGAGAAATGCAAGATTGCTTGTTTCAATATTACCATTCTCCTCACTGTGAGGACCAGAGAGCCACCTTCTGTTCCCAAAGCCTGATTTTGCAGCTTAGTGTTGTGATGAGTTGCAGATTAGTGTCACTTTGATTTTTCTTTTTTTTTTAACTGACAAAACTGCTGTCTTCTTGTGAGCGCAAGCAGTTTTATCATGTTTTGCACCATGAGATATATGCTGTCCACTGCACTGTACTTAGCCTTGCAGAAGTTGATTAGAAAGAGTACTTCGATAGACAAGACCAGAGAGACACAAATCTCTGCATAATTGAAACTTTGGAGTGGACTGGATAACTGGAAATAAGGCCCAATACTGCTCTGATTTCCTATGGCTTTTTGTCAGTCTCCAGGGAAGCAGTGCCTGACCTACTTTCATCTGTAACAGATTGTAGTGTGCAAGGTAGCGTAATGTATGCTGCCTCATCTAACTTTATCCTGACTTGGATCTGTGTTCCTGGCTATATCAAAACAAATTACTGAACTGTAATGAACAGATTTTTCAGCAGTTTATTGTCAACTCTTCTCACAATTCTCAGCATATCCCATATAATACCAGGATGAATATGAATGTACAGTGCACTATTAAAGCTTCTGGGAAACACAGTACTATTTCTTACAGATGTTGAGCTTGAGAATCAAACTTCTTGCCTAAGCCATTTGCTTCTGGCAAACACAGACCATACCCTGTGTTTTGGCAAAATACATGTGGCTGCTTTGAATGTGCTCTTGTATTATGGTGGGCAGCCTTGACATTGCACTTGTCCCTAGAGATGCAGCTCTCAGAGGCTGCTTTTCGTGTATTTTAGATAGAACTATATGGAGAACTATAGTCAGCAGGTGATTTCAGGCCAGATTGTCTGTCTCTGCTGCTGAACTACATTTTCGGCTTTGTAGCACCAAATAGTCACCTCTAGATTACTTTTGTTGCTTTCAACTGTGAGGCCTATAATGAATTGCTTAATAAAGACAATAATCCTTCTACAAAACCTACATTATAGTTATAGTATCAGTGCAATAAGTAATGTTTCCATTTTAAAATTATGCTCTCCAATCCATGGCTATGGATTACTCACTGTGCTTCATCATTTGTTGCCATTTCCTTATTTAAAATGTATCCAGTATTCTGCTCTGTGAATGCATTGTCATGTAGGGTGGTGAAGCAAACTGGCCTAAGATCATCCAGTCCTAACATCAACCCAACACCACCGTGCCTACTAAACCATGTCCTGAAGTGCCACAGCTACACATTTTTTTGAACACCTTCAGGGATGGCATCTCCGCCACTGCTCTTGGGCAGCCTGTTCCAATGCTTCACCACTCGTTCAGTAAAGAAATTTTTTCTAACATCCAGTTGAAACCTTCCTTGGCAAAACCTGAGGCCATTTCTTCTCATGCTATCACTTGTTACTTGGATATTTCCTTAATGTGTTTCATGACTTAAGTTTCTAATTAAGTTTCATGGCTTCAGTTTCTTAATATTTCTTACAGACTCTCCCGTTCGTGGCAGTATTTAGGCACTGGAAGTCAGTCCTTTTATTGAGAAATTTTATGCATAAACACGTAAGAGCAAACATCTACAGAAACATAAGAGGTTACTTTCAGCTACAGAAATAGCAGCAAGAATTAGGATCGTTTGAGCTACCTGTTTATCTTAAACGTGCTAAGTAGAGTGTGTCCTGCATTACTAATTTTGTTCCAGAGGTTGTAAAACTACTGCGAGCCAAACTCATGCAGACCAACTGCAGCATCATATGATGACAGGACTGGGTAAATCGCTATCACAGAGTCAAAGCCTTATTCTCCATTTGCTTTGTTAGCAGCTGTCTTCAGTGATGTGAGATAAGATTTAATCTCCCAGCTGAGATGCTTCTGAGAAGTAAAGTCTACCTATTTAGGATTTTTTTTCATTATAAAAGAGAAACCTCTTACTGTGTCTTCTAAAATCTTGAGATTATTTGTTTTTACCAGAACTGATGGGATTTTCACCGTGCAGGGACAGGAATTAGACCTTGACAAAATGGAGACTTATCCCAATATCCTCTCCCAGGAGGTATTTTTGTAACCTCATCATCTGCAAAAAATCTGGTTATATGTGTTACATGAGTGCAAGAAAATCCTTAACTATTGGAAACTGTATTTGAGGCATCCATTGTCAGTAAAACAAACTACAGAAAAGAAGTCTTTGATTGGAGGATTATTTTCTTGACCCTGGTAAATTAGTTCTGTACTCCTCTCCATTTGTCTCTATTGTTTTAATGTCTAAGATTTTTACCCTCGTCTGTGGCTTTGTAATAACATTTGTGAAATATTAAACATATATTATTAAATAAATATTAATGGAGTTCTGTTGCCTTGAGCTAGTAGCTGACAGATGAGATCAAAATCTGAATCTTTCAGTATTTTCTCCTCAAGCAAATATTTTCTTGCAAAGCTTTTTATTTACCCCATAAGAAAATAAAGGCAGTCTGGTTGATGCAAGACTTGACAGCATCCTTTCTGAGTTCAGTCACTTTATCTGGGATTGTGAAAGATTCATTTACTGTGCCCAGAACTGTATTGTTAAATTCACATTAGGATGAATAATGCTTAGTTTTGATTTATGCCAAATCATCCCCAATTGCGTGGACTTAAGTGTGTTTTTAAGGGACCAGATTGTACTTGGAGGACAAACTGGAATCACATTGCTTATCGAAGAGAACAACTAGAAACTGTGTTGGTAACTGCCTTACAGTGGAAACAATATGTGAGCGTAAACCATTATTTGGGCTCTGCTTCTGTGTTTGGCTTGCACAAGCAGTACTTGTAGTCACAGAAGCCTCTAAAAATCCATTACAATCAATTAGGTGCAATCAGTTGGATCCTGCATTAGATGGTTCTAGCCTAGTTTTCAGTAGGCTTCTTAAAGGCCTATTCTGATTCCTTCTAAAATCAAAACCAAGCCTGTAGCAATCATGTTGTCTTTTAAAACAGCCTACATGTTTGATAAAACTTCCAAATATCTGTTACAACAAATTTTTGTACCACTTTTAGGGATACCTGAACAAATACTTAGTGACTTTCCTAAGGTTACAGACTAAGTCATCATCAGAAACAATGAAGGGAAAGCCCAGGCTTTGACTTAGCGTAATTATGTGTGTCACAATGACTTTGTGCTTGCAGATGAATTCATGTTCACAGGGACATAATGGCCTTGTTAAATGGGTAAGAGGAAGTTTTGTTAGAAGGTAACAGCTCTTTAAGGGAAAAGGATCAGGTCTTTCTCCCACTAGAAGATATATCAAGACTTTACATCATCTGACTCAGGAGGAAAAGTGTGTTTATAGTTCAGACTGAGTATGGCACACTACTTTTATACAGTATATTGCCATAGTGAATTTAGTTGTATTTGCAATAAAATAACATTAAAATAAATGTATCTGCTTCATTTCTTGTTAGGCTGGTGGTTTGTCTACAGAACTTACATGAAAGTGGTGCCTTTTCTCTTTCTGGAGAACTAGAGGAATGCAGTTTACGAATAGCGTTGCAGAAATGAGTTGTTTGACCAGAAAATAGTCCCAGTGTTCTTTGGAATATTTTCCATATGATAGGGTCCCTCTTTTGCAGAGTAAGCAGATGTGAAGTTCTGTCATGCCTCTCCCTGGTCTATTTTTCCTCAAATGCCCATCATGACTTCCATTTTTTTGATAGTTTTGGTGTGAGTTTTTTGATGAGTCGGGGTTTGTTGAAAGTGCATTTGGCTTAAGCAACCTTTTTTTTACTTTTTCTATTTTAACCTCACCCCAGCTTCTAAGATCAGAATCTTCTATGATTCCTCGTTGCTGACTGGTTAACTCTTGTGTAGTGCATAGAAGCCTGTTGCTGGCTTACATGTCCAGTCATTTCCAGTCCAAAGTGTTTGTGTACCCCAGTTGTTTCTCACATGAGATCTCTTCCTTATTATATGCCCTTGCAAGAGTGTTGTTTTTGAAAATCACAAGAAAGTGCGGATATTTGTATTTGCACCTAAATCTCCATATTGATTTGACACGTGAGACGTGTCATGTGTGCATAGCATAGCATCCCTTTTTGTCCTTGCTGCTGGATCCTCTTCCGTGGCACTCCACTGAGCAGTGTAGATCTTCCCTGAATTCCCTTCAGGAAACTGAATCTCAGCATTCCTCATTCTTGCACTTTCATCTACCATCACTTGCTATAGTCCAAAAGCCATGTTTTTAACTTGATTTTAGTAAGTAGGCCATAGCCCTTCCCACTAGGGACTGATTTGCTCTACAGAAAAAAATCCTTAGTGTATGATCACAGGTGCTGTTCAGCAGTATTAGGCTGATGATGTTTGAAGGGGAAGGACTGAAATATATACGAATAAGAATATTCTTAATTACTACTACTAGATAACATTTAAATACTGCTTTTCAAGATAGTGATTTATCTTTAACTTTACATTAAAGCTTTGAATAGAGGTGTCTATTTTATTTTTATCCATTTTGTGAATTAAGAAGACATAATTTCTAGACTGAACTCTACAAGAAAAAATTGTAAAGATGAACGAAAAGTTACTTCTTGCAAGAAGTATCCAATCCTTTTCATAGCCCACACTTTCACCAAGATGAAGATTATTCCTGGGCAGTGCAAGTATGGCGTAAGTGCTTTCCTGGTACCCTGTGTAAGTAGTAGCAGTTTCTCAGTGTGGCCAGAATTATTGCTAAGGTTAATTTTGTTTTGAAAACTACCTCACTGTGTTAACAACCTGAATCTCAAGATGATCTAGACTAAAATTGTCTATTTACAGGGTTGTAATTTCAACAGGAAAACCAAACAAACCAGTCTCTATTGAGAATAAAATAAGTAATTGTTATGTCTCCGAATGAGTGTCAGTTGTGACATCAACAGTAACCGCCTTTCTGTGGCTTCATCTGTTTTTGTGTCAAATCTATGGTGGAATGATTAATTGGGTTTTTCTTTTCCTCTGTTTTGACCGTGAATGCCTCAGCAGATAACTTGCAGCTACAGCTCATATAATAATACAATACAGAAAACATTACTGGTGAATCATTTTTGTGTTTTTGCTCTTTCTGGGAAGAGAACGTTTTATTAGATGCTCCCACAGGAAAGCAAATGATTGATACAGCACTAGCTAACACGAAGCATCACTATACCCTATGAGGAAGAGGCATTTGGAGATTTCGCACAGGTTATTTTTACCAGTTATACCTGTTTGGTTGCACATTACCAGCTAGGCAGTAATATAGACATCTTGATGTTTTATGAGAGGAAATTGTTGTTTATAATGGTATGAAAAGAAATAAAACAGTTAAAGTAAATATGGACTTGCAAATCAGTGGACTCAGATAAGAAGCAAATTAATTAGTGAATTATAAGATAGCCTCATGTTTAATATCTTTGTGCACTTTAAATCACGGCATGGTGGCAATGCCATTGTGGCTTCTGGTATTACAATTCTTCATGGCCTAATCTGTGAATTTTCCATATTGTTATTTGTTTTATCATGATACTAAAGGAAGATCTCTCTATAATTTAATTTAATGGAGAGTTTTTAGTGCTGCAAGACATTCAATAATCTAGTAAAGGTTAGAGGAAGACCAATGTGGGTGAGAAAGGAAGTGCTGTGCTAGAACACAACTGAGTAGATGATAAGGATGGATTCAGCAAGATGGATCCAGCATGTCTGGGACAAAGCTGCAAAGGCTTAGATACCTTTACTTGTGTCACAGCACCTCATGCAGGGAGGTAGAAAAAGTGGAGGCATTAAGTGCTATTTTTGCCTCAATGTTTAGTAATACTGATAACATTGTGGGCTGCCAGGTCTCCTGAATCAGAGGACCATGAGTGTGGGAACAGCTTTCCCTTTGTAGATACTCAAATTTTAAGGCACTAGCTGTATCGGATGAACGTTCACAAGTCCATGGGCCCTGATGGATTCATCCTGGAATACTGAAGGAGCTAGCAGATGTTTTGGTAGGACCCCTCTTGATCATCTACCAAAGGTCTTGTGAGTGTGGGAAGGTCCCTACTGACTGTAAGCTAGCCAACGTTATTTCAGTTTCCAAGAAGGGTGTGAGGAAAGACCCAGGGAATTACAGACCTGTTAAGTCTAACATCAGTTCATGGGAAAAATATGGACAAGAATATACCGTGTACTATTGTAATACATCTACA
Source organism: Tapera naevia (assembly GCA_033556795.1). Lineage (NCBI taxonomy): Eukaryota > Metazoa > Chordata > Aves > Cuculiformes > Neomorphidae > Tapera > Tapera naevia. The sequence goes on from JAUMJJ010000048.1 coordinate 7,216,134, forward strand.
GAATATTGTCATCATCAGGCACAGTCAGCGTGGGTTTATGAAGAGAAATCCTGTTTAACTAATTTGATAACCTTTCATGCTAAGGTCACCTGTCTAGTGGATGAGGGGAAGGATTTCTGGATTTTAGTAAGGCTTTTGGTACTGTCCCTCACAGAATCCTTCTGGACATGTTGTCCAGCTATGGGATGAGCAGGTTAATGGTGTGCTGAGTGAAGAACTGGCTGAAGGGCAAAGCTGAAAGGGTAGTAGTGAATGGGGCTAGATCTGGTTGGCAGCTGGTCACCAGTGTACCCCAGGGTTCAATTCTAGGGCTAGTTCTCTTCAATGTATTTATCAATGATCTGGGTGCAGGAGTTGACCATTAACAAGTTTACTCATGATGCCAAACTGAGGGGTGCAGTTGACTCTCTTAAGGGACAAGATGCCTTGCAGAGGGATCTAGATAGGTTTGACCATTGGACAATGATTAAATGCAATGAAATTACAAAGTTAAAATTCTGAATTCTGCACTTAGGATGGAGTAATGCCAAACACAAGTTTAAAGTGAGAGGAATGGCTGGAACACAGCCCTACAGAAAGGGATCTGGGGGTGCTGGTTGACAGCAGACTCAGTATGAGTCAGCAGTGTGCCCTGGCAGCCAAGAGGGACAACCGCATCCTGAGGGTAATCAAACACAGTGTAACCAGCCAGTCAAAAGAGGTGATTATCCCCCTGCATTTATCTTTGGTGCAGCCTTCTATGATGAGCAACTAAGGGCTCTGGATTTGTCTAGTTTGGAGGAGAAAAAGAGTCTGAGGGATGACCTCATGGCTCACTACAGCTTCCTGAGGAGGGGAAGTGGAGAGGGAGGTGCTGAGCTCTTCTGCCTCGTATTCAGTGATAGGACATGGGGAAATGATTCAAAGCTGCATCACAGGAGCTTTAGACAGGGCACTAGGAAGTATTTCTTTTCCAGAGGAGTGGTCAAACATTGGAACAGACTTCCTAGAGAGGTGGTCAATGCCCCAGGCCTGTCAGTGCTTAAGAGGCGTTTGGACAATTAACAAAATGCATTAAGTTTTGGTCAACCCTAAGGTGGTCAGGCAGTTGGACTGCATGATTGTTGCAGGTTGCTTCCTACTGAAAGTCTGGTGTAGTCTAGTCTATTCTTAGCTTGGTCTTCTGGTACTGATCAAGTCTTTAGGATTACTGCAAAATTAACAGAAGTGATCAAGTACAGCTGTGGTAAGGGAGAGAAAAGTGAAAATTTAAAAGGTGGGCAATGCAGTAAGGTGCTCCATGAATACTGAACCAGTGGTGAACTGGTTATTGAGTTTGATGCTTTTTAGCCCTTTGAGATGAAAAGTGATTTCTTCTACTGACTATTCATGACTTAAACTTGGCAATGTAGTGATTTAAGTGTCAGTTATTTGCTGTGCCTAGCAGTGAGATAGACATTTGAAAAAGAACTGAATGAAGCCGTCTTCCTTCAGTGACCCTTGAAGGTGGTATCTCCTGGTGACACAAAGCATAGAGTAGTTCCTGCGATTGGAAACCAGCAGCACAACACATGTAGTTTAACAATACATTGTAAAAGTTTCACAGCTTATGAAGATACGTGGAAAATTAATCCCTGCAGAGCAAAACAATTTAAAAAGTACATAATGAAGCAATTAGCTAAAAGAGGAATGAAGCTACTGACAATTTAATATGGGAAGAATATTTACATGTAATACTTTTTCAATGAGATTTTTTTATAAAGGAACAATTAATGTAAAATGAGGCTTGTAAGGCAGTTAGTGTTGACTTTAAAAGTAAGATTTAAGGGATGATTTACCTTTTAAAAATTGAGAGCAGCTGTAGTTATTTTAAAGTCTTTTATTTCCTTTTAAAAAGTCTTTAGGTTAGGAGAGGGATGTTTTTAGGTTGCTAAGTGTTTCATGTTAAAATTATCAGCTTGGTTATGGAAAAAAGGTATTCTCACACACATGTAGAGAAGTTTATCTGAAAGTGTGAAAGGCTTGTATGATGATCAGTAGAATAATCTTCAAAAACTTATAGGGATTCAGTAAAACAGATGAAGTAATTTTAAAAATCTATCCTTCAATGTCTGATTTCTCTGTGTGCACTGTTCTGAGCTGTGACCATAGGCCGTCACCTCTTGAAATTCAGTTGCAACCTGATTTCCCACTCTGCAGGGGTACATTCCAATGACACGATTCTCTTTTCCAGCCTATTTAGCATCTAGAAGCAGACAGTAGACCAGAATGATAGTGTCAGTAAGCAGTTTATTTTCTTTCTCTTCCTGTACACCTATATTCTGATTTTTCTAATGCTGAGTTTATATATTTCAGGCCAGAACTCTGTGTTTAATTCTACTGTTTAGACAGGCTCCATTCAGTGAGAGGAAGCTCTTTGAGACCAGTGGAATAAGAAAAGCTGTGCATGGTTTCTTGATGAATTTGGGATAAAGTTAGCCAAATCCATCAGTACTTATTGTCACTACTGCAATTGTTTAGTGAAGATATCTGACTTAAGTGGAGATATGACCTAAATAGACATATTTCATCCAGTGAGTACAGTTTCTAGGTTTATAGAGACAGATACCCAAAAATACATGACAATCCAAAAACTTTCAGGGTGGGATCCAAAACTCAGTGTTTGCTACTGGAAGCATGAACATTAATATTGCTAATCTTTATATCTGACCGTTCTCCTTGTCCTTTCTACAGTCACCTGTCAAGATATCAAAATAAAAATGTACACCCAAAAAGACTGCAGACTGAGCTTATGGTATTGAATAAAAATAGTCTATTCATACTTGCATGTAAAACATCAAGATCATTATTGGTTATCAGTAAACAATTAATGATAATGAGTAAGATTAATAAGGTTCACAAATATTTTTTACATTAAATTGTTCCTCAAAATATATTTTAAAGATATAGGTGACTGTTTGTATCCTCAGTAGTAGTTAATTCACACTGAGAATTTTTTTAAACTTCAGTGCATCTTTAATGAGTTCTAATTTTTTTAGTTGTAGTCTTCACAGAAGCTAGAAATTACTTCAGCTTTTTGAGAAATCACTTAAATATTGAAAAGGTTTATTTTGCAGTTCAAATGGAATCATGGTTTCAGACAAGGTCACATCAGTTCTTGGAGAAACTGCATGATTTGTGTAAATTTAATGAATGAAATACATTCTAATAAACTGCTCAGCATCATGTAGGGTTCATTTTTTCATTAGATTATGCTTCCACAACATGAAAAGAACACTCAGTGTTTAAAAAGATGAAAGAAAACACTTTTAATGAAGATGTGGTATATCATTTTATAATGAAGTATAGATTTGAGAGAGGGATCAGCTTCAGAGTTGTAATAGTTTTGATGAAATATGCAAATTCAAATACATTTAAATAGAATTTAAAAGGATTTACTAAAGGGTGTGGATTTAAAAAAAAAAAAACTGAATAGAAATGATGATGCTTTATCTAGCGAAACAGATTTTCCAGATGTGAGAGAGAATTTGCTCTAAAATAAATTAGGACCAGATTGATTTAGACCTTTCCAAGGATGTGTGAGTCACTGCCTGTGCTGCACACTGAAGGCTGTGCAAATGCTGTCACTACTGGCCTCGTTTTGGTGGGAATGAGTGAGGGATGATAGCAAAGCAGTATTAGGGCTTAACCCTTTGCAAAATGTTTAAAGAAGCTGTTAAGTCTGTTTCTGCTTTTGTAGCTGCACAACTTGTGCTGTCCCACTGGGTTGCCCAGTACTTTGGTCCTTTACTCCTTTAACGTAGTGCAAGTTGCAGCTGATCTGCTATGCCATTGCCTGTGTTCTCTCTACAGATGGTCATGTCCTCTGCTTTCCTGGCTCTTCTAAAGCAAAGAACATTTTCTGTTTACTCTGAGGGGCTCCTTGAACCTTGGTGACCATAAATTAACACAGGTGTAGGGCCATAATTACAGCTTACATGTAAATGTACCTTCAGTGAATTAACAGCAAGAAGTGCTTAGAGCTTGGATAAATTCTCCATGTGTCATAACAATTGAAAGTTGAAAAGGGAAAGAGATTTCCCACCTTCAGCCCTGCTCTCTTCCCTGCCCATCCCCCCCCCCCCCCCCCCCCCCCGCCCCGCCCCACTAGATTTCTTTATATTCATTTAATGTTCTTTTCATCTGCCATTTGCTTTACTTATTTTAGGTCATAGACTTTGGTGATTTTAGACTTGCAGCTTCGTAAATGTTAGAAGTCACCTTGGCACTACTACTGTCCCTTTACACTTCAAATTTTTTAATGGAATTTTACTACCTTTTGCTGGTAATGAAGGAACCTTTTCAAGAAGAGGAAGCCCTCTAAGTCCTTAAAGTTATACCAAATATATAAACCTCCTCAGGAAATGCAAGAATAAAGAGCCCTTTCTAAGGTTCTCATGGAAGGGACCATTGAAAATCCACTGAAGTGGATTCTGAGAACTCTTGAGGAGGGAAACTCGAGTTGGTGTGTCCTTTTTCTAAAAGGGTGTTATTGCAAAGTGTACCAGCAGGACAGAACTTCAAGAAATTCCTCCAAAGAAAAGCAAACTTTCTGCGTTCCTGGGGCTCTATCAATCATGCTAAGTGCTCCCAAAGATATGCAATTCCTCACACTTGAAAACTTTCTAAGGTCTTTGCCTTAAGGCAAAGCCTGAATGCCATTGGTACAATTTTGCCGAATGAACTGTGAATTGCTATTTATTGTATCATGGTGATGGAACCATATGTTATTTTTGACAAGTGTATCTATAAGTTTAGGGAATTGGCAGGAAATTGCTAGCAATTTCCACCCCTGGCTGCCATAGGTAAAACATCTCCATGGGCAATGGGAGAAGTACTGCATTTCCTTTTAACCATAGTTTAGGAAATTCATCAAGTTTCTTTCTTGCAATTTATACGAGTGGGTTTGTCATTAAGGATTGATTGCAGCGACAGAATGCTCAGAGATATAACATTTTACTTCAAACTGTTCTATGTGATTAAAAAAAAAAATCTTTGAAGCTCTTTTATCTTTAGACTTCCTACGAAAGTAATGGGTGATAATTTGGAAAAGCTTCACTGATTTTAAACCTTCATGTTTATTTATAGCCATCATATAGTGCTGGAGAAATAGAAAGATGCTGTTCACTATGGATGAAGCCTGAATAAAGATTAATAATGAGAGCAAAAAAATAGCTGTGAAATTCACAGGGGAAACATATGAAGGTGTGAGGACCTGACCCCTTAATTGCTGTTCGTGTTTCTCAACCATAAAGACAGTCTCTTGTCTACAGGAATTTTGTTTGATAAAGAAGAGATCACTCTATTAAGCTTTGCAGCTTCCTTCTGTATTCAGTCAGAAAATATATTTCTTAGGACTAAATTATTAATTAAGGAAAGAAAGAGAAAGAAAGAAAGAGAAAGAAAGAAAGAAACAAAGAGTTCTTGATGTAGCTGCAAGAAATTCCCTTATTTCAAATAGAATCAGAGAAGGATGAAAAAAACTTCAGACACTTTCTGTAGCAGACAGTCATGCTATATTGTATTCATGTATTCTGTACCATATGGTGTTTAATATTTAGTGTATGGCTAGCAATGCCTTTCAGTCCTTGGCTGACAATTTTGCATGTGTTTTATGGAATTTGGAATCCAGAATCCCTTGAGATTCTAGGAGAGATTCACGCAATTTAAAAACTTTTCTTTCTCTGCATCTGTCCTCTCCCTAAATGAAATGAAATGTTTGGAGAAGAGAGCTTCCTTACACAACTTGAATTCCATGGGTAAAGAATCCTTGTGGGAGAGAAAAGCACTATGGCTTGTCCGAGAGGTGACCATCTAAGCAAGTCAAGATTGTGCTTTCTTCCCTTATAAAGTATTGCATGTGCCTTCACTCTGTGAGTGCCGTGAAGGGCTTCATAGCCTGTGTCTAGGGAAATGCTACTTGTTCAGGGCAGTAACTGCAAGCTCTGCACAGACTGTATTTTTTGATTCCTGTATCTCCAGGTGATGTGTTTCTCATGACTTCTTCTTCCAAAAGTCATTACTTAAAGGACTTTTATTTGTCTTGATATATCAAAACTATTAGGATATATCTCTAGTCCAGTTTTGGCTAGCCACATTGTCGTGGAATGCAGGAGATTTTTGCTTAAAAATAATTGAAGCTGTTTAATACAACCTGCCTGCTCTGTCAGCATCTGTATTGACAGCTTACTGTTATCATTAAGTTTTTAAGTGATTCCATGGTTCTTGCAGAGCAATTGATTAGTATTTGGAAACAGAACAAAGACTGACTGTCTGAGAGAAAGAAGTGGCCACACCAGAATTGATTAATTAGTGTTTATTCGAGTAGTGGGTAATTGTTATTTGCAAACTGTATTAAAGACTTTGTCATCTCAGGATTTTTTTTTAAACACATATGACTTCATTATACAGTTAAACTAGATTTGTCTGATTACTGAATCAGTACTAAAAATATAGATGAGTCCCTCTTCAAATTTTCAGATCCTTGGAATTTACTTGGAAATTCAGCTATTATAGATGGTAAATTTTTAGCTCAGCTTGTTGTGGAGATGGCATTCAGACCTAACTCTGCAAATCCCACAAAAGATTTTGTGTTCACATGTTGGACTTGGATGGGGGCCATCCCTGGTTACAGCGAGCAAAGGCTAGGCAGGTGAGGCTGCGCATGAGGTATGTGACTTGTCTTGTCCTAGGCTAAGTTATGACCATCTCTACATCTTCCTTCTCTTTTATGATACTCATTTAGACAGTGTACAGTGAGTAACTCTGAAACAATTTGTCACTGGATGTCAATGCCATATTAAGAAATTACTTGCATTGAAAGCAGGCATTGTATGAGCAAAGCTTTGTAATACTTCACATTTAATCTTTATCAGGAAATGTAACTGAACCATTTAGAATTAAATATTTGATAAAGTATTATTTTGTTAGATCTTTAAACTGGATTACCCACTTTATATGATATTTAGAAAGGCAGGACACAAATGCTATTTCCAGATTATTTATTCTTGTGCCAGATTAATGTCCCACTTATTTTTAAATATGATCATCTTAGTTTTGCTCTAATGTTGGTAATGGTTATGATTATTTACTGTTATGATTTTCCAAGTTTTCTGGACACAGTGACATGCTAAATTCTTTTCAACACCTTTCTGGACTCTCCAGTAGCTTCATGGGATAGCTCATCTTTCAGACAGCTCTGAAAACCAAGTCTCTGTCTCTTCTCCCAGCATATGTTGAATGCAATTAGGCACTGGTTCAGAAAAGGCTTTGTAAACATTCTGAATACATGCCACATTTTCTGGTCTCTGGAGCTGCCAAATGCCTAAATGCTGTATTCAAGCCAGATGTCTAAATATATAAAATGAATGACTGAACAAAGTGCCTCCTTAGTAAAGCATATGCCTATAGGATGGACAGACCTGAGGGGTCCGAGATCAGCACCAGAACATGATGTTCTGCCAACCCATGTCCCAAGCCACTAGGAGGGAGACCAGAATATATTCCCTTCTGGATGAGCTGTAGGAGGAATAGCCTCACTCTCATTTTTTCCTGTCTCAGTATGTTATACCAAGCCTCCAGAAATCTCTGCTAGCTGTATCACAGGGCAAACTCTAGTCACTTTTCAGTGAGTACACCTGCCCCAGGGACACTGAGGTACTTGTTCAGCAGGATCAAACAATCTGAGTGCAGCTGGGTTTTCACCTGAACAGAATCCACTCAACCATTATGAATTGGGTATCTTGATCTTGTTAGGAAGTGTACATTTTCAAGATACATAGAAAAAGAACATCTATGTAAAATAATTCAAGTACTTCACTAACTCTTAAGGCAGCCAAAGTGAAAGAAGAAAGAGAGAAAATTAGAAATGAATGCAATTCTCATGACTAACATTATGGGCATTTGCTCAGCTGTGCTACTGGGCAAAACTAAAACACTCTTGAGCAGGTATGGTAACCTACATTGTAAAAGTATTACAAGAGTAATGTATGTTGAAATTATTCATAGAACATTTTCACTGGGCAGTCTTAGTCTTTGTCACTCGTTCTTAAAAGAAATAAACCTTATCCTTTCTGAGCTGTGTTTAAAGCAAAGCATAAGATGCATTTATGTTCCTAGTCTTCCTAGAACATCTTAAAAAGTTGATTGGTTTATTTTCCTTTTTGCATAAAACTGGCTAGTTTCAGATTGTGATAGTGCGTGTGTGCAGTGAGAAGGACTGTACAGAGTCTTAGAGAAATGCCTGCTAGGCATTAAAAGTTGAACACTGATGCTGTTGTTTTGAATGCCCTATAAATGATTTTATTAATTATCATGAATAGCTAAATTGATCCAGGAAGATTGTGATGAGAGGCTACTGGTAATGTAATTGTTCTGTAGTAAGGTTAAGTAGTTAGAATTCATGGTAAGGCAAGGTAATAACTCGCCTCTCACAACTGTCTAAAAAAATCAGTATGGTCATTTAAGTCTTGAGTAGTTATTCTCCTTTGTAACAATGACAAGCATAGAAATAAAATAATTTTAGTGTATTTAGTAAAGGACAGAGGTGGTGTAGGGAGCTCTCACTAGCAGGATGTCTTTTTTTCTCCTAGGTATGGCAGTGTGGAGGAAGTGTCGAGGTTCTACCTTGCTCCAGGATTGCTCACATTGAAAGAGCACATAAACCATATACTGAAGATCTAACTGCTCATGTCCGGAGAAATGCACTAAGGGTTGCTGAAGTCTGGATGGATGAATTTAAGAGCCATGTCTACATGGCATGGAACATACCCCAGGAGGTGAGTCAGTGTTTGCAAGCTTTGAATTTAGATCTTTTGGGGGTTGGTTCCTATTCTGAATTTTGATTTTTCTGCTAGGTTTTTATTATTTGTATACACACACGTATGTATATATTTCTTATGTGTAGGCATAAGATGCACCTGTACAAACACACTTATATATAAAAACATGTATGTAGTAGAATAATGCCTTTGTCTTCAGGTTCCAAAAAAATTAATTTATTTTTAAGTTCATCATCTTCCCTGATGACTCTGAATGGAGATTTTCATCTAGTCGTTGCAGAAATGTGGAAAAAGCATCAAATCTATATTAAACATCTTATTTTGAATTTGAGTCTCTCATTTACCATCACAGAGAACTATCATTCTGCCAGATTTGTGAGAGGAGTTCTGCCGAGGTGTAGAGGGTATTAATATCCATCAGTTCAAGTGTTAGTATATCACTCTAGAGTAATTTCACATCAGAGTAAGAGTGGCTGGGGTTGTCATGACGTATTGCAGAATTTAGCTGCAACTCCCTTTTAGCCTGCTTGTCCAGATCTCTTTTTCATAGGTGGCCAATGGTTGGTCCATTGTATTGAAAAGATATTGTTGGATGGCTAACCTGAGAATTCGGCTTCACTTATGATTTTAGGTGTTCCTTAGTTCTGTAGTTGATGCTATTTAATCTACGAGCTTAAGTTAAGAGCTATAGGGCTCTGAGAAAGGTGACTGTTGTCCTGTACCTATTCTGGAAAATATTCAGGATCTGTGTAGAATAGTTTGTTTCCAACAGAGGTTGGAAATCATGGCTGTAGTTGACCTTGAGGTTTGACTTACAGTGTGTAGTTCTCATCATTACAGCAAAAGCACATGTTGTAGACTCAAGAAATTAACTTTGTCAATTTATTTTAATAAAATCTCTGTAAAATCTCCAAGTTATTTTGCAGCTGTTCAGGGAAACTGGTTTTGTTGTGATTTTTGGTTTGAGAAATAAAATGCCATACTTCTCCTCCTTTAGTTTAATAAAGAAAAAAGGTTAGAAACCAAAAACCAGCTAGAAATATGAATGCTTATGTTAATTCAGTTGCTTTCAAAAATTTCCATTATCTCTTATGGTTAAAACTGGATAGTTTTAGCAAAGTGAAGAATTAATTGTCCTATTTTCAGATTGCAGAATTAGCCATGAAAGCGCTGGGAAACAAATCCTCTACCATTTATGTGTCCCTGGTTTGAGTAGCCACACAGCACTACATAACAGGAATAAAGACATTTCTGGAAGACAGGATTACTTACTTTGCATCAAAACAATTTCAAATGAGGTTTTTTGTGATAAACCTGAAAGATCTGAATTTCAGTTTCTGTTTCTTGTTGTTAGTTATATTCCTGAAGATCGATTGAACTTTATTGATTATTTTCATTTTTTTGACTTGCAAATACAGTGCTAACACAAAACTTTGAAATTTCTTTTTTTAACCAGGATATATGGTATTATACATGTATTTGCGTAACATTCATCAAAATATGCTAGTGGTTGTAGTTAGTCTTATGCGAAGTTGAGATTCGGAAATGGAAATAAAAAAAAATTGGAAATCAAATTCATGAAGAACACAAAGATAAGTTTTGTTATTATTACTTGTTAAATTTTCATTTAACAAGTAAATAGTAACACAGTCTTGACTATACTGATAGATCAGAAAAAAAAATAAGCCTGTTGTAATAAATTTTAAAACTCATTCATCAAACAAAGGGAAAATATCTGCAGTATGTGGACCTAAGTGCTATCTTCATATCACAAAATACATCAAAATGTTTGCACAGTAGATCTGGTACTGCCAAAACAGATTTGGTTCATAGTTCTGAAGAGGAATAACAATTTTTTACTGCTTGATTTTCCTGCCACAAAGGCACTAATCATTGCACCAAACTGCCTGAAAAAATTGCAATGCAGACTTTCTTCTCAACTTTACAACGGCTACTGTTGTCAAATCATAGTGCAGACTTAAAATCTGGAAATGGCATGCGCTAAATCAGCTTTTAATAGTGGTAGCATGTTCTGCAATGTGATGAGATGCCTCTGTCGCAGGGAGGAATCTGTTAGTATGAGTATGCACAGAACATGGCAGAAAGAACCTTCATTTGTGTTTCTCACTGTTGTAGAAAACTAAATAAACACACATATGCCCACATATTTAAAATATACTGGGAAACAGCTTAGTTTTCACAGTTAGAATAGACTTAAAAAGTCTGAATCTACTCATTGCCTAGTTGCTAGAGTGTTCAAAGGCAGAATGACACTCTTTGTGACCATTGGGTTTTCCTGTCAGATAGGGTCTGTCACTTGCAGCTGGGTACATTCAAGTGTTGCTCACCCAGCTTCCATCTTTTGCCATGTCGAAAATAGGTGAGGAGTTAGAAGAACGTTGGAGCCTGACGTGTGCTGAAGTATCCCAAATCAGTTGTGTAACTTGAAGCTCTTCTGAGTGTATTTGTGTTCATTGTGCAAAGGCAGATCTGGGACTTTGTTTTCCTTTCCCATGCTAAACTTTCTGAGTACTGAATTAATTCCAGAACAGTAGGGAATGAATACGTATTTAAGGAAAGCTTATGGCTTTCCTTTGGGGAAGAGGAAAATACGGTACAAAATGACACTCACGAGCACTATAATTGAAACAGTCACTATAGAGAAAACCTACATCATTAGCACAAGTCCTCTTTTACACATCAAAAGGTTAGGAGCAATGCAGTCTTTGATTGGTAAACAAACATTTGTAGAAAGAGGAAGTATTCAGTGTAAAGAAGTAACCTAAAATGTAATTTAAAGCTTGTGGGACACTTGCAATACAGACTTCTAGTAGGCAGAGGGCAAAGAGGTGGTGAATGAGAAAAGCTGGGGATGGATTAGGTCAGATTTAGATATCAGACTGGATGGCAATATTTCTGTTTCATCTTTGCTTAAGATTAAATTACAAGTGAAATACCAAAGAGGAACAACTTTCAAATCAAACCTGGCTTCAGCTTAGGCAAAAAAATGTTGAGATGTCATTGTGAGAAACATGCAGAGAGGACAGACAAATAGCACAACCAAACACTGTTACATAAGTGAATGACTACAAGGAGTAATTCTCTGTCTGGAAGCTGATGAATAAATGCACTGGTAATGGACTGTGTAGATAATAGAAATGTATTCAGTTATACCAGTTGAGTCTTTCCGTGCAATGTGTTATTCCAAAATGTTAACCACGGGACTTGTTTTTTTGCGGAAGAATTCCCAATTTTATGAGAAGCCCCACAGTCAAATGTTTCCAAAAGTTTCAGACTTTGAGAGCTCATAATAATAAACAGGTTTTAGACTCATTTGGCAGTGTGATGTGATTGCCCTCTTGGAATCGCTGCAGGTGGCTCTGAAGTACTTAGGGCTTCAAATGGGGATCTTGGATACGTCAGTGGTTTGTGCATCGAAACTGCTCAGACAAATAGATTCAGAAAAGCACTTGAAACCCAAAGAAAAGATTTTTCAAGTCCCAGAAGCAAAAGCTATGCTTTCCATGTGTCCTTCCCTATGTTTTGGGTTGTGTTTTGTTTTCTTTTTTTTTTGCCTCCCATCATATTCCTAGCTTTGGAGAACACACTGAGTTGTTGCTGGTGGAAAAGCCAGTATGCTACGTGAGCTATTTTCCTTCTCCAGTTGCATGGAAGGATGTGATTACTGAGGCCCCAGATGCTCTTTCTTACCTTATACAATAAACTCTGAGGAAACAAGCATTGATGCGTGCAGGGTTGTGTGAGAAGGAAGTCAGGAGACACTGGACCACTTTAGTACCTGATCCCAAGAAGCCTTTTTAGTGCTGGAAATCACATGTCTATGTGCTGGCATCCTTCTTTTCCTTCACATAAGTGGCAGGTACACTGTCCAGTGCAACCAGAGCAGTGCATGAGCAGGAATTGTCAATGGGATCAGTTGCGTGTCTTACAGCACCCTACGTTGTGTTCCTCTATATAGTCACTTGCTAGGAAAGTTAGGAAAAATGATCAGTTAAGGAGTAGTTCCACATAAAGTTTTATGAACGGTGTAGGACTTGAGGGCAGTCAGCATTTTTAAGGATTAACTTTTATATGCCTGTTTATGCTATGCCAGACCTTAATTTCCTACTTTTTAGTATACTTTGCTAATGTGGAAGTCAGTTTTACTTTAGTTAGAAAATGCTTCCATAATAAAAAATACCCATTCCAGATTAACATTAGTTCAGTGCTTTGGGAATAAGAAGCAGTTGTTGCTTCAGCAGCTCAAAACCCAGATACTTACAAAAGATACTTTTTTGAAGCATAACTAAGAAAATTCAATGCTTCCACTATTATTTTTAAATCATATCTGGTGACTGACAAAGTATTTGAGACATTTATGGCCCAGTCAAGGCAATTGTTTAAACAGATAGATTATAGGATTTTCCTGTGAAAATGTATTTATCCTGCGTTTTGTTTTGAGGCAGAATTGGTAGAGCAGAGTGTGAGGCAAAATGTCTCACTTTACTTCTGCCAAATAGCAGCTGTGGATTTGCACTTAGATCCCTCTCTAAAAATTTTCGCTGTGTGGTTTTAATGTCAGAAATTATTGTTTTATATATGAGGACTGCATGAAACTCACACTTTATGATCTACTCTTAGGGTAAGTAAAAATTAGCTTAGCCGGAAATGTAAAGGAGAATAGAAATTAGAGGAGAGAATATTCTGCAGTTGCTTTGAACAAAAATAGCAACTTCTCTTTTTACTTTGCAAGAGAAATTTAATAAGTGGTAGTTTAAAAAGGTGAGCAGAGCTTCTACTGTTTGCAGTGGAGCGGTAAACCCAGACTTCAGAAATGACAAGAAAGTATCATATGCTAATGATTTGGCCACAGTGGGATGCTGGCAATAAGATTGTTTCTAGAGCAGCTTGCTACTTCCTGCCAATTACTTTTGGATTTGGAAAGTGGCAGGACATCAGAGAACAACAGTGATATTCAGTGGAAGCGAGATCTAACACCTCGCCCTCGAAGTCAACAGGAGTGGTTCCATTGACCAAAGCAGACTTTGAAAAAGCCCCCCGCCATGGCTTATCGTGTTTAATTGGGGCACGTTTGGAGTGTGCGTGGATGACAGCCTCACTCCCCAACCCAAAGCTAATAACTATCATAGGTTATAACTGTCTTTGAAATGAGGAGGACTCTGGATGATTACTTTACATAGAAGTGTGTTGCTGATGTCTTTTCTGCTTTTTTTGTGTCCTTTGTTTTATGTGCAGGACTCCGGAATTGATATTGGTGATATATCTGAGAGGAAGGCCTTGAGGAAAAAACTCCAGTGCAAGACCTTTAGGTGGTATCTTGTCAGCGTGTACCCAGAAATGAGAATGTATTCAGATACTATTGCCTATGGGGTGGTAAGGATCTCATTTACATTTCCCATTCTAAAGAAGTGGGGGTGAAAGGTATAATAGTGGAAGTAATTCATGAATGCCTGGCTCTAAGTAGAAGAAACAGATAAACTTGAAGTCACTAGTTAAATAAATTGGTAGGCTAGTTAGCTGACAGAGAAAGCTGCTCTACTGTTGTTTATGCTGACACTTCCTTCTCTGTTTTTTTGTTTGTTTGTTTCATGACTTAATTCCACTCAGTGATACTCAAGGCATGATTTTTTAGAGACATTGGAGCTGTCAATTGGAAGATTTCTGGCAACAGCTGAATTAACAAAATAAGCTAAGTATTTCAGCTGCAAGCTTCTCACTATTATAGTAATATAGAATAATTTAGAATCTCAAATGCCTGTATTTCGGGATCATAATCATTACTTGTGTGAGAGTAGTACCCTTGTCTATGTTGAAATCACACTTGAGTTATACTCTGCTAATTATAGCAGACATTTCTTGCCCCTAGAAAACCAGTAATGTGAACAGAGAGGGCAGGTATGCATGACATGGAGGATGAGAACAGTAAGTTAATATTGGACCATAATAACCTAGTAGAGCTAGGACAATCTTTTCACATTATCCAGTGTCACATTAAAAAAAACCTGATTCCTGTGAGTTAAATTTACCTTTTAATTTGCAAGTCTGAATTAGGAATTGGAACAAGTAACAGCAGATGATACAAATAAAAGAATTGATTTGTGACATTCCTCCTTAAAAAAAAAGTCTGAGTTGTGCCGTTGCCAGCGTGGCTTTGAGAAGGCCCTTGAGGGTGCAATAGAGCAGCTGCTCTGTTTTGGCAACTGTAGTGAAGTGGTTGTATGCCCCACAAAATTCCCCTTTGGTCATCAATTAAAATTACTATGCTGACTTTTCATATAATCAAAAAAAAGAGGAATAACACTTCCAACAAAGTTTTAGGTTATTGTTAAATGCATGAGATAGTGGTTACTTTCCAAAATAATTCAGAACAATATTGAAATCACACCTATATGCAAGAACCTTCTTCCATAGACCATGTGTAATTGCTCTCAGTGGTGCCGTGACCTAATCAGGTGCAGAGTTCCCTGAAGAGAGAGAGGCATAGGAGCTAACAGGTGAATGCTTCTGCTTGAATATACCTCTACCTAAAAAAATCTTTGATTGCCGGTAGAGGTGATACGAGATAAAAAAAAAATGACGACCAGTGGAATAGCTAAGGTACTTGTTGTGTAGTCTCAAGATTAACTCCGCGTTATGTAAGTCCAAATGAAAATCAGTGTAGAGGAACCCTATGATTTTGTATTCTTCTGAGATTTTTTTTCATCAGCCTTTGAAGGTTCCTTGCTTGTAAAATACAAACCAAAAAAAAAAAAAATCAGTAAAGTTTGTTACAGAAATACTGAACCCACTGGTCAGCAGAACATGCCTATTTAGATACTGATGCAGTCTTTTGTCTGCAGTGTTAGAGTAGCCTCATCTGCTAAGGAAGATGTGAGGAGTAAACCTTATTTCATTCTTTGTGCTATTACAAAGGAAGTGGTCGACAACTATGGCAACATATCTGTACAGGTAGAGGGGAGATGTTCTGTGAGATACAGAGCTTGCTGTTTGATGAAATACTGTTGTATGTAACAAAAAGATAAAGTGTCCCACTCTTTTTAGTAAAAGAATTGCTCTGATCTCTAATCTTCCTTCATGTCTGCCTTCCTGTTCACTTGCCTGTCTTCTAATAGAGAAAGATGTGGTATTTCAAAGCAAGTCAGCTGCTTGCTGATTCTCTAAGTGCTTCCATTCATCAACCTTCTTCATGTTTTATAGAAATAGAGATATTAATACTGCAACATTATCATTAATTTAAAAAAATAAAGAGTAATTACAAAAGTTATCTGAGTAAGGTGGGCAGTAGGGGATAGGCACCTAGAGCGTCACCACCCATACTTATTTCCTGAGTCCTAATTTTCCTCCTCTTCTGTGAGAGTTAGGAAAACAGTTGTATAATTCCTGACTAGTTTATGCTGTGGCGTGTAGCTGGGGTTGGTGGCAGAGGTTTTGGAACCAAATTCTGCAGTACCCTTAGAGTTAGGAGAAAGCAATGTCAGTGGGCCAAAAGCTGACGTATGTAGTGTCAGGACTGGCTCCCTGATTGCAGATTGACATTTGAGATAATTTCACAGATTCAAAATTTCAGCAGTCTGTTTTATCTCTGTAGTCTGTAAGGCTCTAAGTTTGAAAGCAGGCAAATGGAAGTATTGACTAATTATTTCACTTTTTCAGTGTAGGGATTGTCAACAATTATATTTTGAGTTGTAGTTAGTATTAAGTCTTCGTAGTCTAAAACTGCATTACCCAAGTTAATAGTTGATTGCCACAAAGCCAGGTTCCTAAGGATAGTTCCTAAGAGTCTGGGTCTCAGATTTTGAAACAGCGTTATTAGTTAACAGGCCAGTAGCTTCTGTTTTCTGTAGGGATCATTTCTCTACAGATATTCTAAATTAATTGTAGAGTTTTGATTGGGATAAGAATTTTGAGAAATTAAATCTGAAGAACTCATTTTATAGTTTTGTTTTCAAGGTTCATAAGAAGAGGACTGGTGTTAAAAGGAATATAGTTTTGTCTCTTTTTCTGTAGTGCCTGATCACCCGACAGCTGATGTCAGGTTTAAGATTATGGTTTTTTTAGAGCTTGGGACTCTAGAGTCTCTCTATGTGTTGTACTGCTGGGTCAGCCCTCTTGGCTAATCGTATGTTGGTCAAGCCAGATTTTTTTTGCTTCCTGTAGGCGCTGTTCTGGAAAAGGTTGTAACATTAGGGCTAGGACAAACATTAGAATTGAGTTTGTGGAAGAGGTTTTTAAAAGCAGAAGGTAGTGATGGATCCAGGCATCAATTAATGAGGCTGATATTTATCATTGGTTTGGATAGAGAGTGGTGGCTAACATCTAATTGCATTTAGAGTCATGGTTGTGGTTACATTTATGGCTAAGAAATACAAACCTTTGAGAGAGGAAAGTTTATTTAACTCTCGAGGCTTGCACCTAAGAATAAAGCCAGTGTTGATACATAATTCATATTTTATCTTTAATGTTGACATTTGTTATGTCTATTATTGAATTTAGAGTTAGGATTGGAGTACAGATGAGTTCATGGTTTTGATTTTATTCACCGCCTGGCTTCAGTCTCCAGCTTGTCCCCACATCTTAGTGCACTTCTACCCTTCCTTTCTAAGCATATCAATTTATTTTCCTCAAAGGAGGCCCCTGTACACAGCTGACAGGACTACTCAGTTAATCACGGATGGCTGCAAAACACATCACCTCTTCACTCCATCAGACAATTCTCTCATGTTTTCTGAACTGATCTTATACCACTGAACACTTTTATACATGCCCATGGGTATACAATCCACATCGTTGGCCTCACACTCTAAAAAGACCTTCCAGCTCTCTATGCTCATTGATTTACCATTTCACTTTCAGAATATTTTGTCTCAGCATTGCACACATAATATATAGGGTCTTGTGATGAAAAGGGCCAAGTGCTTTGCAGTCTGTGTGGGGGTTAGTCTGGAGTAATGCAAAGAAGAGGTAGTGCATAGCAATTGGCCAGAAGTCTCCAAGTGTCAGCGGAAAGGATTTTCTTGAATTATTTCCAGAAATCAGAAGACCCTGCTGAGTGATTCAGAAAAGCTGTTTAATTACAGGACCTTCTCCTATGTTTGAAACTTCATCCATACTGCTCAGTCAGCTCCCTGGTAAAAAAAAGAAAAGTGTCTTTTGTATCTAGTGTGGTAAGTATTAGACAATATTTGAAAAATTATGTAAAAAATATTTATATCTCTGAAGGCTTTCTGAAATCTGCCCTCCCTGAAACTTTGTGCAACATTACTGAAATCGGTAGTGTTAGTTTATTTGCAAGGAAGAATTTAGTCCAGGTGATTTCTCTTCAGTGTGTTCACTGCAGCAAATATTTTTAGTTTTGCATATTTCGTTGCTCAACTGCATATGTTTTTTTTGCAAATAAGAGGAAGTAATCACACCATCTTTTTCTCATGTAAGGCTTGCTTGATTTCTTTTTCTTTCTGTTTATTTTAGCTGCAGAATTCCCTGAAAAGTGATTTGTGCCTTGATCAAGGGCCAGACACGGAGAATATCCCGATCATGTATATCTGCCATGGAATGACACCACAGGTTAGTTTGTCTAATTATCTCTTACATTGCCACTACTCTTAGTAGACTCTGTAGGAGGAACCATCTTGTACCTGTCATTCTTTTCCTGCAACAGCTTTCCTCCAGTAAGCTGTTTAATAGTTCTTTTATAGAAAACTGGAGCATTATTTCTGCCATAAACTGAGAATCACTGGTACATTAGCACTTTGATAGTGAAGTTTGTTTATTCATTTTGAAAGAATTTAAGGAATACAAGAGTCTACACTGACCCAGATTTGTTGATAAAAGCTTTCATTTCTGATCTTTAGCTGTAGCTGTCATATGAATGAAACAATGCATTTTAAAGCACTTTATATCATATATATGTATACTTACCATTTATTTATACACTATCTGAAGCAACATGTTTTTAACTTCTGATCATAGAATCATAGAATTATCTGGATTGGAAGAGACCTCCAAGATCATCAAGTCCAATCCTTAATTCAACACTATCATGATTACTAGATCATGGCACTAAGTGCCACATCCAGTCTTATTTTAAAAACCTCCAGGGATGGTGAATCCACCACCTCTCTGGGCAGGCCAGTCCAATGCCTGATTACTCACTCTCTGAAGAACTTTTTTCTGATACC
Organism: Tapera naevia; assembly: GCA_033556795.1. Lineage (NCBI taxonomy): Eukaryota > Metazoa > Chordata > Aves > Cuculiformes > Neomorphidae > Tapera > Tapera naevia. The sequence goes on from JAUMJJ010000048.1 coordinate 7,235,131, forward strand.
CAGCCTAAACCTTCCTTGGCAGAGTCTAAGCTCGTGCCCTCTTGTTCTGTTGCTGGTTGCCTGAGAGAAGAGACCGACTCTCACCTATCTACAGCCTCCTTTCAGATAGTTGTAGACAGTGATGAGGTCACCCCTGAGCCTCCTCTTCTCCAGGCTAAACAACCCCAGCTCCCTCAGCCTCTCTTCATAGCACTTGTGCTCCAGTCCCTTCACCAATTTTGTTGCTCTTCTCTGGACCGGCTCCAGCACCTCAGTATCTTTCTTGAACTGGGGGGCCCAGAACTGAACACAATACTCAAGCTGTGGTCTCACCAACGCTGGGTACAGGGGAAGAATCACTTCCCTCATCCTGCTGGCCACACTATTCTTGATACAGGCCAGGATGCCATTGGCCTTCTTGGCCACCTGGGCACACTGCTGGCTCATGTTTAGCCTCCTGTCAATCAGTACCCCCAGGTCCCCTTCCACCTGGCTGCTCTCCAGCCACTCTGTCCCCAGCCTGTAGCACTGCATGGGGTTGTTGTGGCCAAAGTGCAGGACCCGGCACTTGGCCTTGTTGAACTTCATCCTGTTGGACTCAGCCCATCTCTCCAGCCTATCAACGTCCCTCTGCAGAGCCCTCCTGCCTTCTGGCAGGTCAACACTTCCTCCCAACTTGGTGTCATCTGCAAATTTACTTATGATGGACTCAATCCCCTCATCTAAATCATCAATGAAGATGTTAAACAGAACTGGACCAAACACTGATCCCTGCAGAATGTCACTGATGGCCGGCCTCCAGCTGGATGCAGCCCTATTCACCAGCACTCTCTGGGCCCAGCCATCCGGCCAGTTCTTAACCCAGCTGAGAGTGCACCTCTCCAAAACATGGGCTACCATTTTATCCAGGAGTATGCCATGGGAGACAGTGTCAAAGGCTTTGCTCAAGTCCAGATAGACTACATCCACCAGGCGGATTACTTGGTCATAAAAGGAAATCAGGTTGGTCAGACAGGACCTGCCCCTCACAAAGCCATACTGGCTGGGTCAGTTCCCATGTCCAGGTGCTGTGTGATTGCACTCTGGATGATCTGTTCCATAACCTTGCCAGACACTAAAGTCAGGCTGACAGGCCTATAGTTGCCCGGGTCCTCCTTGCAGCCCTTTTTGTGGATTGGCGTGACATTTGCCAACTTCCAATCATCTGGGACCTCCCCAGAGAGCCAGGACTGTTGGTAGATAAAGGAGAGTGGCTCGGCAAGCTCTTCTGCAAACTCCCTCATCAACCTAGGATGGAATCCATCAGGTCCCATAATTTGTGTGGATCCACGTGGGTCAGTAATTCATAGACTATTTCCTCCTGAAACACAGGGGAGCCATTTGGTTTCCTGTCTCTCTCTGTGAGCTCCAGAGGCCAGTTATCATGAGGGCCACCTCTCCTACTGGTGAAGACTGAGGCAAAGCAGGTGTTGAGTACCTCAGCCTTCTCCTCATCCCTGGTAACTATGTTCCTCCCGAGGTCCAACAAAGAATGGAGGTTTTCCTTGCCACTCCTTTTGTTATTTATGTATTTATACAAGCACTTTTTGTTATCCTTAACAGAAGTAGCCAAATTAATTTCAAACTGTGCTTTTGTTTCTCTGATTTTCCTTCTGCATGATCTAACTATAGTCCTATACTCTTCATGAGTAGCCAGCCCTGCCTTCCACAGTAGGTAGGCTCTCATTTTATCTCTGATTTCCTTCAGTATCTCCCTATTCAACCAAGGTGGTCGTCTTCCCTGCCGGCTTGCCTTTTGGCTAATTGGTGTAGCCTGTTCCTGTACACTCAAGACTTTTTCTTGAAGCACATCCATCCCTCCCTGTTTTCAAGAAGTGTGTCCCAGGGTGTGCTCTGGACCAGTCTTCTGAACAGGTCAAAATCTGCCCTCCGGAAGTCCAGCATAGAGGTTTGATTGGTGGTCCTTACATCTCTGAATATTGAAAACTGCATTATTTCATGGTCACAAATATTTATGGTCTCATTTTCAGAATTCTGAAATGTACAGCCACCTTCCTCATGCCATACAGCTGTGTAAAATTCCAAACCCTATTCTTATGAAAGCCCTTTTTCTAAAGCTTCTAAAGCCCCTTTTCTAAAGCTCCTTTTTTTCTTTTTTTTCACTGCTTCTGTCATAGACTCATAGAATAGTTTGGATTGAAGGGCACCCTTAAAAGTCATCTAGTCAAACCCCCCTTACCATGGGCAGGGACATTGTCAACTAGATGAGGTTGCTCAGAGCCCCATCCAATGTGACCTTGAATGTTTCCAGGGATGGGGTATCTACCATCTCTCTGGACAACCTGTTCCATTGTTTTACTTGTCTCATTGTAAAAGATTTTTTTATATCTAGCCTGAATCTATCCTCTTTTAGTTTAAAACCATTACCCTGTGTTTTATCACAGTAGGCCCTCCTAAAACGTCCCCATCATTCTTATACTCCTCCTTTAAGTACTGAAAGGCTGCAATAAGGTCTTCCTGGAGCCTTCTGTCCTCCAAGCTGAACAACCCCAACTCTCTCAGCCGGTTCTCATATGAGAAGTGTTCCAACCCTGTGATCAGTTTTGTGGCCCTCCTCTGGACACACTCCAGCAGGTCCATGTCCTTCCTGTGCTGAAGACTCCAGAACTGAACACAGTACTCCAGGTGATGTCTCATGAGAGGCAGAGTAGACTGGCAGAATTCTCTCAGCCTGGGGACCACACTTCTTTTGATGCAGCCCAGAATACAGTTGGCCTTCTGGGCTGTGCGTGCACAGTGTTTGCTCATGTCCAGCTTTTCATGCACCAGTAGTTCCAAGCCCTTCTTTGCAGGGCTTCACTCAATCCCTTCATCCTCCAGCCTGTATTGATACCAGGGTTTGCCCCAAGCCAGGTGCAGGACCTTGCACTTGGCCTGGTTGAACCTCCTAAGGTTCACAGGGACCCACCTCTCAAGCTTGTCCAGGTCCCTCTGGATGATACCCCTTCCTTCAGGAGTGTCAACTGCACCACTCAGCTTGGTGTCATCTGTAAAGTCACTGAGGGTGCACTTGTTCCTATTGTCCATGTCGTTGATGAAGACATTACTGGTCCCAGTACATATCCCTGAGGGACACCACTCATCGCTGATCTCCATCCAGATATTGAACTGTTGACTGCTACCCTCTGGATGTGACCATCAAACCAGTTCCTCACACATGCAGCAGTCCATCCATTAAATATATACCTCTCCAGTTTTAAGAGAAGGATGCTGTGCAGTGTCAGAGGCCTTACAGGAGTCCAGACACTGATGCAGTCACTCCATCATAGAAAGCCACTGGCTTGGTCAGGCAGGACTTGCCCTTGGTGAAGCTATGCTGGCTCTCTCAAATCAACTCCCTGTCCTGCACGTGCCTTAACACAGCTTCTAGAAGGATCTGCTCCATAATCTTCCCCTGCACAGAGGTGAGGTTGACAGGTCAGTAGTTCCCAGGGTCCTCCTTTCTACTGTCTTTAAAAATGAATGAGATTTTCCCTTTACTCAGTCACCTGGAACGTCACCTGACCGCCATGACTTTTCAAATATCATGGAGAGGGGCTTGGCAGCCACAGCAGCCAATTTCCTCAGGACTCCGCAATGCATCTCATCAGGTCCCATAGACATAGGTATGTTTAGCTTCCTCAGGTGGTCACAAATCTGATCTTTTCGTACAGTTGTAGGGACTTTGCCCCCTCAGTCACCATATTTCGGACCATCCACTCAAGAGATGTGAGAAAAGAGATTGCCAGTGAAGACTGAGGTAAAAAAATTGAATACTCCAACCTTCTCCTCATCTGTTGTTACACCAGTTTGCCAGTCTTGTTCATCGGGAGAGTATGCTTTTTTTCCCTTCCTTTTCTGGATGACATACCTGTAGAAGCCCTTCTTACTGTTGCCCTGTTACGCTTGTATCTGCCAAAGACTCAAATTAACAAAACCTCTCAGTTTTCCTACACAACAGCTGAATATATTAACTTGACAAACAAGAGGGTTAAGACGTGGTGTCTTCGCAAGTGGCTAAGTATGTTGGCGTAGGTGAAAATGTTTCTAGACAAATCATGACAGTAAATATAACATTACATGGTCAAGAACATACTTGTCAAAGACAAATGTGCAGATTGTCTAACTCTGAAAAATAACATAAACAAAAATGACATAAAGGAAATGGATGTATTTGTGGGAGTGACTGGAGAAACCGAAAAATCCTTCCAGTTTGAATCATTTTTTTTCTCTGACTACCTTTTGTATTTGGTTTCTCAAAAGGACACCGTTATGCTCCACTTAAGTCATGGAATGTGGTTTTACCCGTGGAATTGTAGCAATGTGATTTGTCTATACAGCAAATACATCTTCCTCATATCTCAGAAATAATAGTCTTGTCCTCTGTACCTGGATCTCATAGTGAGCTAGAAACAGGAGTTTGGTGAGCAGATGTGATTTTGTACTTCCTTGACAAATTACACATATCGTAACTGTGTTCTGTGCTGGCTTCTTTTGCTGAGGGCCTTTAATATTGATCACTAATGGCACAGTGCTTGAGTAAATTATGAAAGATGAAGACAAAAATACCTGAAAATTCCATCCATCAGTGCCAGTCATTGTATGAGCTGTGGCTTATTTGTCACATACTTATGTGGGAGCCACTGTTCGCCTCCCGGAGGTTTTTAGGCTAGTCCTCAGTGTTTGCTAAAGAACTGTGTGAGTCACCTGCAAGCCAGAGCCATTATTCTTTGTCTTGTGGGAGGACACCATAACTCCCTTCTGGCACATCATCTGTGATAACAATATACTACAGGCACAGCTGTAAATTCCAATTAGAAATTTTAATTACAGTTAAGAGACAAACAACAACAACAAAAGTCACTTCAATTAGCACAGTTCAGTATTCACCAAAACAAGAACTACCTTTGAGTCAACTGAAGTTCTGTGTAAATGAGAAAGCAGCAAATAAATGACAGAGGGAAAGGAGGCAAGGGAAACTTTTCTTGACAAGATTCTGCTTCTTTCATAATTACAATGTTGCATCTCCTTCCCATTACTGTGTATTTAATTTTGTAACTAATGTTACAAACAACCCTCAAAAAGGCTTGTATATGAGCAAGGTAGGCTTGCTCTGCGTTAGGGATTACAGTATTGACAGGGAAAGCACTAACAAACGTTCAATATATTTCTACAAGATTTCTAATGCACATATTGCATCTCTGGCTTAAGCAGAGCTACACCCATTTACATTTTCTCTGGCTTATAGGAAACTATTTGAATAAATATTCAGTTTGATCCTATGTGAACTTGCCAGTAACTACAAAAGATATTGGTGAGATACTAATTATAGTCTAGTAAAGGTTAAATGCTTTATAAAGGGGGTTATTTTGCTCACCTGGCAGTCTTTATCAAAACAGATTAATCCCCTACACGGGACTCCTTGTGTGACTGAGGGTTTTGATGATACCATTCTTCATTCTGATGCAAAACTTTACTGTAGCAGCTGTACGATTTACAGTTTGAGAGCTGCCACCACGGAGGGTTTTGCAGAATTGTGTCTAGATGTATTTGAATACATCTGGCTGCCAAGAAACATTCCCTCATATTTAGGTTAAGTTGCTGTTCTTAGTTGCTCCTGTAGCCTCTTTTCTGAATCAGGTAACTTCCTTTTTTCCCCTCCACTAACTTCTTTCCATTGTTTTTGAATTTTCATCTTTTTTGCATGTGAAATGGCTTAGATGAGGTGTTTGATGTCAAGTAATAATTTCAGAATTGTATGTACGGCTACCATTTTCTTTTAGCATGTTTTATTCAAGAAATAAATCATTGAGGTCAGCAGAAAGGGAACTGCATACCTGATGTGCTCTGTTTTTTGAGGACAGTATTGAGAACATCATGTGTAGCTTCATAATTAAAAGCAGCAGAAAATGGCAAGGAAATGTCCTCAAATATTGCAATTAAATTATCAGAATTAATTTTCACTGTGGTGCTTCAGTTTCATTCTAAATAGACATCATATTTAGTAATGGCAAGAATTCTGTGATTGCCCAGCCTTTCAGGAATCCACTACATATGTTTACTATAACTAACATTAGCATATTTGTAGTTCACTCCTGCAAGTATCTTAGAGTTTTTTATAAATATGTTTATTTTGCAAACTGCTCTACAAATAGAGAAACTGATACACGTGTTACATGTGGTTAAATAGTAGGATGGAATGGAAAATCAAAACATAATCTGTTTCTTTAGCCCTCTGATACTACTAATGAGAAGGAATTTCTCAGAGCTGGGTATTTGGCTTAGCTGAAAAGACAGAGGGCACTTGGAAAATTAGAATCCATTATTAGGTACATTTTGTACCCTCCTTCTGACTTCAGAGAGTGCTTCCTAGGGTAGCCATATTTTGTGCTGGTCCCCAGGAACCGAGACACTTCAGGAGTCCACACCATCCACTGAGTAGAGCAATTTGCATGTTCAACCAAAAAAACCAAAATGAGTGGCCATCCTACAATATGTTTTCATGATTTTAAAGGAAAAGTTCCTTTGTATCTTTAGTAAGTAATGTATTGCTTCCTAAGCATCACATCCTTCGATTTGTGCCTTTAGTCATTATCTGTCCAAATTCAGCACTGTCATTATTATCCCCATCTCTACAGCAATGTAATATATGTTGGCATAACTCCCCAGGCTCATTAGCATGAACATCACTATCTCGTCAGAGCCACCATGGGTGCTATTAGATGTGCATGAAGCAAAGCTGTAAGGTAGTTCAGTACCTTTGGTGCGCTGATGGTCAACTGTTTGGAAAGAGCTTTTAGTGTATACCTTAGCCAGTCATATTAAATCTCTTCTGCTGTGCAGAACACCTGAACACAGCTGACTTCTGCAACTATTAAAATATCTCACATAATAAATGAAACGCAGTAAAACAGTTAGCTACAGTAGTTAAAATAGATTCCTACTACACTGTTCAGTGGTGGTAGAAGCGTTAGTTGCATGAGAACACCTCGGAGGCAAAGCACAACAGCCCAAACAGTGTTTTTGGCCAAAGCGACTACTCTGGAGACAGCTGAGCAGTGTGAGGAAGCATCCCCCCTTCAGTGTGATGGTAGAGGGAAACAGAAAAACTGGGAGTTGAGGTGAACAGACAGTAAGGGAGAAAGAGGAGAGAAATGTAAAAGAAAAACGGAAGAACAGTAGTAGTGAAACAGTACAAAACTTAAAGTTCATGTGAGGTTGTGTGGGTTTTGCTGGGTTTTCTTTGAAGCGTTTCACGCAGAAAGGGTAAAGGTACTATTTTAATTCCTGAACTTGCTCAAGCAAAGCTGCAATACAGTCATACCTTTAGGCCTTAAAAGGTCCATTTGCAGCAGTTTCCCCATTAACAATGGAAAGGTGGTTGCTTGTACTTGCAGTAAGTACATGCCTGAGGCCTCACTACATTCTCTTCCTAATTCTGGGAACTGCCTGAGGCTGAATGTTTGGCATTGTTTAAGACTGCTGTTTAACCAGGTCTGTAATCTTGAAGGCAGGCTGATGACAGTGTGTCAGTTACATTAAAACTCTACCTGAGTGATAATTTGGAAGATTCTTTACTGTGAGTGCAATACCACACTATTAGAGACTTTATAACTGTTGTATAATAAACAAGTGCCATCAAGCAACGAAGTGATATTTTAAGTACAGATTTACCTTGGAAAGTGCTTGTGATTGAGAGAATAATGGGCAGTTCTGTGTGCCCATGTTCAATAGCTTCTGGATCATATGTTTATAAATTTATGAGCAGTTAAATGATGAAGTTCATCCAGGCATGTGCAAGTCAATACAAACCAGTTAGATTTTGAAGAATTCAAGTTAAGGACCAGGGTTAAAAGACTAGATTGGGAGAATTGCTAGAAAAAAAGATGCAGGTGAGAAGGGACACCGTTTTATATCCTTTCATATTCTTGCAAGAAACTGAAGAACTGACATTCAGAAACTGATGACTACAGCCCTACCTGGTATGAATTATTGCATCTCTGCTGAAGGCCATGAAAGGAAATTGTGCCAACAGGTAGAGCTATGTCAGTTTACACTGTGTGAGGCTCCAGCCTGAAAGCTTAATGTTGTATTCTAAGCACAATGTGTTCAGTACTGGAAACTGCGGTGACAGGAACTCCTGTGAACTTGTAAAAACTCTTTGTATCAGTCATAAGTGCTCCTTTTTAAATGTTATTTATACATATTTTTTGTAAAAATTATTTTTCCTTCAATGAAACTTCTTAGCATGGTGATTGTTCATACACAGATATTTGTTGATTTTTATATCCAAGAATATATATGCCTAAAAATGGCTATCACTAAAGATATATTCCAGTAAAAAAGTACAGGGCTTATCACAAACACCATATAGTTATTAGTCCAGTCTGTAAAATCCAAGAGAGGGAACAATTCATAGATGTTCAGCACATAATTATAGGAAGAATTAAAATTTTTTGCAAATAATTTTTTTGGGAGGGAAGTGGGACAGAAGAAGAAATTTGTCAGTGTATTTTACGTGAATAATTTTACACATCTCTAGAGCAAAGTTAGTGTGATTTCTGGGTTACCGGGACCTTACAAATATAAACACCAAAAAAATGAGTTTTGATAGAGCTTAATTTTAATAAATCTATTGCAATGTTAAGAATTTCCTTTAGATTCCTGTGTCTAATGAAGATCACATTGTAGTGAACAATCATCCATGCCAGGAAAGCTGGAAGAAGAGCCATGTGCTTTGCCAGAATGAGCGTTAAGGGAATTTGGAAGCAGAAACAGTATCCCTCTTAGGACTGGCTTTCTATTGTATGAGAACTATGCTGAACAAGAAGCACTGCATACCATTTTATAAGGACAAATTAATCAATGAATGTGATTATATTGTGTACTACAGGTCACGCTTTCCCTGAGGCCTTTCCACTTGCTTTAAAAAAAAAAATCATGGAAATATTGGATACTGTAGATGCTTTTCCTTGACAGTCTTAACGCTGCTGCCAATGGAGCATCACAATACTGCTGTCCTGAACTTTTTTAGGTAAAGGAGTTTCTGAAGTTTAAGAACAGCATATAGCTGTGATGACTCAGATCCTGAGCTGGCTTGTGGGTGAATATGTATTCTTTTTCTCCTACAGCTGAAAATTAAACTTATGGTGATCCAGGCCAAAAACAAAGCATTCCAAGAAACTACTGTGAAATACATGCATTTTAGAAAACAAGAGGTTTTCTCCTAATTAGAAGTAGGACCCTGTTCTTAAGTTGTGTGTAAAATACATAAGCATGGCAAACTTGGTCTCTGTGCAAGAAAACTAAACAGAAGACCCCACATCTAGCAGCCACTGACACAAGCAAGTGTTGATCAGGGAATACAGAAGAACAAAACAAAACCTGCTGACATGGATCGATGAGTAACCCTTTAAACTTGAAAAAATACTGCCCTGAAGATATCTACAGTACACATTTTAAGGGAGTCTTTTTTATGAATAAAAAGAAGCACAGCAGCTGTTTTAACAGCTGCCAGTCACGTGCAAACTCAGGGCTGATTTTCATCTTTGTCTTCAGGTAAATGTTAGACACATTCAATGTCTGTCTGTAAGACAGTCTCATCTGACATCTGCTCGGTGCAGTGCTATTTCTTTTTAAGGACGTGCTAATGCATTAGTCTGAAGTTAGCAAGTATAATACCTGCGTTGTGATGTACACAGACATAGACAGAGTGCTATGTAGAAGCTGAACTGTATCAACCATCCAATTATGTCTTGATTCAGATACTTTGCAGTGAAAAGTCACACTGTGCAGTAGAAGGAGTAGCATTCCTTTCTTTGTATGGCCAAGGTGAGTACATCTTTATTCATACAAAGTGAAGCAGCTACATCAAGAGTGAGAGCTTAGCTGGTTGCCTCATTCTTACAGGAGACCTGGCATCAGTCAGTCCCTGGCTTTGGTGAGCAGTTCAGACTTGCTGGGTGCTGCATTAGGTCCTGTGTAGTTTGTAGTATGGCTTCCTGAGACTCTCTCAGCCATGCAGCCTTTTCCCCTGTAGTGTTCACTCTACAGACATTGCAGATCAAGTATCCCTACAAAGGGGCCTGTGCTTCTGTGTTCTGTCAGAGGCTGCACTTGACAGAGCACAGCTAGGTTTATTGTTTTCCTTTGCCTTTTCACTGTCTTGAAGAATGATCTAAGCAATGGGCCTATCACAAACCGTGTACATACAACCTGCTTTTTGGAAACTAGATTGCTATCCACAGTAAATGCTTCTGAAATTACAAGAGCTGTGCTGTTTGTTTTTTTTTTTAAATCTAGGTTGCTCAGTTGAGTAAAGGTCCAAGTAGTAGAGCATAAAGTTACAGAATTAGTGGAACTGCCCAGCAAGGATGGTAATAAATGTTAATTAATTATGATTTTTATTTTAAACATATTCTGAAGAGAGCCTGCTTGGTATGGCAATTAATGTATTATATAGGACATTCCTGCTGAGGAGCTTATTGAGGCTATTTATATTTCTGTTAATTCATTTTAGTGCATAAATCTCAATTTTGATCATAGCAAAGCTAATAGAAACTGTGACCTTGTTTGCAGTGGAAGCAAAATCTGGTGTTGGTTTTTTGCAATCCATTTTAAAATAGAGAGTTTTTCTGATGTATGCCTGAGAAGCTAAAGCCAGAAAGCAGTTTTTCAAAGCTGCAGCATCTTTAGAGTAAATGACAGGTGCATCAGGGGGCTACAGGCATGTTCCAAAGGTTTCCAAAGCCAGCCAGTCCTTCCCTGGCCTAGCAGAGACAGCGCACACTTTCTTCTTGGGGACGGGTTATGAATAAAGACTGTAATATATTATTTCATTTTATATATATGTGTCTACATATATATATGCGCACTAATCTTTTGCCTTCATTTTGATTCTGGCCAAATTCTCATTAGTTACTTCAGGGCAGAGTTTCAGAGAGAGAATCTTAATCTGATTTATAATTTTATGTGAATTTTGTACTGAACCGTTTGCCATGGTAAAATTATTTCTGAACTTGTAGTGCTTTGATTCAAGATACTTTCTGTTGATACAGATAATGTGACCAGTTACTCATTCTTCTGTATTGCTTACCTCACTCAAATTCAGTTTCTATTCCTTGGTAAGAAAGATTCCCTTAAACTGAAGAGAGTTGTTCATTTGCAGGTAAAGATGAGTGGTGTTGCAATATTAGCTTGTAAGCTGCAACTATGGATCTGATCACTAGGTCCGTTGTCTGAGCATAGACTGATGAGTGATTTGTAGACTGTATTTTCCAGCTGACCACAGTTCCTTATGATAGTAGAACCAGACACTAAGCTGTTTCTTCATTTTATGGAAGTATCAGACATAGACATAATGAACGTCATTCTCCATTCACAGGTTAGAAAAACCCATTTGAATTGAAAAGAATGAGCACAAGGGGTCCTCCTTCAGATTTCAGACCTAAGATCGAACAGGTCTTTTGTATGTTCTACTTCACCGATTAAAAACAAAAGCAAAGAAAAAAAATGTAGAACTGCATTTTTCTGTATCAGAGGAAATACTTTCTAAATCCCTCAATTTGGAAATAACTAAATGGATGTTGCTGCTTATTTATTTTTGTGTTGGAAACTGTACTGTAAAAACATTGTGTACACCAGTGAGAACTGAGAGAACTGATCACTTTGAATTGAAACTCCAACCATAGTGAAATGAAATAGTTGAAAAGCAATCATTTTTTCCTAAGAGTAACATTGATTTTCTCATTTGGGAGCATATAGCGTTTATGTATTCCTGAAGAAATGGTTTTGGTTTGAAGAATTTTTTTTCTTTGTTTTGATAGGATGGCCTAGAGTTAAAAGGCTTGCAAATGTCTTAGATGCTTTTGAAATCTGTGTACTTGCCTAGTGTACAGGATCACTGCTGAAGGTGAGCATGAATAATAAAAAAGGAAAATACTACTATAAGCTGAAACCAACCATATGGATGAAGTAGTAATCTTGGCATTCAGGTTCTAGGACTTCAGTTGAAGTTAAAAAGCAAGAATTCAAAGACTAGTTCAATTCTCTTAATGCTATGAATATTTAGGACCAAAAGGAAGAACATTAAGAATCTGAATTACTTGAAAATAGAGCCAAGAAGGCTGTAAGAAAATAAAGGTAATTTTAAATTAATATTGGCTAATTGATAAGTGATTGGCTAATTGAGAAATAACTGCTTGTTTTGTCAAAGGTAACTTGGCCAGTGCCACAAATGATGTATGTTTGAAAACCATAATAAACCCCCTAACCACAAAATATAACAGGAATAAAAGCAGTTGTCTGTAATATGCTATGTCTGTTCAATCATCCATTCTTCTAAATCAAAGGAAAATGCTCATCTCAGGGAATGGATAAGAGTTCTTTTAAGATAGCTGTACTCTTTAATATTTCATAGTAGAGGTACTTGTGCAATTTTACATACATTACAGGATGTGCTGAAAAGATACGGAAGCATATGTTGACCTTTAATGAGAGGAAATATTGCAAATGCTGATCAGAAGTAATGTCAGAAGGGTACTCAGAAAGTGCTATCAAAGATGTTCACTTAGAAAGCTTTTGCCTAGTAAAGCAGGATTTCCAGAGATAATAGAAACTTCAGCTGGCAAAAATTCTGATGTAGCTTACCTAGACTTATAAACTTAGCTTTCATCACATTACTGCAGAAAAGAATAATGCATCATGTCAGCAAAAAATAGTAGTAAGCAAACTTGTGCAGTGCACAAAGAAGTACTCTTGGGACCACAAAGAATATTCGTTCACAGAAATGATAGGATTAATAAATTAACACCTCTGTTCTCTGTTGTACCATAGAGTTCACAGATCTGGGGCTTTTTCAGGGGATTTTTATTTGTTTCTTTTGTTGAAGGGGTGGGGATTTTGTTTGCATTTTTTTTAAGAAAAACTGCTTAGTTGATATTGCTGTATATTATAGAAAGTTTTTCCCAGAATTTTTTAAATTAATTTATTTAAATTTATTAATTTTCACTTCATGTTTTGTGTATCATGTTATCATTACATTGCATATTTTCTGCATTGCTTTGCTTTTTGTACTTGCCTCTCAGCCCTTGGATTATCCTCTTCATTTTGAATTCTGTTGCTTTTCTATATGACTAAATCATACATTAGCATCATTATCATCTTTCCTGCTTATCTTGTCCACTGTTTGTATGTCTGTTATTAATATAGGAGGAGAGGGACATAGTTATCTGCTGTCTCTATAGTTTGGAAACAATTTATTCAGGCTATTCAAAGTTAATGTGTTCTTTTGATTTTTTTGATTTTATAGAGTTTGAGTCATAGTTACTGAGCTTGTGATAGTCATTGTAAGAACTTTCCTCCCTATTTTAAAGCAATTTGCTGAGAATATCTGTAGTAAAAAAACTGCATTGAAAATGTAATTGAAACAAACTGTTGTGTGCAACTGCAGTGCCTAAGAATTTAAAATTATCAGAGCATTTCAAGTTCTCATGTTGTGTTTTAATTTAGAAGAGATTAGAGTTGTTAGCCTAAATATTATACAATAGTTCAAAACTGTTCTCATCTGGGAAATAAAAATGCACATACATCTCCAGGCAATTTTTTTTTCTTGTATTATAGTAAGTAATTTTTTTGTATCGATAGTTTTAGCCAAAAGGATTTCAACAAGTTATAACATCAAAATATTTAAAAATGTGAAGGTGAAATATTGCTGAGCTTTTAGATGATGAGCCTGGCAACGGATTTTGGTTTCAGATTCTGTGCTTTTCGTATTGAACACCGAGATGATTAAAGGTAACTCTGCCTTTTGTATTTGGTTCAGTTCAGGAGTATAGGCTTACAATAGTCTATTATGTACCCCCAGTGAGCTGGTGTTAAAGGGCTTTAGAGCTAACACCCCCAAAATATACTGACTGCTGTGTTCTTGAAGCTGCTGCTGGCTTCTGCAATGGTTGACTATTACCCTGGTCCTGGAGCCTAAAGTTGGGCCACTCAGAGCTCACTCAAGCACTTTGCAAATGGGCACTGCTTGTGTGGAGTGATGACTGGTGGTAGACCCGAGGAAAGCAGTAATAAAGGCCTTCCACAGAGGGAGCACCAATTGCCAGGAAGGAATATGGCTTAGAGCTCCGCATCAGTTCACTGGCTTGAGGCCATCAGCCTTACCACTGCCAAGGCTGTGAGCATCTCAGCAGAGGAGTGCAGGCCTTGGGGCGGCGCGGGCCTTGGAACAGCACCCCTGTGCTACACTGCATGGTGCTCGCACCCAGCCTCGGGAGATTGGTAAAGAGACAGGGGTACAGTGTAGTCAGCCTTCCTCAGGGTGGAACTGGCTCTACCCCACCTAGAGGAATGCTTTAGATGTCCAGACGGAAGGAGTCATCTTAGGCCTTATATGTACTAGAGGATTGTTAACAGCACAGCAGTTGAGAACTGCTGAAAGCCATAACTCCTGTCCACACTTGAGAGTGGTAGCTGTCTCTGGCCTTGGGCGTGATGTGACTGGTGAAAAGTGTGCTCCATCTCATTCAGTTATAACTTAATCATTTCAGTGGTACTTCACAATTGTCCATGTATTTTTTTCTCTTAACAAAATTGTATTAAGTGGCTATCCCGAGGCTACATACTCACAGTACCCTGATATTCCATATGCTACTATAGTGTTCAGTTGAAATTTTTTTTAAAAGTGAAATTAATTTCCCTTTTTTCTAGTAACAATCATTCTCTGCCAAGTGGAATAGGTATAAAAATTTCAATACAGCTGATTTTAATATCAAAATACGTAGTACAATCAAAAAAGAACAATAGAGCATCCCTTTGCCAAGTTGAAAACGTTTTTAATTAATTCTTTTGGAGAAATAAAAGAGTTGTGTTGGGTACCTGCAGTGTCCCATAATCTAATGTTATTTGAGCATTTCACATTTTGTAAATGTGTTAATTTGAAATAGATCCGAGTTGCATAATATGTAGCAATTACAGACTTATCTGTATTTTAAAGGTGCCTCTTCTGATTGCAAATTGGCCTTTCAATCATCAGTTTTTAAAACCAATTGTCTCTTCTCTTACGATATAAATTCAGCATAAAACCAACATAGTTATTAGAACACATGTTTAGCACCTAGAAATTGATATTATAGTAATTGTCAGATGGTTATAAATTTAAGCATCCTCTTGATTGATGTTATACTATCTCATTTGTTACTTCATCAGAGTTAAACTTCTGAAGGTCATTTTTTTGTTTCTCAAGTTCTTGACAGTATGTGATTAACTGTTAGAGAAGGTAGTTAATACAGTAGATGGAAGATTCACTTTATGATTTCTTTAGTTTTATTGATAATTTTATGTCATTCCATTAATTGAAGTCATCCGTTGGCTCATTTAGAATTCATGGACCAAATTCAGTCCCCATGAAAGCATATTTAACTCCCTCTATAATTACAAGAGCAGTATTACATTCACAGTTTTCATTCAAATTCTGATCAGCAATTCAGTCTCAGCTTAGTTTTGTAGCTCCAGTATTGTTCACCACTTGCAGAGTAGGGTTATTTGCAGAAATGTTTATGGGATGATTCTATCCATAATGCGTTTCTGTGAACAAGGGATTTTTTTTTCTCTGTTCATTAACCATCATTTGTCCAATCAGGAAGCACAGAGAATATCAGAAATTATTTGTTCACATAAGATCTTCATTGAATATTTATGAGTAACACTGGAAAAAAATGCATTGATTTGTAAGACAGGAAAAGAGCTATGTTTGTCAGATAATTTATTTGAAATCAGCAATCAAACTAGCTCTGAGCAAGAGTTGAGTTCAATCTAAATCTGTTTATATTTGCAGAGTAGAAGTATTTTCCCCAAAAGAAAATATGGGATATTAGAACTTCAATTTAGCATTGTTTCAAGAACAAATGGCTAGAAATTAAGCCAGTTGGGTACAAATTAGGAATAAAGTGCATATTTATATCAGAGCAGATGAGTAGGATTGTAAAGAAGCAGTGACTGTAACCGTTGAAGTCATCAAAGCTGATACAATTTTGGAAACTATAATTGAATGCAGTACAAGTATTGGACTTGGAGGTAAACAGGTGGAAGTATATAGCCCATGGCATATGGAAGAAAAAACTAAAAAAACCTTATGGTCCTCTGACTCTTAAATGTACTAAGATGTCAACTAAAATGTCAATCACAGCTAGTTCTTCTTTGAATTTTGATTTAATTTAGATTATACATAAATAGCACTTATAACACTGAAAAATAATAATATGCCCTTATATAAATTAGTGGTTTTTTTTTTTTTTGTAAGGTAAAGAACCTTATAACTTTCTTTAAAAATAGTAGCTAAATTTCTTGAATTTCTTCATTTTTCTTTTTTCTTTTCTCTTAAAGTGTGATTAAACAAATTATACAGGGATAGCTCTGTTATGCTAAGCCTGTCTCCTCAGCTGGCTGTCTGTAAAGTCTTAGTAATCAAGTGAAGAAGCTGATGAATGCATTCAAGTCATTCAGATGTTACTACAATATAAACTTCAAATTTATTTAGCAGGGAACTGCACTGATTGCGAACATTGGAGCTTTTACACTTGCTACGTTAAAGATGTAGTGATTTATTTAGCATTCATATTCCATTTCAGCATTTATTTTTAGTGCTTTCAAACTCTGAAATTAGCTTTGGAACTGTAAGGTCTGCATTCACTGACTCACTAATGGCATCAGTTTGGGAAGGAAAAAAATAACAGTACAGCTTATGAACTCAACAAATTTTGTTAAAATACCATGAAGTTTAAATAAAAAAATGGAGAAAACTGAGACAGGTTACTGCATTAGACCTGGAACTTTTATAGATCATGCTACTTTGCATTTAGTATGGAGGTCTGTAACCGAAGGTCAAGAACAGAGCTCAGTATGTGAGAAAGCGATCATGCCAATGATGGCACACCACAGCTGTGAATTTCAGGTCAGTTTTGGGTTCTGGTCAGATCTATTTTATATTAATACAGAATAAAATCCTTAATTTTTTAATTTGTACTCAAATGTGTTATGAGAAAATCTCCCATTGTTCCAACAGAAATTATAAATACCATTACATTAGTGTAAGACAATGTAATATAAAGGTATTCTTTGTGATAAAAAGGTTTCCTTTGTTATAAAAGAGCATATAGTGGGCATCAACAGACTTGTTATATGATGTCAGCATTATATAAGCATCATATAATTATTTGGTGTTGCTGGATAGAATTATAACAATGACTGACTAATCATGATTTTATTTATTTGTGTCCAATGTAGTCAAAACACTAAGTCCTTTCACCTACTAGATTGATTTAAACATCTCATCAAGTTTAACCTCTTTCTTTTTAGTAATTATGGATTTAATTTTTTTCAAGAATTTTTTGAGCAATCAGATTTCTTCTTTCCTAGATTGCATTTTTTAATTTGTTACGATAGGTAACAGGAGTTAAGTGTTTGCATAACAATGGACTGTGAGAATTGGGACCTTCTTGAGCACTCAAGGCAAATTTGAATATGATCTGACAAGTGAGCTGAATGTTACTCTGCCAGATGTGTGAAACGTACATGGTTAACACTCTGAAGTACCTCATTTCCCACTTCCAACAGGAGTCACACAGAATAATTATGGATTAACTGTTTGCTGCAGAATATCCATTTCTGGCTTCCAAATATATTTGAAACATGGGTGAAACACAGTTTATCTCGAGCAAGTCCCTTGTATGGGCAAGTAGAAGTGGCATTGAAATAGTTCTGTCTCTTCCAAATTTGCTAACTCCAAGCCAAGGATTGTGTCTGGTCAGGGGTGAAGAAAGTTCGTATCATACCATTCATGCATGCGTGAAGTTCTAATCTTACAAAATGGAAGAACTTTTTCTCCAGATTTGTAAACTCAACACCTTTTGGGGAAGTGATGGCTACTTGAGGCCATGGAAATTTTTTCCTAATGTGGCAATATGTTGCTTTCACTTCCCTTTGATGCAAAAACAGAGAGGGGTCCACATGGACTCAGATTGTTTTTCTGCCTAGTCTTCAAAATATTTTTCTTCCCTTCAGTAAAGTAAAAAATTATAATAAATCTCTACAATCAGGTCTTAACATCAGATTGTACTCAACACCGAGATTAGGTACATCAGACTGATTCTGCATGTCAGATGAGGGTGTAGCCTATCACCTCAGTTTCCCATTCATCTCCCAAGTTGTTCTTTAAGTGTTGCAGGAATAGCATTTTCTGGTGCCTGGTTTTAGGGGCAATGTGGTTTAGTTCACAAGCAAAGGGCTATGTTTGCTTGAAGCAGACCACGAGGTTTCATCTGGAATTTCTGAGAAGCTGGTAGTGCAGTTCATAACTCGTGGACGCTTCTTTCCTACCGTGAATCTGACAAGTACAAGTCATGGAGTGAGTTGTACTGGAGAGTCTCTGACAAACGGTTCCCCTGTGATCCTGCTTATCAGGATAACAAAAGTGTTTTTTGAAAGGAACATGCAGAAGGAGATAACTTGTAGTTAGTTGTAGCTCTGTCCTCCAGATGCATACCAAGGAAGGATCTAGACCAGCTGTTTGTAGACTGAAACTCTGGCATTTTACTGCAGTCTGGGTTTGTTTGGGGGCAAAGCTAAGTACAATTAATGTGGCTTTGAGTTAAACAGCTCTGTGCTTTTGTGTTTTTGCTATACTTAGTTCATGTTACAGACCAACATAGTATGTACAGTGCAGAGAAACCCACTCAGTGAAATGAGTGCAATACTCTTATTGTAGCAGAGGTTCAGTGTAGGAGAAATCTCCCTTTTGCTGAGAAATCTAAGAGCCTTGAGACACTGTGAAGCCAGAAATGTCTAACACAGAATGGTAAGGTCTCCAAAACCCACAGCAGGAGACTGTAGACCCCACAATCTACAGTCACCTGCTTCATTGGGGTACCCACAAAACTCAGGATGTAGCTTCTGGTTCAATGGATTCACTAACTTTGGGGTCATGACAACCCAGTTATGGAAAGAACAGGATGCAAATATTGAATTATTTCTTTCATAAGCTCTTCTGCACAGGCTATGTGGGCCTTGGAGCTGCCTGGTTAGAAATGGAGAGGGTCACTCCCCTCCTTCCTGACAGTTTGGCGTGGGTGCATGGGTCAGGACTGCAGTGATGTGTCTCCCCTTGGCATGCCTTAGCACAGTATTTCCTCTTGTGGGCATGTGCAATTATCCCCTGGGAAGAAGGGGAGGAGCAGGGAGGGAGCAGTTAATTCCAAGATGATTATATCTCCAGTGCACATCCATGCCATACCTGCACTCCTAGGGAGGATCTGGCCATAGGGGGCCCATGCAGGGACACAGATTTACACTTTGGGAAGATTCATCTGTGCAAAATAGTACAAATCACTAAATAGTTTATTGTACAGTAAACAATTGTAATAATCTTTCTTCATGTTTTTATTCATATGCAAATTAGGAAGCTGCTAACAGTAGTAATTGCTGTTGTTTTAGAACAATCAAAAGGATGTTGTAACATGAATTTACTTAAAAGAGTTATGAAAGAACTGTATTATTTATATTGTGAATATTCAGTGACTTTTAAGTATGAGTGACTGATGTGCCTAGTTTTCTTATTAATTCTGAACTGCAAGACAGAGTATTTTTTCTTTTCTGTAGGTCTGTGTCCTGCAGATACCATTATAGGATAATCTACTTCAGATAACAAAATAAAGACTCCTAAGACAGGCAGAAAATGCAGGGGAAATCTGTGACATAATCTCCCTTTCATGATGAAGACGGCTTAGCCTCACAGCCTAGTGATTCCTTGGCAGCCTGAAGCTTAGTGTAGCTATTTTAGCTATTCACTGTTATATTTGAAGGTCATTTAAACAACCTGATTTTAGAGTTCTTGGTTTTACTTTGTTGTCTCATCTACCTCATAAGCTGTTACTCAGAAAAGCTGAGCCTCATCTACTTGACCTGTGGGTACCTGTAAGGTCTAAGTTTGTATCTGAGCCTTCATAGCATGATTGAAGGCCCCAGTGAATGAAAACAAGGAGGAAGGTATCATAGTATTTGCACAATTAAGTGATGTGCTTTGCCTATCACAGTACTTACTATTATTTTCTGCCAAGGTTTCCAGCCTGATTTATGTGAGAGGCACAATACAAATTTTGCAGTGTCCTTATAGGAGAAATGAAGATCACTCAGCCAAGATCAGTAAGGCTTCCCACACAGTTAGGACAGTTGAATTGGTATTAATGTCCTGCTTGACATGTAAGCAATTTTCTGCTTTTTAGACAGCTCTATTTAATTATTTGTTCCTAGTCCAGAAAATCTTTTTAAGACTTAAACACTTATAGTAAAAAATCTTGATGTACTTGGTGTTACTTCTAATGTCTTTCCTCATTTCCATCTTTCCTTTAAAAAATGTCATTAGCACTAAAAGACAGTCAGTGATGGAAATGTATGGGGTGATGCTTTTCTTTGCCCTTTTCTTGGGGACTAAAAGAGGAGAAGAAAGGAGGAATCTCTGGGATGTGAGCACAGGATTCCAGCCTGAGACATGTTTCAATTTTATTTGCAGAGCTTTGTGAACTTAGCAATTTATTCATGAACACAGGCAAAATCAAAGTTACAGTTTTTGCATGAGGTCATACTATACAGACTTTTCATTTAAATTCTAGTTGTTGACTTCTTTCTGTGTCGTTTTCTGTCATCCTGCAAACGGTGGAGCTACTACTTCAAGACATTTGGTGGGCAGGGAAAGTGCCACTTCTATTAAAGTGCATCTATTTCTTCACTTCCCTTGGAAGGCTTAAAAATGTTTCAAGAACGAAATTATCTTTTAGGATACAGTTGGATTGGATAAAATTTCATGAGTTTCTGTCAGTCTCTACAGGAAGAACAAGAAGCAAGATTGAAACAAATCACTTGAAGTGATAAACTGTCACTTGAAATGCATCCCCTACAGCTAAGGAATAATGATTTTACTTTTTGTGGACTAGCGTAATAAAGGATTTATTTTTATTTCGTTGCTGTCTATTTAGAATATCAGAAATTATTTTCTTCATGTTAATGGGCTTATCTTGTTTTAAGAAGCAAAATACTAGCAAACATGCCTGGGTGGGAACACTGAGTAACTTTCATTTGTTCTCCACGGGACTGAGCGCTGCACAAGTCTGCATCTCTCACCTTTATCCACTGAATAGCCATGCCAAAGGCCATCATCTGTTAAAGCAATTAGTACAAACTTAAAGTGAAATATAAGTGACACTTTGCTCTTTTATAAATGAGAAAAGTTTACCTGTCGATGACAAAAATTACCAACAAAAAAATGGTATAGATATTTTCTGCTTTTTCCTTTCTTTGGTGGTTATCAGTCATGTCTGCATCATCAGTATTCAGACTAACTCTTCCTCTATTAATATACTGCTATGAAGCTGGCTTTCAGTCACATAAGTCATTTAAAGAAAGTGAAATCACAGCATAGACATCAGATGTATGAAATTTTATTCATATTATGACAAAGTGCCACTTGTGCTTTTAAATGCAAAATGTATGGCTACTAAACCTGGCAGATTTCATTTCTTATAGGGTAGTTTATTAAAAATAGTGCTGTTGAGCATGAAAATAGGCCATATATAGTCAGGCCATAGATGCCTCTTCTGTTATTATAGATTGTATATGACATGAAAACCTGAGGCAAAACTTCTGTGAACTTTAATAGTGCCAGGGTTTTACTCTGAAAAATGGCTAATTCTAACTTGGGAAAAGACTACACAAGTATCCACTGAGTAGCTCAAGTGGCAGAACTTGGTAAGAGAACTGCTTACCACTGAATCTGCAGCACCAAATGTTCTGTATATGAAAATCCACTATATACCTGCAAGTTAGAAGTAGTTTAAGATGAAGTTCACAGACAGCAACATATCACCGTGTATAATCAGCCTTATGACAATTCCTGAAGCCAGGAATTGAGAGGCTAAGAACTGAAGAAAACTGTCCATGCAAGTGCTGTGCATCTGGGCTGAGTTTCTCTTGCACGTCTGTGTTTAAACAAAGTAAAATTCTTTTCCTTGTTTTGGTGTTTGAGGTCCTCTGCTGCACTGCAGAGGTTTTCTAACTAGTCACTGTGCTAGGACATTGGTAGTCCTCCAGATAGCTAGTGCTGCTCATCTCATGGGAAGCCATATTGCCTTCCTAACTAATTCACGAGTTTAATAATACTCATATTAAGACTTCTAGATCGTAATTATTTAAAACCAAGCACTGTAAGGTTAGGAGGTTAAGTAGGAGGTTAAAACTACTGCTGAAGGAGGCACTGCTAATAGGACTATGTGAAACCCTCAGAGCTTCCTCCAGAGTGCCATGACATAAGTTAGTTCAGCTAACTGACAGCTGTTACTTCAGCTTTAATTTGCACATTAATTTCAGCGTATTCAATGCATTGTAACTTAAGTCTTTGGCTGGGTTCTTTATAGGTGGGCATCAGCTATTTTGCTAGCCTGGAGTGTTTGGAAAGATGGGTTGCCCACCTTCCCATAAAATCTGTGGTGATTGTAAAAATCTCAGTATGAAGCATCTTTCACTGTTTTACATTCTGAATCCTACAGGATCTTTAGGTTCCAGCTTCACTTTAGTCTCAGCAATGTTCCACTTGTGTTCTGTGCCTTTGTAGAGTAAAATCAGAGAATGTTTCATTTAGGTCAGTGTGTTGATGCTTCTTGTTATATATCATCTATAAATCATTTTATTGCATACAGAAAAAAAAGAGGGTGAAAGACTCTCTTGGATCCTGACAGTTCATTTCCTTTCAGTGGATTTATGTTGGAATTATTTTAGGTTTGCTGTGAATGAATCAAGCCCCATGCTTCTTGTTGTGGGATTTACTCCTTTGCCTGTTGTAGAAGCAGACTAAAAAACAACTACTGAGACTTTTTAGGACATTAAGGACAGTTGGGTTTGCATTTCAATTTATTTTTCTCTCAATAGTGCTTGCAAGGTCACTATATAAACTTAAGTTTGACTGATGAGCTCTTGTGAGTGTTTCATTTTGTGGGGAAGAATAAGTTTGTCTCCTGCTGGTAGCCTAAACAATGAATAAAGATAATCAAACTTTCAGTAACCAGCTTAGGTTGAAATATGCTGCCTATCTTTTTGTTTTCCTTTTTTGTACATAATGCCTAACTTCCATGTAGATGTTATAATGTCTGTATTTTATTGTCTTCGGCACCAAAATGATTAATTTGTAAACAAATTTTCTTGTATTTCTGTATGTTGATGTCAATGTGGTACCTCTGAAAACCTTAAATCAAATATTTGCATGATCCTAAAAAGAATGGGTGAGATCAGGCTCATCTGAAATTAGAAACACATTTGCTATTGCTTTCAGTGAAGCTAGGAGAGCCAGTAGGCATAGGAGTTAAGTAGTATCTGTTGAGAGCTGGGAATTCTTCTCAAAGTTGTACATTTAGCTATCTTTGTTCCTTTCACAAAACAAGGGGATTTCATAGTACTTGCGTTAACACAAAAGGAATTAAAGGACCTGTGTGTCCATAGTCATTGCTCAGCACCATACAAGATTAAAAATGACAGGACTGAATTTTGTTTTTTTTTAAAAATAAAAAGAACCTCCAAACCCTTGAGATAGTAGAGTATCTTAAGAACTGTGGCACGTACTTGTAGTTTGCCTGACTTGACTTACCAGTTGCAGACACAAAATTTTCTCAAGTTTAGTGTAGAAAAATGTAATAATAGTAGGAATTACACAGTTTATCTTAGCAAACATTCAGAAGGTTATACCACTTGAAAAAATATAGACATTTTTTTCTGAGAATTGGTAAACAAACTGACTTATACCTGGCAATACAATTTTTTTATTGTCGTGCTTATTATTGTAATTCTAGGCATCCCAATAATGACCCACAAATCTATTATGTTAAGTGCTCTACAACCTCATAATAAAAAGTACACCCTTGATTTAAAGAACTAAATTCTACAAATAGAATATAAAGGACAGGAGATTGTGGCAAAGAGGCAAAAGGGAATGCTATGAGGTACTGATGTAACAACCTTGGGTAATGCTTTTTGTACATCAGCAAAATTATTGTGGTTTGTTGAGGGAGTTGAGGCATTTGAGCACAAGGGAAATTCTGTGGAAGTTACAGAGGAAATTAAGTTCTTTGGAAGATGCAAGGATTACATATCTCAGTTTTCAGGAATATTTGCTTGTAAAATGTGACCACTGAATGCTAGCATTCTGATCTAATTAGAATCTGGAAATTAACCTACTGCTACATGCTAAGTAACAAGAGGAGGAGTTGAGAAGCGCTCTGAAAATGAAAACGAGCAGTTCAAGATGAAGATGTGTGCTACATAAACTTCTGGCTACCATGTGACTGCCCATGGTAATCTAAAACATTTGAGTATAGCTGTGAAAAGGTAAAAAAATCTGCTTTTAAAGTAGCTGATGCTTAGTTACCAAATACTTTCACACAGATGGCAGTGAACTAGCTCAGATTTTAATTTGGCCAGAAGGAGTCAGGTCTGGTGCATCAGCATATGGAGATGATGGCTGACTTTGCAGGTGTGTATGTGTTGAAGGAGAAGAAAATAGGATAAGAAAGGCATGGAATTCTGTAGGAATCCACAAAAAAAAAAACCCCATGAAAGGTAACGAGGGATTGGTGGGAGACAGAAGGGGAAGTTCAGATAATACAGAGTCACAGGAGCCATAAGACAGTATGCTTTTTAATAAAAGGACACAATTTTCTATGTCAGAATGGTCCTGATTTTTTTTAATTTTGCTGGCTTTTTTTTTTTTTTCCTGTGGAAGGGTTGTAGAGATTTTGTGCAGAGATAAGACAAGCCAAGAGAAGCTTTAGGAAATGAATCAATTAAAATTTTAATTTATCCAGGTCTTGTTAATTATGTAGCTACCAGCGGTAGGGAAACTACAGATGTAAATGCTGAAAGTGTTGATTTTATATATATTGACAGTTCTATTCAATTTTAAAAGTGGAGCTTAAGTAGCAGGATTTTTCTTACCTTGTTTTAAATAAAACCAAAGCCGAATACCAAAGTAGGCAACAGCATAATTAGATATTCCACTGCAACATAGGTTCATGAATTTAATAAGTAAGTCTGGCATTGAGTTTCTGTCTATTTTCTGTGAAAATAATATGTTTGCCTTGTTGTGCCTTTAAGCCTGTATGCATAGCATTACATTATATCAAAATGTTTCTGAGCACCTTGGCGTTATTGCTATCAAATATTGTTGCTTAGAGTTCAGAAATTAGCGCACAAGCATGAAGAAGTGAAAGTAGTTCACATAATCAGCAGGCTGGTGGGTTAATTCAGTAGATACAAATCTAAACACTGAAATAGAATAGTTAATGATGTCCTTCTTACATACTTTACAACTCAAATCTAAATTATGGTGTTGCTATGCACAGTACACTAGCTGTCAGCCCAACAGTAAACTAAGATTCAGAGTGAGTAGATCCTCGACATGGATGATATATGGTTATAGTTGTTTTAAAGTTGCATCCTCAGGCTGTACCAGCTGACAATCTACCTCAGAAAAACAACATGAATCTTCTAAGGGTTGACCTATGCTCAGGGGTGACTTTCTGTAATTTCAAGCCTGTGTTTTTATGCTTGTACTTCTTCAGCAGTCATTTTTTAAGGCAACACAGCGATGCTGTTGATTGTGGCTACAGGACAGCACAGCCTCTCTCTCTCTCCAGTCACTTCCTACATGAACAGTAAATGGGAAAACACTCGATTTTTATCTTAATGATGTATTTGTTTGTTATTCAAAATGAACTTGGATTCGCTTGAGAGTTTTCTTATCAGGGTTGGAAAGTTCATTCAGATGCGTTTGTGTAACAAGAAATGCAGGAGTAAAAGTCAGGAACAATATTAATAGCCAAGTAACAGCAAATCTTGGCTAAATCTGGATTTACTGGAATCCACTAGACTGCTCTTTAGCTGGAGTTGAGTCAAGTAGGAATCTGCTGTGAGACTTTGGACCTAATATGTTACTATATTACTCCTGACAATAAATGGTTTCATGGATTCATTTGAAGAAAAATACAGTTCAAAGATGGAATCAAAGTAGTGGTGAATCAGACTTCTTATCCCTTGTAGTTATTATGCCAAAAGCAGGGTAGCAAATAAATACTGCTGGTGCTGCGCATTAAGTTTGCTCATTATAAATGCGGAGTCATGTACCACTCTCCAGAGTGATTTCATCTGGGAACATTGCCATAAGGATTACAAATGGCTTTCAGCCTGAAAATTGGTGTGTATTGCTTTAAACTTCCAGTGGGGAGTTGGCAATTTATCCTTCAGATAATCATCTTGTGTTAAGTTGAACATCTTACTGTAACTTTTTGCTACATGATAAACTAGCTCCTATGAATAATTTACTGCAACTGGCAACTCACTTCAGCTCTGAAATCATTATCAGCTCTGGTGGCTTTTCAAAGTTTAGTAATAAACTTGGAGCCAAAAATCTCATTGCACTTAAAATCCATGGAATTTCAGTGTTAATTGCAAAAGGAATCACACTTTGAACTGTTAGGGCCAGCTTCTTATGAGTAGAAATTCTACATCACAGCATTGTGAAGACAAAGCCATGTATTTCTGTCCAGGTAAACAGAGCTTATTCACATCCCCTTATACTGTACAGGGACGTGATTTTTTTGTGCAGATTTTATTTCGTGTAGGTGTTTGACATAGTTTCACTGGGAAAAAAAGTTGGCTGAATTATCTGGGCCTTCATTGCTCTCATGGCAGATTTTGAATGTGTTCAGTACTGCAAGTAAGATCCGAGTGTCCCACCAAATTAAAATTTGAGCCCTACAAGAAACCTGCCATGGCAATACAGTTGGTAGTTTTCTAGAAAGAACAGCAACACCTTTCAGTTTGCCAGGCCCTGACTGAGTGGCTGATCTGTACCAGGGAAGTCTGTTTTGAGCTTTTGGACCACTCTATCTGAGTAGGCTGAGCCTTGCTGCTATGAAGAAGGAACTGAAGTACTAACTGGGGATTTTGTGAATTGTGCTTGACATGATTGCCCTCATGTAAACAAAGGTAGACAGATCTTCTCAGATGAGCTCTAACACCAGGAAACAAGTATCATCTGCTACATTTATATGCTAGATTCAGAAAGCATATACTGAATATCTCAGTGGAGGATGTGGATGCCTCCTCCCTGAGGGTGTTCAAGGCCAGGCTGGTTGAGGTTTCTAAACCTGATCTACCGGAAGGTGTCCCTGGCAGTGGGGTTGGAATTGGATGATCTTTAAAGTCTCTTCCAACCAAAACCATTCTATGATTCTAAATCTCACTGTTTCACCTTATGAAGATTTTGAGACCTGTTTTATTAATACATTAGCAATCTCAGTTTGCTTGTCTTATATTTTTTCTTAATGGGAATCGTTAGAGATTATTACATGGAATAAACAGGAAATGAAGTAGTGGCCTTATAAAGGACACTTCTAAGTAAATACATTCAAGAAAGTATGGAATTATTGGTCCTTTAGTTGGAAGATGCCATTTTAAAGTCACAAGGGTATTTGCAGGCCAAATTTCTTAGCAGATATAAACTCCTCTCATTTTTTACAGCCCAGAGGATGATTAGTTGTGAAGGTCATTTGTTATGAGGCTGAACACAGAGAAACTGAAACAAAAGCCTTGTGGCGTAGACTTGTGTCAGCCTTTGAAGGAAAATGAAATGCTTTTCTTCAGACTCAGCTATAAAGCTTTTGTTACTTTAATTGTTATCTTACTGTAAATCTTCAGATTAATAACACCAGATTTTGATTTTAACTTCTTTTGCATCATTTTAATCTAATGTGAGCCTCGGGCTTCCAGAGGAAGTGTCTTGAGGACACTAAATGCAGCTGGACCTGTAGTGAGGACAGGTAAAGCAGGGAGCAAGTGGTAGTCCCCAGATCCAGCCTGTCAGGTACTCATCCACTTTTGAAAAGCACCTGATGGGAGCATGGTTGGAGAAGTGGAAGCACTTAAGGCTCAGGCTTGACTCTTGACAGTTTGCAGATCACAAATCCTGCCCACATTTTCATGGAGTTTCTAACTGACAGTAATACTGAATCTTTATAATTTCACTTTTTGAGAAGATTAAGTGCCTTTTGTCAAACCTAACTAACTGATTTCCTGAGCAAAGCTGCTCCCTCCCAGTTGCCCAGGAGACGTAGTTGTACATCAATACTATTATGGTGAAAGACATAGATAGTAAAATGCTGCAGGCTAGAACAGACTCATGTAATGTAATGAGGCTTATTTTGTTGTAGAATAAGGGAGTTATTGTTGGGGTTTTTTTAGTCATGTGCTTTGATACCAAGATCCAAGGAAGATTTTTTTTGTTTGGAAGTTGAGTAGCTACCCAGGGAGTATGTATGTGAAGGTGATGTGAAAATTTGTGGTTGTGTTTTGCTGAGGCTGCATCTTCTGTGAAAGTGCAAAGGAACTTTGAATGAATGCTGTAAATCAGCATAGAGCAACTGTCTTGACTTCAGAGGAACTAAGAACATGTTTGGCTATTGAGCAAGGCCTGCTGTGATATTTGCTGTTGCGAGAGCTATGAAAGGTCCAAGTTCACAGGTAGTCATAATAGTCCATATTCAATATTCCATCATTTGAACTTCCAATAAAGTACTGCAGTGGTTGTCCAAAAATTACTTTCCTGATTTCTATCTTGTTGTATTAGTTGATGTTGATGTTGCAATATTGTAGGAGCAGATGTGCTGGTAAAATGTGTTTTGCTTGTATCTTCTGAACTGTTTTAAACACGAGTGCCTTAGTTGTCCATTTTGTGTTGAAGTGGACTGCAAAAGAGCTAGCATACTTGTTGATGCTTGTTAAAAGCATTCTCTTGAAGCAGTACTGCTGTAGGCATTTATCTGTTTAACAAATTATTTAAATCTCAAGTAAAAACTGTTTTTGTAGTGCTACACATAAGATGATAAAACATGAGCCTGGATTTAACCTGTAACATCCTGTTTTACTTGGAGGTCAATTTAAAATACAGTCAGTGAAAAGTCACCTATGTACATACCTAACAAGTACATTATGAGATGGCAGTTCGGTTCATGTAACTTACTCGCTTAATCTCCCACTACCCACTCCAGAAAGGTGATTTGTGCACCATCTTTAAACTAAAACACTCAAACCTAAACCACAAAAACAACAAACAAATAAACAAAAATAAAAAAAAATAAATCCAAAAGGTATTTTTTAAAATTAAAATAATGAAACAGACACAGGGAGATATAGTGTGAAAGCAATTTAAATATTTTTCTTAATATATGAAATTATTTAGTGGGAGACCTCACCATGACTTCATGCTTTAGGTTTCAGACTAGCAGAGCATTTTGGGTTTAGTCAGCAGTGTCAATAGTTAATTCTGTTTTACTAAATGGATGTCCTCTCTTCATCCTGCATAGTTACTATTACACTGTCTCAGTGCAGGGACTTTTATTCTTGGGTTGGAGACAGAAGCCAGGAACTGTCCATAGGTCTTAAGAAAGCTTTTCTGACAATTGCAACACAAACTGATACCTTGCTGTTTGCTAGCATCCTACTTACATGGAATTTGTAGACAGTGTGTGCTTCTGATATTATCCCTCCATTAGAAAAAACACTGTAGTCAATTTACCATTTAATGCAATGTTTTAAGATACTAATATATATAATTAATACATAGGACAATTAAATAATAGCCATTTTACTGGATAAGCAAAGCAACATCCTGAAAGAGCCTAGTTAGAAGGACTAACAGCCACCTTACCACAATCGGTTTCAGTTTGAGTTTATTTTTACATGCCACTTGAGAGCTGAAGGGTGTCTTTCCCAATACAAGGTGAGAATACAAGATTTCACACCTCTTTTTCTAAGCTAATCCACAATGAATAATGAAGTGATATTAGCAGGTATGATGAGCTCTCCAAAGATAAGCAGCAGCCTGCTAATTATCTCTATTAAATGTAATTGCATTTGATTGTTCTATTTCTGTATAATTTTGCCAACAAACAAAATCGAGTAATTCTCCCAGATAGAGCCATCATTCTGCTGCTGCCCAGAAAGGTGCTCAGACGGAACCATTACTGATTTGACATCAAAAACAGCTGGTGGAGTTTCATTATGAATTGGGCTTGCTTTATCCAGGAAGATGAAATGGTTGCCTTCAGGCCACTCTGTGAAAGGCTGAGCTAATAAAAATGGCTCAGCCCTTAGGATTTGCAGGTACACCACTTTTTTTGCACAAGCAACCCTGAGCTATAGTGTGGGTTTCTCAGAGTTACAGCCTAACTTGCTCATTTGTTTTCAGTGACTGGTATATTTGTAAACAAAAAAAAAAAAAAAAAGAAAAGACAAAAATTGCAATACCCTTGAGTTTCTTCTGCCATGTTTTCTGTGGTGACAATGTTCTGGCAAAATGGAATTAACAGAGTGCAAATAAGTGACAATTTCCTTCTCATTTTTGTAGTAGTAATTTTAGGTAAGAGGCAAATGAGTGGTAACAAAATGCTCGTCTGTAGAGTCAATGTGTCCTAGTAATCCTCTTTAAAGATCATTTTGATCTTACTGCCTTGTGATATCACTACGTCAATCTCTCTCCAAAAAAGAAAAAGCATCTGGTTCGATCTTAAAAGCTTCTAAAATACAACAATTTTGTAACACAACTGTTGATCTGACTAGGAAGTGCATTCTAAATGTTTATTGCTCTTCTAAAGCATCAGTTTTGTTTGCAGGAATGTCAATTATCTCATTTATGGATGGAATCTATTGTGGTGTGGCCTTGTCCTTCCACAAGTGTCACAGTTTACTTAAATCAGTAATAACCAAACATGCTGCATCCGTGGAGGTATTCAAGACCCAGCTGGATAAGACTGAGTAACCTGACCTAGTGGAACGTGTTTCTGCCCATGGCAGGGACATTGGAACTTCATGATCTTTAAAGTCCCTTCCAACCCAAATTATTCTATGATTTTGGATATGTTCTCTGATAGGTCCTTTTGTTTAAACTTCTCTTCTTATGTAAGGCATGACTGAACTATTCAACTTCTCTCTATTCAGACACTTAAATCCTAGACTCTTCTTGATTCAGCCAGCTCAGATTTCTGTTATTTCTATGGGGTGAAAAGAATGAAACTTGATGAAGGGGCTCAAATCTTTAATTCGTGTTAACCATTGATGGTAACTTCATTGGGAGTGCTGGTGGATTAGAAGCTCAACATGAGCTGGCAATGTGCACTTGCAGCCCAGAAAGCCAACTGTATCCTGGCCTATATCAAAAGAAGTGTGACCAGCAGGTCACAGAGGGTGATTCTGCCCCCTCTACTCTGCTCTCATGAGACCTCTCCTGGAGTACTGCACTCAATTCTGGAGTCCTTAGCACAGGAAGGACGTGGATCTGTTAGGGCAAGTCCAGAGGGAGGCCACGAAAATGATGAGGGCTGGAGCACCTCACATACGATGACAGGCTGAGAGAGTTGGGGTTGTGAAGCCTAGAGAAGAAAAGGCTCTGGGACACATTATAGCAGCTTTCCATTAGTCAGAAGGTGCCTGTAGGAAAGATCGGGAGGGGCTCTTTATCAAGGAGTGCAGTGATAGGACGAGGGGAGAATTAGGTTAGATATTAGGAAGAACTTTTTGACTGTGAGGGTGGTGAGGTACTGGTACAGGTTGTCTAGAGCAGTGGTGAATACCCCATCTCTGGAGGTGTTCAAGGCCAGGTTGGATGGGGCTTTGAGCAACCTGATCCAGTGGAAGGTGTTCCTGCCCATTGCAGGGAGGTTGGAACTGGATGATCTTTAAGGTCCCTTCCAACCCAAACCATTCTATGATTCTATAATTAACTTTTGTGCAATTGTGTCAGTTTATATTTGCTGTGGATCTGCCCCAGAAGTGTTCCAGAAAGATAAACAGAGGACACAGTCTTGCACAGAAACACCACGATTTGTTTTGGTCTGTTTTTTTGTCCCTGCACTGACTGATTTCAGCATTCAAAGTTCTTTTTTTTTACAACTTGCAAATCTCTCCTCGGTCCTGGTTTGTTCTGTTTCTCTGCTTTCTCTACTATTTCAATTAATATTTTATCAGTTTTCACAAATAAGAGTACACACACATAAAACAAGCTACAACATCGACAATGAACAGATACCACGAGATAGTACCAACAACCTCTGGGAACAGAAAAAATTCCCAAATACATACAGCATCATTTCCAGCTCCCCTTTTGTTACAGACGCATTGAATGGATACTGTCTTTTACCACTAGAGTGGTCAAAGCCTTACTCCTACCCTTATTGGTTAAAGCTGCTAAAGCGTTACGTTGCCATTTCATCTTTCTCGTGGTCCTCTCAAGAAAAAGGTCTGATTTTAGCAAAATAAATTCAATTTCAGATTAACAAGCGGACAGTTTCAGCACAGTCCTTTGCTACCTTTCCACACTTAAATGTAACCTGTTATCTTCAAGAGGACACATTATCAACTCTGCCTGTTCTTTTTTTTTCTTCTAGAGAAACCTCCCACATATCTGTTTGTAGTCAGAGTGGAAAGACTTTGTGTAATATAGTAGTCTCATGCCGTTAGTCATAAGTGTAATGACTGAGGCCTATGAGAGCACTCTTTTGCTACAAATCCAGAGCAGGCAGTGTCTGGTTCCTTTTTGCCAGTCTCTTGTGTCTGTGTGCATTGCCATATACAAAACAAAATGAGAACAAATAGCCTGAAACATGACCATTCTAATCTCTCACCTGCCATGTATCTGTCTGTCACCAGCTGCTAATAACTTTTTATTGTATGTACTGGAGGCTGGTTAGCTGCCTTAAATTTGTTTTTTAGCATTTGTTTGTATAAAGCCTTCATTTGTCTTGCTATTTGTTGTATAAAAGATTGAGATCTGAACTGCTGTGCTGCTGTTTGCTTTTTTACCTCTCCAGTTAGGTATTGTCCTCAGAGTTGATGGCAATACACAAACAAACCCCACTTCCTGCTAGAGGGTGTACGTCTTGCTCTTTGAAGACCCATGGTGCACGACCATAGGAGATAGAAGTAAAAAGGCACACAATCAATTTTGTTTGCCTATTTCCTATTAAGTAGTGAACCAACATTTTCTTGTTGGTAACAATTAATGGTTAATTTAGAACAACTTTTAAAGTGTGGTGTTGCATGAAAGGAAATAATTTAAAAGCCACTATGGGGTCAGCCTAACGTTATTCACCATATTTATCTTTGCCATTAGCGTTTTGGAAAAAGTGCTGCTTTTTTCTAGAGGCCACAAATCTTGTTTGTGCTTCCTGTTGCAGAATGTTTATTACACAAGCAATCAGCAACTCCATGTGGGTGTTCTGAGTCCCACTGTCGACGATGATGACAACAGATGCCTGGTGGATGTGAACAGCAGGCCCAGGCTCATTGAATGCAATTATGCCAAAGCCAAGAGAATGAAGCTTTACTGGCAGTTTACTCAGGTAATTCTTACTCAGCAGACATTTCAGAAAGTTCAAAAGCTCTGTTTTTGTATCTGAAGTGCGAATAATCAGTTTACTAGCAGAACGGAACCATATTTATCCTTGCTTTCTTTGCATGGAGCCAGAAAGCTACATTTACATTTGATCTCAATGTCAGCTACTACAGGAGGTTATAAAACTTGTATGACATTTTCTGAGTTCACAATAAGTTATTATTTGTTTCCAAGGTAGAGTGACTGCTATAGAATTATATCTCAATCAAAAAAACGTTATTTTGGTAGAGTGAAATGCAAAGTAATGTGTTTAGGAACAAGAAACAGAAAGCTTTTTTGTTTGATTTTTTGGAAGTAGCAACTCATAAAAGAGGGCACTGGGTCATTCGTGATAACAGCCTCATCATGAGCTAGTTTTGCTGTTCCTTAAAAGGCTAATTCTTTTGTGTGTGAGAGACACAGATAAAAAGTACAAGTAAAGGGTGAGAAGTGATTTCACAGTGATAAGAATGCTGATAGGACATGAGACCAGGCCTGGTGTCCACACTTCCTAACTGATTTAGAAATAGAAGGGAGTACTATAAAGAAACCACAGAAGTTCTGGGGCTAGAAAACACATTGTATGACATAATGCTTACAGCAATCACAGCTAACAGGAAGTGGCAAGCTGACTCAATGCATGTCAGTGTTTCCACAAGAGGGATATAGGTTATCCTGAAGACAAAACAGGTTCCAATGGTTGGAAGCTAAAGATAGTCCAATTTGGTCTTTCAAAGGAAGGTAAGATTTTCTGAAGGTAAGAATTAAGATATTGGAAGTTTACCCTGTCATGTACTGACATGTCAGTTGCTTAGGATAAATAAAATAAGATTGCAATAATTTCTAAAGCAAGTACCTCATTTAGCTTCTGTGAAAAATTTTAATAGCTAGTGTGAGTTTGACTGGTCACAATTGCTCCTCTGCAGTTTTGAGGATACAGATCTGGTGGTGTACTTCAGCCCATGGGCTGAGGCTCACCATTAAGGTAATTTTATTCCTGCGTTTCACTTTTCTGCATCATACATGCAGGTTTGCAAATATCTTTCCTGCCAACTCAGTCGGGTTTTTTTCTTTGACTTAAGCAGCCATTATCAGTACATTTTAGGGCATTGGTAACACAGTTTAGCATCTACCTGAAAACGTTTGGACAGTAAACAGTAAAGCATACTCTTAAAATAATTTGTATTAATATTTAAAAGTAATCCAGATCTTTGTCATTAAAGGGTAACTCTCAAGCAGGAAACCTTAAATCCCTAATCTGGAGAAACATCCCAGCTTTTACTTTCAGTCTCCTCATGGGCAGAGTTTTAACTAGGTCTTCTCTGAAATTGTAACAAGAGTCTTATCATGAGGGAGACTTCACTGTGGCCATCTCTGCATTTGGATTGTTGTGCTTTTTTTAAAAAGTATAATTAACATTTATTTAAGTAGCTTTTCAGAAACATTTTAGTACTGTCCCTCTATTCAGGGATTGCTCTGTATAACCCAGCCCTTTGGTTTCTACTGCAGAATACTGCTGCCATTTTGTAGTACTAATTAGGTTAGATCTGATTTGAGGGGCAGCAGTAGAATGCCTTGGTAATTTAACTATTAAAACCGATATTTAACTACTTTAGGTTTGTTTTCTCTATATATTTACATTCCATGTGCCAAATACAATCTCCCAATGAAGGTGTGGTACTGTTAAGCCAGACTCTGTGGACTGTGCTTAAGTCTTCTACAAAGAAACTTCTGCCCAGGAGAAGTGAAAGCTAATTAGTTGTTTCCTTATGATAAATTAAGAGACAAATGAAATAATTAAAAGCTTGCTGTTCAAAAAGGATTTTGGTAATACCCAGTGCAGTTAAAATGCCATTATTTCTCAACATAACAGCACAGCACACAGCCCCTGGTACATTCTGTAAGCTAGATGAAAGCTAAGGAGATAAGGCTTGCCAAGACCAACTGATGAACTCCATTTGAAGTGGTCCCATTTAGTTCTGTAAAAGGGTGTGTGTTTCTGTGAATATACTGGAAGCTGTCTGTCTGTATACACATGTAAACTTCTGTGTGTGTATGTGTATTTATCTATCTTAAAATTGGTTTCTTTTTTAAAAATTTAGCTTTTACTTTGGTTTTAGAATTTTAAAGTGTGTGGTTTCTACCAATTGTAGACATTTGGAGTCACACTTCTCGATGTGCACTGCTACCTTGTGGACAAAACAGTGGTTTCCTATAGATGGAATCACCACCAGTAGCTCAGACTGTTTTTATTATACATCGTGCTGGTTTACTGGACAGAGGCCTTGGGAGACTTTATGGTATCTTTCTGCACAGGACAAATTTTCCTTGAGCATTCAAAGCATGTATTATGTGTCTGCATAATCAGGATCCATCTGAGCAAATTTCCATGTTCCATGATTTTGTACAGCTGCCAAATGCAATGAGACCCAATAAAAAGTAGGCTTCAGTGACATTCTTCCTTCCATGGCTTTTTCAAGTGTTTATAACTGTAATTATGCCAAGTTATGTAAATTAGCCCAGAAAAGATTCCTGTCAACTGAGCAGAGTTCAAGAATTTTATTGTTTGTCAAGTCTTCTCTTAGGGAAATGCTTATTTTGGGAATACTTTTATGCTGAAAAGTCTAGGTGTTTGACAGTTCACCTCGTTCAGTCTGTCTCGCCACTTTTTTGTGTAATCAGAACAAAATTAGACCTTACAGCAAAATAAGTGATCACAAGAAATTACACAAGGCAGAGGAGATAGATTTACAAGAATTACATGTTAGTAAAATGGTCAGAATTTTACTACAATGTTAATTTAAACTTTATATCAAGGAAGTTGCTTTGGCATTATGAACCAACAGGAAAGCAAAAACTAACCTCATTTGCCACTGAATGCCCCTTATTTAGTACTAAACCATTAATCCTGCTCGCACCCTGTGAGCTTTTCGTGGCAAGGAGCAGGTGCACAGGCAACGTGCCGGCAGCAGCATTCTGCTCCACAGGGTAAACAAATGCTTGCAGGAAGCATCACGTCAGCAGCACATCTCCATGACAGTCACTGTCCACATGCTCAGTAAAGCTGGGGGTGGGACTGCCGTATTATTGACTGTGTTACATGGTCTGTTGTGTTACAGAAAAGGGGCTGTGAGATACGGGAGGTGAAGGCCAGACTCCTTGGAATGTCTTTCAGTAGAAACTGCTTGTGGCCAAAACCATGCTCTTCTGAACTGACAATCCGATACTATTAAGATTGTTCTGTGTACCAAGAAATAGCACATTCTAAATGCTGCAGTCAGGTTTTTGGTTGTATTGGTTTGGGTTTTTAAGAAGTTTCTTAGTTTCAATCTGATTTCTCAGGTTTATTGCTGATAGAAAGGCAGTTGTGACGTAATGCCTGCCCTGTGAGTGAAATTCATCTGTATGTACATCATCTGAGTAACAGCAGGTCATCTAGAAAGCATGCTTCTGGCATGTTAGGACTCCTCCAGCAGTGTAACAAAGGCGAAAGGAAGCAGTTTTTCTGTAGTTATTATTTATCTTGAAGTGTCTTCATGTTTATATTTAGTTGGATAGGGATGTGAGTGTTTCTTATGCTTCTAACTAGACCAGCTGTGTTGTCACTGTTTGCTGTTGTGAGAAATGTGACAGGTGAGGGCTTTGTGTAAAAAGAGTTACAAGAATCGAAAAAAGATGGAGCTAAAAACCTGAGAGATTCATCCTTTTAAAGCTGTTTCATGTTGAATTCTTTTCAGTACAGCAAGCTCTGTTAATTCAGTTAATTTGGCTTGTAGTGGTTGCCACAGGAAGGTCATTGCAGACCTCATGGGAAGGAGAGGCTCTGCAGAGCCTGTGCTCAGCGCTGTCGTGTACCCATATCCACCTGTGGTGCTAAGATTGCTTTCCCGTTATGGAGATTTGTGATTCTGGTCAGTGCTGGAGGTTTCCATAGGAAATCTTCCAGTTCAAAACTGTTCAGAAAGGGTGGTTTATGCTATCCTGAGAAGCTGTAAATAACATTTGTTGCTAACAACTGTAGTTACCATATGTATAATTTCCTAAATATCATAGTAGGAATTGTTTTAGAAGGAAAAGGGAAGACAGATGAGTGTAAATTAATTACTGAATTTTTACAATGCTGCACAGATAAAAATGGTGATTTTTTCCAATCTCATTTATATAGGTAATAAGAGGTAGATTACATAGATACTCTGTGTAGCTATATAAAGAAAGAATAGACCTTAAAATTACTGAAAGCATTTACATCTCATTCCTCCTACAGAATTTGGCTTTTGCTAGACAGTCATTCTGAATTATTCTTACCTGCCTTTATCTTATGAAACTGAGGGACGTTCAATACTACTGCTACCTAGAAATGTTTCCCACAGTCCCAAAGAAGTAAGGGAATGCAGAGTGCATACTGCGTGACAGGATTAAACTGAAGGCCTGTGAAGCAAGCAAAGAATCTCTGTACCAATTTCATATGCCCCCTTGCTGAGCATACATAGTGCAGAAGTGGAGGCTAGCACCATTAAACAGCAGACAGTTTCCTTCTAATGTCCAGTTTTCAACCCATACATTAGCCAAGGACATTCTGGTACAAGAGGGATTAATTTCATCAGAGCTGTGTGTCTAAGGGAATGATTGTCTCTATGAACTTCTTCAGATTCTTCCATTATGAGAGCCATGGGGTAGAAAAACAGTATCATTAACTCATCAAGGATTTGACTTTATGCTGTGCTTCTAACCCTAAAGGATGCAAATACATTCAATATGTATTTGCAGTATAAGACATGCTGTACTCTATATAGCTATAGAATTATTCAGTGCTATCTGCCTGGCAGCTCACAATAGGAAGTGATTGTGATCCTGTCAAAAGAAATACACGTTTTGATCCTGCAGGAGAAATATCAAGAAAAACAGAACCTAATTATTCAATTAATGGAGCCAACAGGTAGGTTAAACCCCATATTTTTGAAGAGTATATCTGATTTTTAAATAAGCAGTGTTGCCAAATGTTCAGTTTTAAACTTCAACCACAAAAGAGAACTTCCATGAGCCCCAGGGGCCCTGGTGTAGTGTTGATGCATTGGTCCTGTACACCAGCAGCATTTTTTTATATACGTAGCTGCTCTTCGCCCATCTTTGATAGAATATTACCATAGCTTGTCTGTACTTACAGTTGTGCTGTTACAGCTGGAGGACAAAGAACCTGAACCATGGTTTTGCTTAGACATGAGAAAATGATATTTAATGTTTTAATTTTCTTTTTCCTCTAGTAAATTTGTCCCTAATTCGTGTGCAAATTAACCAATATTCTTGTAACATTAAACACTTTTTAAGAACAGTTATATTA
Organism: Tapera naevia; assembly: GCA_033556795.1. Lineage (NCBI taxonomy): Eukaryota > Metazoa > Chordata > Aves > Cuculiformes > Neomorphidae > Tapera > Tapera naevia. The sequence continues at coordinate 7,274,007 of JAUMJJ010000048.1, forward strand.
GAGCATTTGTTTTTTAGACTCCTTTAACTATGTCTAGCAATAAGCCTACAAACTCTTCAGTCCCATTTATACAGAATGGAATATTTAGAGCTACAAAAATCTGAATGCATTCAGTCTTTCTCCATTTTGAATACTTGACTTCAACTTAAATATGAAAATATGTATGCAAAACACACAGAAAAAAATATTAAATACAAATATTACCTTATAATGTTTTGTGGTTTAACAACCGGTGTTATATTTGCTTGCATATATTGCTGTACTCAGTGGTATCCAAAATTTCTTTGTATAACTTTAGTCTTCTGTTTGGAGTAATTTTCTAGTAGCAAGTTTTAATCTTTGCAAATTAGGTGTAGAACTTGCCAGCTAGAAAGTCTGTGTGTGAATACAGCAGTAAAATGGGCTTTTAGTGGGTGCATATCAAGACTTTTGCAGCATATCATATTATGCAGTATTTACTCTCCTGAGAACTACATTTAAACTCCAAAGGCACTTGTGCTGAATTAATTTAGAAGGAACTTAACACATACCCATGTTTTTCCTTCAAAATAGATACCAAATTTGCATATTTTAGCATAAAATTTTAAATAGCACATTTATTTACAAAGAAATTATTTGTTATAGTTCCACCTGATTTTCCCAATTTCATATATCCAGGAAGGCTCCATCCAAAAATTGCAGATGACAGCTGCTGTTGACAAGGTACTGCATAGCATTATAAAGACAGACATGCAAATCCAGAATGTTTTTCACAACCTGTCTGATAATCAACACTTATCAAATGAAGCGGCTGGGTTTCAGGAGATCTGAGCTCCATTCTTCTTGGTCCCTCCTTTGCACTACTGGACTTGTCACATCTTGGGTTCTGCATTCCCCAGCTACAAGATGGATGGAAGTACTTTTAGCTTTAGCATACATCTTTTATTGTTTCTAACTTCCCAGACAAAAACAAAACTCTGTCCTGGTCAATTTATTTAGTAAAAGTTGCATCTGTAGTTCCAACAGAGATAAGAGTAACATATATGTAGGCAAGGTTTAGCTACTAAGTAACACCCTACAATCCAAGATGCAAATACTTAGGAAATTGTTCATTTGGAAGGCAATTAAATCAGGGTGCAATAATGATATATATGACAGTAAAAGGGGGTTTGTTTTTCAATGAGGTAGTCAGGCCATTAAGACTGATATCCTGAAACTGACAATACACAGTATAACAGACAACAAATAGATTATTTCTATTTTTGTCTGAGTACACTGTGCAGGGTTTGTGCTGCAGCTGCAAGGACATTCCTTTCCCAATATCAGATATAATCAGCTAATAGATATGTGTGGTTGCTAAGGAAAAAGCCATTTTCAATAAATAGGTACTGTGACCAAAGTCCTAAAGAGCCCAACCTAAATTCCCATGTTAGACTATTCAGATCAATTGAAACACTAGTGCAAAATAATTTCTTAATTTTCTTCAGTTGGCACTTGATTTATTTCTTGGTCTCTAGAGACTGTTTTAATCACAAGCGTATAATGACTATGCAAACAGTTCAGTTTTAGGGTTAAAATTAATTAGAAAGCCTGCATATTGAGAACTCAGTTTAGAAGACCTAGACTAATTGAATACACCATACATACAAAACGTCATTCAGTATTTTTCTTTTCTAAAGGAGTTACATTTTAGTAACCGTTATATCTCACAAAGAAATAGGAATGCATATTTTCTCTCATCTAAATCCTGTAAATCTTTGGGAATCTGTTAAAATGTCTAGGGAAAAGATCTCCTCTTTCGTAGGGAACATATAAAAATCTTGGGGTTTCCAATTGTGCTGAAAGGAGTTTCCTTTTTCTACTTCACCATGCTATGGTTGGTAATAATAATGTGAACGTTTCTTCTCTACATTAGTTTTCTAGGTATGCTATGTTAGAACAATATATTCATCCTGAAGGAGAAAAAGTGTAAGAATAAGACAGTAAGGTGCTCTTAGCCATGATCTTCAGTTATATGCTGTGAATGGATTTTTCATTGGCAAATTAATATTGCGTCTTGTGTACACTCAAAACTGGGGAGGGAAGATGTTAAGAATTTTGCAGACAAGCAGTGCAGAATCCTTGGAATACATAATTTGCTACATCACAGGATCAGAAAATTAATTAACTGGATTAATTACTTTGTCTAGAAGACTGCCTCAGGCAATGGTCAATTCTTGCTGTTTCACAGAAATCAGCTCTATTCTGAGCCAGCAGGTCACTGTAACACCAGGAAGAGTATTCCCTTTTTGACCTCTAATGTGCTCTCTTCATGAAGACCAAGATTTGATTTGATCATGAATGATCATCTCAGCATGCCTATAAAAAGTTGTTTTATCAGCACTCTTTAAATTAACTCAACCCATTAAAAATATCTGGTTGGTCACCAAACAATTGATGCCTGCAACAATGAATTTAGCAGATTTTCTCTACCCACATAAATGGCAGTAGTTGTTGCAAATTTCTAGCTCTAACAATCCTTTTCTCCTTAGAAAGTTGGTTTACCAGTTTCACATAGCTATGCATACTTTTGATCACTGAAGGCAGATTCCACTAATTTTCATTTACATCCTAAGCAAAGTCCTATTTTTATTTTTTGCATGTATTTCATAATTCCCCACCATCACAATTTAAAGCACCTTTGTTGCCTTTTTCTCTCTTCTACCTTAGACATCTTGAAGAAAGCCCAGATGAAAGCAGATAAATCAAGTTTGACTTTTTTGCACAAGTCATTTATATGTAATCTAAGAATCTAAGAAAAAAAAAGAAAGTTTTAAGATTTTCACAAAATTCTTAAAAAACATTTCTTATTAGTTCCAGCAGAATCACCCTGCAGAGCATTATTTTTGGATTCTTTTCTATAGACCGGATCTCACTTAAGACTCCAGTTTTAGTAACACAGGTATTTCCTCTATATTGCATGCCTGCCTGGTAGAAAGAGGCATAAAAATGTAGCAGTTGTTTGTTTTAACTTCTGTAAGCGCATCTTAAGTTCTAATTCAGAACTGTAGAGTATAGAAGTGGGAGCACTAAGTAGCCAATGACTACTCAGTATGGCGGGTTCTGCATTTACAGTTTTCTGAATGCTACCAGGTGGGGCAGTAGGCAGTACATGGCAAAAGGAGGAGAGACTTTTGCAAACAGCATTACCTTCAGTAGTGGAAAAAAAATAATCAGAAATTGTCATGTGAATCATCTCTCACCAAGATACGTTTCTGGGCCTTACTCTTTTATGCCTGTCGGTTCTCAAAAAGGCATTCAATTTATTTCTAAATGAATTGTCCCATTAATGTTGCTTAGGACAGGAGTCAAAGATAAGCCTAGCTTTTCTGACTACATCAACTGCAAAGCATAAGGCTGGTTTTTGCTTTTCTACAAAGATGTTAGGTAATCCTAACTATCAGAAGATCCACGTAATACATCATCATTGTACACCTAGAATATTTGGTTCTGAAGATGTTTTTCTTAAGTATCAGATAGATTTCCTGGCTACTTCTGATACAGTAATGATTTTGTTTCCTTTCTGAAAAAATCCCTATTGTTTTTTCTAGTCTGGCTAGTGTATTCTACTCCAAAACCTCCTTCCAGTTACTTAGTTATCATCATTTTCTGTAGTAAAGTGTGTTTTCAGCTAACACATCCTAAAGAGCTGTTTTGTATTTCAGTCAATGCTTGAATGTTTTTCTTTACATGCTATTATTTTCCTAATATTACTATTAACAATGGACCTTTGTAACTGTTATTTCTGTGATAAAATTTTATGTGTCTGTGGAGAATATCCATACATCCCATTTCTGATTTTTATGCTGTTTCTCTGTAATTTGTTTTTCATTCTAATTACATTCTCTGTGTGACACCACATTTCCTTTCACCAGGTTTAATTGCTTTTATTTAAATACACAATACTATTAATTAAAGTATTTCCACATCCTGAAGAATTAACTATTACACATTATAATTACACATTATAATGAGGGCTCTGCTGAGAACTTAGGCTGTTCTACAATCTTGTAGCCAGTCTAGATTAAACAAAAGAGAAAATAATTGCACAGTCCACTAGATACTAAAACCTAGATTGAACACCCAGATAAGGCTGCATCGTTTGATTTGTCGTAGCTGCAGAATTAAAAAAATTTTAGAGCAATATAAAAAATCAGCATTTATGACTGTGAAATCTGAACACTCAGAAGTTTTGTAAGCGGAATGAGTGGAATTTGACAAAGTGTTGACATTAAATTGTTCTAACAGCTGTTGAATGATGCATCTCATTCCATTGTCAGAAGATATTTTCATAGCATTTATTCATTGGGCAGCAGTGAGTGGATGTAAACCAGTCTTGGATAGCTACCTGAAAACAGAACCTGAGTGCAGGAAGATAAATTAGGAGGAGGAAAAAATATTGTTGTTTTTTTCCTTTAAGAAATGGTTTCATTGATCCCTATCATAACTCCACCTAAGTTCATGTTGTACACAGTAATTAGTTTTGCTTAATATTAGAAAAATAAATTCACATTTATAAACTGTCTGGAAAAGACTCTTATTTGCCAGTCTAAATGTAAATAGTGATCTAAATGCCTGTATCCTTTATACAACTATAAAGCAGGAATTGTAAACTCAATAAAATCATCCAATATTTCCAGGCTTTCAATGGGCAATACTGAAAACAGATGAATTACAATATGTGATATATTATTCACTTTTTCCTATGAACATTTCCTCACTGCAGAAGTGACCACATAGAAGGCAAAGTGAGTAATTTTTTTAGAATTAAATTTGGTGTGCTAAGCATCATGGAAAATTTATCCCAATATTGTAGAAAATAAATGAGAAGTTCATGCATTCTGTTTGGAGTGAAGACTGTCCATCTTACATATGTCTCTTGGAATAATTCTTTGATTCAAATTTATCAAAGCAATAGTGAATATTAGAGTTTCTGTCTTAAAGGTAGAGAGAACATGTAAATATTTGAGGTCACTGATTGAGGGACAAATAGAAAATTATAGATTAGTGAATGCAACAATCTGTGTAGCATGTGATAGTAGATTGGACACACATTAACCTTTTAAGACCTTTTTCTGAAATAGCCATGATTAGGCAAGATGGCAAGAGCACTTCTGTTTTTTCTCTTTTAGGTAAAATAACATGAGCTTCAACATGATGAACAAAAAGTAGGTTTAAACTATGTAACAAAAGCGTATACTTTATAGTGACTTGTTAAAAACGGCAATCACTCTGATTTTCAGTAATGCTGACAACTTCCAGGGTTTATCCCATGCAGTTAATATCCCTTATTTTTACAAGTGATCAGGTTCTGTCTTAAGTTTTATGTCCAAGAGCTTTTACTAGCTTATAAATCCCTCGTTCAGACTAAAGCAACAACCTCACTTCCTCATTTTCCCTTTCTACATTGCTTTTGCTGGGAAATTAGCAAACCCATTACAGCAACTTGCAGCTCACAGAACCCATTACACCTACCTAAATTATGGGAATGTCTTGGATCACATTTAGGAGATGTGCTAAGTACAATCAATGACTAAACTGACCAAGTCAATTAGATGTTGTGAATTTTTTATTAAGTTTTAATGATGCCACATTTCTATATTCAAATTCTTTCTTTAAAATACCTAAACTATGTGAAGTGGCATCAGTGTTCTTTTCTTGCAGAGTGCTTTTTTTATTTGTATATCAGAACATCATCTTGGCAGTCGGTCTCCACAGTATCAAAAAACAGACAATTACTTGGTTCTTGGTGAAGAGAAACCTTACTGAAGAAAAATAGAGAATAAATATAATGGTAAATTTCTATTAAATACAGCCAGAAATAAGAAAGGTTTTACACTGTGACAAGTAAAATGTCATTCAGTACAAAAGATCAGTAACCATAGGGGGAGGTTTTCGGCAAGAAGACTCATGAGCTTTTCAGAACTTTTTAGCTAAATATATGTTTAGAGAAGCTTCTTAAAAGTATCTTTCGTGATGAGGTTCAGAATATGCTTTGTTTTGAAAGAGTTATCTGAGGAGTGCAACATGGTAGCACTTGCAGATTCGTTTTTGAGGGACATGGTTTAGTGGATAATGGGTGTGGTTGGACTCCATGATCTTAAAGGTCTTTTTCAACTGGAAGATTCTATGATTCTGTGATTCTATGGTGTACCAGTTCTGCAGTAGCAATGGTATGGAGGGCAGGATTTCCAGTTTCTGTGGTGTGTGTGCACTGTACATATTTCTTTACAAAAAAAAAAATAATTCTGTTTTCCATCTCTGGTATTTGCAAAGAAAGCTGTAAAAATGCTCTTTCTCATTTGTAGCCCCCTGGTAGGAGGTCTTCTAGCCATTAGAAAAACTTTAAGACTGCCTTCAGCTAAGTCTTGTTCTGCAAGGACCAATATTCCAGAGAGGACCCATCCCACTTACTTCTCTGTCCTGCAGAACAAATACAGGAAAAGAGAGGTCTGGGAACTGTGCATTCACCACTACCCAATAATTAAAACTCAAAACCACTGAACAGTTCAGATGCTGATCTTTCTAAAAGCAAGTAGGTTTTTTATGCATTACAGACTCATATGGGACTGATGCCATATTATTGGATAAATTACGCTTTAGCAAAAGACATATGGCAGATAAGCAGAAAGTAGAATAATTCTAAAAGAAGTCAGAATATTGCTTTCCACTCTGTGTGTTATGTCACATGCCAGTACCTACTGGTCATAGCAGGACATGTGACTTGCGACAGTTTTCACATGAAAATTATGTTTATGAAGGACTCAATCTGTTTTATGTGTGTCTAAGGCTACCAGCAGGAGTTGAGAGCATTTGTGCTTTTCACAGGAATTGCTTCAATTTGTTTTGTAAAACCCGTCAAGTTTCCAGTCAATTTGTTAGTGCTGTCATAATCTGTCTATTTTTTTTAAAATAGTTGACCTGGATATTTATTTATCCTCCTGAGGCTTCTGCTGCTTTTGAACTGCCTCTCATCATCACTGATCTTAATCCTAATTCTCTTCAACTGGGCAGAATTGCTCTTCACTTTTTTCAGCCTATAAAATTATGTTTTATGTATCATGATTAAAGAGGTTACCCTAGGCGATCAATTTTTTTTGCCTTTAAATTGGAAAGTAGAGGTCTTGACTAGGATGGAGAAAGGGAACCAGATATTCTACTTAGTGTAGCATCAGAATAAACCATTTTACTGAGTGGGCGGTAAACAACGACTGTCAGAGTTTTATAACAATTTAGTAAAACTTGTATTAAAAAATAATTAAAAGGGCACCTTTGTCTGCATTTCGCTTTAGTGTTCCAAGCACTCATGGTGATGAAAGACTGCAGAAACCACTCAGGAAGGTTAAGCCAGTTAGAGTAGCAAAATGTAGCATTAGCTTGCAGTGTGTCAGTCCTGCTTGCTTGCTGCTTTCAGTAGTTATTCAGTTCTGCATTCATTATTGACAGGTTCAGGCCGTGCAGCATACAGTGGGTGCACTGTCTTCACCCTAGAGATAACAGACCAGTACCACTGTTGCAGGCTTGCATTTCAAAGGGGTAGGAAAAATAAACACACCTAAGCAGGCTAACAAGAAGAAGTTTTAAGTAAGCACTATCCAAACCCTTCTCCCTGTACTTCAGAGCAATCCTTTCATTTATGTGATTACTGAAAGGAACCAAAGCTGTGTGGACTGCACCCTCTGTGAGGGATTACGCCGTGATTTTGTACAGAGCTCACATCTCTTCAGACCTGAGTTCTTCTGTTTCTAACAGGACTTGAGCCTTTGTTTCTCTTATGTGGGGAAAGAAAATCATCCTGCTAAAAGCATCCCATCTCTCTACAAGATTCAATTCACACATATTAGCCACTATTTAACTTTGGTATCTCTTTTATGTTCATACAGCAGCTCCAACATACTTACCAGGGTGATTTTCAGTAGCCACTGCAGAGTGCTTTGCAGCACATCAAAAAGAGTTTCCTTGGCTTCTTATCTCTGGAGTCACTTGTTTCTGTTCAATAGAAGCAGAATTTCACATGAGGGCACATCAGGAAAAGAGAAGGAGGGCATGGGCTTTTTTGTTTGTTTTTTTTGGTTGTTTTTCTTTAGGAGTGGTTTACACTTTGTTTATGTAGCTGCCTTTAGTAAACTGTTTCTCATGAATACATCTACTGTAACACCTCTGCATGCTCTACATGATTTAGAATAGAGGAAAAACATTGTCTCCACTGTGAGCACCCTCCTTCTTCTACCCCAAAATTCTTGATGGGAACAGAAAGCATTTGTGCCCATCCAAGTGAAAGAAGCCCTTGACCACTAAATCAAATGGGAGTTAGGCATAAAAAAATTCCAACTCAGCCTTAGTGTTGTGGCTTCTTCTGCCTAGAAGACCTCTAAGTTAGGTCACATCACCATACACTGTCCTTGAGGAGGACAAAAAGAAATGGGCCAAAAGAATGGGATTCATAAAGTGCAGCCAACAAACCAGTTGTTTGCCCTAGCCTAGCTGCTGAAGCCAGCTAGACTTGAGCATCCTAGTTCATTCCTCTTCATAAGCATTGAAGCTGTTCTCAAAACAGACACCACAGAGTTCATTTCACAGAGTCTGGGCAAGAAGAGTTGTACCAGGGTAACACTTGTGTTTTAGATGTCATGCTTTACATAAAACTGAATTAATTCTGTTTCTTCACTTATGCTAATAAGTTTAGAAATTACAGGAGAGATGTAGAAGTGCCATACCCATATTCATAACCCAGGTCAAAAAGACGAGTAATGAAGCTAAACTAGTCTCCCATAACTTGTTAATTTTCTGACAAGACAGATAGTGGGAGAACTTCTTTCTTCTGCTTCCTTGGTGCAAGATCTGAGCTGAGGATGTCTTAAACACCAAAACTGAGACAAGGAGTAACTGATAAGTGAAAGACAAGGAACTAGTTAATTTAAATGGCAGCAACACAAGCACCTCCAGCTTCAGTTTGAAGCACAAGTTGATTTCAGTTTCAGGTTCAGGTAGAAACACTTGTGATAAACTGTAATTCACAATTTAAACTGAGCTGATCCTGGATGCCATGCAACACTAAATCTATGCAGAGAAAGAAACAGAATCAAGTGTTTTCATTAAGAATAGAAATCATAGATTTTTTGCTAGAAGAAAATAAACCAAAAACAACACAGCTGTTTCTTTCAGCAGTGATAAAATACCTTTACCTTAAAATTCTATAGCTGAAGGATGTAAATCAAAGCTCGTTTAATTCACTTGAGGAAAAAAAAATCTAATCACTGAACTGTAGATGGCCAAAGTAACTTGGGGGTGTAGGGCGTGTGTTTGGCATAAGGGAACCAATAGCATATAATAAAGTTTTGCCTAATTTTCCATCCTGGGTGCTTCAAACTTGTTGTATGGCTTAGCAGTTTTATTGCTTATAGATAGCTTAGAGTTTATGCTCCCGCCAGACACCCAAATTTAACTACCGTTATTAATATGAAAGTCAATAATAGTTATACAGCACTGGGAAAATACAGTTCACTCAGCATTTTGTTATGGAGGTGTATTAAAATGCCTACTGTATACCTGCTGTCTGGTGAAGTAATCAGTGAAAATTATATCTGTACTGCACGTAGGCTTACCAAGGAGGATTTATGGGAGCCTCATGTTTTGAATTCTGTGGTTTATTCTAGAAATCGTCTCTGTCTTACCCAAAGCCATATTTAAAACTTAGAGCTTTCAGACCTAATTCTGTATTTCATTAGCCAGATCCAAAAACTTATTAGAAACTGCTTCTCAGACAAAGTACTTACTGTAGGTGAGGAGGAGAGGAGACCCCCAGTCACCTGTCTGAACAAAGTAGAACCTGTACAGAATGGCACAGGCCACCAGTCTGAGGAAAAGCCTCAGCATTTCTGTGGGATTTATGCCGTCCTTGTGATTATAATAGGAATCTATCACAATTATGACTTTCTAGTGCATGCTCGGCCAAAACTGATGAGTTGAGGCATTCTGTATGGGGTTCGGATGTTGGCTTTGATTTTTGTTGTTGGGATTTTTTTGTTTTGTTTTTAAATGGCATCTAATTTTTTTCCCCATTGTACAAATAAGTAATTTAAATGTGGCTGTTCTTTCCGTATTTCAGCTGTACTGACTTGCACTCTGTTCCTTGATTTGCAGATTAAACCAGTAATTCACTCCTACACAAGTCCAAATTACGCTACAGACAGACTTTCACACTTATGTGTAAATTATTCTGTTCTGTATGTCTTGGATGAAACTTCCCAGACACTAATGTGTACAAGTTATCTATTATCTTTATAAGACAGGACAGAGGGAGAAAGAATAAACTGGAACTAGAATTAAAGGGAAAATGGAATTTAAGTCACCTACATGCTGATTTCATTGTAATTTATAGTCTATGTTAACTGTGTGATAGCCCCAGTGAAGTAAGATTTGCTGCAACTCAACAGTGCAGATGGGGCTTCAATATGTCGGTATTACGCCGAGACGAACGGAGGGTCAATACTGAGGATTAGCAATATGAGATTATCAAAAACAGTTCATTTCAGAATTCAAAGAATGAATCTGTTTTTGCATGTTATCCCCTGGCCAAGGTACTGGTCCTCTTTTGCCTTTTTTGATGATTCAGAGATGCAGCAGAGCCACTAAGCTGGGTAACTGAAGCAGACAGAAAGGCTTTTGGGTCATGGCTAAAAAGCATGACCAGAAACACAGCTGGATTCTAGAAACCCCATTTGCTTAAATGGTACCCAGGCAATTCAGGCTTTTCTAAACTGCATCAGGGATTAAACTAACCTGTGACAAAGGAGACCTTCACTCCAAATTCAACCTAGTGCTTAACTTGTCTGCAACTGAAATATTTTTCACAGTAGCGGTGGACTTGGGTAGATGGTCATTGGAATGGTCTTTATTTTATCACACAGTAGCAAGACAGTAAGTTCACAATGTTTAATCCAAACATTTTCTCTTTTTTCCCTATCATTAAAGGGAGGTCCAATCCAGAATCGAAAATCAAAGCGCTGCCTAGAATTGCAGGAAAACAATGAAAATGAGTTTGGATTTCAGCTCGTCCTTCAGAAATGCACTGGACAACGCTGGTCTATAACAAATGTCCTGAAAAGCTTGTCATCATAGCAGACTAAATTTTTTATCCATTTCTTTTGCTACTGTGTAGCAAATATTGTATCGTTGCCTGCTGTACTGTATTCCTCTTGCCCCCACTCCCCCGGGATCCTTCTCTCCTCTTTTTTGTCCCTTTGATTTTATTTTGTGAGCGTGTGGAAATCGGGTTTGTGGGCTGAAAAGAAGATGTTTTTATTTCACAATGATGTTTTCATGGCATTTATAGAGACATTGAATGACAGGTGATGGGTAGGCTATCCTAAAATATTTTACAACTGTAAATAGCAAACAAATGGAGAATATTTATAACTCAAACTTTTATTGAATAAAAAATTCCAAACACTGTTCATGTCTAGCTGTCTCCATGAAAATCAGTCTGGAAGTTAAGTGGTGGTTTCAGTGTTTTCATAAACCCAAGCCTGATTTTGGCAGGTGGTTGCCGAGAATCTGTGTTCTCCAGACTCATGGTAAGGAGTCCTACCTGCCCACGAGTAGCTACAGTGAGGGTGGATTTTTCTGTCCTTTCTCTCTGTAGGGAGACCTGTATAGATCACTGTAGCTACTGGTGTGCAAATATGGGAGTGGAGGGTGTCGAAGTGTACAATACATACCCACGTACTTTTCTTCACCAATGCTACCAGTGCACAGTGAGAACCCAGGGCTCAAGTGAGGCAGGGAAGAGAATGAAAAAGAAGAAAAAAAACCTACAAGAGAAAAGCAGCAGCAACTGCAAGAAAGATTAAAAAAAAAAAACAAACAAAATAAAACAAAACAAACCCCCTTTTATTTCTCAATTGGCTGGGCTCCGTTTCAATGACTGCACTTTCCTTCCAACTCTTTGTAGTTCTTCCAACTTTTTTTTTTTTAAAATGCACTGTGCCCTGGCTAACACAGACTCAGATAAATATGGCTCCATCCAAAAGCAGCAGGAAAAAGTCTGAATTCACTCTGCCTTTCTCCCTGCCTTTAAGGAAGTGTGAATGCAACCCTGTATCACTCATTTCAGCTAAGATTGGGATGAGAAACTGAAGAAACAGTCTGATGAGATTCAGAACTCAACCAGAATGCTAGGATTACTAGCCTCCATTTCCTCCTTCTTTCATTTGCATGTAAATTCCTTCTGTTTTATCACTCTATTTTTCCTTTTCATTCTGTTGTTTGTTACCTGAAGTAACAGCCATATAACCTGCTTTGGAGCTGGTGATGTGCCAAGCTGCCTTTTACAGACTGGCTTCACATTCACGACCAGCTAGCAGTATTGTTCCTCATGACTGTTTAATTAGTTATGTGACATATTAATTATATGTCGTCAACCTTCTGCTATTTATAATTACATACATCTGCTTCTCAGAAAAGAAAATGCTGAGCCAACAACAGGAAAACCGTAACAACCACTAAAGATTGGCTTAGCACCTGCATTTTGACCGACTTCAGAGGCCCCTCAGGCCTGTTTGAGCAAAAACTCCCATTAACATTAGCAACCTGAAAGAAAATCAATAACCTTAATGTCAGGGTACCCCAGCTGGACAAGATAAAGCAGCTTTAATTTCACCCTGTAGAGAAAACAGGAGGTTGCTACACAAGAGAGCCAGTCCTCGTGCACACTGGAGCATGTTCCACCACTGACCAATTGGACTTATTTTCCACAGGCATTCCAGATGAATGAGGAGGAAACTGCACATTCAGACAGGGAAAAAAATGCACAGAACTTTTGTACAGATTAGTATGAGATAAACTAAGCTTCCTTTCAGCAAAGATACCAAGACTTGAGTGCATGGATATGCAGTCATAGGGAAAAAAACAAGTAGTATGGGGCAAATTGGTCTCCTTGGATTCTCACAGGCCTGCTGTGCTCTGAGCAGGGACTTTGAGGGAGACAGGTGGAGGGTGGGGGATGACACACGGGGTGAGGGGTCTTGAAGAGCACTAGAGGGAGATATCTGGCAAAAATCTGACAGAAGTGAAAGGGTGGAGCCAAGCTCAGAACTGTTTCATTTCATACCAAAATAAATGTGTGTCTAACGTTTGTCCAGAGTAGTACATTGCAGCAGTGCACTCACATTCATTGGTAAGTGAAAAAATCCCCAATAAAACCCTGAAGTGAGCCAGGTAGTCCCACCGAGCAGCATTTGGTACTACCCAGCCCTACAACCCCGCTACACACCAGTTCTAAGGCTGCTGCTCCCCTTGATTCCCATGGGGAATGAGGAGACGCTTTCTTCAGCTTCTCTAAAACAGAGCAACATTACCAGGAATCCCTCAGTGCTAAGTGTGGGTTTCAATCTGATTCCAGTGCAATTCTATTAACTACACTGGAATTACCAAAATAAACGAGGGGGGGTGTGTGTGCCCATAAATCCAGACTTAAAACATCATTACTTTATACTACAGAAATTCAGCTATATGTAAAATACACACATTGTAATAGGCTCTTACCTTTGTTTTGTATCATGGAGTAAACATTTTATGCAATAACTTACAGAAGAAAGGAAATAGGCTTAAATCTGTGGGTAAACCTAGTAAAATGGTGTAGTAAAAATTATGAATGTACATTAGCAAAGCCATTATCATGCACTTTCCAAGATACTAAGGTCTCAGAACAGATTTTCTTTTATGTGTCTCTTCTCTTAGAAAAGAGAGAAAAACCAGAGTGGAACAAGCAGAACTGAAGGACACAGCCATCTTCTGCTAGACATGTGCTCACTCTTAGTCACAAGCTGCCTCACCCCACTTTTCAGACACACAGGAACTACATAGATAGAGCAGCAGTGCCTCACACTGTGAAAGAATCAGCATCCTGAGTGAGAAATAAAACTCATCTTCACTTTTTGGAACATTGTAGAATATTATTCAATCAATAGTTGCCTAAAATGATCAAGAAATATTCCCAAATCTGCCTTTGCAATATTTTGAGGGAGTTAATTGTTTTAAAGAGACTCCCTATTCGGAGATGAATACAACCAGAAAGATCCAGTCTGCTCCCTCCTTCACCTGCTGTTATAGAACTGCTCCCAACATATTTTGATAAGGGTTGTTTTTTTTTTTGACAAACAACAGAAGCACATCTACTAGCTGAAAAAGATACCTTGACAATTAAATAAAAAAGAAAATGTCAAGCGACTGTAAGCCCTCCTTATTCTTCAAATATTTATGAACAATGTATGCTTATTTTCCTCTATTCCCTCAGCTGTCATTCAGCCAAATTATTCCTATCAGGGTATCATCTACAGTGGTTCCTAAAGGCTATAGCAGTTCCACTATGTATCTTCTTAGAACATCTGCATGTGGGGCAAGGCACCAGCCACAAGGAGGACCTTGCTGTGCTGACCATATGAGCACAAGCAAGCAGAGAAGGAAGACTTCTGTGTCTGTGAGAAGATAGTAGGGTCTGGATTGTTTTACAATACACCAGAGAATCCTAGGTAATACTTCTGGAGCTAGGCTGCATTGTCTTCATAGAAGAGAGCCACATTCTAGTAATTTATTAGTTTATTGGTTTACATATGTATTTTTACAAAGCTAGAGGTACTTAGGAGCACAGAATACAGACCATACCTGTTCATTCCTAGCTAGTACTTGGACTAGAGAATTCAAGAGTGCTTTCACCTGCCTGATCTTTCCCGGCTTGCTGACATCTGTTGGGAACGACTGTGCAGAACAGGGTTAAGCACTGTCCTCGTTTGCTGTGGAAGAAATAAGTATATTTGGTTTCATCTTTTTGAAAGACCAAAATTTAACCTGAGGTGTTTAATCCACCAACATCAGGCTTTAGTAGCACTACCTTTTGTGTCTTTTCTAAAAAGAATTTAATCAGTCAACAGTCATCACTAAGCCTCTTTATATGAAGAGGCACTTGCAAAGTGATAATTAAGCAAGTAGCTGCCACGTGTCATTCTGTACTAGGTAGCAGTGCTCAGCTGAAAATATCGAGAACGGGAAATACTGAGCTATCAAGGTCACACATCAGTAGAATGTACTAAATTTTTTTTATACCCTGAATTATAGATATGTGTGTGTATCTACACCACCAAAAATATAGGAGGTCCAACAGAGAAAAATGAGACTGTATCTGTAAGTACATATACTTGTATAACAAATTAAGAAAAAGAACTGCAATCTCTTTCAAAATAGTTTCCTTCTGAGATGGCACACAACTGCATACAATGCTGCCAACATTCAAAGCAGTTGCACCAATCATTATCTGAAAGGCTGTTGAGGATCTTTGTTGTATTTGCTTTCACATCTTCTTCCAACAAAACATGGGTTCCCGAGCACCAACTTGATCTTTGGGAAGAGGCGGAAATTGCAGGGAGTCAGGTCTGTTGAGTAGGATGGGTGCTCAACCACAATGATGTTCTTATTAGCTGAAACCTACTTCAAAGGCAAAGCATTGTGAGCTGGCTTGTTGTTTTGATGTTAACTTGCTGCTCACGCTTGCACAACGTTTTCTGCCTGAGGGTAAGAAAATACATTTGAACACATGTCCACTCATACTAAGTGAAGCTGTTGAGTTGAGCCATGTCTCTCTGTGACAGGTTCTACAACCATGGCATTGTCTCTCCCCTCCCAGTCTTAGTTCCCAAGCTATAGGGTTCATCTCAGGTTTTCTGGTATCAGACCTCAAATATATATATATATATATATATATATAAAAACATAAGCATGCATTTACGTACATTCTGATTGTTTACTTGGTGGGGATGGGAATATGACATTAAAATGCATTTCATCCAACCACAGTGTTAAAGACATGGAAACAAGACACCAAAACAAAAGGCTGAGATCAAAATTTTATCACTGCTATCCAGAACATCTTCAAAAATATTCCTGTTTTCAACAGAGACAAAAAAAAAATAACTTAATTATATTTAAACTTTTGTTCAAATAACTGTTAAGGCTTTTCAACAGGGTTAAGTCAGAATAACTTCTCAAAACCAAAATACAGAGTAGTTGTTCTAATGCAGAGGCTCAGTAGGCAATCACTAAGGTTTTTGAGTAACAACATATTCTCTACTGATCTGCTATAGTGTCCTTAAGTTCCACACACACAGTGCTCACTTTTATCACAAAAATAACTTAAAAGTGCAGAATGTGATGCTCAGGAACATCATTCACTGCTATATTCTGAAACAGTAAAGCAATGTATTTGTGTTAATTAGCTAAAAACTAGCTTTTCATTGTCAAATGGATGAGACTATTTTACCTGAATTCAGTCTTTTTATGCATAGTCTCAGAAAGCAAACTTCTCATAACACCCAAGAAATATATTTTACTCCATAACCAATATTGTCCAGTGAAGTAGCTTCATTTGAAGTGCATCTATGATAGGACAGAATTTTGAAAAGAGTGTACATGAATATCCATCATATGATATGAAAAAAACAGACATATATTACTTGCAAAAGGCAAGAGGTAAACGCAATTTTCATTCAGCTTTTAAAAGGAAGAATTATTCTAAGGAAACTCTGAACCACAGTTTAGAAGGTGAGAACATTGCTCAGATCTAAAAGAAAGTATTAAGTCTTCCTTTAAACTCCGTTGAAATCCTTTGTCAGTACTCTCTGTGTGGGTGATATGGAATTTCTGTAAGATATGGCACGGAAATTTTTTTAAATCCTCACACTTCCTTACTACTAGAAAACTCTAGAAAATCCTGCCTCTTCTGGAAGCTAAAATCGGTTCCCCCATAGCCCAAGTCCTCAGCTATCCAGCAATCTCTTTCTCAGTCATTTATCCACAAAAGGGAAGTCAGATTGTCAGCTAAATCAAGGGGGCCATTCATGCCTCAGCTTTTGGGAACATGAAAATGCATCTCCTTGGACATAGGTAGAAACTTGGTAAATCCACAGTAGAGTGTATCTGGTTCCCAAACCTCGAACACAGTACAGAGCACACTGATGCAAGGTTTGTCAGCTCTGAGTCAGGCCACAGAATGAAAAGAAAGCACCTGTCAACACACAAAGAGTACAAAAAGCCTCGGCTTGTCATTTTGGCTAATACAGTTCCCTTAACTTCTCTCATTGTTAAAATCACTTGTATCTCAGTGTGTTACTTCCCCATCTTTGCTTGCACAGACCTGGCATGATCACAGTTAACCTTGGGAAGATCTGTTTATTCTCTGAAAAAAATCAGATAGCAAATGAAATACCTGTGTTAAAGTGGCCATATGTGACAGTGATTCTCAGTTGTGAATGTTTCGCTGCAGGTAAGATTTCGATCCAAAACAAGCTAAAGGCTACACACGTTCTTAGCTTCAGCCTCTGTTCACTAGGGCTTTCTGTGGATCATATTTTTTGTTACTTACTGCTATTTTTTCATTTTCTATATTCTCCTAGACATTGTGCAGCTGTGTAGCAAAGAGCAAGTCTCTTATTACTTGAGTTCCACATGCTCTGGAAATGTTCACAATTAAAGAGGAGATACTAAAAACACATCCCAAACATATCTACAAATAATTTTGGAAAAATAAATTTACAGAACATAAATTGAAAACTCCTACTGCTTCCCCACAGTTTGAAGATCACTGAGCAGTTCTTACTCAATTCCTGAGCCAAACACTGGCATGAAAATTCTGAAATGCTGTGCAAAAATCTGTGCCAATACCTACTAGTAACAGGCATGGATCCTCACCTAGAGTAAGCAAGCAGACATACATTGAATCTGAGGAACAGCATCAACTCCATGTTACGAAGAACTGGTCTGGATTCCCTAAGAATGCCTCTAGTAAGACTCATAATGAGTTCCACAACTAACCCCTGCTTATACATGCACGTAAGTAGTGTTCAGAACCCACACATGTTGTAAACCTATAGAAATAATTATCAGCCAAATTGGATGGTGACAATGCTTTTCTAAACAGTTGAAAAAGTGCAACACAAGCACTGAAAAGATGATAATTAAAAGTTATTCCATGGACAGCAACTTTCCAAAAGACATCTTGTGCTCTAAGTATTTATGCAGAACATACTTGGTCAGATTTGGCAGAGGCTTGGAGACAGTTATTTTTATTTTACTATTCCTTACATGCTTTTCTATTGAGTACATTTAACCCAGGTACATTTAACACAAGAAAAAAAAAAAAAAACACAAGATGCAGAACAATGACAGTAGTAACTTTAAATTTCTGGCAGGTATCACTTTTCTAATCAGCCTTATTTTTCTATTCTGGAAAATTAGAGTCCAAACTTAGTTTGAATTACTATGAAGCCACATTGGATGGCTACCTAACCCTTCTGTCTGCAGCTGAATGCAATGCAGGCCAACTCCGGTTTTCCAATCTGTGTATATTTTGCCTAGGCAAATAGTCTTAATGCTGATTTTTTGTCTATTTAGTAGTCAACAAAGTTAAAGAAAAGGCCTCTTTTTCTCAAATTTGGTAACATAGAGACAGAAATATTCAAGGTGAAACTTCAGACTTAAAACAGTTCATATTTAAACCCCTTTATTGTTCCATAGCATGACTTTGTCCACTTGGTCTCACAATCAATAAGTGCTGTCAAGGATGGCAAACATAAATAATTCTCCTTCTTAAAATTGATATTTTCAGTTATTAAATCCTTGACTGAGGTTTCCTGGGAGAGCTTCCTGGAGCTTTCAACCTCTGAGAAGAACATTGTGTACTGTGTATATGTTCACACTAGTCAAGGTATATTGGTGTCATTTCAGAAGCCTGTCTTCTCACTCAGACTTTACATTGTCTGCAGAAGTTAGCTTCTACTTTATGGAAAACATTCTTGTGCCCTTTCATGAAAGATGAATATTATCAGTTAATCAAGTTAGCTGGAGAACTATTGTCTTTTCTTGTACGCCAGTTTCTGTGGGACCACTTCAATAGTCACATGCTTTCCAAGTGGAAAATGGTTATTAAAACCTGACTCTTGATTATTAATTGAACTATGGTCTATTTATCCATGTCTTTCTTTTACCTCAATACAATGTCTGGCACTGTTAAGAGCAGTGTAGAATCACCAGACTATTAAAGATCACTACATGAGTCAGAGATAGAGGAAAATTAATCTTTTCAGCAGCTTTGCTGATGAGCTACACCTCACACTTCCCCACAGGACACTCTCTGATACATATACATGAGTGAAATTTTAAAAATTATGAGTTTTTGCAGAGTTCAGTAGTCTCTTAAAATCATGGCTGCTCATTTTGCCCTTTGTCGTAGAGACACTTCCGTAAGGAATCTGCAGGAGTGTAATATGTTATCCATTCCTTCTGTATCCAGGAATGGCTGAGACTGCATGAGGATGGAATAGGACAGTGTATGGTGACACAGACTCAGGTTGCTCCATGATGCAACTCTTAGGAATCCTTCAACGCAACTACAGTTTATTCCTTGTATGATCAGATAATGCTGAACATTTTGCTCTCCAATTTTCTTTATAAATTGATCTTCCCAGTTCAAGGTACGTGTACGCTAGCCTTACTTATTTAATTTTGTCCTGCCTCGTGTGCTAAAGGAACATCACTTTGTGCTTAAGTTATTTTTATCAAGAAGGAAAAGATAATTGAAGTCTGCTCAAAATTGTATCCTACTCACAGAGCTAAACTTTACAAATAAGAAGGCACTTTGCTTTTCTCCCTCTATGCTAAAGAAGCTGTCATGTACATGAGCGTGTGTTTTAAGTTCTCTCACTGCTTCAGCACATTATTTATGGCTTCTGTACTTCCGGGCAAAGCATTTCTCCTTTTTATTAAAAACATATTGTTACCGTGGGATGAACAAGGAGCTTTGCTTGCAGTTCAGAGTTCACTTTTGGCTTCTAATATGTTAAGAAAATGGGTTTCATGAATGCTATCTTGTGAAAAACTTTGCATTTATCTCCCAGACTAGCACATATTATCAGAAACTGCTCTCTAGTTTTTTGATCCAATGGAAAACACCCAACAGCACAGAGTGTATGGCAAAAGAAACACATGGTCTAAGTTTTATCATCTTTATAAGAGTAGTAACAACACGATGGATATGTCTTTAAAGTGATCTAGAACTTCTCATCTCTGTAAAGACCGAATTTAAGATTTGGAAACCAGAGAGCACACTAGAATAGTTTCTTCTGTCACAAATGTCCCTTGGAGATTATAGCTGAATAAGCAAAGCACAGTTGCAAACACCGATGACAATATTTACTGTAGCAGAGAGGCAGTTACCCAGTTAGAATGAAGGTGTAGAATAATGATACAGAGAAGAAGAGGAAGAAAAGGCTGTTCAGGCGACTTGCACTTGCCTAAAGTTAGTTTATTTCCTGCCATAAAAGACGGTGCAAAGCTATGTATGGTGAGACAAGCATGTTCTTATTTTCATGCAGCTGTTGAATCTCTCCAACTTAGCCATTTTTTGTCCTTCCTTTGGTCATCAAGAGCTGAACTGATGCTGAAGCTAGAAATCCATCACAATGCAGATGCTGACCCTAGCTGATTTTCCACATTGCATCTTACAGTTGTGCAGTGTTTAAAGCTGAAATAGCACCTGCACTACCCTTCATTTTTAAAACTAAGCAGAAATCCTTCTGATATGATATGTGCCAGCAGTTGCCTGTGAAGCAACAATGGTTTATACAATACTTTTCTGACCTCTCTAGGTGCTCTACTGTTACAGTAATAACCACCACAAATATAGTGTAAGGCAAAGCTGTAAACTATAAAAGGAAACCAATTGAAAGAAAAAAAAAATAGGAAAATGTAGTCCGAGTCAAATCTTGAAACCAAACAAGGACACACATGTTTGCAGGTAAATTGCAGACAAATGTCCAGATTCGAATCTGATTCTACAAGTCAAAATTATCACACTTGAGGGACTATCCACAGAGGTGATGCAAACATTGCTGCAAAGTATTCTCAATTTGCTCATTAAGATCACAAGCAACAGTTTCTGTCCAACCCTGCTCAGATATCTAGATACAACCTCCAGATGCTCAATAAATGACAAAATCACACCTTCCTGGGAGTAGCATACAGAGATTTGGCTACGAAGACTGACATGTGAAACCATCTGGCTGTACTTTCAGCCAGGTCTTTTGGGTGCCGAGAGGTTTGGAAATAGTGTTCTGATCCCGTGTCTATCTGTGTAAAATCTGCTTGCATTTATGGACAGCCCTTGCTTCCTTATAGCCTAAGGAAAGGAGAGTTTAACTTAAAACACATTACCAGAATCCTCAGCTTACTACTTGGCAATGGGGAACATCTGGGTCTCCCATTCCATCAGTCCCATGCAACTGAGCAAAAGAAATTTTTGCCTCTCCCAAACAGTACAGTAGAAATACCGATAAAGATACTGCAATAGTTGCCATAACAACTGCTTTTAACTGCAGTTGTAGTAGGAATGCAATTTCTTTTTTGTCCATATAGTAACAATATCTTTATTATCACTAACTAATAAGCTCCTTTGAAAAGAGCTGAATTCCTTTAAAGCTGTTACTCTTGAGTATGTATTTTATATCTGCAAGAATGAAAGAGGTGTGTATTTTGCTGTTCAGAAAATGAACAGTTCACATTGATACCTTAGGTCCTGGTATATGGTTCTCCAACTTACAACCTACACATATACATAAAACCCAAGAATTCTTCAGTAAATGAAATGTGGCTCTGCTGAAACAGATAACATCCATCAGCTTGCTGGTAGAAAATATTACTTGTGCTTCACAGCTAGCTTGAGTTTGTTTTTGTCTTCCACCTAAGTTCCACTGACCAGTAACAGCACACAAAGCAGCACTGACCATCACAGAGATCAAAACGCTTTACTTGATCTCCTTATCCATTGTAAGATTATAAAAAGGGAGCAAGGGCTGAATTTTGCTTTATGTTGTCATTTTTGAACATCGTACTTATCAGAGAGTCAGTTGTTCCCAATCCACTCTACACAAACTGTAGCAGTTGGTTTCACCTGAAACAGTTGCTATTGGCCAGGAAGGGAGAACTATGTACAATTACGGCTGCAGACACTCACTCCTACTTAGAAAGTGTGAAAGAAAGCTGAAAAGAGGAGCAGGTTTGTTGGCAAAGGGTGCAAGACGCATAGCGGTAACAAATCTTCCCTCCAAAGCACAACATCTCACAGGGGAAACATGGAGTGACAGCTTTACAGATTACAAAACACAGAAGGATTCACAGTTACTAATGGTAGGAGAGATTCTCAAATTGTTCATATTTACCTGTTTCCTAACAGGTTGTGCCACGCATAAGACATGATGCTGAGGGCAAAGTGTTAGGTCTAAGCAGTGGATACAAAGTCTACTTTAAGGTGATTGAAAAACCTCCAGTAGGTCAGTATGATTATAGTGGAGAGAGGGACTGCACACCTAGAATCCTAGAATGTTTTGGGATGGAAGGGACCTTAAAGATCATCCAGTTCCAACCTCCCTGCCAAGGGTTGCTCAAAGCCTCATCTATCCTGGCCTTGAATACCTCCAGGGATGGGGGATTCACAACTTCTCTGGGCAACCATTGTGCGGGTGCCTCACCACCCTCACAGGAGAATATTTCTTCCTTATATCTAGTCTAAATCTCCACTCTTTCATCTTAGAACCATTACCCTTTATCCTGTCACTGTACTCCCTGATAAAGAGCCCCTTCCCCATCTTTCGTGTACGTCCCCTTTTAAGTACTGCAAAGCTGCTATAAGGTCTTTGCAGAGCCTTCTCTTCTCTAAGCTGAACAACCCAAACACTCTCAACCTATCCTCACATGGGAGCTGCTCTAGCCCTCGGATCATCTTCATGGCCCTCCTCTGGACACAGATTTTTGCAAAATCTTGGCAGACTGTAGCATGTTTAATAGCTAGTCACTGAGAAAACTAGCTAGCACAGCCTACTGGTTATTTATTATTTCGTCTAAAGTCCCAAAGGCAATTATCTGAAATTATCTTACAGATTCTTTTTAGTGCCGGGCACTGTCTACTCATAGCACCTTAGCAAATGAATAATGCCATATCCCTTAGAAACTGCAAGCATCATAGCCACTGGCTATACACAGTGGGAATCCAGTTGGTTTTTACAGCTGTTACTAGAAGTAGCTAACATCACAGTTCTCCAAACAACCTTTCTGACAAGTTGATAATTCAGGGCCAGCCCTGCTCTCCTCCCTCCCGCTGGTACTTGAACAGCTTCACAACTGCGCTGTCATCTCTCATGCAACAGAAGACAACACCATTCTAGTTTTTTTAGTGTCTTCTGCAAACTGTTAATTTTACACAGTCTATGCATTCAAGAATGACTTCCTCTGGGAGGAATTCCCCAACAAATTATCAAATGAATCAGTTCCTTGGGACATCTTATTGCTATATATATTTACATAGAGCAATTAGCAACTCCTGTATGCAGGGAAGAATTTACAAATTCCTTTGAAGAGACAACAATACGATATGCATGGACTATTTTTTCTACAAACTCATTTTCCCAGTAGCTAGTCAAATGGACACTGATAATCAGATCAAAGTGTCCTTAGCTTGTCTATATTTATGTCTGTATGCTGTCCAATGTGCGTTGACAGGCCAAGTTAATTATGCCTTCCACATCAAGTACACTTCATAAATGCTCTTCCATGAGCCCTATCCACTAAACATGCCAAATTATTGGCGTCTAAATACTTCTTTGTAGTGATGCATTTAGAGTAATTAAATCAACGTACTTAATCCCAGTTCTTTGCTATTGAATCATAACACCACATTTCTGTAAGTCAGCAAAAAACAAATACTCATTCAAAATTTTCCTAAAGACAGACTGAGCAAGAACCCAGGATGGACATGAGGATTCAGTCACTGTGATGTAATATAATTATTTCTAACGATGTTATATAATATGACCAAGCACTATAACCATTTGAGCTTCACAATCATTTACCTTTTCAAAACTGATACCTTGTAATTGCTAACCATTTTGGTACAGCAGCAATTCCACAGAAATGTTGAACTTAATTTTATATTATTATAATGAATACTTACACATACTGTAGAAAGGGCAATGTAATACAAAGGATGTATAGAAGCGTTTCAACATTGGAGTCAAGACACTGAATACAATTAGTCAGAAAATAACCTGAAAATAAATTAAAAAAAAAAGTCTCTTTATCTTTTTTTTCCCCAAAATTTAGGCTGTTTATCAACAGCAGTGTTGTATAATATTATATGATTTAAGTATTTCTGGAGAAGTACTAAATAGGCCTCACAGTTTAAAAATCAATCAAAGTGCATCTGAATATCAAGCTACACTGTTTTGAACTCCTTCTTATGCCTTGGTAAATAAAGGTGCTCAAGCCCGAATGAAATATTTTCTCATTGAGATTTAGTTGATGATGTCTATTGACCAACTTTCCTTTGTGGGATTTTTGTGAAAACAAAATTAGAATGCTTGGAGGTTTGGTATGTGGAAACTGTTAGTCTACAAGGACTTTCAGAGAAATTTGTAAAGAAAATCTCTGAAAATTTCTACACAGTTTACTACATATTTACTGTAGCTGGAGGAGAAGAACGTATGTCTGTTTTCCCTTTTTATCAGCAGTTAAGACCATTCACAATGAAGTAGCAGTTTTATTAAATAGGCTTCTTTCCAGAGATATAAAAGCCAATTTTCCCCAACTTTCAGGGGAATGACTTTCTTAACAACACCTTTTGAAAGTAGTCTTGCAAGGGTTTTCTCTTCTTCAGTACATTTTGTCGTGCAGTTTCTAAGTTATTGCAGTTTCCAAGTTATTGCAGTGGAATCATACTTCATGAAGAAAAATTAAAGCTACTGCTGCTACCATCTCTGCTAACCCACAGATGTTTAGTGCAGCACTTTATCACCAGCCAAAGGTTTCAGGGGACGTACTTTTTAAGAATACTGGCAGCATGTTCCTACTGTACCATGCTGAATCTGTTCATCAACATTATTGATATTCTGTGAATAACACTGCTAGCTAACAGATACAGCAGAGCTAGCAAGGGAAGTTCTGTGCTGGAAATGTGGAAAGTTCTCTCATCATCTTTCTTCAAAGTATAATTTTGACCAGAAAAACAGAAATTCATGTTGAGGGAAGTTCTCTTCCTAGTTACACTGCTTCTAACTTAGTCCCTTTATATTGACTCCAAGTGTTTTCAATTTTGATCATCTGCACGTCTTCTAAGTAATTTTGAATAGTGTTTGTCAACCATCATACTTAACTTAGTCATGGTTGGCAGCCAGACAATATTTGTGCATCTAATATATTGTGTGTGAAGATGCGTGTTAAATGAGTGTTTAATAAATTATTTTTGCCCTCCCATTCCAATCAGATGTTTGGCTTTGTTTTCTTATCTGAATATCTTGAAATAGTAGTACTAAAATGCTTGACTTTGCTGTTTCTTTACCATACTGTGGGTAGCTGTCAAGCAAGAATGTGAAGAATAAATCATTGTCACTTCTAAAGCAAGAGTGGAGTGTACCCTCAGCACGTGTTCAGTTCTCTGCCAAGTTGCTCCAGAGTATAGCATAGAATGTGTTGATTAATTAATAATGCTGGTATTTGTAATGGAAAACATCCTTGTCATGTAATAAGAAGCACAGGATAAAACATTTTCCAAAAAATCTCACGATGTCTTATGACAACTCTAATAAAGCTCACAGATAGTGTCCCTCTCATCAGAGGATTTCGAAGCTCTTTGCAGATTAAATGCCTTTGAGGTACATCATTAGTCTTCCCATTTGGCAGAGAAGTTAAGTAGCTTCCCCCAGGTCATACACTGTAGAAAACCGCTACCACCAATAGCCAGGGGAAGATTTTCAGAGGCAGAAATGGTTATTAAGTGTCCAAAGGCCATTTGTGGATGAGAATACCGTCATCATTAATACTCATCACCTACTTATACAAGGGCTTTAAACTGCTGCCTAAATAATTTATTAGCCTTTATAATATCTAGATGAAATAGGTAACTAATTTATCTCTACTGTATAACGAGTTAAAATGAGGCATAGAGAAGTTAATTACTTTGTCCAGTCCATTCAGCCATCTATGAACTAATCCAGAGTAAGAAATGAGTAGACTGTGATTTTTGAAGCGTATGTACAGTTTACATAACAATAAAGACCTTACTCTAATATTTTAATAATCCCTCAAACACAGAGATATTGAGTTTCATCTCCAGGCAGTGAACCAGAATTTTAAGAAAAAACTTGTTAGGTGATGTACCTGACTACTGAAATACATGCATGCTGTATTATGCAGATAGAAACATAAGTAAAATTATGTTTTGCTAGGTAAGAGACAGACAAGCTTATCCAAATATACTTCACTGGAAGAAAAAGTAAGTGAAGCAGTACAGAATGATTTTATACTTCACCATTAAAGGGAATTAGAATAAGACAGGAGTACAGCACTAAAATTTGGCAAGCTCATCCTTGAGAATATGGAAATACATACCCTAAACTTGTGACTTTGAAAATAAACTCAGAGGAAAAAAGCAATCTATTTCTTGCATAGCAAGAAATCCAGAACTGAAGAGTTCCAGTACCTTCTAGGGATGACAACAGTGCTTTATTGGTTGAATTGCCTCCTCTTAGGGCATACAGTCTGAGAAAAAATACTTCTAATATATATTATTGCTGTAGCACTTACAGAATGTCCACTGTTCTGCAAATATGTAAGGAGTCATCATCCTTGCTCTGAAGAATTCATGATTTGAAAGACAGATAAAAGTTGAGAGAAACAATACCACACACAAAGAACAAATGGCACTGGCTAGTCTCAGATATTTTTTGTATGTGGGTAGGCATATATATGCACAAGTACATGCCTGCCTTACATCTTTGTGCTTACATTTCTAGGTAAGACTTATCACTTGCGCCGTGATACCAGAACAGTACCTCGAGCTGAGATGGCAACGAAGACAGAAATGGCATATGAAGTTTTGGGAGGACATTTCAGGTTTGAAAGAAAGCAAATGATGAGAGCAGTAGCCTGTCAAGATCTGTATCAAAGAGAAACAGTAGTGGTCCTACAGAATGCAAGCAGAACTAGCAGAGAAAAAGCTGACAGCACAAGCATGAAGAGTCTAGAAGTGTTTGTAACTCATGAGCCTTTATTCTGCAAAGCCTGGGCTCAAATACAAAGACACTACCCTGCATTAAACCACAATGAGTGACTTGGGCATCTGCATGATCAAGAGAAAATGCTATTGCTCAGAGCGAGCCCTTTGAAGACAAGGTTATTTATATCTGCTGAAATAAGATGATAGGACAGAGGAAAAACTGAAAAAGAACTTTAATCTAAGTTCCCTGGTGTCTAAGGGTAAAGAAAAAAGGCAGGGGAACAAAAAGCTGAAAGACAGAGGAAGACAATTAATTAGTTCCAGAGTGCTTTTGTTATTGGTTATTGGTTTGAGGCAGGAGGGGAGAGTTAGTTTTGTTTAAAAGAATAACTGAGATGAGATGCCACTGGTTCTAAAAACAAAAGATTCTGAATTCCCTCTGGTTAAATATGTGCCTTCAAGTTTCTTTGTGTATGAAAGTCCCAAAATTACCCCAAGACTACCCCAATTAATCTACTTGCACTCGTATTGGGCTCACAAATCAGCCAATGAACAGAACATTTAATTTGAAAATGCTGGCCAAGAACACGCAAAAAAATTTTACAAAATACAAAGAAAATTGAAGGGAGCTCAAGGTCAATGAAGAGAAAGTAAGGCAGTAGAGTAACTAGAGAAGCTCATGTATTGTTTGTTCCAAAGAGCAAGCTAGGCAGAAGGACGAGGTGAGGGATCAGACAGAAAACAACAAAAGGAAAGAGCTGTGAGAAAAGAACAAAACTTTGAAGGAGAGAATGGCTGTCCTGAGCACAGGAAACATTATAAACAGGTCTTTACGATCCTCATTAAAAAAAATAATTAAAAATATAGTACAAATTCTGGTTTATACCACCTTGTAGGGTTCTTGATAACTTCCCAAACAAAGATATGATAGTACCAA
The DNA here is from genome assembly GCA_033556795.1 of Tapera naevia. Taxonomy (NCBI): domain Eukaryota; kingdom Metazoa; phylum Chordata; class Aves; order Cuculiformes; family Neomorphidae; genus Tapera; species Tapera naevia. The sequence continues at coordinate 7,302,050 of JAUMJJ010000048.1, forward strand.
AGGGAAAAATAAAAGATAAAGCAAAAGCACGATCAGAGTGCCATAGTCCACTCATCCTTATTTTTGCATATGTTCTGTTTCTTAAGAGTCATTATCAAAAAAACAAGCATACAGAACCTGAACACCTACTGATATACAATCTTAAATGTCCTGCTTTAAAAAGTTAAAAATGAGTTTAGTATTCTATATCGTGTTTTCTATTGTTATCAGAGAAACAGAGTTTACAAGTATCATGCATTCTCATTTGTTAGGCTGTTCTGCACAGCCACAAAACAGCTACAAGTTAGGGATTCCACTTTAAAATTGTACTGTCAGTCAACTGCCTTTGTGTTTCCTTTGGAAAAGGTGTCCAAGCCCTCTAGTATCAGAAACATGTACCATCAGAAGAAGGAAGGGAGAGTATGGAGAAATAAACTGAAAATTCAATAATTTCTCAGCCTGGTCTAACATAAACAAGAAAGTTAATAGGCTTCAGCCAAAATATTTTATTGCTTATACCCCACCATACCACCAACAGTGTCCTCATGATTTATTTCTACAGTAGTACAGTTACCATCTAACGCCAAGAACAGGAGAAAATATCTCACCAAAATTTCCGCCAAAAACTCTACATATGGTAGATATGTCTTATCTCACTCAGTCTCCACATTTTAAGAGGAATAATTAAAAAGATTTCCCTCATGATATTTGAAAATTAAGTCTCTAAATTTTTTTACAGGGCTGGCTGATAACTGATCACCACTATTTTGAACATCTTCAAGGATTAAACAAGGGTTCTTCAGAACAGAATGCGAGTTTACTGACTGAACTAAGGGACACATTCTTTTGCTAGGTCACGGATTATGCATTTATTAAAGACCCAAAGTCTATATATCATTATCAAACTGCAGTTATTATGCTTTATTCTGCCTATTAACTCCAGAGAAACATAAATTAGGCAGGGACAGAAAAACTAATCCTGAATGTACACTGCCTTTTCATTGTTATAGGATGAAGACAATCTCCCTGTGGAATTGATTTTATCTTCTGCTGTGTGCACCATCTCCTAAGTAGCATGATCTTCCAGTTACTACAACTACTGGCTCCTTCAAAGTGTTCATTTTATATGTAGAAATACCCATTCCCCTCTATCTGTAAAATCTGAAGTCTTCAAAGTATCATTGTTATCAGCACTTGTCAGTCTGACTCGCTCTATTCAAACCCAAGCTAGTCTGTCTGGATTTACAAGGAAATTTTTGCAAAGAAATTATTTACTCTTGCTGCCCTCAGCTGTTGAGGGAAATGGGAATCTCATTCACAATTACAGCTATTGATCTTTGAACTGCACCTTTTTCAGAGCTCCTTGGACTCAGAAGATAAGTCAAACGTTTTTCCTCCCCTGAAGAACATCACTCAATGCAAGCATAACTAGGACAAGTGTTAACAGCACAGACAATATAAACCTGTAAAGCATTACAAACCTCCAAAGAAAACAGTATGTATGACTTACAGATGTGACACAAGGGAATTGTCTTGTTTTTAATCTAAGACTCTTCATAAATAAGATTGTCTAGCATTTCAACATCCTGCTACCCACACATCTATGTGCTGCCAAAACACCTCCTCCATCTGTGATGTCTTGTTAAGCTATAAGCATCTAGAATAGTGGTGTTCCAATTCGACCTGTAGGCATAATACAATATAACAGAGTAAATAACCATACGTATTTCCAGTAGTTCACTATGATAAACAAGTAAGCAATCAAAAAAAAGGATAGGGAATAGGTCCGTTTAAAGATCTAGCAGCTAGAAGAAATAAGCAACAGTAAGGAGCACAAAGCATAAATAGCAGCTTTGAGAACTCCATCCAGTCTCCAGCTTGCAGCAGCTCGAGAGGAACTATTAAATTGTCAGTGGGGCATAAATGGAAAATGTCGCTCTGGAGTTTCTTTAGCATGAACCCAAGGCTCAGTGTGTTGGACAACATCCACTTAACAGAATTGTCCCTCTAGCACACTTTGGCTGAAAGGAATTGCAAATTAAACAAACAAAGGTGGGAGAGCAAGACTGCCCTTCAGCTTTTGTATAGTGAGTAATTTGGCACTAGACATGTACTGTTTTGTTTAGGAATAGTAATTGTAGGAAAGAAGGGAGACAGAACAGATTCTGAAGATACATAGTCAAACTGCAACTTTCAGGAGAAACAAACAAACAACAGTCTATTTAGGCAAAAACACATTTGAAAGAGGAATGCAAGTTTTACTTTAACAGGATCTCCTGCAGATGTATTTGCAGTAGCCATAAGTAAAGTCTTGACTTGCTGAGCTATATAAAAATTAACACAGTTAAAGGGACTACACCAGCCATCAACATCCCTGACTAATAGGGATCAAAGATGATCAAACATCTCTGAACTACACTGCAGCACAGGGACAATGTATATGACTGAATAAAGATAAAGCCTGCCTGTACCTGACAAATTGCATGCTTTTGCAAAAAAAAACAAACAAAACCTAAACAAAAACCCAACAGAACACACAAACAAAAATCTTCAAAGTGAATCCTCTATTGTTATCTCAGCAACAGTTTCATATTTGTAGTCAGATGCTCTGAAGATATAATCCAAGGGCACCTGATTTAATATTCTATGCAAAAAATGGCAGAATGAAGGCTGAGAAACGAAGCACTTACACCCTAGAAAATTACTAGTATTAAAACCCTCATTGACTACATCAGCCATGTCAGAGTACAGAGAGATTTGTTTTTTCTGAGGAAAGAGGGTTGATTCAAAAAATTTTGGCATACATAGACTATGCCTCTTTTACTTAATCTCAAGTAGAGAATACTCATGTGAACAAAGATTTTATAGTTGCGTCACTTAAAATCCTAAAGTTCAAATACAGACCAAGAACCAAACCTGAATGTTGACAGCTGTTTAGGAAAGTCTGGTGCCATAGATGCCAGATATGATATTTTAATGAGGCAAAAATAAAGCATCCCAAAAATCATCCAAGTGTCCTGAGACAGGCTTTTCTGTTCAGACGTCATTTCTCCACACATACTAGGAATTTCCATGTACCTTTTACCAAGTCCCTCTTACCTCTAAAGAGTCACTATTTTTTCGTGAAATCTGGAACATATATTAATAGGGTAAGAGAACAAATGCAAACTACAATTGCTGTTAAATGGTAAGTATCAGGCTCATCCAAAGGCAAAAGCATCTTAAAATTGAATTCTCATTTTGTGTATCAATGAAATCCCACTGAAATCCATGGAGTAGCTCTGTTTCAGACAACCAGTTACAAAAAATGAATGTTTATAAACTTTTTGTTTTATTTCACTGCACTGAAATAGCTACTTGCAATACAAAATAATTGGAAGTCTTCCGTTGCCTGTCCTATCATGCCTGCATCTGCTAAGAGTTCTATCAAGATAGGTCCCCTGAGAATTTGTGTACCTATTATACACAGGAAATGGCACATTAGAGCCAAGGAATATCTCTGGAATTTCAGAAGTAATCAAGACAGAAGGGAAGCAGGATACATTTGACTGTTGCCTACAGCATTATTTGTCTAAGTACGAAAGCATGGGATCCTTGCTCTATATCTGTATTGGCTCTCTGCCAGTCTTCCTTATGTTACCAGCCAGGAACAGATCTTTCAAAATGCAAGTTTATTTCACTTTTTTGGCCTGGGATTCATCTTATTTCCCCCTCATTCTTCAAAAAACATTTTTAAATGCTGCAGACTAGAAATGTTATAGAACTCGGTATCTCAGAGTTCACAAGCAGTCGTTTGGAGATTCTAGAGCTGAGAAAACTCAGGTAAAGGATGACAGGTAAGTGTCTTTTCTGGGGTTCCTGTTGTAATCAGCTCATAAAGCCTTTGTATTTGAAGCAATTACAGAAAACCATTCTTAAAAACTAGTTTCTCCACTTATAGTGTACTTGGTGTGTAATCTCCAGCAGCACTTTTATCTGCTACTTAAACACAAATATTAGTGATTTAGTCTCTTTTTTTTTCCTTTTAAATGAAGTTTCAAGTAGGAAACATTTGGCCATGATAAATACTTGATGTACTCATCAGCATTAACAATTCTTTGAAAGCTACACTATTTATTGAGGAAAATAATCAGATTTCTTTTTCCTTTGAGATGTACCAAAGGTAGAATGAAGCAGAATAAAATGCTGTAGCAAAAAACTCTTTCAGGGTTAATAGGTAGTATTTGGGTTATTTTTCTAACAAGACTAATCATAAAAATTGCGACAATACAAACATACTCAACCTGAATGCCTAAAAGAAAAACAAACCATTATAAAACAGTAGCAACTTGGTTTGTGGAGAAAATATTATTGATTGACTTAGTTTCCTTGTGTTAGGGAAATTGTTGTCAACATGACACACACTAATGCAGATGAGTTACTAGCTGATGTCAGATTTTTAAGTCCAAACTCATAGCCAGTCTGATCATGGCCAATTAACATAAAATTTGGGGCTGCTGTCTGTACACCTGACATATTCAAAGTCCTTTCAAAATACCTCTCTAAAAAGGTTAACTTTATAGGTTCAAAGAGAATCCATTTAAAGTTAGCCATGCTATTACCAAAAAAATGCCATGTTGCTAGAGAAGGTGACGTAAATGCTATTACCATGAAGTTTTCTGAATACTCAAGCTTTTGTGCCTGAGAAATTAAGCACACAAAAAGAATCAGCTATGTATTCTCATGATCTTCACCAAAGAAACGATTACAAAATTTGTCAAATCAGAGACTCAGAAAAGCTATTTTGAAATCAGTCTTGCGGACCCAACACAATGCAGAATCAATATGAAACAGTAAAGTATTATAATTCTCTAATAACTTCCTCTTTATGTCATTACATGGAACCTGGCTAAATAATGCTTGAACACTTTGATCTTAAAATTTCCATTTTTTTGTTTCTGTTAATTATTTATGTGAATAAAAATCTTCTTTCAAATACAGTCCTCTCCTCTACAGTCTTCTTGAATGAAAATCAGAGAGGAGGAAATGTTTGGTTAGTATGAATCTTCCTGTCATTAAACACGATTTCTTCCACCAAAAGTAGCAACCATTATTAATATAGAATTGAAAGGTGCCCCTACAGTGTTTACTGTAATGAGCTTATTCGAGACCTTTTTTTAACATTTTTCAGGGGCTTATATTCCATCCAGTCATGAGGAATGTGATAGGGGAAAGTTTTAAAGTAAATTGCTGTAATTTATTATTTACATGTCCTAGAGCTAATTCTTAAGAAAGAATTATTTAGTTTAGGTTTACAGCACAGTGGTGAATCAGGGTATATAATTAAAAGCACAGTCTCATTTTGGAGTAATTTGTGAAATGTGATGTTCTGATTGGGGACCTAGAATGGCAATTGTCAAAACTCTGGCCTTCGTCTATATGCTCTGAATACCTTTGCTTTTAAAAGGAGAAGAGAGGAGGAATACAAACCCAGTATTTTTACATCATGCAAGATTTAGTCCTTATGTAGGTTCTAAATTGAAGATCAAATGACAGTAGTTAATTAACGTCCATGTACTAGAATTGTTCCAAGAGAATGAGAGACATAAGTGTTTAAAAAACAAATGGAACCATGAAAAACTAATAACATAATAAAAGCTTTGACCTGACATAAATATTGTCAACCTTGTCATAGCTGAACTGGCAAATCCTATTACAAGCTCAGCTTTGGCAGAATCGATGTTGATTTCGCATGTGTTTTACTTAAGGGGGCCACATAATTCCTCCTTCTCACACTGTGGAAGAGCCACTGCAATGACTCCCAGTGCACTCATCAAGCCTGGAAGACTTCTCTGTGGGTAAAATCAACACTTACATATAAAAGTGTTCCTTGATATAAGGAAGCCAGGCAGTTTTAAAGTCCTAGACATTGCCAAGTGAATCAGTAATCTCAAAACCAGCTTTCTAATTCACGTTTCTCAAATAAAGGGCAAATGACCCTGATTTTTAGGCTCTCATCTCCTGCCTGCTTTTCGCTTTGCTTTGTTTTTCTGAGTAAAATAAAGGTTATATTAAATGCAGTTTTGCCTCAACTTCATTTCAAGCAAGATTAGTAAAGGAAAGGTTAGTGTCTTCTTGACTTAATGATACATAGGCAAGAGTGGGGATGAACTTTCAGACATGCAAGACCCTCACCAGGTTAGCTTGAGATATGTTTGAAAGGAGAGACAAAAAGAAAGTGAAAAACATGAGACCAAAAATGGAAGGAAGAAAGGAATAATGAAACCAAGTTATAGCCCTTGCAGATATAGAAAAATTATTAATAGCTGATTCACCTTATCACACATTAAGTTTGGTTCATTAACAGAGAAGTACTGGAGTCTGACATTTCACTCAATGAAGAACAATGGAGTTCTCTCATCAGAAATAGAATTGTGGACTCTGGTAGTAGAAAGGACAGAAGTGTGACAGCAGAGAACTTGGCTCATTGTTGAAGCTACTTTCAGCACTTGATAGAGAATCAGTTCGTTTCTTGTCTTTTTGCAAAAAGGAATTCAGTACACACGCTTGCAGAGAGTAATTTATGCCATATGTCCTACTTTAGACATTTCCCTTCCTTACTGAGAAAAGTGAACATCAAAAGGTGAACATTTTTCTCTTGCTGTTTAGCACAGCTTAAGGCAGAAATATTCATCTCAGGCTCTATAGGTTTTCTTCCGCTTTACCCAGGAATCCTATTTTTACCATTATTTGCAAGATTCCGATGTCTACTTTTTTTCCATCTAACTCCTTGATTCTCTCTTGATTCACCTGTAAATGAAATACTGACTTTTATCTGTTGCAAAATATGCCTCACCTGCAAAGCTTTTTGAAGCCTCAGAGTACAAAGATCCTGATTCATGCACTGGTGTTCTCTATCATTAGTACAGAAGGAGGCCTTTCCTACATCAGACTAATTTTAAACTTGCTATTTCAACATGTCCAAAACCCTGCAGTTAAAATCAATTCAATGTATTAATCATAGGAAGGTCTCACACCTCTCTTCTGCTATACGTACCACATAGCTCCTCAGTGTAAATATGGCACCAAGGATCTACTGTCATCCTTAAGTGGACTCACTAGTTTCAAATACAGAGTACAGAATTATTCTGCACAGATACATAAAAAATAGGTTAGCAATTGTTTTCTCTTTAGTTTTCAGACAAAGAATAGCAGGTATAGTGCCATGAACAAATTTGACAGGATTCATCAATAACAAGGCTATTTCATATAGATTTATTGTAGATTTTCCCCTAAAAATGAGCAATTTAAAAGGACCATATGAATTAGGACAGCCTTGGACTTAATTTAGATTTTGCTAGGGGAATCTTAAGGAATACAATATTTTTTACATTGGTGAATAGGCACTACTACTCCCTAAACAGAATGCAACTCTCCTCTCCATCTTTGAAATCTCAGTCCAACCCTTCAGGGAATCTCCATAAAAATTACCCACTTTAGGTAGTGCTCATTCCCAATCGAGTAAAAAATTGTGACTATATCAGTATGCGTAAGACTTAAGCACACACTGTAGTGTACCTCATTGAAAGTCACATGGTGTATTTAAGCATGCATCCACTGGGGACTGAGAACTACCCAGCCTTAGAATATTATTTAATGATATTTTATGCAGCTAAAACTCACGGTTAGGATTTCATCCATGGAGCTACACATAGCCTAAGAAGAAACAAATGGTGATTTAATCGAGCTGGCTCCAGAGCATTTCAGAAGCACTCATAATGCAGTGAATGTCAAAATTGTAGGTTTTTAATCATCTGTATCTGTCCTCATGGCAGACGATTCCACATGTGCAGTAATCTGTCTATACATTGAAACAATATTTCATTGTGGCACAAGTGGTGCCAAAGTATCTATAAAGTTATTACAAAAGGAAAAATCCCCTTCCGTTGTGTACTGATCAACTGGAAAGTTCTGTCTGCCAAAAATCCGACTGGTTACAGCAGAACTAGAATATTATCCTGGCATCCATTTTACTGGCTTATTGCATGGTAGTGTGTTGTATATGTCTATAGCATCCTTTGAAACTAAATGCCACTGAATAGAAAGGTGTTGACCTTGCCCAAGAAGCAGTAAGAAAAAATGAGCAACTGTAATGTACGCTGCCGAGTTAGAAATCTGTGGTGGTGCAGCTCCTGGGTTTATGTTGCTCTGGGAATATGAGAAAATGATATCACACAATAATACTGTGATGTATATTCAAGGGATAAAACCGAGATAGGTTAGGCCCAGTAAGGGACAGAGATAATACTACTATCTCCAACTGAAAGCTTTCTAAATCATTACATTAGTTTTAAATGTGATATGAAAAGCTTTTCACTTGCATAAATTCTCTGGCTTCTATATATTCAGATGAGATTTTTCCAAATACTCTGTTTTTTTTTAATTTAATAGTAATATAAAAATAATAAATAATAAAATATTCCTATGAAAATTCAAGATTTGAGACATGGGTCTGAATCAGAACCTCTTTTATCACAGGAAAGCATCTGAAATATTAAGAGAAACCTACAGTGCGGAAACTTTTCAGGGTTTCTGTTCTGCCTTCTCTGTGGTTTAGCAACAGCTACTTGCATTCAAAGGTAATATAAGACAGGCCAGGAAAGAAATAGTGGGTGCGTGGATAGACAGCAAAACTAAAAGAACATTTATTCGTCCATATAAATTTGCAAGTAGGTAATGAATATTAATTTTCATTATATTATCTCAATGTATAGGTGCATATATACATACCTAAGTATATGTTATCAGTGTATATCTCCAAATGAGCTGGGACAGCAGGGGAGAGCAATGAAGTGGGAAGGGAAGCATGAAATAAATTGAATCCTAAAACTTTGCTTATGCAAAGTAACTAGATGTCAAGGGCTTTTTAGTGAAGTTTCTTTCACTTACGTCCTTAATGTCTGCTTTTTAAATTTAAAAAATAATGTGGCTTGTTTCTACTCTTTCTTCAGCCTGACCTTCCTAAAATGACCAAGCTGATATTGTGATTAATGAGCCAATTATTTTCATCTGAGACACGAAACAAAACAAATAGCCTATTCCCCTCCAATTTACTCTTTTAATAAACAGTGTCCCTCCCCATCTATTTTTTAAACCACTGTGTTCATACCTGGAAGTTTATGATGGATTTTCTATAAAATCCATTCCCTAAATTAATAGAATCGTAACAGCAAAGATTAGAAATGCAGGATTTTACTTGCCTCTGACATTAAAGTAAAATATATATGAAACTTTACTATTCTTAGTGAGAAATGCTCAGAAGGGAGGCTAATAGGGGTCCTAAAAGGAAAAAAAAATTGTACTTAAATACAGTTACTCATCATATAATCCTCTAAGTTATCAAGTATCAGCTTTCTTACCCCGTGTTCCTGATGTGTATTTTCTTGTTTTATTTCAAGAAGTGTCCTTAAAAAAATTTAAGAAAGATATAGTTGCAACAAAAGAATTTGAAAATTCTTTTTTCAAATTACTTTGAAAAACAAATTCTAAGCCACATGAGGGGAGATTGTACTTTTAAAGAAGAATAGAGGAGAAAGGAAAAAAACTCTCAAAACTGTGGGAAAAGTTTCCTTCATCCAAGGAGCACTGAAGTCAAATAAATAAGCTGGAATGGCATCAAGGGAAACACATTATATTATACTCTTGGGAGATGATTTAATAGCAATAAAGCAAAGAGTACAAGGACCATGACTTCTAAACTACAGGTCCTGAGAATCTCACACAGCCCTGAATAGCTGCAAAACACCAGTTCCTCCTTCCTCATTCAACTCCGAAGCCTTCATCATCCAGCATGATCTGTGAAAAGGGTATCCTTTACAGCAGCAAAAGCAAGCAATTTGGTATCTGCCAGCATTTACTGCAAAAGAACTTGACTTTTGACAGGTACAGACAGCACTGAGTCTACCTGTGATAAGGAACAGTTTGATCTGCAGAGTAAATATACTGCTGTTCTTTAGCATTTCTCTTTCTTCTGGGTAGTAGTTTCATTTTCTTTCTGATAACTTACGAAAGACAGGAGAGAGAGAGGAAGAGAGAGAGAGAGAGAGGTGCACCTTCTAGGAAGTTGAGAAGATAACAGTGCATGACTTCCAGTTCAGAAAAAAATTGCTTATATTCTGTACGTTGCTCCGATTACCAGGCCCTCAGGAAAACACCCTCAAGGAACTATGATAAAAAAGAGTCCCTGTCATACAGCATCTAATTTCAGAACGTAGTTCTGTGCTCCTGTGGTGCCTTCCACTAGAAGACTTCACTTTCCTCTAGAAACTACAATGACTTAATCTCCAATTTACCTGTCAGGCTGACAATTATCAGCTTGACAAACACCCAACCAAAAATGGCCAGAACAGCAAGGCACAGACTGGGGAAATAAACTTGCCCAAGGTCACCCAAAGTCTGTGAGACAACAAAAATCAAGCTCAGTCTGAACTCCAGACAGACACAAAACTTCCTTTCCTCCTGAATCTTGGTTAATTCAAATGATATATAATCTGTTTGCAAATTTAGGGCTGCTCTCTGTGACATAACACAGATGGAAAACAATTCCAGGTGGCTTGATATAGTGAATGCAAAATACTCAAAGTGCAGGCTTTAGAGTTCTGATTTAGAAATACCTTAGAAACTTATTGCTTTTTCCATCTATTTCAAATTCCAACAAATAATTTGTCCCTGCGCAGTGCTGCTGATTGCCTGGATAGCAAATTAAAATACTCATCACCTTTCTGTGAGCCCCTAATCAATGCCATCTCTGCCTAAGTAGGAGATACAGATGCATGGCACAGCAGCCAATCTATTCCAGCTCTGAATGAACAAGTAGATGAAGAGGAAAAAAAGCCCAGAAATGTTTCTTTTCCCATCTACTACACACAGGTCCTAGAAAGTATAGAGCATTATAAGACTTTGGGTTATATTTTTGATTGTGCATAAGACAAGGAAGAGTGAAGAATGTAAAGTTACTGCAATATGTTTTAGAAAACTTACATATCTTGCTTTCCTGTAAGATAGAAGACACATAAAACTCATCTGTGCTTTTAGACCCTAAATCAGACTCCAAGGACAACAGATTCTCTTTCATACCAGTGGCTACATTAACTCTAAGAAAAAGTTTCATAATGGATATATGGGGAATCCTGCTGTTCAATAGTTTTCCTTGTCAATTAATAATCAAGATACTCTATATGCTACAGGCCAGTTTGGCTTGTTAATGTTTACATTTGTCAGTGTATTAACAGTCATACTTCTACACAAAACCCTGAGAAGCAAAAATATTTTACACAGAAAACTATAAAGATTCTGAAAAGCACACACACAGATGAGATCAGTACTAGGGCACTGAAATATCTCCAGTGCTGAATGTGGAATTAGGTTGAAGCAAAAAATTATCATTTTTGTCATTATAAATTGTGATGCTTATTTTGGATTAAACTTTTATTTAAATGTGTTTATGTAGTATACCATTCTAAAGCATGAAATTTGCTCTACTTATTTATTCTAATAGTTTTATTTTCACTGTTTATTCTTTTCTATATTATGCTGTTAAATTACAGATGAAAAAAAGCAAATTCGAGAAGTTTTGTTGTATGAGATCAAATGGGGACACAAACCCACAGAAAATGCAAGGATTATCAACAAAACATTAATCCAAGGGACCATTAATGAACATACAGATTGATGTTAGTTCCCAAAATCTCATAGTGAAAACAAGAGCCTTGATGATGAAGAGGGTCACAGATATTCTTCTGCAATAGATGACCGCTAATTGAGACCCATGCAAAACAACTCAAGAAATTGCAGAAGAACTAAACACTGAACAACTAATCAGTTGTTCAACATTTGCACTAAACTAGAGAATCAAAAAGGTTCAATAAATGGGTGCCACACTTGCTGAACGAAAACCAAAAAAAAATCCATTACAAAGTCTGCTCTGCACTTCTTTTGCCCAGGAAAACCGATCAATTTCTTGATTGAATTGTGACATGTGATGAAAAATTGATTCTATACAACAACCAGTCCGTGCAGTGTCTGGACCAAGGTGAAACACCAAAGCCCTTCCCCAAACCGAAGCTGCATCAAAAGATTATGGTCACTGTTCGGTGGTGGGCTAATGGAACCATCCACTACAACTTCTTGAATTCCAGCAAAACCATCACAGCAGAGAATTATTGCCAGGAAATCAGCAAAATGCACCCAGAACTGCAACAACTACATCCAACATTAGTCAATCAATAGAGACCAAGTCTTCGTCATGACAATGTCTGACTACATGTCTCACAAATGACTCTGCACAAACTGGGCTATGAAACTCTACCTCACCCAGTTTACTCACCAGACCTCTCTCCCACTGATTTTCACATCTTCAAGTATCTCAACACGTTCCTGCAAGAGGTTTACACAACCAAGCAGCAGCTAAAATCACCTTTGAAGAATTCATCATTTCTAGCACTCCATTGTTCTATACTACTGGAATAGACTTGTTTTTTCTTGGCAAAAATGCATAGATTCTAATGTTCTTATTTCAATTTGTAAATTTATTCTAATTTGAGATATACTGTTTTAAAGTTGATGGTTAAAAATAGCAATTAGTTTTGCACCTATCTAATAACATATAAAAGAACAAATTTCACAGTCTTTCATGCAGAATTTTTTTTGATCTTCATTTGAAAGCAATTCAACTTTTCTTCCTGATGAACCACAAAATCCTATAGCGGAATTAAGTCATGCATATTCTTTAGAAAATGAGAAAAGAACAGTCTGAACTTTGAAGCTTCATACAAAAATTAGTAGAAAACTCATCTTAATGGAAAACTACTGTTCAGGATGATTCTGTGCTGTAAATTATCTTGAAATTACTTTGAAGATACCTCGAGAAATCTGCCACTTCAGCAAGCACTAATCAGTATCTACAGGGTGCTCTTGGATGGTTTATACACCATTTTAAACAGCTCCAGAAGTCTGGCAGATAAACTAAAGGTTGAGGAAGCCTTCTTTTCAGCAGTTTTCTTCATTTAAGTGAGTTTAAGGCTCTGAAATGGCTTCATTTTAAGAAGTATAAAACTAAGAGAAGTACTAGTAACTGTCTATACCACCTCCAACAGTGAAAACTAACGTGGTTTAGAGGAAAAAGCAGGACAGCCTGCACTAAACTATTACAGATCATCTTTCCAAGTTTCTCACCTACTCATTCAGGTAAGACTAGTGTTTCCCCCGAATGTCAGCATTTACAACCTAGCCCAAACCTGGAAATCAGTGTGACCTATATTCAAAAGAAAATCTTAAGTCACTAGTGATTACTGAAAACTTTAACCACAGCCTTCAAACAAATAAATGGCCCACGTAGGACACTCAGTTTGCTAAAAGGCTAAGAGATGCAGACCTTCTCTTCATCCTTCCTCCTCACCTCCTGAACTCCCTGAAATATTCTAGCTGAATCGGTATTATATTAAACCTCTTATTTTGTGTGTTCAGCATCTTCATATTTTAGCACTCTTCCAGTATATAGAGAAAAGCAACCATTTTGTTCTTATATGTTAAACCCCTAAAAGCAATACACCACTTGTATTTTATCTGAAAGAACAAAACACAAGCCATTAATACTAAGAAAACCAAACCAAAAATATTTAAAAAGCCAATCCAAAACAAAACCCCTCGATTCTGAATTTCCATGCTCAATGACTAGTTGAAAATTTACCAATACATTGTGATGACAAGGAGAGAATTTTAACACATAGAAAGTAGAGGGGGAGAAGGATGTGACATTTAAGTCTGAGCTACACTAAAAGAAAAAGCATACGAAACAGCCTTGCAAGTCTAGCTTACTCTATAAGGACATCAAAAAACCAAGTCTGACTTATTCTTGTACCCATGGTGCATCAGTGTGTTTCTATGTCAACTGGCAGCACTAAAATGCTTTGACATACGTAAAAATAAAATTACCACTATACTCTAAAAAAAAAAGAAAGGTATTGCGTGTATAGAATGGTTAAAAGCCTTGCCAGTATAACTGTTCACCACCATTTCCTTTTCTGTTGCTGTGTATCTTAAAGCAAATAAAAGGCTCTTCTGGATAAATGTTGAGAATAAGTTTTTTTTAAAAAAATCCATACTTACTGAGATAATTTCATAATATTCTTGTGGCGAACTATCCTTCTACCCTATTAACACAACTTAAAGAAGAAAGCTCCAAGGCACAGCAAATAAAAAGGAGTTGGGGTGATGTCTTCATCTATTGCCTCTTATTCATGTGTCCCTGCTCCCACAGTGAGGCAGGAGATTTCAAAGAGATGTGCAAACAGAAAGAGAGGAAAGCAAATTTTAGCAGCACTCAGTGATTTTTAGGAAGAATATTACTAGCTGCCAGATAGCCTTAACAGTTTGACATAACATCTCTACTCTTATACTAACAACAGAAAATACATACACACCCCCTGAAAGTCTAAAGGAATACTGTGACTCAATACAGAATTTTCTTTCAAATCTGCCTTTCTGTATTAGAAAAGGAGAAAACAACGAGAACTTGAATGGAAGGCAGAGAGTTGACTGGCAAAGTCAAATGACATATAAAGCATCCTTTCAAATTGTCCCAAAAATACTGAAGTTAATTCTACTACAAGGTAGTATGGAGTATTTAATTTGTTATAAAACAGGGTCTTTACCAGGACAGCTTATTCTCTGAGATAACGTGCCAATCATCGCAGCCCAGTCTTCCCAGGGGTTTGAGCTACAATCTCAGATCTTCAGAACCTGGTGCATTCCTTATTTATGAATTGATACACTTTGATCAGCCATGCCAGTTGCTCTTTCCTCCTCCCTATTTTAATCTTTCATCAGTTCCTTGACAGAATTCCATTTCAGTATATACAGCAACGTTACATTCAGGCCAATTCACTGAAGATTATTTTCTATGTTAACTTCAGAAACAGATAAAAATCAAATAGACCCTGCCACCAATTTTTCCTGAGCAGTCCCTTCCTTCTTACAAAAAAGCCTAACCACACCTTATAAAGATTAAAATTAAAAAGAGAACCTCACACCCACTTGGAGAAAATATCATCTTTGAATAGACTAGGAATATGTAGTAAATGACATAAGCAAAGTCAATACACACTATAAACAGATAAATTTAGCTTCACATTTAGGTACATTTCATAACAGGAATGGTAAAATTCTTTTGAAAGCAGGTAGTAGATTTTCTGTTTAATTTACAGTTTCAGTGGTGATGAGGTTAACTGGCAGTGTGACTAAAACTTTGATCAGAGGGTAATCAATACTGCAATCAAAACCAAAATGTAGAGAACAGAGAAAGAGTATGAAGTGCACAGCCAAATGCAGTCACTAGAGCTTCTCAGCAAAACCCTCTTCATTACACAGGGTGGAAACAGGAGCCTTGTAAGGCTCTAGGGATTTTTTTTATTATTATTATTTTATAATACTGCAAGATCCTCAGAAAAAGAAAATCAGAAACTATGGAATTAAATGCATTTCAGAGGCAAGGGGCTGAGAGAAATGTCGCATTTCCTAATACTTTCCCCAGTTAGAGGCATCAACCGTGGATACCCTTGTCTCAAAGACCAAAAAAGGACAGTTCTCTGTGGTTGCCTATTTCTGAATAACAGTAGTAAAAAAGTCCCATTTTAATTGAATTATAACAAAATTTGCTCATTTCTTCTACAGGTATTCAGAGATGAAGAGGTACAAAACAGACGTGAACTGTAGTTGAACCTATCTGTTGTTGCTGAGATCAGCACAGCTTTTAGGGTCCAATAGAATCATTGAATCATAGAATCTTAGAATCTTCTGGTTGGAAGAGACCTCTAAGATCATCAAGCCCAACCACACCCATTATCCGCTAAACCATGTCCCTCAAAAACTCATCTATCCTTTTTTTTAAAAACCTCCAGGGATGGTGATTCAACCACCTCCCTGGGCAGCTTGTTCCAGTGCCTGACCACCCTTTCAGTAAAGAAATTCTTCCTAATATCTAGTCTGAGCCTCCCCTGGCACAACTTACGGCCATTTCCGTAATGAGATCAACACTTGCTCTGCCACAGCCTCCTTTCAGACAGCCGTAGACAGCGATGAGGTCTCCCCTCAGCCTCCTCTTCTCCAAGAGAAACAACTCCAGTTCCCTTAGCTGTTCCCTGCAGGACTTGTTTTCCAGCCCCTTCACCAGCCTTGTCGCCCTTCTCTGGACGCGCTCCAACACCTCAATGTCCTTTTTGTACTGAGAGGCCCAGAACTGAACACAGTACTCGAGGCGTGGCCTCACCAGTGCTGAATTCAGGGGAACAACCACCTCCCTTGTCCTGCTGGTCACACTGTTTTTGATACAGGCCAAGATGCCATTGGCCTTCTTGGCCACCTGGCCACACTGCTGGCTCATATTCAGCTGCCTGTCAATCAGCACCCCTAGGTTCTAAACCGTGAATTTTCAAGCTTCCAGCATTTTGACACAGTTTCAAGGAAAAAAAAAAGTAAAAATAAAAAGGTCTCATTTTTCTCTTATGAATTGGGAAGACAGTTTCTTTCCCACTTATGTGTACACAGAGTAAGCAGATTATATATGTTTGTGCTCTTTACCTCAGTGCAGCTTCCGGGAGAGCAGCAATTGGCCCAAGAACAGTTGATCTAAAAAAAATCTCTGCTTCTTATATACAGAAAGACCTTCTTACCTGCCTCGTTTACCTTTAAGTGTCATAAAATTAAATAACAAAACCCATAGCTCCATAAGAAAACTATATCTAAACTCCCATAGATGCTGATTTGACTGCCACAGAATATGAATGCTATTGCAATATTGACAAGGCGTGACCGTCTTCATTACTTAAGTTGACAGTTTTATTATACTGTCAGAATGCAAAGTGTGTCCATTTCCCTCTTACAGATGATGGGCCTGTCAAAAGCTTCAATCAAAGTTCAGTTGTTGTAGTCATACTAGAGCTTCAGCAGCATGAGAGAGAGGTAATAATGACACCATTCCTAAGCTGCTTTATTTTAACCCTGAAGCATCATATAATGGGAGAGTTGGTGTCACACTGATTGGGAAAATCAGACAAGTCAGTGGCATTTTTGTGTTTTGGAATGAATTAACTTGATTCTAACACATGTCTACATATGTGATCCTTTTGCCTTGTTCAGACACAATAATTAAAATTAAAATTTTTACATCACAACTAACAGATGTCAAAGAGATCCAAGACACAGAGATCTGTGGGATCCTTTCTATGTCACTCAGAGAATAACTGGAAAATTTTGACAAAAAAGTATGTATTGGCAATGAAAATAGTTAAGCAATATGAGAACGTAGAGTAATGCATGCTTTAATAAAACTGTCATACATGGTTCATGTATTATAAACCAAATTTCTCATATTCCCATGAAATGGCAGGATATTGCTTCTGCCATATCAAGGTTTAAATGCTATTTTAGTGTATTTATTGAAACTGATCTTATGTTTAGGAAGAAAAACAGCCCTTTGCTACATAAGTCAGTCATATTTCTCTTCTGATACTTACCACCACAGTTATTTCTATCCTCTTCATTTTTGAAGTATTTAGACCAGGGGTGTCAAACTCGCAGCCCGTGAGCCGAATCCAGCCCTACACCTTGTTTTATCCAGCCTGGCACCTTGTTCCTACTGGGCAGCAGCACCGAGCTCCTTGCCCCTGCGCTCCTGCCAGTGCTGGTCACGTGTGCAGCATGTGACGCACATTACGCTGCAGGAGTAGGGGAACAGTGGGAGCCGTGAGTGTGACGCTCCTGATTTAGACAATACCACAGTTCTAAGACATCATCACAGGATATCTAAACAGTGCTTTGTCTCATTAAAACTCTAAGCACACACTGCAATGTAAACCAAAGTAGAGTTTCAAAGCTGTAAAAATAGAACAGGCATCAAGCTGTTTTCCCAAGCTATAACTGAAACCAACTTGGCAGGAGGCTGTGTTCTACTGGAACACGAAAACCCACACAACTTGTTTAATCTTTGTCGTCACCAATGCAACTCCACACTACAAAGATGAGGACTTCAGGAGGAAATTGTGGTGCTTCTGCCACTGGATGTACCTTGCAGCATTAAGATCACAGAAGGAAAGAAGCAATTCCCTTCTGAAACAGCCTGGAATACTAATGTCTTCAAATATAAGTGTGTTTTTTTGGTCAAGGAGGGTATGGGTTTTGGGTGGTTGGTATTTTATTCTTTTTCAATGCTTCAGGAATTGTTACTCATAAGCTTACTGCAAGAGTCAAATAAAACCAGCATCCCACCTTGCTAACCAAGTAGCTTAATAAACTATGCTGCTGCAACACTGCAGTCACTCTTGCATGTTGTGTGCAGCCATACTAAAAATACCTTCCCATGACAATACAAAAATCTGTTGTTTATTTAAACAAGTAAAAGAAAGATAAAAGATGTGTAAATGAAATACCTAGAAATGCCTAAAATTCACAGAAAGCGTACAGATCCGTTGATGAAACGGACTGTGATGATGACTACAGGAGGAACGTTGCTTGTCAGTTGCTGACTGTTTCACTAGTAATACATTAAGTGCCAAATGTTATCACAGTGCAGGATTAGATGCAGGAATAACAGTATGAACACGCCAAGTTCAAACTTGCTCACTGGATATAATTGCAGCTCTTTAAGGAATCTAAAAGACTTACTACTCATGTCAGATAGGATTTGAATCAAAATTCACTAAAGCAGATGAGGTGTGAACATTTACTTTTATTGAGTTGATAATGCTCTCAGTGAACAAAAACAAAACATTGCTGTCAATTGCAGTGTTAACAAGAAGAAAATTTTCACTAGTTAAGATGAAAATAAAGTGTACTTCAACAGTTTCTAACAGGACATTAACAATGTCACTTAGCTTTCTACGTGTGCTTCTAGAGGGGAACCCATCTGCTTTATTTCAGAATAGCACGTTAGAGTGAAAGGTCCTGTCAACAGAGAGAAGCAGACACAGGAAGGGAGCTAGGAAAATGGGTTAAATGACTGTATGTGAGCCAATGAACAGCATTCATGCGGACTTTGTGGTAGCCCACAGCTCAAAAATAGCTTTTCCTTTATTAAGTCTGTATAGTGTAAGAACAGGCCAAATATAGAAGACAAAGATATAACCTGTTCAGAGACTCACTTTAAAAAATAAACAAGTAATAGAACCCAGTTTCATTGAAAGTTTAATTTTCCTCTCTTTCAGCCTAAGGAAATTATAATTTAAGCCTTCCTGATCACATCTAGGGCAGCTTTTAGTCATTGCAAGGACTCTTGCCATCCTTTGGGAAATATAAAACAAAATAAAATTAGTCACAATCATATGTAAGACAGCTATTTAGATCAGTATAAGTTAAGCTTGTTGTGTTCCAAATAAGGTAACATCACCCCAAAATCATGATAGGGTTGTCCACTGCATAAAATGAGACCTCACAAATTAAATTAGTTCCCACATGGGTGCTTCTTGTCAGTGCCTCATACAGGCCCTCAGTTCTGCAGTGCTGCTGTATCATTAATTAACTCGATTTCTCATATAACCTGAATAGGGAAGGGTTATGAGAAATCAGTTCTACGTACTGATCCACCCCTGTGGCTGCTGGACCGAACAACTTCACAGTTATAGGTTGGAGAAGAAAAGGAGAGTCTTATCCCAGTTATGTGCTAACCTAAAGAGATTATAACGAATTTCTCAATGCAGATATCAATATAATTAGCCTAAAGTTTGCCACCAGAGCTCAAAAATGCATTCAAACTAACATGACATTTTAGGAGATGTTTGGGTTTTTTTTAAATTCTATTTGTTAGCGTACAAAAATGCTGACGTTTTCGATCCTCCAAATCCAGGGCATACCAAACTGAGAGGCTATCTACACACCAACAGCATTTTCTTGGCCCCCTCAGGACTTCTGTCTGTCCAGTTGACTCTGCTTTTGCTTTATCGAATTGCAGTTCTGAAGCACCCCAGAGTAAGCTGACCCACATGCAAATCTTTACTCCTCAACTGTATCTCTGTCCGGTCAGCTACCTTGCACTGGAGATTAAGAATTTACCAACAAAAGGATGTTCTCACGGCACTGGGGTATGTACTTCTCTTTATTGTACAGAGGGTGAACACCTTAACAGAGCAAATCACAAACTGAAATTTTGGGAACAGCCTGCAAGTCCACAGTAAAGAAAGAACAGATTGGGAGGTTCCTACTCTTGTTCTGAACATATATAGGAAACCAAAATTCAATCTTTCACTTTTTTCAAATTTTTATTTTTCAGCATACTCATTCCCACATAAACATGACTCCAACAAGCTTACACTATATTGGATTACATATTTATACACACTCTAACATATATGTAGTGGAATTGTTTTTTCATAATCTTGATATATTTCTTTAGCAGAACTGAATCTTAATAAAGAAATATTCCACAACTTAGAGGGGATTTCCCTTTCCTAGCATTTCCATTAATTAAAATTAATGGAAAAAAAAATTAAAATACATGCTGCTGTTGAACTACATATAATTTTCAACTTTTGCCTGCATTCATTCGAATTCCAAATATATTTGATTTTAAGTGCATGCTACTTCCAAAGAAGCTTCTAAGTACAGGTTTCAAAGTCTGTTACAGAACATTCCAAGTGCTATATAGTAGCAGTTTTTTTCCATTTATTTTAGTGCAGCAAAATCATTCCAGTATTTTTGGTTTCTGTTAAATATGCAGAATAGTTCTTTGTTCAGAAATGCCATGAAGGGTATACAGAGCAAGGATACTGCCAAACTTGGGAAATACCAGTCTACATTCAGTGTACTAAACCAAGAAACTAAAATATTGTTTATCACTCGTTTTAACACTTTTTCAAAATTGATCTAAATGATATTTCACAAGGGTAACAAGTATGTTCATTTCAGAGACCGAGAAAGCTATTACATAAACATTACAACAAATCACAGAGAAAATGGAGCACAACTCCTCAGCCAACATATCTTTGCATATCCTCCATAGTTCTGCACCCAAGGACCTGAACATGTATGACATATGCAGTATATTAACTCCCAGCTTCTGTCACATTGCCCATTAATTAGTGAGTATGTACCAGTGCATGAGTCCTTATTCTTCCTTCCCTAGAACTACTGTCTTCTCAGTTTGACTTTTGCAGCTTATGGGACCACATCATTTCTGTGGTTCAGATTAAGTAAAGAAGAAATAAATAAAAGCAGATCCCAAACTCTTGCCATAGTATTTAAAATTCTTTTTTCTTAGCTCTCATTGGTATCATGATGCATATTTAATTATGTTTTCTTGCTAGACTTACAAACATGAGAATAAGAAAGAAGAGATTCCATCTGTGCTTTCAAAAATGCACCTAGCAACAATCTATCGCTGTATAGTTATCAGTAAGAAACACTGAGTTACATGTCATTACTGAAGCTACAACAGAGATGGATCAAAAAATCCTATCATGTCAGGGAAAAGACTACAATAAGCTTTCGATAGACGTTGTTTTGCCCCACATTCTTATCATTTCCTCACTCTGACCTGACTACTATTCTGTTGCTTTGATAACAGGTGTTATTTTTAGTAAGTACAGTATAAATATATGATACAATCTTAGCATTCATTAAAAATGAGCATTATGAGGAGAAAAAAATTACAAAGGCCTTTGCAAATCAAAGTCAGGCAGTCTCTTAGTTGCAGTTTTCATGTGTTCTGAATGTCTTGTCTTTAAAAAAAAAACCCAGAAAGCAAAATAATCCACAAAACAAGACTCAGTACTAATTTAATCTTCACTTTTTCTGCTTTAGCCTACAAGCTAAGCACGCATTTTGTCAGAGCTCATTCCACATCAGCCTCTACTGTCCTTTACAAATTGGACTTAAAAATTCTGTCTAACCATTAACAAAACCAGCAGAAACCCCAGCACCACTAAAGCAAGAATAATATCCCAATTCAAAACTAAAAAAAATTTAGGAAGTGCTCCATGTCCAGCCATAAAATGCTAATTCAGACCATCAGGGAAGGCACTAGGTTATTAAAAACTTTATTGCAGGTTCATGTCATGTAGCTACTTTCCTAGCTACTACTCTAAGTATCAGCAAGTCAGCCGACTGCTTGCAAGAGTTAACAAGTGTATGAAAGTTTAGTTCCTTCAAGTAGAATGGTAAAGAGAAAACCTTGAGGTAAAAGGTGAACTTTTTTTGGTAGAATAAGAGGAGCTGGAGTTCTTGTTCTTGACAATCCACCTCTTTCCCTTTTCTTTTAATTATTGGCATCCCTAAAAATCATGACTGAAATGGATTTCATTTAAATGCATGACATTGCAAAGGTAAGAAATAAAGTGAAAAGAATTTATGTTTGAAAATACTCACATACACTTAACTGAACTCATTAAAAAAACAAGAAAACAAATTTGCTTATACCTAATATTATAAAATATGCGTGCATTTAGAGGTGTTATAAATTATTCACAATCACTATCTCCCTGTTATCTTCTGACAATGGTGAAAAGAACAGTAATCCATATAACACATATTTCTTCTTCTTTCTGTATGTCACGAGAGCTGCAGATTTGACAGACCAGTTCTTCCTAGTCAGGGCATTAGGGCTCAGTGATAAGTAGTTTACAGGGGTCAATCTACAGCTGCTCAAAGACATTCAAAGACATTTCTCTAGCCTTCCACCTCTTACACAGAGAAATAAAATTGCTTCAGAAGAACCATAATGTTTTTAGAAGTTCTAATTTAAAGAAAATATACTATACACAGTATTTTCAGGTCCCGTGTATAATTTCTAGACAAAATTAGTTCAAAGAACCAGTTATCTATGAGGAGCTTTGGTTCTGTTTGACACAGAATTCTGGAAGTCTTGACTCTGTTTGAAGGCACCTTCAAATTAATGCAATACTGCTGTCATATTCCAACTTGCCTCTTTGAGCTTTGCTTAGCAGTTTAGATCTATTTGGTAGGCATACACTATTGTAGAAACAGGCTCCAAGAGAAAAGCCTCAAGTTTAACACTATCTTTAGCAGTTCTTATTTTTGCTTACTTAAATAAACCTGTAGCTGCCAACAGTGGGAACTTCATTTGCTCCCCTGAATATACTCTCAAATTTAGGACAGCAACAGACCAGTTGAATTGGCTATAGCCAAAATAAAAAGTGAAAGCTCCTGTGGCAGCACTAAAATTTAAGGAGTAAGTCAGTCACATCTAGGTGTCATTGAGAAACTAATAAGCCAGAGTTCTGGACTTGTTCACTTTCAGTCTGCACCTTTTTTAAGTGACTGAGAGACTATACTACCAGTATTATTTAGAAACTAGGGAAAGAAAAGAAGAGGGGAGAGATGAATCTTCCCCTCCCCCCTTCCTTTTAATGTTCATGTTTTTATATGTGTTATCAGGCAAACCCAATCTCCTAGCTGCTCGGAGCAAAACTTGCTGTTCTTGCTTTTTTAGAGTTTTCTGAAGATCTCTCAATGGGAAAGTGAGCAAAGTCAGGTCTCAGTATCTACACTGTCAATCAAAATTAAAAGAAAGAGAATTCCCTTAACTTCTTCCTCTTTGTGCTTAATTACTCTTTGCACATACTCACAAGGGGTTAAACTGGGCTGGCTTACCCTAATGGCCTTCCAATCCTCAACTCTGTGATATCAAAGTTGAAAAATAGGTCTAGTAAAGCTCAGAAAAGCAGATCATTCTTTTAAAAAATGAAGCACATTCACTTGAAGTTTGAAAGCGTGTTCTGCTTGTTAAATCCCAGTCCTCAATGAGAGATGACATTGGAAAGCTCAAGGCACTGAATTCATGCTCTTATTTAATTAAGAATACCACTATCTTTAAGTATAACAGGAGAGTGACATTTTCATTGTATCTCATGCAAAATTAACCTTTAGGTCAAGGGTGTCAAACTCACCGTTATCCTGCTCCTGCAGCATAAGTCCTGTCACGCTCTGCACATGTGCCCAGCGCTAACAGGAGAGTAGGGGCAAAGAACTCGGTGCTGCTGCTCGGTGGAAACAAGGTACTGGGCCAGAAAAAACAAGATGGAGGGCTGGATTTGGCCCATAGGTCACGAGTTTGATACCCCTGCTTTAGATGGTGGTATCTAAAAGTATCCTAGTAACTATTGCCTTTTTAGGTTTTCTGATCTGTTTACAGGAGTTTCTGTAAGGTAAAGAATACTAAGCCTATACTCTGAACTGTATTTTTAAGATTACATATCACAGTATCACAGTATCACAAGGTTGGAAAGGACCTCTGAGATCAAGTCCAACCTATAACCTAACACTAACACCAACACTAACACCAACCATCATCTAAACCACGGCACTCAGTGCCTC
Source organism: Tapera naevia (assembly GCA_033556795.1). Taxonomy (NCBI): domain Eukaryota; kingdom Metazoa; phylum Chordata; class Aves; order Cuculiformes; family Neomorphidae; genus Tapera; species Tapera naevia. The sequence continues at coordinate 7,326,386 of JAUMJJ010000048.1, forward strand.
ATCCAGTCTCCCTTTAAACACCTCCAGGGTCGGTGACTCCACCACCTCCCTGGGCAGCCCATTCCAATGGCCAATCACCCTTGTCCATCATTTTACCAGCAATAGGGTTCACTTGTTGAAGAGTTTATTTTAAGATTCCTGCCAGAATGAATAAGAGTCACCAATTCCTCTCATGGAACCTGAATAAATTTTTCCCTATTTCATTGCCTATTTGTATCCCTTATTCCAAACTACATTTTTCAGACCAAAAATATATGGCTTATTTTCTGAGAATGGAAAATACAAAACATAATGTTCTCCAGATATTAACAAGGCAGACTGATAAAACGAGGCAATAGTACTGACTGATTCCTGTCAGACGGTCAGATGTAAAGTTATCCCATTTACCTCTATTGGATCACTCATGTGACAAAAGAAACAACCACGTAACCAAACCAACACATTTTCCTGCTGATCATTGAATTCACCACAAAGTATTCTTCAGCATCAGACTGGACAAAAAGTCAGTTATGAGATATTACTGTTAATGAAAGCGGTGACAAAAATAGGCCTCCTAAAATTGAAACCAATGAGACTAAAGCACATGCACAATGAAATAGTTGGGTGAAGAAAAATAATGTAAATACTTCAAGGATTATTTTAGCTTCACTATGCTTCAACCAAACACAAGGATTACTTTTTTCTTCAGTAGTCAAGAGTCAACATGACAACTGAATTACCTAAGAGAAAGAACTGTTTGACTATTACTAACCATATTTCAATCATGAAAATTTATATTTATAAAACAGTGAAGAGAAGGTTAGGCTCTGGCCACCATTTCAACTCTACAAGCTTCTAATGCAAAATCAAGAAATGGAAAATACAAGCTCTTTGGTAGTTTTTAAAACTTGAACATGAGTAACAAATTAAAGCAGTATGTCTTGTCTCAGTAAGACCTGCACGTATTAACTAAAACATTTTAAGCTCTGCTCCAGACAGTGGCCTACAAAGGGTGTGTTCTTTCAGAAATATCAGAGATGCTGCTCTGCACGATGAAGAGTCTGGCTCTCCGAATTAAAAGAGGGATATTATTGAGTCATCCGACTGTTAAGTTTCTATCAGAAGTAATTTTTTAATTACTAGAAATTACTCTATAGCAAAAGAATAAGGATTTCAAAGTAAAAAGGAAGACAATGATTCAGATATACATATTTTCCTTTTACACAGATACCCTAGCAATACAAACCACAAGGGTATGCATGAGAAAAGTTACACAGATGTCAAACTTTGTAAGCAGAAAATGTATAGAAATAGTGTTTTTCAAACCGTTCCACTAGACAAGTGCGGTTCTTTAGGCACAGATCAACTACTGTTACTGATATCACAGTATCGCAAGGTTGGAAAGGACCTCTGAGATCATCAAGTCCAACCTATAACCCAACACTAACACCAACACTAACACCAACCATCATTTAAACCATGGCACTCAGTGCCTCATCCAATCTCCCCTTAAACACCTCCAGGGTCGGTGACTCCACCACCTCCCTGGGCAGCCCATTCCAATGACCAATCACCCTTTCAGTGAAGAACTTTTTCCACATATCAAGTCTAAACTTTCCCTGATGAAACTTGAGTCCATGCCCTCTACTTCTGTCACTGGTCACCTGAGAGAAGAGACCAATCCATGCCTGACTACAACCTCCTTTTAGGTAGTTGTAGAGAGCAATGAGGTCTCCCCTGAGCCTCCTCTTCTTCAGACTAAACAGCCCCAACTCCCTCAGTCGCTCCTCATTGGGCTTGTGCTCCAGCCCCTTCACCATCTTCGTTGCCCTCCTCTGAACACATTCCAGTATCCTAACATCTTTCCCAAACAGGGGGCCCAGAACTGGACACAATATTCAAGATGAGGCCTGACCAGTGCCGAGTACAGGGGGACGATAACTTCTCTGGTCCTGCTTACTACACTATTCCTGATGCAGGCCAGAATGCCATTGGCCTTCTTGGCCACCTGGGCACACTGCTGGCTCATATTGAGCTTCCTGTTAACCAGCACTCCCACGTCCTTTTCTGCCTGACTACTCTCCAGCCACTCTGTCCCCAGTCTGCAGCTCTGCATGGGATTGTTGTGTCCAAAATGAAGTACCCGACATTTGGACTTATTAAACATCAGCCCATCTCTCCAATCTGTCCAGATCCCTCTGGTAGGGCCAGATGGTAGGGCCATCCTACCCTCTAGCAGACCAACCCTTCCTCCCAGCTTGGTATCATCTGCAAACTTGCTGATGATGGACTCAATTCCCTCATCCAGATCATCAATAAAGATATTAAACAGGACGGGACCCAATACCGATCCCTGGGGGACACCACTGGTGACCGGCCGCCAACTGGATGAGACAACATTCACCATCACTCTTTGGGCTCGGCCATCAAGCCAATTCCTAACCCAGTACAGAGCGCTCCCATCTAAGCCGCAAGCTGCCATCTTGCCTAGGAGTCTACTGTGGGAGACAGTGTCAAAGGCCTTGCTAAAGTCCAGGTATACCACATCCACAGCCTTCCTCTCATCCACCAGGAGAGTCACATGGTCATAAAAGGAGATCAGGTTGGTCAGGCAGGACCTACCCCTCCTAAACCCATGCTGGCTGGGCCTGATCTCTTGGCCATTCTGCAGGTGGTGCATGATTTCACCCAGGATTATCTGCTCCATGATTTTACCTGGGACTGAGGTCAGGCTGACAGGTCTGTAATTACCTGGATCATCCTTACGGCCCTTCTTGTGGATGGGCATCACATTGGCCAACTTCCAGTCTTCCGGGACCTCTCCAGTGAGCCAGGACTGCTGAAAGATGATGGAGAGCGGTTTAGTAAGCTCATCCGCCAGCTCTCTCAGCACCCTAGGATGGATCCTGTCTGGCCCCATAGACTTATGAAGGTCCAAGAGGCTCAGCAGGTCTCTAACCTCCTCCTCATGGATTGCAGGAGGGCCATATTTCATCAACCTGCCCCCATCAACCACTTCAGAGGGCCAACTATCAAGCAAGCTGACCTCCTTACTGTTGAAAACTGAGGCAAAGAAGGCATTAAGTACCTCAGTCTTCTCTGCATCTTTGGTTATTATATTTCCCCCTACATCCAACAAGGAGTGGAGGTCGCTGCCGCCCTTCTTTCTACCATTGATATATTTATAAAAACTCTTCTTATTATCCTTAACAGAAGTGGCCAATTTGAGCTCCAGCTGGGCTTTTGCTTCCCTGATTTTCCTCCTACACAATTAACAACATCTTTGAACATGACCTGGCTTACGTCCCCTTTTTTCCAACGATGATACATCCTCTTTTTCTTACTTAGTTCCTTCAGAAGCTCCCTACTCATCCAGGCCGGCCGTCTGCCCCTACGACTCTTCTTACAACACATGGGGACAGCCCGCTCCTGCGCCTTCAAGATTTCATTCTTGAAGTGCATCCAGCCTTCCTGGACCCCTTGCCACTAAGAACTATTTCCCAGGGTACTTTCCTGTCCAGTTCCTTAAATAATCCAAAATCTGCCCACCGAAAGTCCAGCATCGATGTTCTGTTCCTGGCTTTGCTTGTTACTCAATTATCTCATGATCACTACACCCCAGACAACCTCCGACAACAACATCACCCACCAGCCCTTCTTTGTTTGTAAACAGCAGGTCAAGAAGAGCCTCACCCCTGGTGGGCTCACTCACCAGCTGTGACAGAAAGCAGTCCTCAATACACTCTAAGAACCTCCTGGACTGCCTCCTCTCTGCAGTGTTAAGTTCCCAGGAGATATCCGGAAGATTAAAGTCTCCTAAAAGAACAAGGGCAGCCGATCTAGAGGCAGCCTCCAGCTGCTTAAACAATAGAAGATCCAAATCCTCTTCCTTGTCGGGTGGTCTGTAACACACTCCAACCAGGAGGTCAGACCTGACTGCCCCTCTGACCCTTACCCATAGGCACTCAACCTGGTCATCATCGATCTCGACTTCAACAGCATCCAGGGTTTCCGTAGTATAGAGGGCCACGCCTCCACCCCTCCTCTCACGCCTGTCTCTCCTGAAGAGCCTGTAGCCTTTCATGGCAGCACTCCAGTTATGAGAGTCGTTCCACCATGTTTCCGTGATAGCAACTATATCATAGCTCTCCCTCTGGACCAGGACTTCTAGCTATTTTTCTAGCTATACTTCTAGATATTTTTCACTATAAAATATTTCATTTATTTGACTGACTGTACAGATCTATAACTCTTGTAATCGTTAATGTAACCATCTCACTGTTGTTACTCAATTGAGTTTTTAAGTATTCTAGGGAATGCAGGCCACTTAATCTGTGGATATACTTAATTTAGAGAGATAGCCAGCACTATCTCAAAACCGGGGGGAAATAATTAAAGGGAAAGCAACCAACATGGACTTCCCGAGAGGTACTTTGTCAGTCTTCGTCCTCTTTCATTGTACAGAAATACTTACCCTTACTCTTAGATATTTTACATACTTTTATAGAGAAATACATCAATAACCTGCTATAGTTCTGAAAAGAATGAGAACAGCAAATGGTCATTTATTGATTTTAGCACTGAAAATATTCCACCATAGATTATAACTTCAAGTTCATCTTATAATCACCCCTCCAAACACTAGAAATAGTCTAAAATTAATTCTAGACAGTTAGAGCTGAGGTGCAAAGATGCATAGGAAGTCTAAACCCCCAAACCAACAAAAATACACATTTCCACCAACAACTTCTGTGCTTAAATCTAGACCGAAGGCATTATCAATGAGTTGTGCCAGTTTAATTTGTGTAGCAGACTGTAAGAGGCAAAACCAATATCTTTTATCATCCTTGTAAGCTCTTGTAATACTCTCATATTATTCATCCTTCTTATTACTCATAAAATTCTACAGCTGCATGACTTAGAGAAAGATCTGAACTTCCGTGAAGTTCAAGGGAATTTGGCACTGAATGCTCATTTCTGCATTGGAACAAGTAAGTCATTCTCCAAATTTAGATCCAGAGCTTAATTCAGCGAAAAGATTCACTTCTTGTTAGACTTCTTGGGTGGCTCTTTCGTTGCCACTTACTGATATTAACAGGTATATTTCATCCAAGTATTTCATGGCTTCAAACCACACGAACAGACGTTTGCTGAGCTATGCAAGAATGTGGGTGCCTCAATTCTATAAGTCACAGGTCTAACGAGTCATGCCAAAAATACACTTCTTTTGAGAGGTTTTATCTCCAAGAGTAACACATCAGGTGAAACACAGAGCTTTTCTGTATTCCTTTCATAGCTTTGAATGGATCCATTTGTTTCCTTATGCTTCTAGGAGGACTAATCTCGTTTCCTCATCCACACTAATTCTTGCTACTTCTCTATTACTGTGCTGCTGCAGAACTATTTCCATTTTCAGTTAGGTCCTGCCGGCTGATAGGCTTTATGCTCTTCCATATAGGACTTCTAAAAAATACCTAGGTAATTTTACAGTGATATAATCGATATTTCTTCTTTTGAGATTTTGTTTTTCCCATTGAAAGATTTAATCCTCTTCAAATAACACAAATTCAGACTTTGATTCTAGAAAGGGCCTAAGTAGCAATTCTGCTAAACAGGATATAGACTACAGAATTTCTGCAGATGATTCTCATATCCAACCCATAACTTTAGGCAAAAAAAACACATGTCTTCCAGAAAGCTATATTTTTATAATGCTTAAGAAAAAAACACAACACCAATCTGCAATAAGCTACTGACTTGCATGACCACACAACAGTCACTGTCTGCCTTCCTACTTCACCCATTTCACTTGAAAGCCAAGCAAAAAATATATCCCTCAAGAGAAAGAAATTTTGCATGCAAATTAATTTTCCAGACATATAAAAAGAAAAATGAAGAATTCTTTTTAAAAAATTTAGTCAGCGTATTTTCCAAGCAATCTGCTTAACAGTGGACTGCAGATCTATATAACTACTTGCTTTCAGAGACAAGGGTAATGAGAAATCCTCTAAAAGAAGTCCCTCGTGAATATCCCAGGCAAAAATCCAAGACAAAAGTCCTTCCTAGGGAAGGAAAAATGAAGTCGCATGAGATGCAATTATTGAAGTTCTCTTGCAACTACAGAGAGACCTAAAACTGATATTCAATAAAGTGAGTTTTACAGTTTGTGCACTACTTAAAGGATATTGGAATACCTCCAAAATTCAGAGTAATCTCAGTGGTTAAATATATTCTTTGTTTTAGAAAATATATTCCAGCTTTATTAGAAATGTTCTGCATTCAAATTATGATATTTTCAGCCCAAAAAGTAATTAAAGCTTTTCAAACTTGAAGTGACATCCCTTTTGGTTTCAAGTGAGGCTTTGTAGGACTTTACTAAGACAATAAGGAATTAAAAAGGACACCAGTATCATCCAACACTGGAATAATGGGCTTTTTTAAAACTGACCTAAAGAATTTGTGACTCTGAAATAGTGCTCATGGTTCATATGTTGATCGATTTAATGACTTTGCTCAGAGCTTTTTTGTTACCATTTAAAATGAGTTAATATTGAATTATTTTAAAATAAAGTAATTTACTAACAGAACATAATACAGTTTCTGATTGAGAAAGCGAAAAAAAAAAACATTAAGTGACTAAGTGTTTTCCCAACTAGAGCACGTGAAGTGTTCTTTGTTGTCCAGCTTTTAAAATGACAAATAGATTTAAGTTTTACACGCAAATATCTGTAACCAAAACAAGATGTAGTAGAAAAATTTAATACACTTAAATTTTTCCTTGAGGTTTACAAAATCTGACAAGATAGTAGAAGACCGCCAAGATTGGGATTTTACATCTGTTCTTTGTAGTCTACTACTCTACTACTACTACATTCAAGGCTGACTCCTGCATTACTTGGTCAGGCAAAACTCCCCAGAAACTGGCAGACAAATGAGTGTCTCACAACTGTTCAGTATCTTATTCAAGAAATGGTTTGTGCATTAAAAATTCAAGGGTATCTCTCTCAGAATTCATGCACTACTTAGCGTGGAATACTGCTGTCATCTCAGGAATCATTTCACATTACAGGATTCACGTGTTTTAACTTTTCTATGTGAAAAGATACATCTTCCTATGCCACAGTTCCATAAATGATATTTTAGGATGAAAACTATCCAAAGCTCAGAAAATTACATAGGTATCATTACTTTTTCAGCTGTAACCCTGTGCGTGTTTATTAGATTTGCTGTCATAGGACCCCAAACTCCTCAGTTTCCCAGGCCAGACCATACATGAGTCAGTGGCTGTGCAGGCCAGTTCTCTGGGTCCTTTATCACGTTCTGCCTTAGCTGATATCCATAAAATATGAACAGTCCTTCATATGAGAACTTCAGTCTACTAAAAAGAACCATGTAGATTACTCATTCTTAATGAACCTCACAATATTCCTCAAATAATCCCTGAATTTTTGAGGCTGGTCATTGAATTTATTAGTGCGAGAAAGTTAATCATAGAATCATCATAGAATCATAGAATTATCTGGATTGGAAGAGACCTCCAAGATCATCAAGTCCAACCCTTAATCCAACACTATCAGGATTACTAGATCATGGCACTAAGTGCCACATCCAGTCTTATTTTAAAGACCTCCAGGGATGGTGAATCCACCACCTCTCTGGGCAGGCCAGTCCAATGCCTGATTACTCGCTCTGTGAAGAACTTTTTTCTGATATCCAACCTAAACCTTCCCTGGCAGAGTCTAAGCTCGTGCCCTCTTGTTCTGTTGCTGGTCGCCTGAGAAAAGAGTTTGACCCCCACCTGTCTACAACCTCCTTTCAGATACCTGTAGAGAGTGATGAGGTCACCCCTGAGCCTCCTCCAGGCTAAACAATCCCAGCTCCCTCAGCCTCTCTTCATAGGACTTGTGCTCCAGTCCCTTCACCAGTTTTGTTGCTCTTCTCTGGACCCGCTCCAGCACCTCAAAATCTTTCTTGAACTGAGGGCCCCTGAACTGAACACAATACTCAAGGTGTGGCCTCACCAATGCCGAGTATGGGGGAAGGATCACTTCCCTCGTCCTGCTGGCCACACTATTCTTGATACAGGCCAGGAAAAGTCCTGCGCCAAGTGAGGCATGAACTCACAACCTCGGCATTGCTCGGGTACTGCCCTATAAGTACTACACGCTGACCGATTGCATATTACTTGATCCTTTCACTGTCTTAGGGAAACTGAGATGTTAAGAGAAATGTTTGTTCATTATTTAACTCTGATATACAGAAAATCTGAGACCTTAACTCATTGTCCAGGGTGTTTTACTATAACTGCATCTTTTAATTCTGACAGTAAGTAAGTTTTCAGGTTCATGTAAAAGCGGTATTCAAGAAAGAAATTAAAATTCTCACACAACTCAATTAATTTCATCACTCACCTACATATTTTATATCAGCCAGAAAGTATGGAAAAACATATATAGTTTACTGTAGAAAAGACAAGGGAAGCCTGTGAAAGAAGATTAAAAAAGTAGACATGCTGAAACCACCAATAAACAATTACACACCTTGAAATGGCCACCTAGATACAGGCTTCAAAATCAGCCTCTGTGTCCAGAATGTAAAGACTGTCTGTTTAGAAAAAAATTACTACCAAAACCCGCACCTTCATATATGACAAAGGTCAATCAGAAGCCAAGAAACAGCTTCATAAGCTATGGCATCACAAGACCATAGCATAAAGATAATAGGCCAAATCATGCCTGTTTTCACTGGTATCTCTGTGCCTGTGGTATCAGATCCATTCTTTCACAGCAGAGCACCATGGCTTTATCAAGGCCAGAAATTTTAAAAATTTACTGTGCTTGTTTTGTCCAGATATTGGTGCTGGTTATTTCAAAGAAACACTACATTTCTAATATCTCTTGGCTTTCACAAATATGTAGATTTCAAACAAGTAACTGTTGTATAGTTCCCATATTGCATAAACTGAAACAAGAATAATGTTTAGGCTTCTCTCATTGGGCTAAGAAGTCAGATGAAGTCCAAGTTTTTCTAACCTATTTCAGGGAAATGTATTACTGCAATTTCTTAACACATTTTGAAAGCAGCCTAAGAAGAACTGTACCTTCTCACACATTTTCATGGCCATGTACATGACTGCTATTCAGCTGAGGCAAAACGTAGAATATAAAGGAGATATCTGGTAGTGACATGCTCTTTTATGTGAAGAAGGTTAAAATCCTCGCAGTACGGTAGCGACATGTTTAACTCCTTTCTTCTGTATTTTGATTCAGCTGATTAAGTCATGTACATAACCATGAAAACACAGGTTAAGATAATCTCCACTTTCTTCTTGTCACTTGAGAACCTGAAGCAGACACCCTGGGGCAAGTTATCTAATAGTTAATTTACCATGTAGCAACAGTATTAAGTCACTATCTCCAAAGCGGGTTCTTATTTATTTCACCTGAATAATGGCTCCAATTTCACAATTTATTCTATCATAAAAGCACCAACGCAGAAGCAGCAGTGTAGAATTGTGACAGAATTTTATACACATTAAACTTTTACAGCTTAAAATTCTGTGTTGTACTGCAGCAGTATTTCATTACTTCTAAATTAACTGTCCAACAAGGAAGCCATAGATCTGAAACCAACCTTTCATGACAAGCACAAAATAACAGCATCAGTAACAGTATCAGCACTGCAAGCCCACTAGTGACAAACAGCTGTGCATCTGCAAGCCTTAAAGAATATTTGTCCTCCATGATCCTTTTCCTCATAAGCAGTCATAATCACAGACTTGAAGGCAAATACAATGACTTCAGAGAGCTTAAAAGAGAAAAAGAGATAGAAAGAAAATCTTCTGGGAAAAAAAACCAAGCAGGAAAAGATAAGGATGTCTCTTATAAAAGAGTAGCAAATTGGGTGTAATTATTTATCTTCAAGTACTTAAATATTTGAACTCGTCTTGTACTTCTATACCTATAAGAAACTCAGGAAAAAGCCTGAATGACCCTGAGCCAATATCTCCTATTTCTCTTACATAGGGTGAGATAAGTAGAATGACAAATAAGGAGGTCATCCCCCTATTAGTATCAGAAGCACTGCTGTGATGGCTTGCTGTCAGGGAAGAAATTCAGTAGATTTAAGTTTCAGAAGTTTACCATGTGCAAAGAGAATTAAAAAAAATAACAAAGTGGAAATTTTTGATAATTTTTTGGTCTTTTGTGCACGTAACAGATACACATTTTTTTTATCCAGTACTGAAGGGTTTTCTAAATTCCTCAGTATGTTTTTAGATATTGGATATGAAATTACTTAAGAAACAAACTTCAGCTGTTGTGCACTTTGAATCTCCCAAAACTATAGAGGCAATGCCTGAAACCCACTGTCAAATATAGGCAAAAACCAGATATCGATCAAAATAGCTAACACTATCTCTCTCCGATCTCCTCACAAAGTGATGCTTTCTCTAATGCAGCCAACAGCTCCTAAAAACAAAATGGTCACCACTCAGTACCAAAAGAAAATACTGCTTTTAAAGGCCAGACCAATGAAAGCAAGAAAATTACTACAAACAGAAAAGTACACACCACTGTAAGAAAGTTAAGAAAAGGACTCCTACACAATAACTAGCCTGTCACCCTTATGCCACTTACCTTTTTTCCATGTCTCAGCCTAGGAAGAGGCTGAACTGGGGAGGATTTATGATTAAGCCAATTCAGTTGCCTGATTGACAGAGCAGGAGGGCTTAGTTGCAGCCACAAACACTAGTGCAGAATCACCCAGTCCCCTGTCTTCTTTCCAGTATGGCTAAGATTTAGAACTATGCAGTACTAGAAGATACCTACTACTATGTCACTCTGGAAGTAACAACAACAAATGAGTCATTTGACAAACACTGATCAATGCTTAATTTGGCCCTCACATACTACAACTTTTCCTCTAAAGCTCTACCACACTGGCACTGTTCTCACAGCAGTGCACTGACTCCTACAGCTGTGCCCACCAGTGGCCTGACCCCACCTCTGTGCTATCATTTCTAACACCTTACACCTGTGGCACTATCCTTCTTCCCCCCTGCTTCATAACTTACTTTTGGAAGTCTCTGCAGTTTGCAATCTGTGTTGTTGATCTGAGTTGTTTTGCTATAATGAGAGGTGCATAGAGCAAGTTTTCCTGTGTTGAGACCCCTTACAAACTCTTTGGAGAGACTGAGGACTAAAGTTGGGTTTTTTTAGTGTCTGCTCTAATGAAGATCTTGCTACCTTTAAGAATCTCACACCCCCTGAATTTAAGTGGGTAGGGTAGGTCAGTACAAGAAACCCATTAGTGATTTATGTTCACTTTTGTTAGACTTTACTGAAAGCAAAAAATATAAGCATGAAAGTCAGACTCATTAGAGTCTAAAGCTACAAGGAAGTGTAAAGCAAGAATATGTCGTATATGGCTAGATTTGTTTAACTCTTGAAGTTAATTACTATTGCTTTCCTTCAAATTTAAAAACATCATGAAAGACTGAAACCTCTAGACATTTTTAAAGAAATTTAATTTCAGATTGCAGTCAAAAGATAGTGGTGAAGCTGACTGTAATATACCACTGAACAGAGACTTCTTTGTTTGTCTGTGTATATATGATGATTCTCCTGAGAAAATTTTTTTTTTTGAGATTATTTAATATTTTCTGGTACCTGCAGGAGAAGTCACTAGGTTGTATGTCCTATTTTATTTGTATTTGTTCAAATATTTGCATTGCTTACCAGTGTGATTCGTGTTAGGACTCCCACAGAACTAAACTGACTTGAGCATGGTTAAACTTGTGAAGTCTCTCCTCTTTTTTTGAATTTTGATGGGGCACAAATACCAAAAATGTAACAATACACTAGAATAGTGTAATTAACTCTCAGGTTGACAAGGGAGTAAGAGACAAAGCACTGCTTGGCTGACAAAATGACCAAATTATGATTTATTGGTGTAAATTCAGTGTGCAGGGCCACAAAGATTTAGTGGAATGTAAGGTTAAGGCAAGATTAATGTGTAACAGTATTTAGACGGACATCTGCTATTTGTGACTGTAAGACCGAGCAATGATTTTCAGAAAGAAAAAATTCTATATCTGTCATGTTTTTATCAGAATCTAAAGAAGTTCATAAGATGAACGTGTATATTTTAATCATAGCTGAATAGAAACTCTGAAAAACAAATAAAAATAAGGGAATACAAGATTAACTTTTATATCTAAATTTGAGGAGATACATTCAGCACTGACGAAATAATTTCCTGTATTTTCTCATTGTTTATTTTGATGATGCAACACTAAATTAATGTCAGGGGCTAAACCTTCTGCATAACCTCCTCAGTTGTACTGGCACCAAGTTAAGGTGCATATATTTCCTGCAAATCAACAAGTGAGCAAGAAAAGGAAGATAAACACATTTTAAGCTGTATAAAACATCACTTGGAATACCAACATTAAATTAATACAAATGTTCACTGAGAGTGTAACTAGCAGATCAAATATTACTAAACTACAAGAATCCCTGAGAAAGAGGGATAGATAGTACAGAAGAACAAAAACTGTATCACAGTTTACTTTTTTATTATGGTTTTATATCTGTGGTCTTCCAGTTTTTTGGATAGAATCAGTCAGTCCTCCTGCCAGATTGCTTCTTACTGCACTAACATCTGTTTGTAAATGCAAAGGAAAAAAATCCAATAAAATATTTCTTTGTGATCAATGTCTTCAGAAGAAATTAAGAAGGTGCCAAATGTGTTGATTTAGCCTAACTTCTCTTCATTCGCTGCAGAAGCTGAAGAGCTTCACTGTTCCTCATGAATTATTTTGCTGAATGTAAGCTCTGGAGTCACTTTATTTTTGTGTCTAATGCAGCAATAAGAGGGTCAAAATCACACTAGAGGGCCAAAATCAACCCAGTTATAAGCAAACAAAATTCTCTTGATATTAGTGAAATAGTTCTTTATAGTTCTTCTAATAGTTCTTTACCATGTTGGTCTGCAGAAAATGAAAGGTGCTTTCTAATAATACTTGCTACAGGTCCTTTTCATTTTTTTTTTAGTTATTTGCTGTTACCATTTTCTTTCAAATGTCTCAGAATGATCATATGAGATGTTGCCTAGACTTGTTAGACAACGTTGCTGGGTTTAAGATGTTTATATCAGGGAAGACTACCAGGGAATGTGAGAGGAAGATTGACTATTGGAATAACTTACTATGCTCCCCATCACAGCCCCAACAGGCAGACAAACCTTGTACGAAAGCGGACCCCCCATCCCATATCCACTCAACTAAGGTAAGTAATTTAGGAGATGGAGCAGAACGGAAACAGGTTTCTGCTTGTTGCAAGCAATGTCATAATTGGCGAATATCCCCTGCTACTGACAAGGCCCTGCAGGTTCCGTTGAAGAATAAATATGAAGGCCTGCAAGTGGAACCAAGTCCAAACGCCGACAACTCACACAGCCTGGAAACACCCCCTGGATTAAGTAAACCAAAGCCACCTATTAAGATGGCTTCTGTAAAGAAGAAGAGGAAGGTCATTGTCATTGGGGACTCCCTTCTGAAAAGTACGGAGCGTCCAATATGCAGACCAGACCCATTGCACACGGAAGTCTGTTGCCTGCCTGGGGCCTCAGTCGGTGATGTGGCAAGACAACTTCCAAAACTTGTCAAGTCCACAGATTATTACCCACTACTCATTTTACAGGTGGGTAATAATGAAAAACCAACTAGAAACCTCAAAGCAATTAAAAAGGACTTTAGGACCTTAGGTCAAATGGTAAAAGGATCAGGTGTGCGGGTAGTATTCTCTTCTCTCATAGGGAACGGTGAGGGAAGGAATTGGAGGAGCCAGGAATAGAATAACTGGCTCCAAACATGGTGCAAAGAACAAAACTTCGGGTTCTTCAACAATGGGTTGGCCTACACGCCAGGTCTGTTAGCAAACGACAGGGCACACCTGTCCCATAAGGGCATAAGGACACCCTCCAAGAAGTTAGTCAGACTAATCAAGAGGTCTTTAAACTATATTGGAAGCAGGCAGGGGACATCACTGGGTTCAATAGTTAAATCATAGGAATGGCACCTCAGGCTCTAAGGGACAGTGTACTGGTGAGAGCCCCTGTTCTGCCACGTCAGTGGAAGTGGAGAACAGTACTCCAGGTGGCCACTAGAATTCAAAGGTTATTGGTGGGTTACAACCCATCACTAGTAGACAATCAGGGCTTGAGCTTATTCCACCTAGGAAAGGGGTGGAAACAACAGCCCAACTGAAGAGCATTTACACTAATGCATGCCTCATGAGCAACAGACAAGGGGAGATGAAAGCCATTGCTAGCTTAGAAAACTATAATGTAGTTGCCATCACGGAAACGTGGTGGGACGATTCGCACAACTGGAGTGCTGCCGTGGTTGGTTATAAACTCTTCAGGCAGGACAGGCTACAAAAGAGAGGCAGTGGGGTTGCCCTCTAAGTTAGAGAAAGTTTTGATTATGTTGAACTAAAATATGCTAATGATAGGGTTGAGTGCTTGTGGGTTAAAATCAGCAGTAAGTCAGACATAGTGGTGGGAGTCTGTTATCGGCCACCCAGCCAGGATGAGGAAACTGATGAGCTCTTCTATGAGCAACTAGGAGAACTCTCTCCCTTGTTCTTGTGAGAGACTTCAACCTTCCAGGCGTCTGCTGGAAGTATAACACAGCAAAAAGGAAACAGTCTAGGAGGTTCATCAAGTGTATGGAAGATAACTTTCTGACACAACTGTTGAGTGAACCAACTAGGGAAGGTGCCCCACTGGATCTGCTGTTTGTGAACAGAGAGGGTCTTGTAGGGGAGGTGACTGTTGGAGGACGCCTGGGGCTCAGTGATCACAAGATGACGGAATTCTCAGTTCTTGGAAGAGTAAGGAGGGGGGTCAGCAGAACCGCCACCTTGGACTTCTGGAGGGCAGACTTTGAACTGTTTGGAAGGCTGCTTGATAGTGACCAGTGTGAGACAGTTCTAAATGATGAAGGAGCCCAAGAGGGCTGGATGCTCCTCTAGAAAGAAATTCTGGCGGTGCAAGAGCAGAGCATCCCCGTGTGCTGTAAAATGATTCGGCAGGGAAGAAAAACATCTTTGTTTAACAGAGAGCTCTCTGTTGGTCTAAGGAAAAAGAGGAAAATGTGTGAGCTTTGGAAGAGGAGGCAGGCATCTCAGGAGGACTACAAGGAGCAAGTGAGATCATGTAGGCAAAAAATTAGAAAGGCTAAAGCCCAATGGGAACTTCAACTGGCCAGTTCAGTGAGAGATAATAAGAGATGTTTCTTCAAGTATACTAACAACAGGAAGACCAAGGAAAACCTCCCTCCCTTAGAGCAAGCAAGAGGAATGGTAGTAACAAAGGATGAGGACAAGGCAGAGGTACTTAATGCTTTCTTTGCCTCAGTCTTTAATAGTAAGGTAAGATGTTCTCTGGGCTCCAAGCCTCCTGAGCCAAAAGACTGTGAAGGTGAACGCTTAATGTTCCAAGAAGACTTGGTTAGAGACCTGCTTGGCCAGTTAGACGTCTGCAAGTCTATGGGGTTAGATGGGATACAGCCAAGGTTATTAAGGAAGCTGGCAGATGTCCTTGCCAAACCCCCTTCCCTCATTTATCAACAGTCCTGGCTGACTGGGGAAGTGCTGCTCGACTGGAGAATGGTAAATGTAATTACCACTTACAAGAAGGGTCAGAGGGAGGATCTTGGGAATTATAGGCCTGTCAGCTTGACCTCGGTACCAGGGAAAGTCATGGAGCAGATCATATTGAGTGCTGTCAGACGGCACATGCAAGACAGTCAGGTTATCAGACCCAGTCAACATGGGTTTATGAAAGGCAGGTCCTACCAAACCAAGCTGATCTCCTTCTGTGACAAGGTTACCTGTTTATTGGATGAGGAAAGGTGGTGGATGTGGTGTACCTGGACTTTTGAAAAGCCTTTGACACCATTTCTCACAGTATTCTGCTTGAGAAACTGGTTGCCATTGGCCTGGACAGGCACACCCTCTGCAGGGTAAAAAAGTGGTTGAATGCCTGGGCCCAAAGTGTGGTGGTAAATGGAGTTAAATCCAGTTGGAAACCAGTCACGAGTGGTGTCCACCAGGGTTCAGTGCTGGGTCCAGTCCTGTTCAATATCTTTATTAATGATCTGGACAAAGGGATCGAGTGCACCCTCAGCAAGTTGCAGATGACACCAAGCTGGGTGGCAGTGTTGATATGCTTGAAGGAAGGCAGGTGCTGCAAAGAGATTTGGACAGGCTGGATCGATGAGCTGAGACCAACGGGATGAGGTTTAACAAGACCAAATACTGAGTCCTGCACCTGGGACACAACAACCCCATGCAGTGTTACAGGCTTGGGGAAGATTGGCTGGAGAGCTGCCTGGAGGAGAAGGACCTGTGGGTGTTGATTGACAACCAGCCTGCAGTGTGCCCAGGTGGCCAAGAAAGCCAATGGCATCTTCACCTGTATCAAAACCAGTGTGGCCAGCAGGACAAGGGAGGCGATTGTGCCCCTGTACTTGGCACTGGTGAGGCCACACCTCGAGTACTGTGTGCAGTTCTGGGCCCCTCACTGCAAGAAGGACATTGAAGTGTTGGAGCACATCCAGAGAAGGGCAATGAGGCTAGTGATGGGGCTGGAGAACAAGTCCTGTGAGGAGCAGCTGAGGGAGCTGGGGTTGTTTCTCTTGGAGAACGGGAGGATGAGGGGAGACCTCATGGCTGTCTATGGCTGCCTGAAAGAAGGCTGTGGCAGAGTGAGTGTTGATCTCTTCTCACAAGTGACAGGTGATACAACAAGGGGAAATGTCCATAAGCTGCACCAGGGGAGGTTCAGACAGGATAACAGGAAGAATTTCTTTACCAAAAGGGTCGTCAGGCACTGAAACAGCTGCCCAGGGAGGTGATTGAGTCACCATCTCCGGAGGTGTTTAAAAAACGAATAGATGAGTTTTTGAAGAATATGGTTTAGCAGACGATGGGTACGGGTGGATTTGGTGATCTCCAAGGTCTTTTCCAACTGGAAGATTCTATGATTCTATATATTATATTTAGATCTTTACATATATTTCTAGGTACATGTCTTTATTACCTCTTGTAATAAGATGTTTACAATGAGCCACTTTCTTCCTCAGACCATTTTCCATGAAATAAAGTTTTCCAGTTTAACTTGCACGTAATTGCCTTTAACTACATTAAATACTAATTTAGATAAGCTTTTCTCCTGATAGAAAATCATCAAGCCTGTACTGGCTTTTTATTTAAGACTGAATACAAAACAAGGAATCACAAAAGCAGAAAGAACTAGAGGTGGGGAATATGATGGCAATTTTGGTAATAAATTCAATATTACTAGCATTTTGAGGCTACGATAAAACCATAGAAAATCTTAATGCATTGAAATGTTGTTGCTATGGTGTCATCTTTTTTCTGCATGTTCTGACAAAGTAAATACTTTGCAGCATTTATATAAGTTTTCAAGCTATCTGTAATACAGAGCGATAGAACTACTTGCTTTAAATGTTTAGAGTAAATGAATTTCAAATACAAAAACCACATTCCAACTAAAATTTATTTAGACTCTAAGGCTGTTATTCTTTCTCAGTCCCCAGAGCAGCTTTAATTTGAAGTTGAGGGCTTTATTTCTTGTTCTTTTCCTCAGTTTTACTCACAATAAGCACAGCCAATATTAATATTAAATAAGAAAGTACATTCAGTGGAACCAAGTACAAGATGTTATACACCTTCAACAAACATTCTAATAATTTGGATGTTAATCCCTTCTGGAAATTTCTTTTAAAAGAGGAAAAAAACCTAAAGCAACAGCCTGGGAAGAACCTGCTGCTGTAGTCTGTGCTGAAAATATGTACTGCAGCACACTTTTCAGGGGACTTAAGGGAAAAAAACTTTATCACTGTTGCTGGATTACATTTAGGCATACATGGGCCCTGCAGATGTTTTAGTTAAAATGACTTAAAATGAGATTCTTGAACTTCTGCATGCATAGAGTGGAGAGCTATGTGTGTATAAACTGGAAGTGCAAGCTTATCATTTGCATATAAACATCATAAAAATATAAATATCCCTGTACTAAATGCAAAATATTTATTTGGGTGCACAAAATGTGTCTGTTTAAATTGCGATATTTTATTTTTAACTACATAAATATTCTTGCATGTGATCATTCAGTCTTTGTGGCTGCATTGACCTGCTTTCTCAGAGATACAACTTTACATTTTTCAGGACATCCTTTGTATGTGAAGCGTGATGCAATTTTTTTTAATGAGCTAAAATACAGGACTGGGAATATAAGTTAACTGAGCATGTTACAAATACCATGACATTAATTCCATGACTTACATCATCAAGATTATTTTTCAAAAATTCTACTATATTCCATTAGGTGGACAATAAACAAATGACAGTTTATTAGCTCTTTAAATTCATTCCCCTTTCAGTAAATCTGGAAAGTGTATGACTATATAATGCCATTAAAAAACTATGAAATTGCAAGGAACTTTCAGATTGATATGTTATGAAAACCAGTATTTGTTTAAGCAATTTATGGTGAAGTATTGAAAACATAATACTAGTTCAAACCTGAATGTCATTGATAGCTAATTTTACTTTCAAATTAATTGGACTCTTTAGCATTCTGTTATTTGTAGAATAATGTCCACAGGTATAATTTTGTTGTTGTTGTTGATGCAATATTTACATATTTTATCCAGTTTCAAAGAGAATTATGATGTTTTTATACAACAGTTAGATGCCTATTTTTACACATTCACGATCTGGATTTTCTTTGGAAATTTTGTTGCTTGTTCAAGTGTCTCTTTAATTTTGTAAAAAATACTACTGTGTGAACTATATCCAAACAAATGTTTTACTTGAGTGTGTATAGATATGCAAAGCCTAACTATGAGCATAATACTGCCCTGACTGCATCTTAAAAGAGTGTTATTCTACTTCTATGCAACATATAGTCAGGAAAGGGTAGCCAATGTATACATCACTGTTAGTAGCCAGCTTTGTGTTTACCTTGACCCATGAAACTAAATTCTTATGGGACTGTGTTCACTGTCGTATGTTTTCTCAACTACTCAGTGTTCACATTGCAACTGTATTGGTCCTTCCTCAAACTATTTCTTAAAAAGCTTATGTAAAATACACCTGGAAGATTTCACAGTTCGGTCATAGAGTACTTAGAGCTACATAGAGACCAAAAGCAATATATTTCTACAAGTCATTTAACCTAGCTTTAATTTTTGTCTCTGAGTTGTAAAAGGTTAGTAAGCAAGTTTACACTTTTACCCACAAGGATATGCATCAACATGAGAAGTTTTCTAAAGCAGTGTTATGCATATGTTTTCAAGACTGCAGGGTTAGGATTCTAAGTTAGAAGTGCTTGGCTGAGGAAAGAAACTCGACTTCTGTGTTTAACTCTCTACGACTACATGTAAGGAGTTTCCAAACTAAATGATTCCACAGCTCTATGATTCTATAACCATCTTTCACTACAAAAATAATTCAGTACAAGTTTGGCAAAGTAAATGTGATGCTAACTAGATGATTAATTTCATTTCCATTACTAGAATCTTTTTCAATGATAACATACCATTATCCTGTGATTGTAGCAGTAAAATATCTGTTACGCATATACAGCTCTATTCACAACTTATCTCCATTGGTGATGTTGTATAAATAAGAATCACGTATTCCTGCTCCAGTACATACTCAGCTTCTCCGTGACTCTAATGTCAATGTTCCTTTCTTGAACTTGCTTCATGATTTGTTTATTTAGGTGTGTTAAGTGATGTCGGATATTAGGCTTTGCTTAAAGACAGCAATAATGACAATCAGCTCCAAAGATGAGAAGTGGCTTGAATTTCAGACCTTGAAATAACCTGCTTAGCAAGTTATCTCTATGCCTGGCATTATGTATTACTTGTAAATGAATACTAAATATAATATCTCAGAATTTATATACCATACTAAATTAAATCCTGGCCATTATCTGTCATGATGCTGAGTGCATTTTTAACTGTAGATCAGTTGATCTTTATGCTTAAGAACCAGAGGACAGTTTGCTACATCAACATTCAGTCTTGAAGATATTGAGGGACACAGCAAGATGGTGTGACACTAGCCTACAGTATAATATTGAAAACACCCCTTTTATGGGTTATTGAATTGAGGATGCATAAACGAAATTTCTTCTTCAGCCTTTTGTGCAGCTGTGCAAGGTCTTTGATCATGGTCTGTTCACTAATTGAACTCCAGAGAATAAAATTGCTTTATCTTTCTGCCTGTTGCCTTTTCCACACAGCAAAAATCTAAACAGAGGTAACAATATAAAGCACCCTCTCAATCAGCATAGGGGCACAACAGGATGTCCTGACCATAGAGGCAGTGTACCCTCAACTTGTTATTTAAGGGACAACCCTGGAAGATTTTCCTTAGATTTTCTTCATGTTTCTATGAGCTGCTGAATCACTGCGAAGAGGCTGGAAAATTACATCAGAGAAGTCCTATCAGGTAAAGTGAAACTCTGAAGACAGATGGAAAATAAGGTAAAAAATACAGACTAAAGTTTGTCTTCTGCTCCATCATAAGTGTGAGGTTAATAATTGTGAGATTGTTCTCCAGAGAAACTGAGCGTATTTAGCTTCTGATTGCCTTGAAGAACTAAAACTTCAGCTGGAGACATCCAGCAGGAGTAATAGTCTGTAGGGTTCTGAGTAAGAAAACTGAGTGCTTACAGGGATATTAAACATATGAACCATCTTAATGAAAGATATCCTTCATCTAGGTAAGTTGCAGCACAGTTCTTCACGATTTTTATATTTCTTGACACATGTCTGTGAAGCTTTACAGTTCAGGAATTCCTAGGTCTATGAACAGAGATGCCTTTGCCTTTGTGGTTCACTCTAGTTTAGTCAGACACTTCCCATAAACCCTTCTCTGGTGAGTTAAATCTGATTCCTGAGTTGCGGTCCTAAATGCTAGTTTCCAACTACACAGACAATTTGGCAAGGCAGAAGAGAAATATTGTGTGACATAAGTATTTTTATTTTGTCTTCAACAACTTTCCTTTCCTGTGACAAGAGAAGAAAGCATGACCAAAGGCTAAAATCACAACAAATGCTTCCATCTGAGGTCATCTAAAATATTGATTTTTACTTTTTTAACTGGACAACTGGTAATATTCTCCTATAACTATGGAGTAAATGAGTAATTAAAAACAATTTCAATGTTTGTCCTTCACAGAATTTGTTTATTCAGTTCACAACAGCTCAGTGCATTTTTATATGAATTTCTATCATCCATACTTTGTTTTTCCTTTTACCATTTTTCTGCCTTGCTGTGTTCTTTAATGAGTCCCTCTAAGAAATGGCTGTTATTGCTATTAAGTAATGGAAAAAACAGGCAATGTCTTGCTTTCTTTTTTTTTTTATTTTGAGCACAGTCACTACTGCATCCAATAACCAATTTTCCTTTACCAGGCAGCGAACACCACATAGGTTTCATTTTATAATCCAGAAAAAAAAAGTCACAGCCAAATTAGTTGTTACTAGAAATACTGAGAAGATTCCCTTTATCTTCACTGTCTCTACACACAGCAGAGAGAGAAAGAGATACTATTTAACCTTGAGAAGAGCAGATTTAATTGTTGGCATATTTTTAGGCAAGCCTTTGAGTTTACTGTTCTGATTTTGTGTGAAGAAAATTCCAAGCTAGAGGCTGAAGCAGTGAAGTTGTCTATAGATAGACAGAGTATTTGTTTCTGTAAAACAGGCATAATTAGTCTTATCCATGCAATTATAGAAACAGAAATACATTCTCAAAGCTTAGACGTATGCTTTTATTTAGTACTGATTCACTGGAGAGGAAATCTCTCCCATCTTATTAATACATATTTATACTTGGGTGGGTTTTTTTTCCTGAAAAGATTTCATTTTAAAACTATATCCAACACTCTTCTAGTTCATAACACTGGAAAGACCCAAGCGTCTCATCACCAAAAAGCCCCCAGCCTTCAAGGTAGACAGTGCTAACTGTGCTTCTTACAAACCTAAGGTTATTAGTAATCTGAGGTAAAGTTGGGAAAAACATCTTTCTGATACAAATCAGACACAGGCAAAGCACTAATTCTCTTTTCTGAAATGTCTACTTTTTGCAGCTGCAAAATGAAATAACGCTTTCTTGCTCGCTTTGACATAAAATAGAAATACTTGCCTAATGATCAAATTATTAAAAAAATCGAACATACGCGTTCAAATGCAAAGGCCATTTTTCACACTTTTTAAACCAACATTTTTTTTTTCCTGATTTTAGCATTTAATAGGATGAGTTATTTCACAAGCACAATTCCCCACCTTATCATTACGTGCATAATAAAGTCAGATTGTGCACAGGCAAGATAAATCCAAGTGTTTCTCTTCGATTTGCAAGTGGTGAGATTTCAGAGATTTTCTTTATTATGCAGTGTGCATATTTTGTGCTACAAAGCTTTATAGCCTCAGAATGGTTTTCTGTAACATTTTTTAAAAGATACCAATAGCGTGCAAGTTAATATTTAAATTAGACTTAAAAGAGCATAAAACTAATAATCACCATATCTACATGGTGCTGTCAAACATGAATAGTGATCATTGTGCTATTAATATCAGTAATTTTTCTGGGAAGCATTTAAACTTGGCATTACTATCATTACTGAATGTGTTTATATCAGCTACTATAATAGCTTTTCTGATGCCATAAATTTCTTCAGTTAATTATAAACAAATTGTCATACTTAATTAATGGGTCTTGCTAATAATATATTATCTCAGATATGTGTGAATGGTCTCCAGTTACTAGCAGTGATGCAGCTCAATTAATGATGCCAAACACTATAACCTTGTTAATACCAAAAGGCACACAAGTATTCCTAGAAAAGAAAATCAGGTGTCTTCAATACAGAAACAAAGCAAGATTGTGCTGAGTTGAGGGCAAAATGATACTGTCATGTTAAGTTTAAGTAACTCCGAACTTACATTCTCTAATAGAGAAAAATCTTGCCTAATACTTAACCTCTCACAGAATTAACAACAAATACACAATGCAAACTAAGTGTCATGTCACTTGTCAGCTCAGTCAGAAATCAGCAGCTACAGCTTTGTTCCTGTGTAGAACAAGGAAATACAGGGAAAACAAGGCATACAAAATTCTTCAGTTTTCTTTAGCAGAACTCTTGTTATTAGAATTTAATGAGCTATCTGGATGCAGTTTCACAGAAACATTTAAACTATTTGTCTGTGCAAGTTAGAACTTCAGGTTATGCAGGGGCTTCATGGGAGACAGTGGTATCCCAGGGCCTCGTCCCTTGGTGTGGTTTGGTAGCAGGGCCTTGCTAGTGGTAGGACTTGTAAGATTCAAGGGATACTTCTGATTCTCATATATACTAGTGAAAAGAGTGTTATCTACTAGGTCACTCAAGCTAGTAGGTAAGGCAGGTGAGTTCAGTTAGCTATAAGGAAAAACTGAGAAGATATTCAGGTTGAATAAACTATGCTTTTCTTTAAGATTCTGGGACTAACTTTGGAAAGTTTTGATGCTTAATCCAATTTTATTCAATAGTTCAGTGGTCTTGGTGTCTAACTCTACCTGAGGAGCATTAAAATCATGTTATTTCTCCAGCAAAGGAATTAAAAGGCTATTGGCCCATTTAGGAGAGAAAAAGGGAATTATAAGGATGCTGTTATAATTCTCAAGGGAATCATTTAAGTTTGAAGTAACCATTTTTTTATTACAAAATTCTCCATATTTCCAATCATAACTTTTACAAACAGTATGAACAAAAATAAAAGAAGTTGGGTCTTTGTTTTGTTCTCTTCCAAGTGAAGGGCTCAACACAAGTAGTGCAAGAATCTTTTTATGGTGCCTCATCTTGACTTTCAGGTTTAGCTATGCCTATCAGGAAGCACCACATGTCCATGAGTAATATATGGCATATAAGCAACAAATTTCTGTGTCTTCCTGCAAAAGTGATACCACAATTTTTCCTCTTTATGTTATCCCATCCAGTCTGAAGAGAATTTATCCAGACCTTACATTCTTAAAGGGTATAAAAGTCTTATGCTCCAACAGCCTATTTAATCTATTATGTCGTTTCTGAAAGACAGAAGCTTTTATTTTACATTAGTTCATGTATTTTTTTACAATTGTGTATTTAATAGTATCAATTCATTATCTTTTGTTAAATTCAAGTCAGTTCTTCCTATAATAAGTGATGAAAAGAAATATCACCATTTTGTTGCAAAAATTTCAGCTACTTGCCCCAGAAATAATAAAGAATTCTTTACAAATGACCCAAAAAGAAACACTGAAAGATTAAAAACTCTGTTTTCTCCTTTTCTGCCAGCCACAGAAATTATTCCTGTTAACTTTGTGCTTATATAGTGTGATTGTTTATATCCAAGTTCTCTGAGTTATCTACATTATCATTTAATCCTATAGACATCTATAAGTACCTAGCAAATTCCTGAGGGCTGTAAAAATTAACTTGAAGGAATAAAATAAATGACTGAATTAGCAATGTGAATTACCCATTCATTAGTGGAGCCAGTGTATGTGACTATTATAGTGTAGTGTAGGCTGGTACTTGGATGGTTGAAGATTGGTTTGCTTGGTAACAGTTCTATTACTTCCTTCTTGGGGAGTAGAAGAGAGGTAGAATGAAAGAGAAGGAGGGATGAGAAAGATGGAGCAAAACCCCAGCTTTACTCTGGGAACACAAATCAAAACTCTTTGGTAAAATCCACCCTTGAAAATGAGATGTTTTAATATTTCTTTCTAATTCCACTAATTGCCAGGGAAAGCCATGCTGGAGACAGACCATACGCCAAGCCACAGAATGTAATTGGCTCTAGAGAAAGGATTGTTCATGGCAGACTTTGGCTCTCTGAACATTTGTGCAAACTATGTTACCACTGACCTTTGAAATTACATTGCAAAAAATAGAAAAACATTTGAGCAGTCTCTCCACTTCTTTATTGAAATTAATATGTCATTTAATGCTAAGCAGCCTAAAATACAGATTCTACTAGATCTGCTTAGCGGATCTCAGTTATTGCCTAGTGCATGAAAATTGCTTGTAGCTTAGATTGGCCTTTCACCTTTAGAAGGCAAGGATTTTATGTCCAAGTCCTTGTAACAATAAAATGTTGTGGTGGGTTGACCCTGTCAGGATGGCATGTGCCCACCAAAGTTGCTCTATCAAATCCCTCCTCAGATGGACAAAGGAGAGAAAATATTATGGAAGGCTTTTGGGTCGATATAAGGGTGGGGACAGGTCACTCACCAATTACCATCACAGGCAAACCAGACTTGACTTGATGAAAAATAGTTTAATTTATTACCAAACAAATCAGAATAGGATAATGGAAAAAAACCCAAATCTTAAAAACCCTCTCCCTGCTCCAGCCTTTTTAACTTGCTTAAAAAGCTTTTGCC
Source organism: Tapera naevia (assembly GCA_033556795.1). Taxonomy (NCBI): domain Eukaryota; kingdom Metazoa; phylum Chordata; class Aves; order Cuculiformes; family Neomorphidae; genus Tapera; species Tapera naevia. The sequence goes on from JAUMJJ010000048.1 coordinate 7,351,879, forward strand.
ATTTTCTCCACTCAGAATCAGTATGATTTTGTCATGTTTCAGCATTCTTAAAACAGTCAAGTTCATTATAAGGATCAGGGATTTTCTGTCAAAGGTGGACATAAGCCATACACATTCATCCTTATTCTCACCTGTTTTCAGTTCAGAAAATGCTGAGAGTTTTTGGCAGAAGGATCTCTGTTAACCTTTTTCTGTCCTCCACTATCGATTATCAAGCTAACAGTTCTCATAGATAGATATCTACACTTTAATTTTTGAGTGCCCATGTCTAGAGCTACAGTCCCAATGCACTGATTTATTTCACTGTTCATTACAGATCAGGTATTGCTACTGCTATTGTCATTTTCTTAACAGCATCCACATGAATAATAGCTGCGTTCCCTGCCTTTTTTAAATTACCATCCTGACCTAAAACATCTCTTACTTTTATCCTAAGAATAAAGAAATTTTTTACCAAAAAAGTCCCCAAAAAGAGATAAAGCATTAGCCACAATGTACCCATAAACATTTTCTTTTATAACCATATTTGAATCTAAACTTAAGTGCAAGTTCTTGTCATGTCAAATAGTTACATAATAAGAAACTCTGCTTTATTTTGAAACATTGTTCTCCAGTCTGATTTTACTTGGCACTGATGCCACGTTGATCTTGCCTGACCTACTTCACAGCAAGATTTACTCTGCTTCTCTTGAACTACACTTTTCTTTCTTGTCTCATGGGATTCACCTCAAACACAAGAACTGTTACATCAACAGAATTAACTGATAAATAGGGGAGATTTTATAGCAAATGAAGCACAAAGTATCTCACAATGCTGTAGAGATAACATGACCTTAATGAGAAGGTCCAGTGTTTTCTTCACTTAAATACAGAGAGTAATTTGGGCTGAACAAGAATTCTCCTGAGTTTATGTATAGAGGGCTCTCCCACTTCCTACCAGCAACAACTTGGTAACACTTGACGTGTTTAGGAAAAAAAAAAAGGCACTTCTAAAATAAACCACCAAATCTTTAACAAAATTTCTTCATTAAAAATATGAGTAAATATTTCACCAAGTAATAACCTGCTTTATCTAATGAAAAGTAACACGCTTACTGCCTTGTGCCATCAGAACTGCAAGCAGCACATATCTATGAGCCAGCAATTTATACTTGTTCAATCTCTTTTATCCTCTCTCTTCTTTTCTGCTTAACAACGTAAGAAACCTGCTGGTAAAAACAGCTTTAAATCACTAGGTTTGCACAGCAAATAATTAACAGTGACCTTCCTATAACTTGTTTATGTATGTACTGAGGGGGAAATTCTTCCTTACATGAAAGTAGACAGCAAGAAAGATGCTTGACGTAAGCTGTAGATTTAAACAAAAAAAAGTGCCATTTTACTATCTATGCGTAATTTCAAATATAGAGACTCAAGAGCACCATCAGATCTGGCTATGAGTACTGCAGATCATCTGATGACTTGACTTAATTCTGGTGAATTGCACAGTACTAGAATCTTCATCTTGGTGCCAAAGACTATTCAAGATGTCATTTAAAATATCTACTGTAGTAATGTCATATCCCATTATAGATTTTGACAAAAAAACATAAAATCATCCTGCAGAATTTCTTACATGGTATCAATCTATAGCATAACTTGTTTACTGAGAAGCTTTTTGAGTCATTATGAAATTCTGCACATAGTGAAATAATTTATGGCTGTACTTACTACCAAAGAAAAACTTCATATGACCACAATAATTACAAACCTGCACAGAACAGAACAATTAAAATGTAGGCAACATAAAATGTTATTGTTTTTCAATGAGCAACTAAGATGCAGATTCTACAATTGGAAAATCTTCCAGAGGTTAGGACCTGGGACATGCATCTGCTGAGTTTGCCTTCTGTGTAGCAACACTGACAGAGAACGCAGTTGAAGGGGATTCATATTTACATATCTCACCAGGGTAAACAAGAACAGGTACCGTGAATTACTTGTTTACGGAGCTGTATTTGGGCTGCACTGCTACAGTAATAGTTGTTTTTCTTTTTCTTTAAACCTAGCCTTAAAGCCCAGAAAAGACTTGCTATATTCTGTTCATGAGTGTACAATATAAGGATTTATAATCCAAGTTAAAAATGTTTAAGACAATATAATGGTTGTTGGCTCCTTAGGCAGCACAGACCAGAACGTTACTGAACAACTAGAGATGTGAAACATTAAGACATGGGACTGTAACTCCACTATATCATCTGATTTAAGATTTTTCAAGAAGGGTTGTCATTTTATGGTCACTGACAATTCTGGCTTAAAAACCTTAAATGTCAGAGGCTGCCAAATTTATAGTGATCTAAACTTTAAACTACATTTTAATTCACTCATGAGATTATGCATAACAGAAATATGTGCATCAGAATCAGGCCCTGGTATAAAATGGATCTTTACAGTCAAGTAGCTTCCTTATCTACCTCCTGACTACAGTAATAATTTACTTCAAGTGATGATAATCATCGATTTAATTTTTAAGTCTGCAGTCACTGAGATTCAAAACAAAGATTAAATGGAAAAACGCCTTAAGCCTACTCATCACAGAGACTGTTGGTACCTTTACACATTTTATTAAATAAAATTATTTCATTAACTGTAATAATTAAAAAGACTGGATACTAATTTAGGACCTAGATTTTCCTGCTTTTGGACCTAATCCTTCATTATTATGGCAATCCAACAGAAAAGTATCTCTATGAGCATTGCATTGGCAAAGAGCCATTAAGAAAAGGCAATCAGTACCTCCATACAGCACAAAAAGGGACAAAGATATGTGATGAAAAGCGCTTTTGCACGCAGTCCGTGATACGGAATTCTAGTTTGCAAAAGTAATGTCGTAAGACAAGGACTTTCTTTTCAATCATTACCTATCTGAAATCTTGAATCACTAATGTAACAGACATAAAGATTTCAGGTTTTAAACTAAATGGGTACTGGAATACTTTGTCTCTATTCTTTATATAACTTCTGAGAACCTGGCCGTATCTTGACTGATTATAAGATTTACATGATTGTGCAGCTTTACAAACAACTGCATCCATGTAACAATGGGTATTTTGTGCTGCACAGATTTGTTCAGTGGCTCAATTTGTGAAACAACTCAAATTCTTCCTCACATTAAAAGGTGGTAGAATCTTACTCAACATTTTGACAAATCTTTCTGCACCAAAGTAACTCTGCATACAGAGAAAACAGGTACCAGTCCATTCAACTGGCATGAAAACTTCAGAGAAGTTTTTGATTGTGGAAGTTTATATTTTATTAAACCAAGATTATTTGAGATTTTATATTAAATATTTGATCAATAAGCTACAAGATGTTTAAAGTACCTCACTGAAAGTTTTTTTTAGGAAAAGTTTTCCATCCAGTAATTATTTATGACTGCCCACTTACGACTTAGTTCCTCATAGAATTCATTACATCCAGAGTTACTTCTCAATAACTTATTTCTATTTGCTTTTCTGTTGAATAGAGAATATGACCCTGCTGAAAAATAAAGTTCTCAGGTAACCTATCAGAATAGACTATTCCATTTATAGTAAACACTATTTGTTCCTTGGTCTGATAAGAGTTTAATTACTACGTAATTTACCCTTTCTTTTTTATTGTATACTACCTAGTGATGAGGATGCACAAAAGAAATGGAGAAGGTTTCGGTGACTGCAGGTGCTAAGGTACCTTTGGTGCAATGTCATATTTCTTGAGCTGATCTAGAGGCAGACAAGGTGCCCAAGACCTCTACCAGGCTGAAGGCTAGGGAGTGGTTCTGGGCCACATGGGAGGATGGATTAGGTCCTCAAATCTTTAGATTTCATCTACAACCTCTTTCTTTAGCCAGATAACAGAATTTTAAGACATTTTCTACTATACGTTTGTATTCCTGAGCAAAGACAAAGAAGTAAGAACTACTCATTTCCAATGGCACTCAGGAAGTCCAGATAAGCAAAGTTAATATTTTTTCTCACTTCTTGTACTTCTGTTCATTAGTCTGCTATTATGAATGTTTAAAAACCCGTTGTCCCCTTCAAATTGTTGCGGATTTTTTTGATTAAACCATTTCACTAAGGAAAGTGCTCCTCTTCTCTCTTGCTTCATCTATCTTAATAACTGTGCACAGGAAATAATGAACAATATTCCTGCTTTGTTATTTTACTAGCACAGAATAAAAACCAGGTTAGTCCAATATCTTTTCATTGGATAACAGGTGAAATAAGGGATGAATCCCTAGAAGAATGCTGAAAATTAAGAAAAGGAAATGCTTAGAAATTATGTTGACTCAATAAAAGGCAGTCCCAAGAATGCAGATCTGATGTATGCCTTAAAAAACCTCTTTATCAACAACTAAAGTTTTTGCAGAGTGGATAACATCCAGAGAAAAACTGTTGCTAGCAAATGCAAATCTTTTGGAATCTATTCTTATAAGCTGACCTGTTCAAAAATGCAACATGCTTGGATTTTAATCACCTTTGCAAACAAGAAATATGAATCATTCGCTTGTCTTTGGCTACTTTTTGTTTCATAACAACATCAGTTCACACATTTCTGACATTTCAGCTGCTTCTGAAACCTGGAGTCCAGGAATAAGAGAGAAGTCACTCCTCAGAGAAGACTTGCCCCCTGGCCTACAGCCTTCTTTTGTGGCGCTTCACCATCAAAAGGTCCTACAAAGTGGAGATGATGTGTGACATCCTCAAGTGACACAGTGCATGGTGCCTCATACACAAGACAATTAAATCACTAAAGTCTGTCTTCAACCAGGGAAAACTTTTTATCATCAAAAACCTACAACATGACAGATTCTAGTCACATCTCACATAGCGTTTTCTGAGGAAGGAAAGGTCTCAAAGAAACTCTTATTTAGCTATTGTGCTGGTGGCTAACGGGGGTGATGTGGAATTCAATCTAAGCCTGTCCTAAAACTGTATCCCTCAGGTCTACTTCTTGTTAGATACTTGCACTGTTCACAGTCTGGCATTGTGACACAGCACTTCTCACAAAACAGCAATACCTCCAATGTCTGAACAATGTCATACAAAGGTCAAGAAACTGCCAAGGCCTTTATACAATTACTCATTTACCCTTATAAAAACAATTTCCTGTTAACAGATGAAGGAAGTTTTGTAGACACATCCATGGTGCTCTACCTTAAGCATGACTAAACTCAGGTTTCCTCCCACACACACCATTTCACTTATTCCAAATACTGTAACATAGAGACTGTGACACCAGGCTATGATGAAAGAGTGTACAACTATACTATAGGCAACTGTCGAAATAACAATAGCTAGAAAATCAAAACCCTTCCAGTAAGAGTATTAAAAGATTATTTTGGAGAAAGGTGTGAATAACTTGAAATCAAGACATGTATTAACACAAATACATGTTGCAGACCTCAGTCATGAACAGTACTCTCTTGTGAATCAGAGGTACTTGCAAGCACTGGGGTTAAAAAAACATGAGAAAGCACACCTTCACATTTCATGACATTTCTCTCAAAAGGACCACCATGTATGATCAGCTCAGTTTTTTCCTTCATTATCAATCACCTAGAAATTTCAAAACTCTTAATGAATGACATTTGAAACATTTTGCTTTGGAAGTATTAAATAGTTTCATTTCACACTTTTCACTCAAAAATCAAACTTTTTAACAGTAGGGGAAAAAATGTTTGTTTTGATTTGTTAAAATCCCAGTTTTCACAAAGAACATTTTGATTATAAGAGTCAGTTAACTCTCAGAATACTCACAGGCATTCTGTAGCCTTTAAGCAGAGTGTTTCTCCTCTTTAGTTATTTTAGTTACTGACAGGTGGAGCTTATTTCTCTGGACACAAAGTGCTGTGTGACTAGGGAGACTCACCATCCTTCCCTATCTTCTTCTGAGCGGGAGATCAGCCTTAGGAAAAATCTGTAGAAACAGACTATAAATTACTGTCTCTTCTATTAAGATTTTGTGACATCAACAAATGGTGTGTTGCTATCTTCCCTTACAAATAAAATAATCAGAGAAAGAGAAAACACAGGAACTGCCTTTTTCTTACAGAAGATCTTTTATAGCTGGAAAAGTCAGGCATGTATCCCAGCCTTGTGCCTGAAGAGCATCACCATATTTCCTTGCTGGCAAATTTAGTTTACACTGGAAGTAAAGTTTGGACTCACAGTAAGGAAACAAATAGAGAAGCGGAAAATTTCTAGCAGTGAAAAATTCTTTACTTCACTCAATCACAACAAATGCATACAGCTACCCATTATCACTTTAATAGCCTGTTCAAAGAGATCGTTCTCCCCTCAAACAGATAATTTCCTTTCCTCTATTGTACAGTCAACAAACTTCCCTTTACTTATTACCTAAGACAAGATTTTAACTCAGACTACAAGAAATTAAATATTAGCACTTATTGCACCACCCATTTGCAAAAAGTAATTTCCACAGAGCAAGATAATTAAAAGTTATCTTTCACATCATAAGATTTCTGTGGGATAAGCATGGCAAAAAGGAAAAAATATATTTTAGGAAGTAGGGTTTCTTTAAAATAGCTTTCCAGTCAAGTGTTGCAGAGGAATACATTTTATCCCTCTATAACTTTTCTCACGTATTCTCTAATACACATAAAACCCAAATAAGTTTCTTGCACTTAATTTTAAAATATAAAATATTTACAAAGAAATATATAAAACACAAATGCCTCTATACTGTAGGAATAATTATAAGTGTAAATAGTTTTGAAGAGTAAAGTGACAGTCAAATGCAGACCTCCTTTGTAAAATATCTTATTGTATTTACACATAAAATCCTGAGAACTCCCTGCCATGAGGAACACCAAGTACAAGCATTGAGTTACTCCCCCTCATCATCACTAAGTGTATCATTTGACACCTGAAGATAAGCCTAATGACTCAGAGGAAACCAAGAATATTAAAAAAAACAAGGCTTCAGTAAGAACAGCTTGCAAAATGGGGATGTTCTCTCTCTGTAAGCATCTGAACAGGACACAGAAACACTGCCAGGATAAGCAGGCAAAAATAAAAGAGAAAACCTCCAAAGCAAATGCAAAACAAGTCCATAGCTGCATTTTTCTCAAATTCTCTGGGACCAACCCTTTACACACCAAGCAGTTAAGAAATTTGGATTTGGATGCGAAATCAAGTTCATTTATAGTCTACTTGAGCTCAAATACAGAATTCAGGCCTTTTCCAATGATGTTCCATAACCTTTTACAATATCATAGCTTACTGAAGCAACAAGTCATACACCTTTTAGGATAATAATGTGATAAGGTTAGTTTGCCAGCCAACTGGCTACCAAAGACAAGTGTTCAGTGATATAGAGGTCTTGGTGGATCATTCAGCACTCATTACAATTTGAATCCATCACAGACAGCCATGAAAGATACTTCTTTCAATTATGCTGGCTTTTTTAAAGGAAGAGGAGATTTATTTTGGAAATATTAATATCTTTTTTTCTCTGCACATTACAGCTGGCAGGATAGACTGTGCTGTCCTAACAACACCATACAAAAGGCATCTTAAGGAGGCAAAACTACAAAGTGAACTGAGAACAAACATAGGTTCCTGCTCTCTGTCTGGCAGGAGTCTCTAAATAGAGACAAACCAGGCTGCCATGCAGATTGTTAGTTAAGCTGGTTAAGTGACACAATTAGCTTAGAGGGAGGAAATCCTATACAAAAAGTCAGTAGCAGCAATGAAGAGAAACTTTGTCTCATCAACGCTTAGTACTGAACGCCTACACTTTCTACCCTGTTTCTTCAGCACACATGGAGTTTGTTCATTTTCAATTTTGTAGAGCACATCTACTCTGACTGAAAAACTCTTGAAGGGCTGAAAACTCAGACAGATATTGTGTGCTTCAAAAGTTTATTTTCTGTAGTGGATGGCTGATACAGGAATTATACATAGAGAACTCAATTTTCTCATCTCAGTGAGGATGATGTGAAGACTACATATGCAATTATTCAAACTGCTTGAGTTACTTTTGGTAGAGAATGTTAATTCAGCTTAAACTCTTTTCTGAGCATAATCTGAGCCTAAATAGTACAGTAATATAAATTAAAAAAAAAAATTACAGTAGCTACATTTTAAGACCTATTGTTTATTTCCCAGTCTAGAACAGCAAAAGCTTCCCACTATTTGGAAGAAACAAGCAAATGAACATCTGTGGATCTTGTCAAATCTAACACAGCTTCGAATTAATAGTTTCTGTTGCCTTCTCAGCAAAGTTTAACACTTTGAACACTTCTATATGAATATAACACAGATAATAGTTCAGTGAACTTGCTACACTATAATAACTTAACAACTGGATGCATCAATGATAGTAACTTTTCTGAGTCAAGATCCAGTGTTCCACTCCCGAGGAAAGGCAATGGATATTTGGTTGCACCAAGAGCATTGGACTATCTGATTTCAGGACTGTAAGAACAGAAGGAAAATCCTCCAGAACATTCCCACTGGCACTCTGACTGCTGTGGCCAAACTCTGAAGAAGATTTAATGAAACCTTTAGGGTAAAATTCACCAGGAGCAATTTCAGGATAACAATAACTAACAGTAAAACATCAGCAAATCTCAGAACTCTTTACAACACATCATTCATGTCTTCTATAGCTTGCAGCAATAGAAACAGAGACAGACACAATAGTAAAAGCTAGTCTCATAATGGTGTGAGTTGTTCCTGTAGGTCAAAGGAATGGGTCAGAATTAAACCTGCATCCTCTTTTTCTGGATTTATAGCATTTGTCGCAAACACTAAATGGGACTAACCTAGAGTTTGTTGTAATAAACTTCAAAATCTCACAGACAGACAAAGGAGCTTTGCAGCAAATCTTACACATGTGAACGCCATAACTCAGACACTTAAGAAACACAAACTGTGAGCTTTTTGGAGTACTCATTTACAGGAAATGCAATCAAGTGAAACATCATTAATTTTATTATACCCTCATCTATTTACTTTGCACCTGCATACAGTCTCTGGTCTCTCTGTAGAATTCCCTCTCACAACATTGTGTGTGTTCCAATCCCATCAAAGTCCGAGAGGCTTGAGACTCTTTGTGCTCTCCCATGAATGTGTCCTTTATGATTTCCAAAAGCTGTGTATATCATTTAAAGTAATAAAGGATGCATGTACTGACAGTCTATAAGTAATATAATCCCAATAATATGCTCTAGTGATTTAATTATAATAACAAAAAACAAAACTGAACTGGAGATAATAATTCTCATTTCTTAGCTCACTACCTTACCCTACAATGCTTCCTTCCACATGCAATCAAATAACCTAAATATTTAACTGAACAACAACCAGAGCAATGACTTGGAAACTGCTGGCATCAGTGATTTTAGACTATAAAAAACAGCTCATTACCTTTTTCCTTAAACACTATTGTCCAATAAAATGAAATTACGAACAAGGGACACAGAATTTTCCTTTCTGCTTTTTTTCTAGTAGAAAATAACCACCTTAATACAGGAAATACCAATACTACATTATCTGCTTGACAAGACCACTGGGAAGAACAAATGTGGTGCAAATCCTGAAAATGCCTTGACTTGGAGAACACGTGCTTCATTCTGTTTTGAACTCAGTTATCACTGACCCTCCATCAATCACCTGTTACTCCATTGTTGATAATTGACTGTGAATATCATATGAATATGTGCTAAATCATGCAGCTGAGTGTACTGCATCTGATTGGGATGGCTGTACAGCACAGTCTCAGGGTTTTCTCTTTTTCGCAGACACTCCTTCTTAGTGAGTAGACTGGAGGTGGGCAACTTGCAAGAAGACACAACCTGGACAGCTGACCCAAACAGATCAAAGGGATATTCCATGTCATGCAACACCATGCTCAGCAATAAGAACCGAAGGGGGGGGATTTTGGAGATGTATACATTGCTCTAAGACTTTCTAGGCCTACTAGTTTACTTGTGGGAGGTGGTTAGTAATGGCCATCAGATCATTAGTTTGGGGTTTTTTATCTTCCTTTTTCATGTCTATCTCAATACACAAGATTTCTCACTCTGGGGGCAAGTGTGGTGCTTAGCTGCTGGCTGGGGTAAATCCACCACTCAGAGATTAAAAAATAAAATTCACATCTGTGAAATGGAACATATCAGTTTGCAGGACCCCTTTTCTGTCAATGCTAAAGATCTCCTTTCCTCTGAGCAGTCTGGAGTAGTGAGACGCTATGAGGCCTAGGAAATAAGTGAGTCTCAGAGCCATATTAGGAAGAGTATTGTCTTACGTGAATTTGCAAAATGAAGTGGAATCCAAGTTTTCTTTAAGGCTTTTACAGACATTTAACTATATATTTAAAATTACAATTGTGGGAAAGTGATTTGGGAGTAAAAATTAGATTGTTTTGAACAACTGATATAAACAGATCTTAGTGCTATTGATTGCTCCTTCTCAAGTGGAGATACAGTGTGTTGATGAGAGGATCATTGAAGGGTACCAGGTGGTTTAAAGGAGAATGAACAAGACTATAGTTTGCAGGTCTGCAGTTGTGATTCCCACTGTCATTCTCCATATGACCACTCTGCTGAATGGAACTGGTCACACAAGACCTTCAGGAAGATGTCCAGATTGTGTTAAGAAATAGTATAACTTTCAGTTTAAATCTTTTCAGAATATCTCTGTAACTTTCAAAGCTGTTGGTCCAAGGTGTTCTCTTTCTGGCTTTGAGGAAAAAGTTCTTCACTGAAAGGGTGATCGGCCGTTGGAATGCGCTGCCCAGGGAGGTGGTGGAATCGCCGACCCTGGAGGTGTTCAAGGGGAGACTGGATGAGGCACTGAGTGCCATGGTTTAGATGATGGTTGGTGTTAGTGTGGGTGTTAGTGTTGGGTTATAGGTTGGACTTGATGATCTCAGAGGTCCTTTCCAACCTTATGATACTGTGATACTGTGATACTGTGAAAACTGTATCATTTTACTGTGTAGGTGGCAGCAGCTCAAGCTAAACATACTGCTTCATTTTCTGAATGTAGAAACAATTTAAAAAAATACTTTTTTCTATGCTTTATTTATGTAGCATATCATTTAGATATAGGAATATCTCAATACTAAGGAAAGTAGTAAGACAAATCCACCACCAGCAGACTGGCATAGAAATCAACAGATTTCAGAGCTAGTGAGACCAAACTAAGTTAAAACGTTGCTGTTGTTTACCACTGGAAAAGGGACTGCTCAAATTTTAGAAGATTCTTTAGAGATACTTAAAATCAATTATTTGTATATTGAAATGTAAATTGCAGTATGTAACTATTGCTGTCAGGTTACAAAAATCTTTTCAAAAGCCTGCAATGCAAATTGCAAATGTTCATTATGCATGTTACCAGCTTTGAAGAACCAGCTGTTTATTAGCAATGGATCTTGTAAGCTGCACTTCAGTTTTTTGCTACTGGAGTTCCTTGAAAGTTTGCAAATATTTGTGATTTATTGTTCATATTTTTGCTTATTTAATGCCAAAATCTCTGAATGCTTTTATTTTTTTTGCATTACCATGTGAGCTTAAAAGTTAAATATGGAGCAATAAATGAGAAGATCAAATGATAGATCACAAGATATATTAGTATTCCTCTTGCATTAGCAGCAAGTTCAAAATAATGGGCCCCACATGTTAAGGCGCCTTTGAAGCAGGCAAAATGTTTTGCAATACTAGGTAATGTGCTATGCAAGACAGAAAGTACCTAAGGGAGGTGGATGGTGAGCATAAGAAAATGGGACAATAGCTAATCACACATTTAGCTTGGTTAATAAAATTAAAAATTTGTTCCATGTATCATTTAATTTAGTTCAGTTTATTGTCCCTTGGAAAATTGATTAAAAACATCAAATGCAAAATGCTCTCAAAATAACTCTTAAGCATAAAACTACAACCTCCATTACATTCTTTTAATTTCCTCCAATTTAAAATCCAAATTTGAACATAACTCTGGGAGGAAAAAAAGTCACATGCTCAGAGGTTTCTTTTCTTCTTCTGAAACAAGAGACTTAGGCTTCCTCTTCACCTTTCTGTGCAGGTTTTAGATTGAAGACATGGAAACTGGACATTTCCTTCCTGAAGCTGACCAGCTATTCCTTTCCTCGTAGTAATTCTTCACTGTTTTTTCATGCTACGAGAGCCCTGAACAATGCCATGCTGTGCACTGCTTTATAGATAAGCAGGTATGTTTCACAGCTGGATGGTCTCTTGGTTCAGAGAAGCACTCAGGTAGGTAACTAATCTCAGTTACACCCCAGGCTGTCAGAGGTGTCCAGGGTGACTCTGAAAATCTCCAAGACAATTAACCCTTAATACTCACTGCAAGCAAATGGCCTAGATAGTTCCAATAACATTACCAAGACTTAGTTCTTGGTAATGTTCAGTAAAGTGATGATTATTTTTCCATTTTTTTTCTAAAATAGAAATACTAATTCTTGTTTTTCTCAATTTCAATTTGTCTTGTATATTTATGTGTTAACCTCTTCTGAGTAAAGACTACATGCCTATCAAATGTGTGTGCAGTGATGTAAATCGGTATTGATCATACTATTTTGAAGTATGAGTAAAGAAAATACACTACAAAAAGAGGGAACTATGTGTTTTGTCATAAAAATTAAAAATATTTAAGCATTCCAGGAATCTGTTTACAGATCTCACAGAAAGATAGTTTCAATTATAATAAAGGCCTGTCAATCAGTTCTTTCAATACAAGCACATGCTGTAGATTTGGTAGTAAAGTGTTTGATTTGTAATGCTGTTAAATGGTTAAATATTGTGACTTTTCAACCTTCAAGGTGTTGTGTGTGTTCTTTAGGCTCTCAATTAATCCTCATGCTCATCCTGTTTACTTGATTACTCCTCTTGAAGTAAATTGGTCAATGCTGCCAGTGCCAATTGCTCCAAGAGAAACAGAGTGTCATTGCAAGCAAATCAGAGCAAAGAGATGCATCCAGCTATTGAAGAATTCAGAAACATCTGTGGGAGTATGAACTTCAAAATCTCAAGTCATTGAAAATTATGTTGCTTTTTTTAATTTTTTTCCAACTTGAAAATGACTGGAGATTTACAGGTAAGACACTGATGAGACTTGGTGCAAATGTTCTGTCCTAGCATAAAACTTATGGAAGTTGTAAATATATGTTGTTACCATTTCCAAGTGGGACTTCTTTAGTCATACAGAACAAGATGTACTAGTCACTTAGCAAGTGAAATAGCTGAGCATTTGTTGAAACTCACTGTTAAACTGGGAATGCTAGGAAGTAAGGTTTGATATCCTGCTACCCTGGGTAGGAGCAAACAGAATCATGGATACTCAATTTTACACTGTGTTCTATTTCCAAAAATATTTCCAGCTTGCTGTCATGTCTACTGAAAACTTTAATTAAAAGGCCACTTTGGGAATAGTTCCAAAATAGCTTGAAGAGATTTCTAGGCTTTTAGCTTTTTCACCTTCTTTCAGGTGAAATAATCTGACAAAGCAGTGTTCTTGAAAAAGGACTGAAAAATTAAATATCAAAAGACTTCTGGTAGGTCCCTGAGACTGCAAATGTCATTAATTTCAGGATTTCACATGCACATTGAACTACATTAAAACTTTGCAAAGGAGATTATTATCATGTTAATCTCAAATGAAAATAATTTTAAGGGAATATTTTAGTAATTTAGGTGTCAACCTTAAATCTACTTCTAATTTTAATATCCTTCCCTATACCTCATTTACTCAACATTTTCTTCCAATCTGCTTCTGAACTCACAATTAACATTTCACAAAAAGATACTAGTTTGCAAATTTTTAAAATATTTATATTCTTTCTGCATCCTGTCTAAAGGATTCATATTATTTTTAGTATATATGACTGAGGAATTTAGTAAAATATATGCTTTTTTTTTCAGGTTTAAATATCTAAATGTTATAGACTGAAAGACTTCATGCTAGAATGGCTTCTTTCCAGAATATTTTCTGTCTGAAAAACGGACTTTCATTGAACAGCTTCTAACAAGAATTCAAAGTAAGAAAATGTCTTCTGGCTTTACAGTCCAACAATGCTGTAGTACAGAACCTTGACATGGCAAAACTAACAGCAGCACAGATCTTCACATTGCTGTAATTCATTCTCAAACTGAAGAAAGTAACTAGAAAGCTTTCTAGAAAAAGTATAAAATAGTATAATATTTTATGTAATATAAAACAATATAATAAAAGGGTTTGAATTAACTATAATGACAGATAATGAGCTATTAAAAGGAAACGTGCTAAAACCTAGCTTGAAATACCATGAAAGGTCCTACTCTACCTATTATATGCAATACAGGAGCACATATATCATTCAAGAACGTCTTCAGAGAACATTGGAGCCACCTGATTGAATACTCAAATGAAAAGACACTATTATTCCAAAGCTGCATTCAGAGCCCTAAATCTATCTTGTCTGTATGCTTATCTTAGCACAGTATTTCACTGAACCACCACATACAAATTATATACAATTCAAAGCTGTCAGTAGTAGTTAGCTTACGAAGAGGTAATAATATAATTTCTATAACTATCCCCATTTACCCGTTTCCATATTTTAATAATCATAATTTCATGTTGTAATAATTGAATTGGTCTCAACAGCTACTGTGTGTATATAAACTGTGCAAAATGCACTTCTGCAGCATTTGGGATCCATCCTAGGGTGCTGAGAGAGCTGGCGGATGAGCTTGCTAAGCCGCTCTCCATCACCTTTCAGCAGTCCTGGCTCACTGGAGAGGTGCCGGAAGACTGGAAGTTGGCCAATGTGATGCCCATCCACAAGAAGGGCCGTAAGGATGATCCAGGTAATTACAGACCTGTCAGCCTGACCTCGGTACCAGGTAAAATCATGGAGAAGATAATCCTGGGTGAAATCATGCGGCACTTGCAGAATGGCCAAGAGATCAAGCCCAGCCAACATGGGTTTAGGAGGGGTAGGTCCTGCCTGACCAACCTGATCTCCTTTTATGACCATGTGACTCTCCTGGTGGATGAGAGAAAGGCTGTGGATGTGGTATACCTGGACTTTAGAAGGCCAGTGGCATTCTGGCCTGCATCAGGAATAGTGTGGCGAGCAGGACCAGAGAAGTTATCGTCCCCCTGTACTCGGCACTGGTCAGGCCTCATCTTGAATATTGTGTACAGTTCTGGGCCCCCCAGTTTGGGAAAGATGTCAGCATGCTGGAGTGTGTCCAGAGGAGGGCAACAAAGATGGTGAAGGGGCTGGAGCACAAGCCCTATGAGGAGCGACTGAGGGAGTTGGGGCTGTTTAGTCTAAAGAAGAGGAGGCTCAGGGGAGACCTCATTGCTCTCTACAACTACCTAAAAGGAGGTTGTAGTCAGGCAGGGGTTGGTCTCTTCTCTCAGGTGACCAGTGACAGAATTAGAGGGCATGGACTTAAGCTTCGTCAGGGAAAGTTTAGGCTTGATGTGAGGAAAAAGTTCTTCACTGAAAGGGTGATTGACCATTGGAATGGGCTGCCCAGGGAGGTGGTGGAGTTGCTGACCCTGGAGGTGTTTAAGGGGAGACTGGATGAGGCACTGAGTGCCATGGTTTAGATGATGGTTGGTGTTAGTGTTGGGTTATAGGTTGGACTTGATGATCTCAGAGGTCCTTTCCAACCTTATGATACTGTGATAATGTGATACTGTGATTTTGAAGGACTCTCATACTCACAAAAACAGTACAAAAAAGCTTGGCAGTAGCATAGTGCAGTGGCAAGATTCAACTTCTGCAACAGCCTGTACCATATTTGTGAAGAGAAAGTGCATTCATCCCAGAAAAATATCCTCTTGCTGTGGCCTTTTAATAAGCTGTAAGAGTCTCTTATAGGTCAGATAGCTGAGACAGCTGACTTCTCCTTCAAACTTAGAGCAAGAAAGATCCACAAGGAAGATTTCCTTCAATATATTATATAATCAGGTATTATCAAAACATCTTTTAAAGCATATCATCCTTTTTTTGTGACTCTTGCTTTTCTAGTAAATGTTTGTAATAGTCTTCATATTTTGAATTAAAATATTGTAAAATAGTCAATATTAAAAATAATAAAACAGTTGAAACCGCATTGGAAATCCTCTTCAAGTCTGTGCAAATAGATAAAGTTCTGCTCTGCCTTTTATATCTTACCAAAATAGTAGCAAAATACAACCTCAAACGGGAGTCATATATTTCCCACAGTCATTTATTAAGTAAAAGTACGTGATTCTCTGAAAAGGAACAGTGTTCTGTCACAGACAAGGATAGAAATATCAACATCCCAGGAGGATGGGCAGTGAGGGAAAAGATGGGAGGAAGAAACATCCTGAACAAAGACAATAAAAAAAAACAAACAGAAAACTAATTACAACATCCTAGAAAAATCTGAATAGTGGAAGTAAAGCATTCCTAAAATCCAGAACAATATATTCTTCAATAATTACTAGTATTTTTACTACTATAAATAGTAGTATCAGCTTTCTTTAGTCAACAAAGTCCTGTCCTAGATCACTCTTTGTGCCTCAATTACATATTTCTTTCTTGATTAGAAATGCATTTTTACTCATTATACCCCGTAAGTACAGGCTTTATTTCAAGTGCTTACAGAATGCAGTTCATTTTAAATTTTGCTTTTGTCCTGCTGAATATTTCGTCCTGCTGAAGCAGAAAATTACTTTTGTACCAGAAATAAAAAATTATTCTTGTCATGGGGAAATTCTAGGTACAATATATGGGTAAGGAATTTTGAAAATGCTAAGAGCAGAAAAACCCCTGATAATTTGATCTAGATAAAACTTTACAGCCATTTTGGACATTCAGTTCTAGGTTTTGTTTTGAGATTTTGACATCTGACAGACGCAAACTCAAATGTGGATCTGAACTTGCCAAGAATTTGATTTAACAGTCTGCAGCTATCATTTGTGCTCAGTTCTTTTTTATAAGTTTAAATATTGGGACTTCATGGGCAGCATGTGTATAGACTTGCACTCTTCCCTAAGGTTCTGCTCTCTCTCTGTCCCAATTTTCTCTGTTCTAATATCTTCTATATTTCTTCCTTCTTGTCCTTCTTCAGCCCTTAACTCCATATTTCCCCAGTTACTTTATTCATTCTGATAGTTCCCCAAAACCTTACCCTTGCACCTCCACCTCAGCTCAGCAGTTAAGATTAATAGCAATGATTAGTGACAACAAAACAAGAATCTTTCAAAGTATGATGCCAACCTCATTCTTACGAAGGCAGTTAACAGAAGACAGTAGTAGCTTGTCTTTTTTGAGCTATAGATTCCGGATGTGTAGACAATAATAAAACCTGTAGCTTACAGCTGTAAGAAGAACTGTGTAGAGCTGAAAGATTATTTTTCTAAAAGACAATTAACAGAGAGTGTTCTCTTATGCCCATGGAAGACAGCATAGATATCTTTCTGCTGCCGACATTGTATCTTTGGGCAGAAACACTCAGACATAATTTCATCAGTCTGAGCAATCTCATTCCTGCATGTTAAACCCAGGTAAACAAACAATGGTTATAGGAGGGATGTGGCACAGAAGTGTATCTTGAGATCGGTCTGTGAGCTCAGATGCCAAGCTCAGCTACTGTTCTGATGGACTGATGGCATTTCGTGCCGTACTCACCCTTTTTTTCTGTAACTATTCAGCTAGGTAAATAGATTAACTCAATTTATTTCATTATTCTGTTTGGTATCATCAAAAATATTTAAAGAAATACAAGCCTTTTATGCATCATAAACCCACTGAGTATACTCAAAAGATTACTCTGGGAGAGACTGGTTTTATATTGAGAGGAAAAGCAGAGAGCTTTTTGGTACAGGTGTTGATTGGCTTTGTAGGTTTTTTTTTCGTTTTTTTTTTTTTTCTGGATGGCGTTGGGTAGGAAACAGAAGAAATACATGACTGCAGCTTCAGTAGCCATCAGGGTCCATAGGTTTCCCTGTGAATTTGACACCTTGCCAGCACTTGAAATCACTATTTATTTGCTCAGGGTCTTTTTTGTTTCTTTTATGTAGGTATAAAAGAAGCAATAATCAAAAGTGCCTGAATATATTACCAGCTTCGGTGAAGTATTGCCTTTTCTCCCTAAGCATTAATACACTTTATAAATAGACACGTGAATACAAAAGATATTAAAATGCTCATAAATTCATACAGCAGAACAGGAAATGTTTTAGTTTTAATTTTCCCCATTTTCCTATATTTGGAACAGACTTAATGTCTTATGATTCTGGAAGCTTCTGCCTCTTTTCTGGCATTCTCTCCTGTCTGTTCATACACAGTTAAGGTTTCAAAGTGAAAGACTACTATAGATCAGATGATTATTTTGGTTAATATCTGAGAAATTAATAAATGCTTAGCAATTGGCATTGGGAAATAAGGAGGTTTTCTCCCAAAAATGATTCAAATCATAATTCACCTCAACAGTTTAAATGTGAGCATCCTCTTCCATGTTGTAGTTCATTAGCACATTGCACCTGTCTATTTAATTTTTTCATCAGTTTGCTCCTATATCACAGCCCTGCTAACTTCTCTCTTTATACAAACAGAACCAGACTCTAGAATTTTAAAAACCCTCCTTGAAGCTAGGAGCTGCTTTGCAGAAATTGGTTACCTCTGGAGAAGGCCCTCTAAATGCAGCTATAATGGACACTGTGCAGAATTGAGGGGTTTTGTTTATTTCTGAAATTGCAATTTGTCCAATAAAGCCACCCATTGAAACAAACACCCATAAGAAAGCCTCCACATAAACCAAGTTCTAGCTTTATCCCCAACAGTATTCATGCACTGGATACTTGTCTGAATTGAGTATGATACCACTCGTCTAGTGTCTACAAAAGAATGTATTATTAAGGTCTTTTGTCCAGCACAACTATCTATGGAACAAAACCTAAGTGAGTAAAAACACCTGCATATGGGATATACATCCTGTATGGTTGATAGTCTGAGGATAGTCTGAGTGACTGTTTTCTAATATTTTTATATTTTTCTATGACATAATAAGAGCCTTAAAAACAAATGTCCAGGAAAACAAACTCTTTTTAAACCCATACCCTCACAGCATGCTTGGCAGAAGGTGTATCACCTACTACAAAAGATGAAGATCCTCATAAAATTCTACATCTGTTGATGATCCTGTGTCAAAAGTCTTCAAGCTTTCCACACTAGAGCCAGCTCCTGAAGGGATCGGTACTGTATAATATACTCTGCATATTAACCACATATATGCCTTCTACATATAAACGGCAATAGAGAAAGCAGAGACAGCATTTCAAAGCTTCATGTATTTTAGTGAGAAATTGCAGCAACGGAGTGAAATAATGATTTGGAGTATGCAGCCAGTCATAGCTGGAGGCAGCAAGCTACGTGACCTAAAGTGGTTAATGAGATGGTGAAGGACAGAACAGAAGCAGGAGACTGATGAATGTGCTACATTGGCGTTGAAAAAAAAATATTTCTGGGCACACCATGCTGGGTTGTTATTAAACATTGATAAGGGAGTTAAATAATCAGGGCTTGATCCCATAGATTAATCCAACACCCAGACCTTCAGAGAGTGAACAAGGAGCTAGCATATCTGCCATATAATGACAATAGTAAGAAGAGTTATTTACTGTATGCCCAGAGAGCTAAGAAGAGTCCTGTGGAGCTCCAAGGAGATTCCTGATGGGCAGTACTGAAGTCTGAACCCATTCTCCACTGAACAGACACAGCAAGAGCAGCAGCACTGTAGGCATTCCCTGATGGCTCTTCTAAGGCAGATCTGCTCTTAGCTACTGAATAAAGGCTACTGCATGAGCCAGCTTTAGGACTGTTTAACTCCAGATTCTCCCTCATTGCAATTTAGACGCAAGACTGTAGTTCTGTAAACATCACCATTATCTGTTAGAACTATCCAGATTAAGTAATTATAAGAGAACCACTGTGGCAGCACAGTCTACTATATGGAACAAAAAAAAACCCTTTCTTTATGCATCTTTTTAGACTACAAATAAACAGGGAGACGTACATCAGAAGGTCACCCTACTTATTATAGTAATAAATGGGCATTCAGCCACTAGAACTAGACTAAAGATATTAGATATAAGAACTCTGCAATTTTTATGGTAGCATGTCAGGTTCTTAAGTCTGTTTTCCTCTAAACATCTGCTTCTTTTGATCGAAACTGCTGCTTATGTACACAAATATAGAGAATAAAGGACAGACATTCAGTGGCCATCAGGATTCTGCTCACTGATTAGCACTTATGACACCATTTTTTTCTACGTGTTCCTCTCTGGGTTCATTCTCTAAGAACAAAGTCCGCAAATCCAAGTCTAAAAGTTATACAAATTGACAATGAACATATAAATATCTCATGAATTGTCACTTCATTCTGTGCTGTCTTTCCTTTTCCCAAGTTCTGCAATTAACAGTTATTTTATTCCTAATAAGAGCTGAATTTTATTTTCTCAGAGAATAGTATAATAAGAATATTGCAGGGCTGCGACAAAAGACAGTGCAGAAACTTTCAGAAAAAAAGTATAAATATATGAATGCAATATATGAAAGTACAATACCTGAGAGCAAACAGTTGTTAAACCAAGAAAAATAAAACAACATATCTTAGAAAGATATAGGGGTTCAATGGTGGTGACTGGCTCATTAAGATACAAATTTCACTGGCAAAATCCATTCTTCGAGAATGGATTAGGTAGTCAAATGCACGATTGAAAAGCTGACTAGGATATCCCAATTTCAACATGTATCAGCTAAAACTCAGACTTGTTGAGGAAGAGAAAGCAGGAGTATAAGTGAAGGAAGATATTAATAAGTTAATTTAAAAAAAGGACATGACAATAAACTCATTGGAGAATTTGGATTAAGATTACAGGTGGAATGGTGAGAAAATGTATAATAGAAGAAGTTATAGACCTCTGAAGCATGATGAAAAAAGAAATCTGCCAATGTTTATACAGCTAACAGAGGCTTTTATAGAGACGGTACCATTGATCATATGGGATTTCAATTACCCTGAAACTGACATTACAGATAACGGCAGAAGATCTTAGGCAGAGTCATGTTTCTAAATGTGGAAAAAACTGTTTTTCTGCACAGTCTGTTGAGCAGTCAAAAAGATCAGATGTTATTTTTAATTCAGTCCTGGAGAAGTAATATAGCATGATAAAGAAGATACTCATTAGAGAAAATTAGGCCTCCAGCCAGTGTCCAGATCACCACAGTTACGTGCACACAAGGAATGGAGTTAGCTTGCCTTTAAAAAGGCAATTAAAAAAAAAAAAACAAAACAAAACAAACACAAAAAACAACCAAAACCACCCAGACACTGAAACCCTTCTGAAAGAAAGGACACAGAAGGACACAGAAGGACACCTCCACAAGGAGTACCTGGTAGCAGCAAACCAAAGGATTTTATTTTGGTAATTTACTCGAGGTATGTTTTTCTGGGAAGATACAAGTTTCTGCTTCCTGATTCCAGCCATGCTTCCTTTCCTGACTACACTGGATACTTCCCCCATAAAGGAAGAATCCCAATTTTGTAGGAAAAAAAAAAAAGTGAAGAGATAGTGTTACTAAGTATTTTGAAATGTGATTTTTCTCTCCTTTTTAAAATGATCTCACCTTAAATGCATCTTCTGGTATTTGTCTGTTACAACTAGACTGCCCAACCTTGGGAGATGCTAAGCAAGTTGTAAGTCTTGTCCCTTCATTTTAAAACCTTTCTGTCTTGACTTAGAATAGTGAAATTGCTCTAGAAAATGGGATAGGATCACCATTTCTTATTTCAGGTATCTCCTGTGAACCAACAAAATGCCCAAAATAAACCTGAAAGGTCAAGTGGATACAGAAGGTTTCCGTGGATCTTCTTAACATTTTTGATGGCCTGGTCAACGTCCTACCCAGAGTGAAATGTTGAGCAGCGACAAGAATTATAATGCAATGTATGTATGTATGTATCAGTTTTACTATATACTTATAAATAACAAACTGTGATGAGATACCTTGATCTGTGATCTGTGACAAGGAAGATAAAAATGAAGCAATGTTTGTGTGATACATCTGAAGTAAAAGAACACAAGCTCAACATTTCTTTTAATTATTATTTAAATAAGGTTAAAAAGAAGTTGCTAAAACAACATTTCATCAGAAAAACCTTGTAAAAGCCCAAACTGCTACCTGACTCTTCACTATTCATGCAATTTTTCCCCTATTTGAAGTCAGTATCTGTTGATGAACTTTCAATGGTTTTCACCTATTAACTCATTAATAAATGGAATACCACATATTTATTCTACTCCCAAGAAATATAGCCCATGATTCCATTTTTTTTTTGGCAGTTTAAGTCTTTGACTGAAGAAAATTGCTGCAGTCTCATCTACACCTCAGGATCCAGCCATAGCTGGGTGAGTTGAGCCAGCAGCTAGAAGGACTTGGAAAAGCATCCTGGGTTTCAGTCCAATTATCACTGGAAAAATAGAGAACGTTTTTTAAAAAACATATTCCTCAGCACACAATGTTCTAAAAGACAATCCAAATTAGTATTTTGTCATATAAAAAAAAAAATCCCTAAACATTTGATAGACTCGTGAAAACACAATGCAATACACAAGAGAGCAGGACCAGCAATTGAAGACAGGCAAGAAAATCTGCAGTAACTTATATTCTAAATGGTGGCTGAGTTTCTGAACTGGATGCTTTCTAGATTCCACTAAGGATTGTGATATGCATGACCCAGCACAAAATTGATTTTTACTTGTGCACGCATAACAAAAAATATATACAATGGGTTTTGATTCTCTGCTTTCACTCATATTCTTATATTTCAGCCTCGTAAGTGTGTGTTGAAGAGGAACTCTGAGTGTTACTTTGCTTAGAAACAGACACTCATATGAGAAAATGTTAAACGTTAGACTTTAACAAAAGTCAACATTTTCATAAAAAGCAACAAACCTCACGTAGCCCAAATAATCTATATTAATAAATACCATCTCACATCACACAAAACAGGAGCTTTTAAAAGAAACAACCTGTTTCTTTCTAAAAAATATTTTCAGCACACAGAACAGAATCTTTTTGTCAGAGCTGACAAAAAGATGTTAAACACAAATGAAATGTTGTTTAGCCAGATTCACAGCTACTTAAATTATAGTTCAAGGTAGTCTGATCTACTGGATGGCCACAATAAAATGAGCAAGGTTTCCACTTATAGCTCTTTCTCCTCCCACATTCTGATTCATCTGCCTCACTGCTACACCATTACCCCTCATTGACTTAGCTCTTGTGCTTATAGCATCCTTCTTTGCACCAACTAAATTCACTAAAATGGCATCAAACTGTTCATTATTTTTTTCTCTGCTACTTTTCTCCCTGTGTAACAAATAGACATATCACCAGTAGTGAGTTATGTCTGTCCAGGAATGGGTCTCTGAACTCCAGAGTTGATGCAAGCTAAATGCCAGGTGCATGAAGAGACAAATGGGAGGAGAAAAGCATAAAATTATAAGAGGGATCTAAAAGCCCTTCCCTCCTCATGTGAATGAGATGTTGCAGGGGTGGAACTTGCCTACTAAAGGGCAGAATTATGCTGATAGCTTAGGGTTAATAAAAAAGACCTGGAAAGCAAGAACATGAGTAGCACTCAAAACAGTACTTGGTGTAAGAAAGGGAAGATCTGATAGGCCCATGAAACAAAAGGACAGAATTAATAGCATTTTTGCAACAGAGAGGTATCAGCAGATTATAATGGGCCATAATACAAACGCTTATGTTACTGCTGTGGATTTTCAGTAAGTAGTAGTTACAGACTTAACTTCCTAGACTTAACCAGCACTTTGTAGTTCTTCCTCGAAGACTGAGGTTTAGGTTTGAGAAATGGGAGGTCTGAGATATGATATATGTGAAAAAGATTCTCTCTATATCCTTTACTGATTATCTGTGTAGCTACATTCAGGATTTCACTCTAGCTCCTTTTCCTATCTGTTTGGATAAGTTTTCAAGAAAGAAAGCCAACACTCTTAGAAGGAATAAATCACATAGCAATACAACAGAATGGCAGTTTTCTCTCTTTAGCTGTAGTACCAACGACCACACTGAAAATACGCAACTAGTAGTTAATTCTGACTCATCTTTTACTACTATACAAATAAGATATACCAGAAATACATGTACAGTATTAATCCTGCAAGCTGATTTGAAACAAACTTTATTTAATTAAAAAGAAAGTTACAGTAAAATTAGCTTTTAAAGTGTGTGGTTTTATTGAGCCAGTAACATAAGAATACTGTGGTGTTCAGACCTCATGAATATATTAGAGCTTTGTATAATGCTGACACAGAACTGTCTGAAGAAATCTTTCATGTGGTATACGTTGCCTTTTGCTCCACACATGAATATATTTAAAAGTTTAGATACTTTAAATAAGGAATGAGGTTCCATTTGATATTATATTTCACTGAGGTTCCTCTAGATTATGAGAAGTAAGCCTGTTTCTGCAGTAATATAAATATATCACTGATGGCTAAGATATTTCTCAGATACTAAATATAGTTCCTTCAAGAGTCATAAGAGTCAAAAACCCCTCTGTCTTCTCTTTCTACCACGTAGAAATACAGTACTTGCTCTACATTAAGTGAGGAGTGATGGGTAAATTTAGAGGGCAACCTACGCCACAGATTCAGACTTTTTTAGGGTAGGACAGATTATTCTCTCTAGGCACCTCTCAGTCAACCAAACTAGACAAATATCTTCAAAGAGAGAATTGATGGATGCGGAAAAACAGAGTATTTTTCATTAAGCTGACAAATACAGCTGGGAAAAAATTTCAGGCACACAACTTCTTTACACTAATTACATAATTAATTTCATCATAAGTAAATAAAAATACTCTAGAATAAAGAAGGATGAAGGTCAATAATTAATACATCTAATATATCTATTTGTTGGTCAGATCTCATTTAAATTTCATTCCAGTAATGATTCCTTATTTGAATGCCATTGATTAACAAGTATTCAAGAAAAGGTACGGAGTTGGGGGTTTGTATTCTTTTGTTATTGTTGTAGTTTCTTTGGCATTTCTTTTTTTTAAATATAAAAATCCTGAAAAATCATGTCACCTCATAGAACCACAACCTATCTCAGATACATAGCTTTCAAAAAATACATTACCTGTCACTACTCAAGAGTCATCAAAAACCTCCACTCTCTTCACTGATGGTTAAAAGCTGCCTTGATCCCTTCAAGGAAGTGTCATCTCATGAATATCTGTGACTGTTTCACCTGAGTGTATTTAGCATTAATTTGTGCCTGAAAAGACTTACTTCATATGACAAAGCTTTTTGAAAATTATCTCCTTGAAGGTGGCATAGATGCGTATAAGAAACACATTTTAAAAAACTGAGACAATGACAGCAACCCACCTGCTTTACTTTGTTGTTAATGAAGAGAAGAAATAAACACAAAAAAAATATCCCTTAAAATAAAAGATGTCTACAGCATGCATGACAAGGAGGAAAAAAAAATCAGTACTGCAGTTCTGGTCTCTCTCCTACAGGCTAGAAAGAAAAGGCTAGTTCTATCTGTGCCTTGGGTCTTCATGGCTTTAGGCAGGAATACGCAGAGAAGGGATTGTGCTCTCTGTCCTGAATTTAGCCAGCTGATCTTTACAGTTTTAATGCCTCACACCATTTTGCAGCTCCAGTTTCTACCGTAAAAAGATCTCCTTTAGGAACCTTTTCCCAAGATCATTCATTAGCATAAAATTCATCCCTTTAAAGGTCATGTGGAAAGAGTAGATGTATGTGTCTCAGAGTTACTGTAAAGATGACTGTGGAATATTGTCTGAGATAGCTATTTAGTTATAAAATGAACTGCAAGAGTTTGAAGGGAAATCAATTCCCACCAAGCAAACTGTACTACTAACTGCAGCACGGACTCATTCCACACTATTTTTTCCACTCTGATGGCATTAACATCTTCTTAGCCACCTTGGTAAGCAGACTACCACTGAGGCACTACTCCTAATAGGACTTTAGAACTGAGTGAGTCTGAACACCATAACAATACAAGATGCAAAAACGTTGATGCCAACCTAATACATGAAAAACTAGGAGGGGAGAAAGGGTGGATGGGTGGGATCAGTGAGATGCTTTCATATATCCTTAAATTACTGCTCAGTTTATCATGTTCAGGGGAGGCTTAGATTGGATATTAGGAAAAAATTCTTTACTAAAAGAACAGTCAAACATTGGAAAGGGCTGCCCAGGGAAGTGGTGGAGTCACCATCCCTAGTGGTCAAAAAACATGTAGGAGTGGCACTTATAGACATGGTTTAGTAGGCATGGTGGTGTTGGGCTGACGGCTGGACTTGATGACCTTAGAGGTCTTTTCCAACCTTAATGATTCTATGATTCTGTGTTTCCTGATAATGTGTTCCTAGGATTTTGTGTCTTCAGTAAGGCAGCATGACTGCAGCATTTCTGGTGTATGTATGACTACCGCATGTACATGGCTGAGCTCTCTCTTAGGTCAGAAGAGAGAACAAAGGTGATATTCAAGAGTTTTTGAGTTCTATGAATAAGCTTGGATATCTATCTTGAGAAAAAGGGCAGTCAAACAACTCTTGTGTTGTGACCAGGCATTAACTAATACTGTTACCTGATTCTACTCCCTTACAAGATGCTTTTCTTTTTCTATATATGAAGAATAAACACATACTAAAGCTATTGGTATCATGAGAATTAGAAAGGAAGGTTAATTTATAAGAGTTCCAGATTTTAACAGGCTACAGTAACTGTTACCATAAATATAGTTTGCTTTCACATAATCAGAAAGGCTCTTAAAAAAGGCCAAGTGGACACAAAGATCCCTTAGGGTTCATAGCTGCACACACAGTAGTAGGACAAATGGAGAAACAGATGGCAAATGACACACAGTTGCTCTTGCTTAGTGACTTTACTGTCCATTGTCAACTATTAGGTGTGTAACATTGTCAGTTTTGTATATCTTAGCTCTATATTTCCCTAGATGCATTTCTTTAATGTCCAACTGCTGTCCCAGTGAATGTATTCTGGATAGAATTTAAACAAATAAAGTAAATATTTGTATATCATGATACAGCAGAATATAGGATTTGTAGTAAATACTTGTTTATGAAAATGTCTCTCATAAGTGTGATAGCATATTAACTGCTGAGCCACTGGATGACTCAAGAAACATATTTACAGTTGGGGTAACACATAAGAGTAAGCAATAAACAAATCAGAAGAACATGAGGCAAATATTAAGTACGACTGAAAGTGAATGGTTAGCTGATACAAATGATTTCAAAGGTTCTCAGCTGTATGCACAACTGAAAGTATAATGCTATTGAATGTGTGTGT
This sequence comes from Tapera naevia, assembly GCA_033556795.1. Lineage (NCBI taxonomy): Eukaryota > Metazoa > Chordata > Aves > Cuculiformes > Neomorphidae > Tapera > Tapera naevia. The sequence continues at coordinate 7,379,298 of JAUMJJ010000048.1, forward strand.
CTCAGAAAACAAATTACTCCTGCAGGCAAGATTTCATTGGTGTAGGTAGCTTGCCATGTTTGAGCACAGGGCTCAGTACCACTTTCCTCTCTGCTCCCTTTCATGCAAAATCAGCTGCCCAAAATGTTGAAAAACAGTGTAATTGAGATTCTGCTCGTTGCTACCCCCATGAGCCGCTAATGCCACGTGTCCATCAAAGTGATAATAAAAATAAAGTAGACCAAAGTCTTTTATCTGTCCCATAGGTCCCCCTTTCTAGATCAGCGTGCATGCAGAAGCAGATATACAGATGTCTCAGCCAGGATTTGTGAAGTAAGTAATGAGCCAGATAAACAATGGATTCAGTGCTGGGGAATGCAAATAGACCAGATAGTTCTCCGCAGTGCTGTTACACAGTGTTAGAAGCAATCTTCTTGAACCAGTGCTATGCTTCCTGTTCTTTCTTGAGTTCTCAGGGACATTCTACACCCTAATGTTAAGCATTTTTAAAGGCTTGCATGTATCTCAGCGCTTTCCTCCTGTCTCCTTCTACACACTCTTTGGAAAGTGTTAACATTAAAGTGAAAGGATGTTTTTGCATGCCTTGGTAAGAAGCAAAACAGTCAGTATCACCTTTTGCTGTACTGACTTTGAGCAGCTAAGTGCTAACTCTTGTGCTTTAAAGTTCTTCTCCAAGTTTAGAAATGTACACAGAAGAGGGGAAACAAAAGCAGTTAGATCTAGGAAAGAACATTGCCTATTTCTCAGATCAGTCACTTCACAAAAAAAAAAACACTGACTGGCATCAAGTTTCAAAGATGGAAAATCAGATCAGACTCTGATAGCATGTAACATGATGCTTGTAAGGAAAAAAAAACACAGGGAGAACACAGAAATATGAGAATAGGTCTGTCATCTATAGCCTCTGCTACTCATGTTTTGTGGTCACATTCCGGCAGACTACAAATGTGCCTGGCCAAACCCCTGATTAACAATGCATTTATTCTGCTTCAGTCAGGTTACTAAAATGCTCAAATGATGCGTAAACTCACCCCAATTCTCAAACGCTGAACCGCAGGTTCAAGACTTTTAAAAAAATCTTCCTGTCTACACTATTTCTATAACAATATTTTTACATTTTGTTGCAAGTTTCCATCTCCCATAACCCTTACTTAGTGTGACTTAAAATGTCAGTCTTCTACTCTCAACAGTAGCAATCTTTCAGAAGTCAAGAACCTCAGAATTCAAATACATGCACAAACACAGTGAGCTGGACAGACATTGCAGTCCACCGTTATGCCACCTGACAAGGTCATCTGTATGATACGACATGTGACATAGTAGGAAGATTTTTGCCTTCTTGATAATCTAAATCTTCTGTCTTTTACCCGTATTTGAGAATATTACCCAACAAAATTCATATATATCTTCAATTTTTTCTCTGCAGTAGAAAAAGAGAGAGGTTTTGTTCTGCTCCAACCCCCATACCACTTCCATGTTCATTGTGATGGAGAAAGCAGCAGTGTATCGTGCCACACACAACCTTCTGCCAGATGTCACAGTCTAATCAGATCAAAGCCTGTCAGATCACATCCTGACAAAAAAAAAGTAAAATCCTTTATTCAATGAAGTATTCCCTTCATGGTGCAGAGGCCAAACTCAGAAAGCTGCTGTTCACATCTTTCTTCTGCAATTTACCTTAACTGATTTCAGAGTAAGTTTGTATGAGCTGCTTTCTCCTGCCTTACCACCATTTCACGTTTGCTACTCTTGGCTTTTACTAGTGTTGCATGATTCGTTTTCCACTCTTTTTTTTAATATTGACCTTCATCCCTTACGTCTGGTTCGCATCATCCTCCCGATCTGCAACCAAAATGCTTGAGTGCTGCTTCTTATTTCTCATTTAAAGGCTCCAGATCCTTTATTTTATTCTGTCCCAGCAGCCTCACCCAAGCTAAAATAGCAAGGAGAACTTACTTATTACACTTCTCAAGTTTCAGCTGGCCATAAATCGAACACATATTACTTTACCAGACATGTTTATATCAGAATACTCATATACAGTGTATAGGTATCAGTAACAAATGCAAACCAAGCAAAACCTAAAGTAGTTAGGTGAATAATTACAGTTTCTCTGAGTATTATTGCTGTACACAGTTTATAAATACGAGCTGCGGGGCTATTAAATGAATGAAAAAACATTTTCCAAAATTATTTCTACTATACAACTTACATTTTTCATTTGGAGACCAATCCATCTTCTAATTTCCCTGCACAGAGGTTTTGCTTGATTTACCAGCAGAGTTTTGAGCATTTTCCATTCTTTCTTTCCAGATGTCTACCACAACTCCATTATTTTACCATGTGAATTAAATAATCTTTCTTCTCCAATCTCTCTAAACATATTGAAACCTTCTGCAGACTGTCATCCTCGCTGTCCCTTGAGGAATGACTTCATTAAAAAATACTATTTAATTTTGGATTTGTTCTTAGATTTCATATTTAATAATTAATTTTATAAAATTCACAGTATTTTTCAAAGCTTAAAAATTTGAACAGTTAAGGTCCCATAGAACATACCTGTGTAACTCTTCACTGACAATCCTCTAGCTAAAATAATACTGCAAACAAACCCAGTAAGAAATAGGTCTCTTTCAGGGTTTTAACTGAAGAACAGAAGTACTGCATTAATAAAATGCTACACTGTAGCAAAGAAATCTCAGTGAAAGTTGTCATTATGTCAAGCCTGCTTTGGACAGGAGTGGCATGTTATGGGTCATCTCAAAATCAGAATTAGGACATTTTGGAAATAATAGTAGCTGTTACGAACATGCTACTCCTCCCTTTCTAAGAATCTTAGTGAATGAAGGAAACTGGTTTATACTGAAGATTTAAAGTTGGCAGAAGGATTTAGTCTTATAAGTTCTTAACTTCGGGTCCTACATAATTAAAAGTCAGATTAATACTCCATCTTATTTATGACAGATACACTTGTTCCTTCAAATATTACTTTGATTTAATTGATTGACTATTTACTTGATTTATGTGATTACATAATTTAATTAATTTAATAGAGGACAGGAATAAGATCTTGGCAGTATAAGAAAAAGAAATCTCCTCTTATAACATTTAAAACTACAAGGATTTATGATTCACACACAGAGAGAAATCAGCCCTGAATAACTAGAAAAACTTCAAAATTATTTGAGGTATGACTGCAGTAAAGAAAGGCTCATGGCTCTAACCTCAAGTTCAAATGGCAGCTTTGAAAGAGCATGATGCTATAATTCCATGAAAGGATGGTACATTAGTGTTTACATTTCAACCCTAACTGCCGCTCATTACCACTTCTTATTCAACGTAAAGTAACAAATTATTTTGTAATTTTTTTATTAATTATTGAAATATTATATTATCATTGCCCATTAAATGGGGGGGGGGGGTAGGCTTTGAAGACACATTTGTAATGGGAAAAAATATTTAACTAAAATTTCTGTGGGAAATATATTATTACATAATGACTATAATTCATTTAGCGAATACAAATACAAAAGTTCCCAAAGTTTAGAACTTGCTTTTTGGATTGGGGGTAGAGGTGTTTTCAGTTTTATTCTATACATTTATACATGTATTTTATACATTACTTCATTGTTTCCATCTTTAAAAGAGACATCAGGATCTGCCACATATTTAGCTCGAAAAAAAATGAAAAAAATTTCAGCTGAATGCTCAAAAAAATATTTTAAATTGTCATAAGACACTTTAAAAGACCTATGGAATTTTCCATTTCCTTCAAAATAAAAGGATTTCTCCTGGCAATGCACAGCTTTCACCACACTGCTTTTTTTTTGTGCTGATTTTAAGCTGACACTGCTGTTGAGAATTTCTAGAATAATTTTAAAATTCTTGATTACTACAGTATTTTTCGTATTATCTTTTCTTCATGTGCTATGTGTAAACGATTTAGAGCAGAAAAGGAAATTGCATAATTTGCCTCCTCCTGTAAGCACAAAATCCTTAACTGGCATAAATCAACTGATATTTACCTGTTGAAACCCTGGCTGATAGAAAGTTTGGGATTTAGCTGAGATGAAAGAGTTTAGGTTTTTAAAATATTTAAATTCTCCTTTTCAACTCTGCGGGGTTTTTTTACTTACTAGATGTCACCCTAGTCATTTTGGGTTCCAGATTGCTAATAAGGCTATTAATTTATGGTGAAGGACACATACTCTAGTAGGTACTGACTGAAAATCCAGCTGAAATATCTTTGTAAAAATCAGTTTAAAAGAAGCACTTCAAGATGAGATTTTGGCAGCTTCCTAAAAAGAAAACTGACAGAACATTTTGTTTAATACTGATTACTCCTTGGACTGTTCAATTAGGTTTCTAATTGGGATTGACTTGTGTCCTTAGCAAAGAAAGCAAAGATGGCACCTGAGAAAAGTAAAAGGGTCTTTTTATTATTATTATTATTATTGTGAGCATACGTGCGATTTGAAGCAAGCTAGAAGTTTGTATACCTACACGTCTTTCTGTTCACACACACATATCCACAGTAACCTCTATCATTTAAAAATAGACTATCAGACTCAGACTACATATATGCAATCAGCCGTATCTTAGTCAGAAACCTCTTCATGTAATTCTGACTGACTGAACAGAAAGCACCAGGACAATGCAATACTTCTTCCCCATAGTATTAGAAAGTATCCCATAGTATCTTAAATCAAACATTCAGAGGGAAAAAGAAAAAAGAGATTACCAGGCCATCAAGTTTCCTTGCACTTGATCCCCATGACATTTGGAAACTATTCTCTTTAACTGTTTTGCGTCCTGCTGCTTTCAGCTATCTCATGAGAGAGATGAAATTCACATGTAAGAGGACCAAGATGTCACAGTAGTTCCTAAAGAAATTCTCACTCCTGTTCTTCATTTCTCTACGTGCATTTTGAAGCAACTATTTCTGCCTCAAGCAAGTCACTTGCTCAGAAGAGGCAGATAGGCCTAACCTGTAAAAGCTCTACCGCTTAGTCAGCTGAAAGCAGGGCCATCCAGAGGACTTTGAACTGGTTTATAGAGTATTTAGCACTTACTTCAGTCAGGTGTCACTTCCCTATCTCAAACCAGACATCAGCAGTGTCTTTACTTGACCTTGACACCATCCTTCAATGTTCTCTCTTCTAAATAATTTTCCTTTGGCTTCCTGTAACAAGTTGTCTATTCCTTCATGTACTGGGGAAGGGCAGGAGCCGAGTCCTGTCTCTAGCTCCCTGCCCCACAATTATCCTGCTGCCTCACTGTCTTCATTCGGCAATCCCACTATGTTAACATCAATACATATTACAGTTATCCAGAGGCTGTGACCTTAGTGCCACCTCTTCATTTAAATGCTTCAAAACTAAGTCCCCATAAACTGAAATCAACAGTGGATTATTTCATCACCTTAATATAGCCTTCCTGGATTTGCACTGACATCATAAAACTGAATATACTACTTGATATTAATGTGTAGGTACAACATTGCAGAGGCATTAACCTACAAAAAACTGATTTTGAATGCATAAAAATTTAAGCATTTACTAATAATCACATTCATTCAGATCCCTTCCAGTGTTGAATTCTACTAATATTCCTGTGGTGGCAGAAATAATTGCTATCTTGTGATATCTTGAGAGCTAGTTAATCGACTTTGTACTGGCAGGTAAGTGTAATTAGCTTAGGCTGAGGATACACTAATTGTGCAAAGTAGTTACCTGCAGTAAGCAGCTTTTGCTTTTAGAGTATTTAAAAGCAATCCAGGGATTAATTCTTGTTAATGGCAGTAACATTTGTGTATTCAAAGTAGAAGTACAGCCTGCCTCTGTCTATTTGATATTATCATAGAATGGTTTGGGTTGAAAGGGACCTTAAGGATCACTCAGTTCCAACCACCCTGCCATGGGCAGGGACACCTCCCACCAGATCAGGCTGTTCAAGGTCCCATCCAACCCAGACTTAAACACTTCCAAGGAGGGGGCATCCACAACCTCCCTGGGCAACCCATGCCAGTGTCTCACCAACCTTATTGTCATTAATTTCTTCCTAATGTCTAATCCAAATCTCCCATCTTCCAGTTTAAAGCCATTTATTATAATTGTAACAGGTAGGCTGTGATGAGACACAGTTTATGAACCAATCTCAAACTGACTTAAAATTCAAAATCCATTTTATATACTAGCTGAATCTCATTTACACCAGTTATAGACAGATTCTAACAATTTCAGATAAACATTGGAAATCCTTAATATATTTCACAAGCAGCTGTAAACATTGTTCTTCAAAGGCTAGTTTCTATGTAAATCTATCTAGCATTAAGTGCTGACTGAACTACTGGAATACCAGGCAAGGTTAATTTGTCCTATTATTTATGCTTTATGAACTACTCAGACTATGGAAAGCTAGCAGCTGTCCACATCCAAGGAATCAGAAGGTAAAGCTTATAAATTTTAAAATTATTTCAACAGTGATATTATTTTATTTAGTTTCGAATGAACATGTCAAACATTTCGTAGGTAGCAGTCCAATACATAGTAAATAATGATTCTGCACTTCTCAGTGCACACCTACTGGAGTAAAATCATAGCAAAGGTCTCAAAGATCTTAAAAGATTCCCCCCCACCCCAAAAAGGATTTTGGGGTAAAAAAATACTTTATTTGTTAAAAGGAATTGCTTTAACGGGAAGTGGAGTGTGTACTTCTATGACTGGTCTTCCGAAATCACCGCCTGTGATATGGTTAAAGAATTGTTATTCATATGGTTCACTGCAGCTGCAACTGAAATCTCAACAGTCATGCTGGGATTCTCATGCCTATTTTAAAAGAATGAGCATCACTCAAATATTTAAAATATAGTTTATAGCAGACTTCAGAGTCCAAGACAGTGAAAGAGCATTAGGAAACACATAAATCTTTGTTACACTGGGCCAAATTTCATCCAGGGTGAAACAAATAAAACATTAGGGCCATGAACAATATAATTTGGTTCTCATAGCGATGGCAGAGTTATTGTCATTGTTTGCTCTGTTAACCATAGATTTTGCAATGGGGAGAAAAAGGCACAAAGGGTGCAGCAAGTGCTCCCACTCATGCTAGGGCAAAGTGCTTCTCACTGCTTTTCATTTGGCATGAGGATTAGTCTAAATGGCTTCTGTTTGCTATTTCTCATTACTGATTCACTACGGTTTGAAATCTTCACCAGGGGATGCAAAACTCATATAAAGTGCTCACTCTACTAACTTACTCTACATGTGACATGCAGCTTTTCAAGGCAAGGGCAGACAGAACAGGCATTATTTCAGGTTTTTCCCACTTCCTAAATTTAACTTCCAACAACAGTTTTTGTTACTTGGTCTAGGATTTTGTAAAGTTTCTGGATTCGAGTTCATTAGAGCTGTGATCTCATCTGTTCGTCATGTTACAGTTAGTCACTCTACATCATTCCAAAAAACTCAGCATGCCTTAATTTATTGTACAAGGAGAGAGACTGTGGAGTGCTGTAGAAGTATAACTATACTTTAGAATAAATCTCAAAGGGAAAAATGTTTACAAACAAATAATTCTGATTCTTGGAACAGAGGGGAGTAATACAGCTGTACAAGCTCTATATTGGTTTCCAGTACAGTCTAATAATTGCTGTCACTTTGAACAACCCTTAGTGCAGCTGAATACCTGGGTAGAAAAAATGCAGAAAAAAAAAAAAAAAACAACTAAAAAAGGCTCTGTTTGATTTTCATTTTTAAGCCAAACTCCCCTCTGCTTAAAAAAAAAAAAAAAAAAAAAAAGAAGTAAAATATTGTCCAGAAACCATGACATATTTCATTCTTGATAAGAAAGGCCAGAATAATCAATTTTTATCAAAAAAAGTGTTAGATGTGATCTGATGGTCTCTTCTTTTTGCATCTAAAACCTTTTGAGAATTAAAATCTGTGCAGATCCTCATTAATTTGCCCAATAGACAGAGACCCAGACACAGTAACATTTTTATACCACTTTGAAATAGAGGACAGCATGCACACCATCGTTCACTCGAGTGGTGCAAAGTGGTTCAGCATCACTGTGCCATTTTATCTTCCACCCAGTTAACTAAAGTCTGCCAGATTGGTAGACTGGAGAAATGAAGAACTGGAAAGGAAATGTAAAGAAAGGAGGGAGTCAGCTAAACTGGTATGAAAGTGATGGAAGACAGTTGCAGCCTTTTCTCTTTGATTTCAAATCAAAAGTTATTTGAATCAATTCCTGCAAACAGAAGGGTCCAATCTGGAGTCCTGTTGGCAATTTAGCATGTAGCACTTATACATTTGTAAGCTGCCTGCTTACAAATGTGGCTGATAACTATTTGATGAATCTGCTTTGAAACAGTCTGGTCAAAGACCTTATGCAACAGTCATGTTGCCAAGAGAATGTGATTCCATTTTTTGCTTTACTGCTTATCTGCTAGTCAGCTTCATAAAAGTCATGTTAAGTCTTCGCTTGCTTTCAAAACAAATAAATCTGTTTTCAGACTGCAGCCTTCTTCATTAAGGGACTGCCTCCAATGTCACCAACTCCCAAGATTCCTACCACCTTAAGATACTCAAAAGATGATCTGAATCTGGGCTTATACACAGTGGAAGTCCAGCAGGTTGCATTGACCTGAGAGCCTCTAGGTACATGTAAGTAAAGCCACATGTAAGTAATAAATGCTGTTACTGGATCTTCTCCATGTAATCAACCACTTTGGCTAACAATCTTTAAGTACCAGATTTATAGAGGAAGGGCACTTTCAAAAAGAATTGCAAGGACCAAATATCTGCAAAACTGTGCAACAAGCAAATGTTGTGACAATATAGCTCTCTTACGGGTTTAGTTCTGATAAAATGATAATGCAGTTAAATATAATGCCATTCTCTTTTCAAGATGTTGTATACTGGTAAACATGTAAATAGCTTGCAAAAGGATCATCTTGTGGTTTCTCAGTTTATCCTGGTTCCTGGATTTTCTGGGACTCATTAAAAGTATTTCTCTTTGGAATTGTTTCCATTATGCACTTCTACGTGATTCCCTAGTGTGAACTGCTACTCACTCATTGTTATTGTCTCAAAATTCCTTGATGTGTTTTATCATACTAGCACTGGAATAGGAGAGAGGAGGTCTGTTTAATTGAAGAGGGAACAAAAGGATGGGGAATTTCTCCATCTACTACATCACAAAAAGGATGGGAAAGTTTCCCTCTGCTTTTCAATAAAAGAGTGAAAGTTGCTGTTTCTCTTTTGCCTCTCTTGTTGGCAAAGATGCGTTGTTGTAATGCAACCTGGATGATTTGATCCCTGCAGGTAATGGGGTGGTTACAGTAAAAGTTGTGTCTAGTTTGAATGGATCCATTTGTCTTTATGATTCATGCAAGTCAATCGTTTCTGAGAAAAGCTTACTACATCCTGGATATGGCCCAAATGCCATCAAACCTTCTCATTAGAATATCACTTGCACACATCACAGTTCCTTTTAAATCATCCTCCTATGAAAGGCCATGCTTTACAAGAATAAAAGCCACCCCAAACCTCTTAAGATTGTAGAGCAATCACCTTAAAAGCATTTATGCTAGAGAAAGTGCTATCGATTGTTTCTCGTCAGCTTTCAGTACATGCACAGTACAACGAAATGAGACTTAAATTTAGCTGTCTAATTATGAGGGATGGGATACATTGAATTACCAGAGAACAATGCTGCAGCTCACTATGAGAGCACGTATTGCAAATACGTGGCATTTGGCATCTTAAGTTCAAACCATATGTCTATCAATAAGGGTGTCAAGTTTTTTGACAGTTGCAACATGCTTTTTAGATGTCATACAATGTATAGAACAACATGGTACTGCTAAAAGCTAAAAACTAGGACACATAACTGCTTAATATAAGCATAACTAAATATGCCATGTTAATTAAAATGGGATCATATTTATATCAAGTCTGGAATACTAGATTAAAGATTTTTTTTTCCTAAAAAGATAAAGTATTTCCGAATTCAAGCAAATTCTGTTCAAACTGAAAAATTGATAGGGTAGTCATTAATGTTTAAAGCAATTACTTTCTCCATGCATCTATCATTGATATTTGGAAGGAAATGAAAACATGTATTGGTTATTTCAAATGTGATCTACTTAAACCGTGTCCAAATCTCTTCATCCACTTGCATTAAAATTTGCTAACTCTAAGATTTACAGACAGGTTTCAAAAAGCTAAGGAAAAAATGGCCATGGAAATAATTAAATACGATTTAAGAAAAAAAAACCCACTAACAAATTCCAGACTTAAATGCAGAAGCACACAACCTTCATCGACCAAATCATTCTGAAAAGTAGACAAAAAGACTTGGAACATGTTGAGAATGAAGCCAATGCATCTGGCACACAAAGCCTGTCACTGGGTAGGCAGCCAACCTTAGGCCTCAGAAACTTATTCAAAATCTTTGTAGTAAGATTTGGTTACCACACCTGTATTACTGTGATAATCACAAGGCACTTACCAACGCAGACTAAAAATGCAGAAAGAAAGCACAGAAACAAATATAGCCAGAGGATGTCAAAGAAGGTGAGAAAATTGAAGAGGCACACTGAGAAGATTAAAAACATTCCTTAGGATATTTTTGCTTAGTTTTTAAATACAAGAATCTGCAAATCTGAGAATTTATTGTGAATCAATTGACACACAGCCAAATTAATTTGCTTTCCATCCTTCCACCTTAGTTTGGGATGGAAAGTCAGGCAGATGCCAGTACATTTTCTACTGGAAGTATTAATGAACTTCATTTCCACTGGAAATTTTGTTCACGATTGCCACTAGGGATTTAAGAAAGGAATAAAGTATTGTTGAGGGATTCTCATGGCATTAATTTTGATTTGACACTGGACCACCACCACTGATTTTGCTGGAGTTAATCCATTTTGTCCTAGCGTAAATGAGTATAATTCAGTTTCATATAATTTAGTAGCTATCAGTTTTCGTATCTACTGTAATCAAACCAGGTTCTTTTGCAGTAGCCAGCTCTTTCCTACATGTAGAACTTTTGCAGCTGACTAGTTTGGTATCTGCCAGTGACATCTTTGAAAATTATCCACCAAACCAGCAGGTGGGCAGATTTATACCCACTGCTGTTACAAGCAACAGCCAGAAACAAAAAAAAAAAAAATCAAAGCAAGGAGCAAAAACCAGAGTTAAAACACATCTGAAACTGTGTTATAACTTGTTCCACAGATACAAACAAAACCACGTTTTTGTCTGTTAGTAATATTAATCAAATGAAACAAAAACTGAGCTCAGCTGTTAGAATTATTAATATATATTGCTCAATTTTTATGACAATGTGACTCAATCCAATGCACGATTCAAGGTCAGTTTGTTGCTATGACTATTATGGCACAACATAATGACATTGCACACCACTCTCTGAAATGTCTTGAATTGTAAATATAAGATCAGGACTTGAAGAGACAGTGATGTCAGAAGCTTAGATGTATTAGCCCCAAGAAAGAACACGCTCTAGATTGGCTATCTCCTAAAGCATGCTGCATTTCCAGTTGCAGTCTGCACACAAGCATTTGGAAGTAGCTTACTACTTCCAAATACAGGGGAACACCATTTATTGCACAGCCAGCTTAAATGTGTGGTTTACATAGACACAAATCTCCTATGCATACTGCAGCAGTAAATTGCATCTTGCAGCTGAAGATGAATGAGCTGTTACACTGGCCAAGCTTCTCCCTTTTATTAGGATACGCTGAGTGGCATTCTTGTGCTTCCGCAACTGATTTTTCCGTGGTAGTAAACAAACTTTGCTACTTTCAGATAGTACAAGCCTGATAAAAAATAGCCAAAGAGACATCAAAGATTAAACAAAAGTAACCACATTCTGGTGCAGCTATTTATACATATTCATGTTCTAATCCATTGAACATTCTACGTCTATTTACAGCAATCCTATATTGTTACTGTAAGAGTCCATTACATATTATACAGATTGATTTGATAGTAAATAAAGAAGCTGAGCCGCAATTTTGCCACAGATGTAAAATTTGAGAGTTTTTTTTCGCTTTGCATCAAAATTTCTCTTTAGAGAGGAAATAAGTATTGTGAGGCATAAAGTTGTGAAAATCATCAAGTTGTCAAATTTCCTTCATCTTTGCAGGCACTGAAGTCCATAATTTGTTCTTTGTTAATAATACTTTTCAGGTAGATCCATCAGGCATAAAACAGATGACAGCATGAAGAATGGATGTCTACAGACCAGTTCTGTATGGAAAACCTGAACAAACTAGCCTTGTTAAGACCATAGAAAACAGGTTTAGAGAACATATGACAACAATCTTCAAATGTATAAAAACCTGCTGCAAAAATAAATTGTTTTCCAGCCCTACAGTGGATTTGACAAAAACCAACAAGATAAACTTTGTACATGAAAGTTTGATATTGGACATTGGGAAAAAAACCCCTAATGGTAAGGTTAAAGAAGCACTGCTCTTTATTTCCTGCAGAAAATGGTAAAACTAAAGAAGCTCTGCTTTATATTTCTTGCAGAAACCCTGGAGTGTCTAGTATCTCTTTGAAAACATGATAAAATTCTATACGGAATGACACCAATTCAGTTAATGTGTTTGAGCTTTCCTAAATCAATGTGTGTCTAAGGCAATTCATAAATTATATTTGAAAAAATAGACATAATATCTTCCATCAAAATGAAGTTCAGTTTCCATATGTTTGTTACACATTCATTTATTATTCACCCTTGCTTCCTTATTCACTTTTTTCATGTGTAATGAATGTGTAAGGTTATATCTAAAAAAAAAATTCGGTTACACTGAAATCTAATGGACAACCAGCCGCAAAGAACAGAGTAAATGATCTTTTGGGTTCTTCAAAATTTTTCAACTGTATAACATTTTTGTCAATTCATAAGCAAAAAAAAAAAAAATATTCATCAGCTAAATTATTCACTGTGATTAATTGGTTTAACATAAGTATAAACTCATACTTTTTAAATTGAAAGAAAACATGTTTTAGAAAATGTAGATAATGAAAATTATCAAATAAATACCTATATTTAGGACAAGCTAGATTATAAAGCAGAATGTTTAGATTTAGCCTGCTTTCTCTGGGCTATTGTGGATAACAGCATCACTTATAGAAAGAGAGTTAATCCCTTTAAAAAACAAAATAAAACTGTAAGTAAAAGTTTTCCTATTACCATCAATCCTTATTCATCTATGAGTTGTCCAAATTACGTTAGAGAAGCTGACTGTAGCATCAGACAGCAAATGCTAAGCCATGACCTAAGCCCTGTCTTATGATCCAGGTCTCTGACCTTCACTGGAATCTGCCTGTCACTATGTGCCTCTGGTTGCAAGTAACGAGAGACAGAGAACAATGTCTGTCAGAGACAGCTGCTCCTTGATAGGCTTCAGCTTTGAAACAAACTTGGTGATAAGGTGTTACGTACCTTCCTGATCTCAGCATGGAAGAAAAAATAGTTCAACGGTGTAATTGATTTCGACTCATCAATAATGCATCCTATTTTAATGGCGTTTCTCTAATCACCCTCATTGTAGGAGGTACTACTGATGTGAAGAATATCTAAAAATGCATAACCTTCCTATGAAACCTTTGACAATTGATGTCTCTAGTGTCTTTCTTTTAGGTAGGAAGGCATTAATCTTTCAGTTCTCTTAGGTTTAAAATAATACAATGAAAGGACTACGGTGTAAAGGTCACCAACATGCAAGATCATACTGGGGATTTTTAACCTCCAGTAATAATTAAAACATTTTGATGGTTACACTTCAGTGCTAATTTATAATTAACTTCAGGTGCTTCTTTGATCTTGCTGATATATTTTTTTCCCATTTTCTTATCAAGAGTCTCCATGCAGTCTGTAATTATGCTTCTTAGTGTGACAGCAACTTTGAATAAGTAGATGCATTAATATATGCTTTGGGAAAATATCACTTTAGCCAAAGCAAGCTCATACCACTGAGCTGGAGTATCATCTGAAGCACTACTGATTAAAAACATAGTATTAAAAATAAAACAATGGTTGTCAATTTTAAGGTAATGGATGACAGAAGCAGTAAAACTAGCAGCCTACCAACAATACACACATTAATGCATTCAGAACGTTAATGTCACAACACCACAAAACGCAAGTGTCGTGTTTTATATCCACCTAGGCTCTCCCTTTAATGAAGAAGATATTACAAACTTTTTTTGAATATCAAAATATTGAACCAAAAGATTTAAAAAAAAATTAAAAGCTGTTACAACAATACAGGGATACAGCCTAACCTACATGAAGCAACAAATAAATACATAATGCAAGGTAGCAGAGCAGTATAACTTATTTCCTCAGCTAAAGAACGGATCTGTAACTCTCAGAAGACAAACTCTAATTTCATATTTTCAACACATAAATAAGACATGTACCAGGGATAAAGTAATTGAGATCCTTGTATTAAGCACTTACTATCTGAGAAACAGTAAATGAAAACTGCAATGGAAATGCTAGAGGCATTTTTTGCAAACACATCAGTCTACAGGTACAAATTGGGACTGATATGACTTCTCTAGTCACAAAACAGATGTTTCACTAATATTCTACTCCAAGAACCAAAAATGGGCACAATTATGCGGTTATAAAATATGCTTTATAGCATACATTTCTTTCTCCAGTCAGAGAAAGTTTGACTGCTACAGAGAACTTCCATGACAACCATACTAACCTGAACCATGGATGATGCATGCACAAATGTATCTGGTTGGTTAGAGAGGACAATAATAGGGAGGTTAATATTACTGTAACTCTAGTGCAGTACAATTTTTGAGTGGATAAAAGTTTTAATAAAATTAAATTTCCAGATGTATTTTAAGATGTCATTTCACAAACTTGTGGTTTTTAATTCATTGTTAAACATGTTAGAAGCACAGGCATAAACTAATCCTGACAGGCTGTGCAATTACTTTTTTCAACTAACACAACCTCCCCAATCTAAGATCACTTTGATTCCCGTCAGTAATGGTGACAGCACTTGAAACATCCATGAATCAACTTTCTGGGCTCTAACAAACTGCAAAGTGCATACTTTACTTGTGTGTTTGTATTGAACAATATGAGTACTTAATCTTCCCTACCTCTTCTACCAGGTTGTGAGATACTCTGCAGAGACAGGACTGCACAGCATCAGCTGTCGAGTTTCCTTCTGAAAGGAAGAAACAGATGTCTGACGCAACAGCACTCCCTTCACAGTAGAAATGGAAGACAACTAAACTAAAAATGAAGGAGTTAGAGCAAAATAGCATAGTTCAATTTTCATTTCTTATTTATCATCTAAGTACACCATTGATTGTGCCTTCCAAAAACAGTTCCAGAATCATGGTCAAGAGGTACCGCTATATTAAAATGAAACAATATGTCTACTTTTCAAAATGCTTTTTGTGGAAACAAAAATGTTTCATAAAACAGAGAAAAAAATTCCCAGAATGTGCAAAATTCAGAAGCTGAAGCTAAGACTGATGGGTGACTAAACACAAAGCCATATCTTTAATTTTATTAATTTTTTCCTTCTGCACAGCTGAGATAAAACCAGACAAAGCAGTACAGAAATTTTCTAACATTACAGATACAGCAGCCTTACTATCATACATCATCAGATGAAAGGCAAGTTGTGCTTATTTTACTGTGGATCCATTCATTATTCTACCTGGCTGCAACCTGGATTGTTTAAAATAGATATCCCTAGCACAGTCTTACTGTCATGCCACACAGTTCAAACTGGAGATCTGCCAAGCGCAAATCGAACAGTTTGAGGAAATTTTTTCCTGTGCTGACAGAGCAGCTGTCCATCCTCATAAAATCTATGTGAGCTATTTTATTCTTCTGCTTAAGAGACAGATATTTTTTATGTGCCTTTCAAATAAAAGGTTGAGGGTTGTCCATAATGGACCTACCACTCCTGCAGAGCAGTACTGAAGTACCCCTGTAAGAACACTTGAAAGGATCTTAACAAAGATATTTTGGGAATGAGGATTTTTTTCACTTTGAATTTAAAAAAACACCCATTTGTCACTTTCTAAAGTGCTCTCAGAACTCTGCTTTTCTGTTCAAAACTCTTGTGGTTCTTCTTGAATTATCAAGGCTTGCATTTTTACATTATCATAAACAGATTTTATTAAGTATTAACCCACATGGTAACCTGTTTAAAATACCTTGTTGTTATTGGCTCTTGTCTTTAAAGTTGTAATAATTTCTTTATGATTGTATTGCAAAGGTTTGTCTGTTTATGATATTTTTATATTTCTTATGGTTATGAGATGTTTTTTCAAAATACAAGTGTTACCTTAATGATACATCGGCAGAAAAAGTTCCATCCAGATTGCCTGGAACTTCTCTCAGAAATCTGTAAAACCTTCAAACAACTGTTTGAAATATCTATTTAAAAATATACAAGAAACTACAAGTATCATCAATGTAATAAACTAAGTTATCACATGTCGAATAAAAAAATTAAAACCAAGCAGGCTTATTTTTAACCGCTTTTCAGACTTTTGCCTTTGTGGCAGAAGTAGACCTAACACTATTATCCTTCATTTCAGCTCTTTTGTGTTTTTATAGCAAATTCTGTCTATACTTGTTGCCCCAGAGCAAATTGGTTTACATTCTGTGTTTGAAATTCACTGGGATATTGCAAGTATCATATAGACATACGACAGAATGTTTGAGGGGTTTTTATGATTCAAAACTAAAAAACCCCAAACCTATCTAGACAGAGAGCATCCCAAGAAAACCACAATTAACTATGTCATGGTAGAACTTTGGGCAGAACTATGTAGCACTGTGACACTGCTGCAGTGATCATTAAAGGTAACTGAACTACAGAGTTTTAAACCTCTTGCATGTCTCTAGACCACTGCTGCACAGCCAGTGTACATGAGCTTTGCCAGGGATTATTAATGAATCATAGAACCACCCAAGCTGGAAGGGACCCAAAAGGGCCATCGAGTCCAACTCCTATCCCTATCTTGCCTGTGTATCTAGTATAGTTTACTGTTGAAACAACAGCAGATAAATCCTAGTATTTTTGATACATCAGTGTTCAAAAATCTGCATCCTTTTTTTTTTTGCTACATTTTTTTTTTCAAAATATTGCTGCTGCATCTGCACAAGGGAGAAGAAAAAATGGGATTTCATCACTAATGAACTTGTTACCAATTACTGCATTTCCTATTCAAGTAGTTTTACCCTGTCCCAGTATCTAAGATGAGGTGATCAAGAAGATGGAAGCAGATTTTACTGAGGTGCATGGCAGGAAGCTGAGAGACAACGGTCAAAACTTGATACATGGGAAAAAAAAAAAATTGCCTAGGTGATATTCAAACACCAGAACACATTGCCCAGAAAGCCAGTGGAATATCAGTCCCTTTAGGTTTTCAGATTGAGAAGGAGTAAACCTACTCTGCATTATACTGCCTTGAGCAAGTTACTGTATGCCTAGGACTAAATGAATGTCAGAAATCCCTTCCATTCTGAACTGTGATGATTCTATGACTGGGCAGTTGGAACTCAACAACTGCCTCTTCTATTTATTTGGACAACCACAGTAAGTCTGGGGGTCTAGAGATAAGACCTCAATTTGTAATATTGACGATTTTATATTTGAATTCTGAAATAATTGTGTAAGGAGTAGCGAACGTTAGGGGACCCTGCCTTTTAGAGGCAGCAAATGAGAAGTCAAGCTCAAATTTATATTACTGAGAGCATTTAGTTATTGGAATAAGCTGCAAAAGGCAGTGACAAAATTACTTTTCATCACCTAGGTTATATTATAAGGAATTGTCTGCTGAAATCGAGGTGTAAATTCAGTCCATGGGGTAACTGAATCCATGAGTCTAAATTCTGTGGCCCCATACAGACAAGAATTCATAACCCAGTCAGTCTATCAGCAATTCAGTACTACTGAAGTACAGCGTATATAGCCTATGCCTTTCTAATTTAGAAAATTTTTCATAGAAGCAGTCACTCACAATCTTGTAATATTTCACTTTCACCAGAAAACAAACTCTATTTCCTCCATGACACCGGAGGAGTTTCAAGCTACTGTAACAACTATTCCCACAGGATTTAAATAAACAGCAATAGACAAACATGGGGACCACTAGTCCCAATAGCCTGTAAAATTGCAAAATCAGAAGACGGCTACAGAAAGCTCTTAGTTAAAAAAAATAAAATCAAGAAAATAAAAAATAATACATCAATTTTTAACTGAAACTAAGACAAATTCAAATGAGATATCAGTCTCAAATTCGTAACCTTTATGCTTTCTGAGTTTAATAAGTACTCAAGGGTAAAATCCATTACATGTTTTTTAGTTTGTTTGAGCTATGCCTTTTACAGGTAGGTTATTTTTCATAGGCTTTTCATTAGTTATTTGAGCAGAAAAATATACAACCGCTGTCTATCACAAACATTTTTGTTGAAACCAATCATACGAAGAAAACAATGTTGAACAGAATCTGCAGGAAGTGCTGCAATATAGAAAAAAAACCTCCACAGAACTAAACAGATTACCCAGAAGTAGAATGGCTCATTGCCTTGGGGAATTATAGAACAGTCTTTTAGGACAGAAATATTCAGCTTCCAATCCATCAAAATAAATACTTATTTTCTTAAAAGCATTCAATACTACGAAATACAAATCAGGAAGAACTAGAATGAAAATGAAAGAACAATTTAAATAATTGAATAATTTAAATTCAGTATGGTAACAATTGTATGATTCACTAAGGATATGGTCACCTAAAAAAGTTATCACAAGCCAAGCAAAGGTATGAATGTGCAGCACTTTGGTTAGTTATTCAAAGACATGCCGCTGTTCTGTGGTAAGAAACGTCACATTAATCATGAGATGAAGCCAAGCATGTATGTTACTAGAGAATAAGAGCACACTAGAAAATCCATACTTCAGTTTACTCATGACATCTGGGGTTTTTTTCTGTGATAATAACTTACCTGCATATTTTGGAAACAAAAGCTCCTAATTAATGCCAATTTCTTCTCAAAAGTAATTGCAACTCTGGATACATGAACACATTATCATAATGAACCTCTGCCTCCTCTGAGGAAAGAGGGGTACAAACAACAGATTAGACAGACTGTGACAAAAAACAGTACATGTTCTTTGCATGTGCTGTACTAGCAAAATGTGTAAATACTGCAGTGATACGATTTCTGAAGATAAATGCCTAAGGGAACAGACAAAACATTTCATAACAAATTTTACACAGCACAAAGAGGAAAAATTCAGACTGAATACTAGTGACTAAACTATTAATAAGTGCCTCAACAGACATATAAAAGTTCTCATAAATGGAGACACATACCACATGCAGATTTAGGCTGATGTCCTGGTTGGAGCTAAAGTTGAATCCATTTTCTAAATTTTCAGCTAAGTCTTGTCTAAGTAACTTCATTTTCTGAAAAGTTAACTGCGTGTCTTTCAGCCTGCAAAGGCTGAGAGAGACTGTCTTCATACTGTCAGACAACCACTTCACCCACTTTTGGAATACAAACAGTTTATCCCCAAACCATTGTTGACGACGTGTGGGAATACATTGGTGTTGCGCTACACAACATAGCTCAGTTGCCCCTCTCCTCCACCTGGCTGAAGTCACAATCCCTCTGATTTGGAACATAGTGACCATCAAGGAACAGGTTTGTTCAAATCACAGGATGTCAAAATCCATCCTGCCTCCAGCAGAATCAGAATTAGAAATGATTCTACTTCAGCTCATACTAGAATATTCCACTCCTCGTGTGGAGTAATACAGCAGAGGAAGCTTTGAGAAAGATGAGAAAATAATATAACTTCTTTTGACAGCTGGTTTTGCTATAAAGAGATGTAAGGTCAATGGACCTGCATGAGAGATCCAGTTTTAAGGAATTAAATGGCAAGATGGCTGTTGCCAAATCCCATTAGAAGTGTGAAGCGAGAATCCTCTATTCTCATCATCAACATTTTTCCCAATGTCCATAAAATCCTTACTTAGCAACAAATCACTACACATCCAAGAAGTAATAAATATAATTTTTTCTGCAGTTTTTCATCATCTTTGGGTAAGTGGGTTAGAAAGAACTATCATTGTTAAAGAAGACCTCTGTGTACAGAGATACTGTCTTCCTGCATAGTTGTAGCAAAATACAATGCTGCTATCTTTATGTTTCTTTAACACTGCAGGGAAAGCTGAAGTAGCTCCAATGAATAGAAATTTGAGGTTAAAATGAAATAATTATTCCAGAACAGAAACCATCTTTTTCAACAACTCTATAGAGGACAATTCTACAACTGTTACAGAAAAATTAGTTACTGCTCTATTTTTTTTTTTTTAAAAAAAAGTCCTTCTCTCACTATCACAGACATCTCTAGAGACAACTCAGCTTCACACTACTCCTTCTCCTTGCAGACCGTTCAGCTGAAGATCCTTCTATATGCTCACACCCTGAACTTGAATTTCAGCATGGCAGAAGGTTGCATCCAGGGTGCCACTATGTCACTCTAGAAAGACAATACAGCTCCTGAGATACAGCCAAGCAGCATTTCTGTATTTCATATATGCAAGTCTAATAGCACTAAGAAAAATAAAATGACAAGTAACCTACAACGTACATGCAATTATAGCCACACTGTATGCTGCAAAAGAGGAATTCAAGCTAATTAACGGTCTGTGCTATATCAAGAAGCCTAAATAAAGGGTTGTGATTACCAAAATAACTGGCCTTTTTTTTAACTAAAAAACCCACAGTAGGACTGGGAGGGTATAGAGCATAACTTTTCTGACTCAGCCCATAGCACACAGTGATGCAGACTGCTGGCCCTGAGGGCTCAGTGAGAGAATACTGCCATTGTATCTGGGGACTCTTACAGTCATCTCTTCCAGTCACTTCAAAAACCTATTTAGGAATATGGCTATTTGCAACAAAATGTATTTCGAACCACAGCCTACCTTCAGCTTCCAGTAACAGAGAGCAGGTGGGAGATGGCATAAGATGGGAGGTGGCACACCACAGGTTTCTTAGGGAAGATGTCTGAACAGGAAATCCTTCATACCTACACCCAGTTTGTGCACAGGACACAGACACACTGCACCTCAAGGCATGCTGAAGGCTACCTTACTTACCCTCTGTGTCCTGCTTTAATACACGGGCATGGGGCAGAGCAGGGCAGGACAACACTGGTTGGGAACAGCACCTGCCTTCACCATCCCCAGTTTACCTGCCTGCCTGGCCCTGCAACAGCTGCTGCTCTTCTGGGCTCTCCAACACAGGTGAGGATCTGCTGCAGGTGCCATAACACACAAAGCTACTTTATATCTCTGCCCCCTAGATCTCTTACAGTAATGTATATGGGCTTAGTAGTGAAAGAGTTCATGGGTCTCAGCACACCTCAGTGAGGCAAGCTGTGTGCTCCCTGCCGAGGAGGCTGGTGGGAGTGACACACCAAACATGTAGGCAGGGAGGCCTCAGGGAAGCTGAAGCCACATCTCTGAACAGGTCTCCCCACCCACAAGCAGCACAGACCAGTGCTGGCAGCAGCTCCTTTGCCAGAGGCTTGAATGCTCTGTGCATCCCACACCCAGCCACATTAAATCCCCATCCATTTGTCTAAACTCCAACAGACCATGACAAAAAAAAATGTGCTTAAGCAACCTTTATATCCAAAGAGGGCCCATTTACAGAATATTTTTTATAAAGTCAGTGATACTACCAGTGATCTGTGGGAAGAGTTTAAGCAGTTATCACTGCTTTTGTTTGATGTTAGTAATCACCTCATGAATAAAATGTTTTTATTCAGAATAACAACAGGGAAGTTTTATTTGCAAAGACATCTAAATCTGTAGCAAAGCTGTTGTAAAAAGTCACTATACAGCAAAATTTATCTTTTTTGGTTCTACAGTTTTGGTTTTGTTGAGAACCCATTTTAGTGGGGGAATTATTCATATTCGGTATCTTTTGGTCATGAATTGGCCAAAATGCTTCCTGACCTCGAGAATTCCTACATTTCACCACAGCCCACCTTTCATTACCTGCTCATCCACTGGGCTTGCATTCCTGGTTCCACTGACACATCCATGCTGAGCCTATCCCTAGCCCCTCAGCACCACATGCCAGGGAACACCTGATGCCCACCAGCCAAGTTGCAGGTGTGATGGCTCCTTAACCTGCTTCTGTCAGAATGACCTACCTGCCAAGCAAGGCTGAACCCTTGAAGCAATCAGGCTTAATGCCCAAAATGGAAGTTTCCATTTAACCCTATGCAGACACCAAGATAGAGATTAAAATGTTTAAATCTAGAGGGTTTGATTTTAATAGTGTCAATTTGAGATTTTTTGTAAAAAGTTCTGATGCTTGGACTTTTTCTTTAGTTCAGGCTAAAAACAATGTTGAAATACCATTTCCCTGAGGAAAGATTCTACTTTTCAGTCCTTTCTAGTTATTATTTTAATCATGATTTTTAAAAAAAAATGTTAAATGACCTATCTAAGCATCAAACTGGGAATTCTTAAGAGAAAGTATGCTCTGAATAATTGTTTCTCCTTTTCTCAAATATCTGTTTATAGGGTTGCAACTATATTGGCTTTTGTATGCAGCCAGTGTTTCTTTCTGCTCCCACAGCACCTTTGCTCTCTATTTGAAATAGGACTTTAGGAAAGAGAAAACGGAAATACTTCTTTTCTGCCCTTAGATTTAGGTTTTGAACTTTGAAATGTTCTCAGTCATCTATTCATAAACAAGAAATGGTACTTGGTTCTTTAAGACCTACTTTGATTCTATTGAGAATATCTTGTGTTCCTTTCAACTTCAGCTTTACTAAAAAAAGATCCCTGAAATGCTTTCATAATCAAAAGAAATACTGTTCAGATTCAACAAAATATTTAGCCTCCTACTCCTTTTGATATTAGAACTAAATTATAGCCTACGCAGAAACTTGGAGCCAACGCACTTCAACAAAGCTGGGTCCAGTTTAGCGAGACAACATATAATGTATTTTGGCTCACTGAGGACAATGGGAATCAAGCATAGACCTGAAATACTATAAGCAGAGATACACTTAATCACTCACAGCATACAGCTAAGTACATTTTCCTGTAAGCTGCACTGGCTCATTTGCCACTTCTATCCAAAACAGTCATTCTCAGGAAACTGAAAGAAAAGTTGGTCTTTGTATCTACATGATTTATAGAGTTTGAGTACTTGTTCTTCTGTTACAGAACTAGACCTAACAAAAATGGTGGCTTAATATATCTATGAATTTAATATCTGTAAAGAAATGCCATTTGCAATGCAAGAAAAGAACAGCTAAAAACTTTCCTCTGACCCAGTTATTCCAGATCAAAGCCATACAATGAAAACCAGTTAAAACAGAACAAGATAAAGAATAAACCTGTTAAGCAAATTGAACCAAGCAGTGGTAAAATGATACAATACTGAAATAACTACTAAAAAAGGCGTATCTGAAATTCTCAGCTAGATGAATACATATTAATACTACTTGACAAAGGGTGCTGTCTCTCATTATTCTTCAACAACATAGTATGTATAAAGAAAGTCTTTTCAAGAATAAATGTGTTCCCCCATGTGCTCATTTTTCATTGGCATATGTATCTCAACACACCATCCTTCTAGTATGAATGAAGTCTGTTTTATTCACAGAAGTTTGGAGCTGGAACCTAATGATTTATTTACTGCCCATATCATAGAAGAAGTTTCCCCATCATTCTTGTATACTGGCCCCTAACCCATCTCCCAGAGAGGAATGTACTGGTGATGGTAAACAGCAACCCTCTTTGTCATCTTACCATTTTGTTGTCAATAACTTTTCAAGGTCTGGAAATTTCTCTATGTTCTCTGAGAGAAAGCATGCTACCCAGGAAAATCTGCTATTAGAAAAGTCCTCTTTCTAATCAGAAATATCCTTTAGGAAGCTATATGTGACCATTAAATCATTAGCTAAATGTTATAAAAGAACTATAATATTTTATAACAATAAATTAATATTATTAGTAAATAAAATATGCTAATTCCACTACGTTTAATAATGTAACCATTTTAATTTTAGTAATAAAATATGTTCACTCCTTATTGGACCTGAACAGATTGGATTTACCTGTTGAAGACCTCGGCCATAGTCTTTCTTCACAATTAGATCTTAAATTTGCAGTAGCAAAGAAAGAAAGAGGCAATTATCCTCAAAGGCAATTATTTTTAACAAATAAGAAAAGAACAGTGTGTATTTGAAGCATGATTCAACACAATGCCAAACATCTAAGTTCTACCATATCTTGGTTTCCCTGTACATTAAACCTGCCGTACATATACTGTTTTTCTGGGAGTGTATGTGTGATCTGTTCTATGAAATGTGTGCATGAGTTGGACTCATTGCCTTTTATGGGTCCGCATCCAGAACTGCATATTGCCAGTAATTATGTACACAGACACGTATCAATTAAATCTTCTAAATTGACAAGATCAATGATTGGAAGGCAACCTAGAGACAGGATAGCATTGAAACATCTGAACCTTATAATTCCAGTATATCCCCATTTAAACTAGATGACTTGGAATAACTGCTTCTTCAAACAAGTAATTCAGGATTAAAGACTGAGTTGAATTATTAATTATTACTTATTTTTCAATTAAGGCTCCAGTTTATATTTTGTTGGGATACCATCTTTACTCATCAGTACATAAAAATTGTGTATATCAATTCAACATGAGGCATAATTGCCAGTATCAACGTAAAAAAAAATCACCAACTTCTCTGGAGTTATCAATTTTGAGAAAAGCTTATTGCTACCACTACTCTAATTGACATTAGTGGCAATGGTTTATTAAGCCAGACTGAAAGAAATCATGGGATTTCTGTCTGTACCTGCATATAGACACATACTCACATACAAACACACGTACAAGCACAGCTTCAGGTAAAAACTACTTTTGCCCTCCATTCTCCTCAAACATGAGCTATGTATTACAAAACAGGTTATTACCCATTCCAAATGGCATAGAGATAACCATTAGTTCTCTATATTAGTTCACTGTTTTACCTCATCTTCCGAACACAAATTCAGCTTCATTCAGTTTACTCACTGATTTCAGTTAAAATCATAGGTATTTTCACTCAGCTCTTAGGAAAATCAAGCCTATAAAGATAATGTGTAATGCATACACTAATCATTTAAGGCAAACATGTAATGCATACAAGTACTTTGCAAAAATAACATGCAGGATGACCACTCATATCTCTAATTTCTAAGTCACCTATATTTTTCCATGTGATTTTTTTTCTTATTATTGCTGGTATGTTGTTTTTATCACCATAATAAACTGCCTCTACCTGGAAAACTTTATCTCACTATGTTTGCATAACATTTCAGTTCTATGAGATGGAGATATGTTTGTCTTCAGGTCAAACAATCAGTTCTACTTCTTAAACATCATCATCTCTTCCACCTTCACTCATCACGCTAGCCTTTCAGTAACTTTCCTTGCAGTGGAAAGGACTTTCCTTGGGCAGATTCATTATCATAAACCCATACTAAAACTAGCATAAATATTTGCAAGCACAAACCTAGTTTTCTAGTAACTTATTAGGTATGTCATGTTAGCTAATCTGCCATAAAATATTTATCCCCCTACAGGGATTAAAAGAGTGACATGCTGCTGTTGTGAAAGCATAAACAAGAGAAGCAGTGATTTCTGTGACAGGCCTGAGTAGGTTTGGTGAGTTCAGCAACATTAATGTATGGAAAACAGAGCTTTTGTGCTCTACTTTGGCTAGAACATGTCAGTTTATCATGCTAGAAATATCCGTGACTTTAGTTAGCAAACATCAATACCTTATCATCCTGCCTCTGATTTCAAAGTCATATTCAACCGGGCTTCATCTGGGGGAAGACTGGACAGAAAATTCAGTAATAAAATTACTCAAAAACTCTTTGTAGGTCTGTGTGTCATATTTCGTCCACTTCCATTAGTAAATCCCACTTGTCTGTGTCAGCTATGTAAGCATATTTTAATCTAGAAAACTCACTGAGCACCATAGTATTCCATTCCTTATGCTATTCATAAGGACAGTAAAATAACTAATGTATACAGGGCACATTCTTCTCTGGCAGATCCTAGCTATTAGGGAAAGTAAAACATTTCTTAATGTTATGGGTATATGTCCTACTAGCCATTTTCACATTTTAGCTGTCAGAATGAGTAAACCCGATACTTTTGAAGAAGGAATTAGAGGCCCATTTGCTAAGCTGAAGGCACTTAGCATTCCTGTCATATCATATCTTACTAGAAGGACCAATGAAGGATAATAATTGTTAGATACTGTTCTTATTCCAAACATTATGCTGTTAAAAACATTTTCAGTTACTTTTCTGTCTCAAAAGACTTTGGAGCTACTAAGATTCTATCAGACAGAATAACGAAATAGCTTCTGAGAAGCCAAAGTTTTTTTTCCATTCCTGTTGCCACTGAGCCTGAAATGTAGAAGACTACATGGCATGGGAGGCTGACACCATATACGCTTCCTGTAAAAAACAGTTCCATTTTGGATCAATTTTGTAAATAAATAGTGCAATCAGGGTAATAAACTGTTACCATATCACCCACTGTCTGAATAATTACTGACAAGACAACATTTCTGTCCCCTGCTATTCCCACAAATCCGCAGTAAGGCATGAAGTAACTTGAACACCTACTGACTCTATTCCCTCAATTATAAAAACCTCATTCAAGATCTTTCCAGAGTTGGGGTTTTTTTACTTACTTGTGAAGCTGTTCATTCATCACACCTTACTAACTTCAGCCATTTAACTGAAGCACCCACACTGAGGATGCAGTCCAGGGTAGACTGTCCTTCTGCAAGAAAGCACCAAAAATGTGAAAAGAAAGCATATCTTTAAGTCTGTTCCACTAGTAATTGTACACTTAAAGCTCTCATTGAAACCAGATGGCTCAGATAAGCCATGCAAATTACAATGCAGCTGCCTCTTTCCATTCCTTGAAAAATAATACTGCTTTCACTTTTCAGGTCTTGTGATTAAAAGTCATGCCTAAATCTTCTTCCTTGCAGGCAAGATAGATGTGCAGAATGCTTGGGGAAATGTAGAGGTCTTCTCTGCACACTGTGTTATTCCTGGAAGTAAAAGAAATGTTTTTGCCCTAGGATATCCATGCATAACTCAGCCTCCTCTGTGCTTCTACTTGAGTGATCTCCTGTTTCAGACTCCTACATATTTCTGGACTCTTCTTGGTCTGACTGAGCCCCTTTTTGATCTTCTCTATAGGCCATAGGAAACATAGTTCATACATCACTCTATTAAATTAATTATGTTAACAGATGAAGGGTGGAATCATATCAGAAAGCGTGCATGTACCTCTCTGAAATCACCTAAGCCAAAAGACTCTTTCCTTATGCAAACAGGGTCTCTGTTTCTGAGAAAACCTGTGGCAAAACCTGCAAGACTGCTGGGGATATATTCCATTGGCTTCCTTATTCATTGAATCAGTCAAGACACAGTGGCAGCTCTGTGGCATTGGGAACACCCCATACAGTCACTTTTTTTTTTTCACTGCAGCTTCTGGTTCCATTGTCAGTGTTAGTGCTGTCATTCTGAGTTCTTACTTCCCTCTTCACTATCAACGCCACTAATCAGCACATGCTGATTATTTAAAATCCTTTCAAACCCTACTCATCTTGTAACAAATAATCCTGCTCTAGTCATTGAACAGCCACACTGCTCTTTGTGTACATGTTGGCAGGCAAGGTGACTGGATTGCCTTGATCAGCAGATGCTCAGCTGTGCTAAACCTGTGAGACTGCACCTGGTCAGTCCATTTCCAACAACCCCAGCATTTGTTATATGTAACTACTGTTTTAAAGGGCACTCCACAATGTAGCGTCTGATATTTAGTATTTTACTTTGTCCAGAGGGTTTTCTTAATAAAACGCACCATTTCAAATGCACTTCTCTTTCAAGCCAGATTCCTGCATAATTTACCTCTATAACAGCATTATTTACTTTTTCTGCATGCCAGGGAACCATAGCAGAAAGTGTAAAAAAAGCTGGTGTAACTAATAAAACAAGTAACATTAGCGCAGCACAATTTATCTCCTTTAAGAAAGTGCTGGGAGAGATTTAATACCTGTGAAGTGGTGACCATTTTGCTTTTCATCCTAAGATATCCTTATATTGCCAGAGATTTATATAAGATGAGAATTCGATTACAGGGCATCAAACTACAAACTGAAGGAAATGGAGCAATAATATTACAACAGTGCCAGTTCTTTTTGCAAGAGACCTGCAGCATCTCATTGCAAATGAGATGTCAATACCGTAATTAGCAATTCAGTCAGTATTAATTGCCTGTATGTTACTTCACATCAATCACTGTCATTTCCATGTAGTTAGGATGTTTTATAGAACCTAATTTGTAAACAATATGCAAAAGTTTAACCCACTTTAAATTAAAATTGTCAAACATCTAGTATAACTTTCAGTGAATACTGATAACCCTGCATAATTGTGTTTTGGCTCCTAACTAGGGAAAGGGAGTGTTTTAGCTATTTTTTTTTTTATAAATAGACTTTTTAAATCCTAGTATGTCCCAAGGGGAAAAAAAGCATGTAATAAAGGCCATTAGTCTACACCCAAAACTATTGTAACCAGCTTGTAACACCTACTTTCTTGTCAAGAATAACACTAAACTAAAACGCTGGGGTACAATGTTGAGACTTAAAAGGCAAAACTCATCAAGCAATTCATATTTTATGAAGCACTATCTATTCTTCATTTAAGATGTTTGCAGGGAAGAATAATACATAGCTCCCCAGGCCAACTGGGGTCCATTTGTTAAAAAAATATTAAATTTTATGATTCTCAATTTGTCAAACGAGAACTTGCATTATTTTCATCTATACATTTCAGAAAGCCCTCTGTAGAAAAACTAGATTTCTCACATATTAAGAGAACATATAAATTACATTCCTTATAGAATTCCTTAAATTTGAAAGATTGGAAGTGCCAAATAAAAAAAACCTTCTACTTGATATTCTTAGGATTGCATTAAAATATTTGCTGCATATTACATTCTTTCTCTCCTACACCATAACTACTTCTGAGTCAAAAATTAACTGCTCATCCATTGGTCGTGAGCCACTTAGATTCTATGCTTAATAGGGGCTGTATGTTGTTTAGGTATGTTTCGCACTATGAGATTCATAAACATCAAAGCACACGAACCATCAGAAAAAAAATTAATGTGTTTAAAAGAGTAATATGAAAAAGAAATTAATCACAAACTGTGACCCTGTCTTCAAAGTGTGTCCTCTGGAGAGGTCAGCCCAGACCACAAACTGTAACTCCTGAGTGAAGGTGCCAAAAATATAAATTCCAAACTGGCTACCAGTTTTACTTTCACTTAAATCCAAACTCAATTAAAAAAAGATATCTGTTGTAAGCTTGGGCATAGTTTGCAGAGTTTTCAGGTAAACTACCTGTTTACAACTGAAACTTCTTAATAATCTATTCCTTTTTTTGACAGAAAATATCTCTCTATATAATTCGGTAGATATACAAAGACTGAAAGCTCTGCTATATCTGCTTAAAGTATAATGGATGTGTAATATTTGCAAACATTATGGCTAATAGGAAGGTGCTGCCACAATGAAGAATACATACCCCAAGAATTCAGTGTTTAGAAGTTTTCAGCACAGGCCTAAACTGAACGCTTCAGAGGCAAATGCAATGTTCTCTTGATTAAATGGTTATAGTACTGTACAAATAAAAATATCGGAAACCTAAGAATAGGAAACAGATCAAGGGCAATGGCAAAAAGTTAAAATAAAGATTCACTGATTATGCTCGCAAAAAGAAACCTTAGGTTTGAAGGGGGATGGCTAAGTATCCAGCTCCCACTAAGCCTGACAACATTCTCTGTTATCTGCATCTGGAACGCATAGGCATTTCACATAAACACAAGTGGGTTTGAGGTGCTTCTCTAAACAACCTGTTCCTTGCAGAGCAATCTCCTCAATCATGAACACAGCTAAGGGATGAAAAATGATAGAAAACACCTTTTACAAAAGGATACAAACTATCCACCTTAGATTATATTCATGTATATTCTAAGACAAAAGATACAGAAAATAAAATTTAGCATGGGATGAGTAAAAGGTTTACTTACCTTCCCATTTAATCAGATTCGTATACATATTAATTTACTTATAACTTTTCTTTTCTGATATGGATATATATTTCACATTTTTTTTTTACTGTTACCTATAAATAACTGATGATTCATCTGCAAAACATTCCTACAAATTTTGGAAACTATTTAAAAATATGGATAAAATAATGGAGGACGTGGCTGTACTGAGGAATAAAATTGAAAAGGCTAACAACATTTTGTTATTTAAGGGACTTAGGGATGCTTTCATGGGAAGCAACAAGATTTATCAGATTAGTAATTTACTGTACATATTTTTTCCACTGGAGGTGCTAGGGTAAAAGAAAAGTGCCCCAAGGAAGCCTGAGCATATGTTGAACTAGATTCTGGAGTCGCTGTTTAGTAAGATACTTAACCATGTGGTTGGTTTCCATTGTGATTAGTCTTTCAATGGAACTATTCATATGTTTCAATAGGCTACCTAAATGATAGTATGTGTACCAAAAGCAACAGGGTTGGGGGAAAATCATTGCCTTCCAAAGCATCAATTGTTCACAATACAAATTCATTAAACCACTATTTTGCTATTACAGCTTCTGCAATTGGCTGGCCTCACAGAGCAATACAGCAATCATCTCACACACACTTATCCCCCCTCGAGCTTAAAGCAATTTATCATGACTCCTTTTATTTTTGCAAAACTTTTTTGATCCATTGTGGCTGGGTTCTTTGCATATACCCTGCTTCTCACTGTGGCTTCTTTCACTTGGATCTCCACTGAGAATTAGCCTTCTCACGATTCAGATGCAGTAGGAAACATTTTACAGTGAAACAGGACAGCCTTTTCAGAAAATACAGTATTTATCAACTTCTTAGAATACAATACCCTTAAGTTCCTAGGCCAGAATGGACAAGCAAAGAGTACACTTGTGTCAGTATCTGGAAGCATTACTTGTTCTTTTCCTGAAGAACAGTTTGTGATTTCTTCTCTCAGGCTGCTTGCAAGTCGGCTGAGCTCTGCATTTCAGCCTCTTCTTTTAGAGTTATCTTTTGTTCTATGTCCCTTACAAACAAATGTCCAGTCATGCTGTGTCTGTTGTATCTCCATAGTAACTGTCAAATTATCCAGTTCCCACTAAGCCTGATGACTGCTCATTTTAAGATAATTCTTGAAATTTCTTCCAGATTTGCCTTTCTGGCCAACAGCTATGAAGAGAAATTACTACCTTCAGTAAATGAGTAAGAGCATCAGGTACATTTTAGATAAAAAAGGATGCAAGGATTGATTGTTTCCACTACATATGTCACTTCCCTTCCAACAATTTCTTGGTTTTTTGAAAATATTATAGTGAAATTCTACCCTTCAGAAATTAAGGGCAATTTAAAGGAGTCACAGTTTACACAGACTTTTTCCCTCCACCTCCGTGTATTGATGTCTGGTTATGCGTATGTTACTAAGTGGAAAGTGTGGTACACACCTGGTTTTTAGTCTAGTACATCAGGATCCATCAGCAGAACCATGATGTCACCTCCGGCTATTATGTCCATGCTTTCACTTCCTCTTTCAAAAATAGAAAAGCAGGTTTTGTTCTTTTGTGGGTTAGAACACATGCTATTCCACAAGTGGCAGAATTCCAGTCTCCAAATTGCTCATCTAAGAAACGAATATTGAAAATCCACTGGGCCAATTTCTTCCTTGAGTTCAGATTAAACTCCACAAGATAGAAATATTGATATTCCACTCCAAGTGTAAAGATACCTTTCCAAGGTACTAGAGGGCTCTCCAAGAGCATAATAAAGTGGACAATAAGCTATGAAAATGTCCTGGTAATTTGTAGCAACTACTTTACATAGATGCTGTGATATTAATAATCCACTCATGCATATATATGAGTGATGTTCCACACTGGTTTGCAACATTTCTGCTTCAACAACCTCATCTGCATAAGCTAATGTTGACATGGAAGCTAACAAAAAACTCTTTTAAAGCAGAGGCTTGTGATTATTTTTGTATCCAGTTGCACACACAAACACAATAACAGATGGAAGACTACTAAAAAGTAGAAAAGAATAAATTTTCCATGTCATTATCTTTTGGAAATGAGAAGCACAAAACACCTATTCTATTACACGTCTGGCACAACGGGCTTCCGTCTTTGGGCCAGATGTGATCAGCGTTTTAAAGGGAAGTGGAAATCTAATTAGAACATACTGTGGGGAGACTGACCTTACATTCATCTGAATTTTCATTAAAGCAGCTATATAAAACACTTGATATGTTGCAGGCTGCAGCTGTCAGCTTCAAGAGCTACTTCTGAAAGCCCCAAAGAAGAATTTATTGCAAGGTAATGATGGTAACACTATGGTTAGTGCAACTTGCAGTTCCATTGCAAGAATAACTATTTAATTACCAACACTTAAAAGTGGCAGTTCCTATCGACTCTGGGTAAATCCTAGGAAGGGTTAAGTACCCACAATTCCCATTAATTTCAGAGGACTGCCAGCTTTTATCACTACTCAGGATTTCACCCAGTAATAGGGTACCTAATAAGGTCATTTTGGTTTTGGTTTCTGTTTTTTTTTTTAAAAAAGGTGTGTTTCCTTTTCAAAAATGCTTACTTTAAACAGCCTGTGGGTCTTTATTTACAAATAAACTATATTTTTGAAAAATTACATCAGTATATCTGATTTGAGTTTTGCCCTTCATTATGCAAAATTACTTGAGACAATGTCACTAAAAGATTTGACTACAGAAGATTTGCCAGTTCACCTCCTCTCCCAATTAAATTCATAGATTCAAAAATGTAGACCTTTCTGCTTCATCTGACAGGCAGCAGAACAAAGCACTTGCATTTTAGGTGTTGTCTGTCTTGTTTTATCTGAGGAAGACATTTACATGCTTCGCCAAGAACACAGACTTCATATACAAAATAGTAGCTTTCATTAACCTACGATTAACTAGGTAGTAATCCAGAAGAGCAGCTTGCTCTCAGAGCATGATATGAACTGAACATCCATCAATAGATTTCTAATATAACTGAGAACATTTTGTACTTTCACTAAAAATTTCAGCAGCAGAAACGTCAGGAAGAGATTGCAATAATGAATAATTATTTGTTATTATTGCCAATGAGTTAATACACTAATGGATCTCTACTTTGCTCCCCACTTGTTAGCTAACTGATTATTAATGCATGTTTTTATGTGGTAACATTACTCAAACTCCAAACCACGACGTTATTCTTAGCAAGGAGGTTCTGATACTTTGCCAAGTAAAAATAGTATAGCAAAAATGCTATCCATTGTTTTATTGCAATGTTGCAGTTCTGCTGATAGCTGCGTTAAAAATTGATGTCTCTTGAATACTGAGTTTCTAAATCAAGATTTATAATGTAACTGAATGCAGAAACATGAGAAAAACTTGCAACAAGAATTTATTTGTTCTATTTTCCACACAAAAAGTCTCACAAGAGATGAAATAATCACCATTGTCACTGTAAGCCCTTTAGCATAAAGTACAGTAGCCCATAGTGAAGGCAGCTGAGCCTAACCAAGGAATACGAGATGGTCCGTATACGTACAAGTGATGTAAAACTATTGCTAGACACACAGTGATATTCGTCTTTTGAGCAGCAATGTGACTCCATTAGTCACCAAACCCTCTTTCTTGGACAAACCAGGCCACTGCCATTGGACAGGGTTTATTATGCTGTCTCTTACACTGGCACTTCACTGCTGCCTATTGGTAGCTATGAGCACGAACTATTAACAAGAAGTTTTCCTTCAATCAGGATTGCCTTCAGTGCTATCCTTGAAGTACTCATTTTATAGCTCCCCAAGCTGTTTTTGTATCCATAAACCAACAGCTGCTTGCACCTCCACGTGCTACCATATACTATATTCTTCTGCACTACTTCATATCCTCCACTTCCATTAACCCAAGTAATAAACTTCAACTACCTGAAATGTAAAACAAGCAACATCTGAGTCTCCAAGTGATTATGATAAGCGCTTCCAAGCAGCCCCCAGTCCAGCCAGCATGGCTAGTCTGGCTGAGAAAATGCAGGATCTGAGTCTGGTTTAGTGATAGTAAAACATCTCACAAAGACGACACAAGAATTTTACAAACAAAAGAAAGAAAGAATAAGTACAATATTATCTAGCACACTCAACAGCAGGTATTCTACAGACACAATACTCCCTGCTATTTTTTTCCTTTACTAAGGGCTGATAAAGATTTCCAAGTTGCTTTGGCTCTGATTATAACCTGGTCTATCTCTTGATGCAAAAATGCATAACTTTTTTTAAACAAGCACCTGGAGTTTGTGCATGACTCTACAGGAATTGTTAGGTAAAAACTGTTTTGTAACTTTCCCCCAAGAGAAGACCAGGAAAGGGAATAGACTAGAACGTTTACTTCACCTTCCTATTGCACAGACTAGTACTGAAATGTACTAATTTGCTGATGTTACAGATCAGGAATGAATGGGTCATGTAGGGAGCCAGGAATGGTTCTTTGGAGAACACACAGTTTATCTGGCAGACCTGCTGCATAGCACTGCTCATGCATCACACACCTCCTGCTTTGGTTCAAGCCTCATAGGACAATCCTGCCCATTGAATAGTGAGGAAACCTAACTTTTTCTCCAGTGAGCAGCAAAAATTATTCTGAGAGCCAACAAAATAAATCAGTAAGTTTTTCAGCATTGCTGCACCTTCCTAATGATATCACAGACAGCTCTGCAGGGACAACTTTGTTCATTTTCAAAGATTTTTAGAAACATTGATTAATCTTCATATTCCTCTTATGCTCAGAAAAGTATTAGTATCTGCCAATTAAAACTATTACAGAAATAGAGGCACAGAGAAGCTGTAAGAGCACAGTTGTTCAAATGTTCTGAGCAAGGCTGCCCACACATTCTTGAGCTAGAGAATGTTTTGCTTCATCTGAAGCTCTGCTTTTTCTTTTGCTTTCCTAAGAGCCAGCACAATTGGTAAAAAGTTGGGGTGCTTACAATTCCTCCTTTCCCAATGCAGTTGATGGTAATAAATAGCTAAGGAAGCAAAAGGCTCTGAGCAGCATTTGGAGCATTATCTCTTTCTTTCCATCTTTTAAAACTCACAGATAAAGATTGCCTGGCCAAACATCAAAGAGAAACTCAGCTGTGCTTTATCAAGGAACACAGTGAATACATTACAGCTCAAGAACAAAAAATAAAGGAAAAAATGGGTATAGTCACCTCTGAAAATTATATCAACAAAGATGCCCCAACATAATTCTCTCTGCAAGAAAGGACTTCATCCTATTCCTTCTCAGCTTCCACAGAGATAATTCAAAAAGCATTTTAATTATTAAAAGTTCATCAGTACTGTGGAACTACATGGGAATCCTTAAATATTTGCTGGCTACAATATTTTGAAAGATAAAAACCGAAAATAACTGAGTGCAATTCACAAGTTCTTAGAATCTATGGTCCATGCTACCCTGCAGTTATTAAAGGCAGTCATTAACACACACATGTGAAAACTTGCCTGCCAGTTGTAAGGAAAGGAGGGGAACAGGAAGAAAGGATTAATTTTTCACTGTTCCATCCTGAATTAGTCTTTGCACAGATGGAAAAAAATTTAAGTGGAAGCCAATTTTGCCTGCAAACTACAAATTGTGCCTTGCAGCAAGAAGAAATTATTAAAAGCTGAGATTCACCTTCCTAAGGCATATAGAGGCTCAGGCAGAATTTCCACCACAGACACTCACAGCTCCAGCAGAAGGTTGTGAAAAGGTACCCAAGTTGGAGGGTGTCTCAAACTGATTGTGGTTTATTGTGTTGCTCCAAATAGATGAAAGTGTGACCACCTTTTCATGGCTTTCACGTGCCTTTAACAAAAAAATAGTTGTTCTAGTTCTCTAGACTATAGAAAGAACAACTATTTTTCCACTCATGAAGGCAAGATCCTTCAAGATCATCAGGATTAGGTCCATCCTTGCTTCCACCTAGCACAATCACAGACAAGATCCTCTTCACTGAGGGGAAACACCCAGAAAACCTTGACCTTAATCTAATTACAAATTTATTTTCCAAATATGTTTTTAAAATACCAACAAAAAGTGGTTTTCAGCTGCACTCTGAACATATTTGAGGATCCATGGCCTACTGGGACCTCTGGAGAGGTCCCGGAAGACTGGAAGTTGGCCAATGTGACGCCCATCCACAAGAAGGACCGTAAGGATGATCCAGGTAATTACAGACCTGTCAGCCTGACCTCGGTCCCAGGTAAAATCATGGAGAAGATAATCCTGGGTGAAATCATGCACCACCTGCAGAACAGTCAAGAAATCAGGCCCAGCCAGCATGGATTTAGGAGGGGTAGGTCCTGCCTGACCAACCTGATCTCCTTTTACGATCATGTGACTCGCCTGGTGGATGAGAGGAAGGCTGTGGATGTGGTATACTTGGACTTCAGTAAGGCCTTTGACACGGTCCCCCACAGTAGACTCCTAGGGAAGCTGGCAGCTCGTGGCCTAGATGGGAGCACTTTGTGCTGGGTTAGGAATTGGCTGGATGGCCGAGCCCAAAGAGTGATGGTAAATGGTGTTTCATCCAGTTGGCGGCCGGTCACCAGTGGTGTCCCCCAGGGATCGGTATTGGGTCCCGTCCTGTTTAATATCTTTATTGACGATTTGGATGAGGGGATTGAGTCCATCATCAGCAAATTTGCAGATGATACCAAGCTGGGAGGAAGAGTTGATCTGCTAGAGGGTAGGATGGCCCTACAGAGGGACCTGGACAGATTGGAGAGCTGGGCCGATTCTAATGGGATGATGTTTAATAAGTCCAAATGTCGGGTACTTCATTTTGGACACAACAATCCCATGCAGAGCTACAGACTGGGGACAGAGTGGCTAGAGAGTAGTCAGGTAGAAAAGGACCTGGGAGTGCTGGTGGACAGGAAGCTCAACATGAGCCAGCAGTGTGCCCAGGTGGCCAAGAAGGCCAATGGAATCCTGGCCTGCATCAGGAATAGTGTAGTAAGCAGGACCAGAGAAGTTATTGTCCCCCTGTACTCGGCACTGGTCAGGCCTCACCTTGAATATTGTGTCCAGTTCTGGGCCCCTCAGTATGGGAAAGATGTTAGGATACTGGAATGTGTTCAGAGGAGGGCAACGAAGATGGTGAGGGGGCTGGAGCACAAGCCCTATGAGGAGCGACTGAGGAAATTGGGGCTGTTTAGCCTGGAGAAGAGGAGGCTCAGGGGAGACCTCATTGCTCTCTACAACTACCTAAAAGGAGGTTGTAGTCGGGCAGGGGTTGGTCTCTTCTCTCAGGTGACC
This sequence comes from Tapera naevia, assembly GCA_033556795.1. Lineage (NCBI taxonomy): Eukaryota > Metazoa > Chordata > Aves > Cuculiformes > Neomorphidae > Tapera > Tapera naevia. The sequence goes on from JAUMJJ010000048.1 coordinate 7,416,886, forward strand.
AGTGGCAGAACCAGAGGGCATGGACTTAAGCTTCGTCAGGGAAAGTTTAGACTTGATGTGAGGAAAAAATTCTTCACTGAAAGGGTGATTGGCCATTGGAATGGGCTGCCCAGGGAGGTGGTGGAGTCACCTACCCTGGAGGTGTTTAAAGGGAGACTGGATGAGGCACTGAGTGCCATGGTCTAGATGATGGTTGGTGTTAGTGTTAGGTTATAGGTTGGACTTGATGATCTCAGAGGTCCTTTCCAACCTTATGATACTGCGATACTGTGATACTTTTTGTGTCTACAAGACGTACCACCAAAGGAAACAAGCTTAAGCCAGTAAGAGCAATTAGAATTCAGGCCACCACTGAAAAATGTGCAGTGGTACGTACAACAGAAAAGTTTGAAATTATTGTGCTAGGGCAGTTTTTCATTAAATAATGTATCAGATATAAAAATAACTGTCTCTAAAGATACATCAGATCTTACTTGTTTCATGCCAAGTCAGTTTACTTAAATATTTCTTGTTTTACTTAAATTTTCTTGCATGTTGTGTCACCACAATTTTCCCTGCTGAATTTTCCATCCAAGCATTCAGAATGCATCCTAGATTCAGGTGTTACATACGATTTCATAGGTCACTGAAAAATTAAACATAATATACTGTAATGGAATCAGAGGAAGACCTGGAACATCTAACACTTGCTTGAACATACAGCTGAGTTGGAAAGGATCTGGTAAGCGTCCTAAATTGAGAATAATGTTATTTTACCTAACAATGGGAGGCAGTACCTTCCTAAAGAGCTTTGCATCACATAGCAACCAGCACTGACTGCACAGGATACACAGTATTAGTTAGTTAAAAATCTGGCATGAAGTAGATCTCTGCCACCTAAAAACTGCTTGACATGCCCTTATATTAAGTACTGTTTTCCAGCCTCTACTGTCATCATGCTATAAGGAAAAAAAATGGTACATTCAATTCAGTTTTACTGCCAGTGTGCTCTCTATGTTTTCCTTTACCTTGATAATTCAATGTTGGCCCAAAAGAAAGAATGAATATTCAATTTTTCTTCCAAAATGAGAAGAGAAGAAGGTGGGCATTGTGGGGGTGTCTCACAGGTTTCTTCTGCCTTCTACATTTTGGGAGATGCATACCTTAAACTCCACATCAGTGATTTATATCTCTTCATGGAACTAGTTCTTACTGGGTTCAAACTGAGGCCACTTATTTCACACAGCTCTCCCGGCCAGCTGCTGTGCATGTTGCAAGAACATCCTTATATCCTAATGTATTCTTGAAGAGTCTACCCAATACAGAAATTATGCATACTGAAAAATGAATCAGAAAAACAACCTAAGGTTTTAAGAAAGTATTTCTGTCTTTCTTATGTACAGCTATCTCCTACCCAGTCATAAGCCAGGTAGGACATAGTTCTACATTTGCTTTCTACTGTGCTTGGCTTAGCTCTTTACAGTCTGGTCTTAAAATCAGCTAGAAAATAAACGTATCTGAAACTGCACAAGCAGAACTATTATAGAATAATTCCATCAAGAATTCTTGAAGCAGGAAGTTTCATACAGCATTCTGCCCTGATGCATATCTGTCAGATTCTGAGAAATGAAAACCAATAAAGTGTAAAACCAGAAGAATTTAGCATAAACTGTAATCTATATTTTAAAATGGAGTTCACAGTAGCTCATCTTCAGCCTTAATGGAAATGCTAGTATTCACTGTGCAAAGAATTCTACCTCAGATCAAATCTGCGGTATTGCCTAGTTCTCGCATACAGTAAAGTCTACTAAACACTGGCAACACTGCATTTATTTTATGATTACTATAATAACGATGATATTTTTACAGAGATGCACCATGAATAGACACAATATTAGACTATTTCCTCAACATTTTTACTCAATTACTACACTCGCTAAGGTCTGTGGGCTTTCTGTCTCAAGTTAAAAATTTGAAAATAGCATTTTCTTGTCTGGTCTCCCCATTTTCATTCCCTGCATGTTTATTTTAAGGTGAAGATACATTCAATTATATACATTCATATATAATGTCATAGGCCTTTAAAATGATAAGCTTTTAAACAATAGAAGCCAGGATAGTCAAACAATCCGCAAGTTAAAGTTATAACTTAGACTTCAGTGCGTATCAGTCTTACAATAACCTGAGCACCTAACTAGTCAATAGTCTGCCAAGTTTGAGAGCATGAAAATAACTAGGAAAAACAGCATTAGTAGGTGATCTTCTACTGGTAAATGGAGTTATTAATTGATTATTGTTTATTTTATTGTACCAAGGGTACAACCAAGATGAGCATTGCCCTGTAGAAGTTACGTAGTAAACTAACACCACACACAAGGCAGTCTTCACTCTCCTCAGTTAGGAAAAACTGGCACACTGTAGAAAAGAGAAGTGACGTACTGAAGCCAAACAATACATGAATGATTAAAAAGATCCCAAGACTCCTACAGTCTGATTCATCAGTGTGGCTCCCAGATTATAAGGTACTCAAGGATTCTTCTGTGACAATAAACGACCACCTCCAATCCCCGAACAAACATTAATCAGTAAAAAAATCAAACCAAACAAACAAACAAAACCAACCACCTTGTAGAAATACGCTCTTAAAATGCATTGGGGAAATCTAGCAACATTTATTTACAAGCAGCCAAAGTAAATGCTTTATTTAGTTCAATCTGCAGTCAGATTTTGTTGTCTTTTTCTTCATAATAATTTACACAGCTACAATAACACAAAGTGAAATGTGAATTGCCTAAGTACGTTCAGGCTAATTTATTGCTGAGAAATGTGTGCTCTGTTTACCATGAATTCCATGCTATTCTCTGGATTGCCAAATGCTTTTCTTCTAAGGGAGCTGTTTTGTTTTATTCTGTATTTTTGTATGCTTAACAGACACGTCATCCTGTTTCTTTTGATAAGTATAATAGATCACAATGTAATTAATGGATAAATACACAGTGAAGTTTGTGACCTGTCCCAGGATGCCACAATGCAGAGATATCTGAAGTTTTACCATTGAATTACTTTGAAGGCTACTGGAATCCTTAGAACGCACAGATCCTCTCTTTGAATCTGCCTGAATGGATAAATTACTACAATTACCTTAACAGTAAATATTTTTTTAAAAAAATCCTTTGAGCTAGATTTGTTTTCTTTCCTTAAAACTGGAAGAAAACAATTCTAATATACTTAATGGAAAGAACATTATTCCTCCAGTCATTCTCATCTGAATATCTGCCAGTGTCCTGCAGCTTTGACAACCATGACTAGAAATAGAATCATCCATCAGTCCTTTCTGAAACATCAGTTTAGCAGCTGTCATGAGGTACTATGATCTCTGAAATCTCAACATCTACCCTCTATTATCACAAAGCAGTATCTGAGAGAACATGGGGAGAGAGATACTACTGCTTACCAGCTGCAATCCCAGCAGGTTTTTATGGTGACAAAGCTAGTGAAAAATCCCTATAAGCAAATGTATATGTGAGAAGGAAAAAGAAAAACAGAAGATGTGAGAGAGGAAGAACTGTAGGCAAAAAGGAGAGAAAATGGCAGCTATAACAAATCTTAGAATGGCAAGAGAAAGACAGCAGAGGCCAACAGAGTTTTAAGAGCTGGTCTGCAGATGTTACAGGAAGGAGGGTTCCATTTTGCAGAAGTGAAAAGGAATCAGCAAAAGGACTTTAACTAAATGGGAGCTTTTATGGTGTACTTTCACCAACCATCATCAGAATCCCATCTTTTAAACAAGCAAGTGGTAATAAAAATAATCTTTATGCAGTTTTATATGAGCAAGAAAATTAATTTCCAACATATTTTTAGCCCTAAAGTAGCAGGGCGTTACAGTCTCAACAGCCATGATGTACAATTACCATGTTCAAATGTGTTTATTTGTGTTATCAGCACCTGGTTGTCCCGCTCCATTTTCTCTCTTTCCCTCTCATCCTCTAATTACTAATTCATCTTTACTTTAACAAAACCATTACACAAAATTCCACTTGAAACAACAGAGGACAGATCTCTACTGTCACATATTGAGTATCTAAACAACTAGCTCTGACTAACATTAGAACTGAAACTTTCCTCACCATTTCAATTTAGACAAATTGAATGTAGTCATGTTCCTTAAAAATACATGCAGTAGCTTACTGTGTTTACTGCAGGCTTTTAATTGATTCAATGTGATTTTTTGCATTACTTAATTCTAAAGCACTGTACGCTACTCTCTTCATTAACAGGCTTATTGGAGTACATTCAAACGCTTATCAGGAAAATGTTTAGAAAAAAATGGCTACCTGTTCATCCTGTTTATCCTCCCCTGATCTTGGACTTGGCTATATTAACACCTCTCTGATTAGTCATGGAGTGTTTTAAAGTAGCAAGTAATGGTCATTAAGGGACTAAAAATCACAGAAGAGCATCCATGTAACTGAAGGATCAAAGCTCATTTTGCTGCAATCTGTTACAATTCCAGGACAAAGTGTCCACATTGCATCTTTCCTAGCAATGAGTTTAGACTGAATGCTGCAGGCCTGAGCGCATACAATACATGAGAGCTAATTGCTGGAGAACTCCACATCCACATTTCAAACGAGTACTCCAGGTGGCAACTGGATACTCAAATTCCATCTCAATTCTACCAGGAATGAAATCACTTCAAGGCCGCCATGGATGCAGCACCCTGAGTTGCTAATGCAGATGTACATGCAGGCTGCCTGTACTCTCAGGTTTACATCTAGTCTGTGTAAATTCTTTTTCTAAAAACTATGGAATACATTGAATCACAGTATTTGCTAGCTCTATACTGAAAACAGAGGTTCTAAGTGCAATTACTCACAAATTCTCTCTCAAAAATTCTGCAAGAGTGTCTGGTTTCTTGAAAGCAGAAGACAAACATGTTTCAGTTATGTGATCAAGATGTAAATAAGACAGGTTTGTTGAGGAGGGGAGGTGGGACATTATTTTTCCATCCTTCTGACTAGCTTCCTATCCGTGTAAACTTGGGTTTCAGTAAGGAATTCTGGAATTCTAGAATGTAAGCATCTAAAGGGTATATATCACTGATGTATATTAATCATATTCTTTCAGCCTATGCTGACTCACCTGATATTCTGAATCACTTTCAGAAAACAGAAAGGATGCATTTGGCATATATATGTGTATGTATGCACACACAAGCCCTCACAGATTTTCTTTATCTTCTACAGCAACAATAACAACAAAAAATAAAAATAAAACAGGTGTGGCCTACAGTGTCACAAAAATTTAATCTAATACTAGCAATTTGTTTAAGTGTCATATATATTTCCATTTAGATATACAAGTTAATTCATTGTTGTCTCCCAATTATTTTCTCTGCTAATTCACTTTCTTTGTTTTTTAAACCCTGGAAGAGTAAGACATATCCTTGGTGTGCTAAAAGGCGTAAACTAGGTTCTTCAGAAAGTTGTTTATAACCAGGACCCAGAATTTCAGAAGATCTAAGCTCCCCTCAAAGAAGTGAAGTAAAAGCAGGCATACTGGCACATAAATTCACTGTCAAGAGTCTGAGCATCAGATGGTGAAAGATGGACTGGTTAATAGAGAGCCTTTGAAAATCTGACCCTTTGGCCATAACATTTTTTGCTGTAGTGAAAGGCTTTCCCAAGTGTTCCATATATGCACTAACTGTATGTGAGCTACATCAAAAGTTTTATGCTGCCTAAGTATCCAAAGCCTGCCTCAACAGCCTACTGCTTTCTCCTGAGACTGTCCTGTAGCTAAGGAAAAGCTCAAAATCAGGATCTCAAAAGAGGGAGGATAAAGGCTTGAACAACTTCTGCTGCTTCTGTTCATTATTCTTCCCAGTTACAACATTAAGGAGCTTATGTTAGAGCACATAAAGTTCACAAGCCCCGATGAAGTATGTTCTTAGAAAGTTCTCTAGTGAACATCTTTGAACACTCTATTTTAACTTGTAGCCTATCCAACAGAACAATTAAATTCATCAGTCTTCTGCTTCATAAAACCCAAAAATTTCAGACTTATCACAGACAATCCATGTATCACTAGCCTCATCCTCAGTACCCATCAGGGCAACAACTGCTTCAAAATTCATCAAAACACAAACTCATTTTTCCTCAGTTTATCTCTAAATGAGTTTTCAAAAAAAGCATGCATTTGTCCTGCATAAAATTATTCTAAACTTCTCTGGGTATCCAGTATGTGGTACCTAAAAAGGGCCTGGCTTTCAGATCACAGGATAAATACTGAGATCAACCACATTGGTCAAAAAAACATGTGTTGGAATCTATTGATGGGAAGGTCATCCTGCATCTATAAACATAGATGCAAGAATCAGGATCATTATTATTTGTGTTACAGATACCTCTAGCTCTACTTTTTTCATTACTAAGATAGTTCATAGAATACCAGATCAGAACTTCTTGAAAAACATCAGTATTTCTAGTAAGAAATAGCAGCATTGCAGAGAAGACATGAAGGCAATGGATCATGAAAAAAATGTTTGGAATTTATTTCAAGAAGTCATCAAAACCATCTGTCTGCCTGAATGCAGAAGCCATTTCTGACGTACTGGAGTACCAGTATTGAATGCTACTGGTTTCTACGCTTCAGCTGACAACAGATTTCTTTTATAACAATTGACAGCTATCAAGACTATAGACCTTAATTTTTACTATAAATATTTACCAAACTTCCTCTTAGGTTCAAAATAAACAATTAGTGAAAGTGAAATCAAATATCTCCAACTAAAAATATTGTGCCAGATTTATGGGCCAAATTGTGTTTTTTATCAAAACTAATTCCAGTAGAATTATTCTGAATACATGATGGTTACTGAAGACCAGAACATATTACTGCAGCTTGGGTTATGTCTCCACTTAAAAATGCAATGCCACATGCACTAATACGTGTAGTGTACAATATGGTTTTCTCAACATGTTCTCATTCTTCACACCAGTCAAACAGAAAACATGGAAAATGCACTTGTACAACCTCTGATCTATTCTGTAAGCCATAACAGCTGCATTAGAAAAGAGGTGAAAAGTATAGAAGTACTACAACATATTACTACTGTTCTATAAGATTTATGACATTGTTTAGGTATTTTGTAGCTGGAGTTCGATTTTGTTTGTGTCTTCTTTTGCAGGTCGGAAAAAACCCATCACAATTTGGTCTCTGCAAAAACAAAATAACTCACAGCACATGTATTTGTCTGACTCTCAGTTTATAAATTCTTCTGCTTTATGATTTTACCATAGTCACTGTAATATTAATTTAATGGTAGATGTAAAATTCTGTAATTATAATATTAATTTTTTTACCACATTTCAAAGTAATAGTCACCTCTTTTTTTAAGAGACCATTTAGTGACCATGAGTTATGAGTGTGAGGGCTCTAAAAAACTGAGGTTTTAGATAAGCACAGTGCAAGAAATAATGTTCCTGTTTTTCTCTTTAATATGCCTGACGAATAGGTTCTTGAGCAAAGGGCCAGATGCTGCCAGCCGTACTAGCAGTCTTTTTACACTGTGCAGTTGTCTTTCATTACTAGACTGACAACCTGAATTCACACAAGCAGTGAGTGATTACTTCGGTGGGATAATTTCCTGTGCCAGAGGCATACCTGTTACTACCTTACAAACCAGTGGTTTTCCAATGCTGTTTCAGGACACTGCAATGTAGACTTGGTAGAAGACAAATCTTAGCATGAAAAACAACTTTACTGTATTAAAAAAAGACACAAGTACAAGAAAATGTACTCAACATATGTTACACTGTTCGGCTGTATTTTTATTACTTCCACAAATGTGTATTCATTTTTAGTGAGAACATTACTATAAGAGTAGTAAATATATTTGCCTGATTAGAGAAGCCTTTTAGTCATATGAACAATGCAATTTATATACTAATTGCTTAAAAAAAAGAATAAAAGAATAATAGAATATGGTGCTTGTCTTCCTTGTATAATTAGTAACAGCTTATGTGAGGATACTACGCATTCACAGGAATTAAAAATACAGCTCATAAAGAAAGAAACAGCAAGTCTTTGAGTAGACATACTCCACGTTATGATAAAGGAGATAAGTAGAGGTGCAGACTGCATATTCAGTGAATGGAATAACACACAAGCAAAATGGAATGGAAATTACTTAACCAAATTTAGATTAAATTCTTACTGTATGTATCAGAGGAATTGTAAGTCTTCTGTTGCGATATTCCCTCTCCCTGACAATTCAAGTGATTTGGGATGTCCAGAACCTAAGAACTGTCAATAACAGCCTGCAATTCCAGTGTAGTCAGTGATGTTTCAAAAAAAATGGCATATTTTCATGCTGCCATTCTGAAAATTTTATAGCTTCGGGCAGGTTTAAATGTTGAGGAACAGCTGGCACCTTTTAAAAGTCAGTATCCTTTTAGATGAAATATCCTGAGTAAATCAACAAAATATGAAATAAAAATCTGGCTTCAAACTTGTAATGTTGTGAAATATGATCGTCTGAATGGGGTCTACATCATAAAAAGAAAGTGTGATATACGTCACTAAAAGGCTCCTACATTGTTGAAGTGATGCTTCAGATTTGGTGCAAGAAGTGTTCCTCAGAATATCTTTCTTGTCATTTTGCAGGTCGTTGAACACCTGCTCTAAGAGAATTTGACCTATAGTTGAACAATATTACGAAAGAAGCTTTCCTTTCCCACAGCAGAGAAACAAGGACATAGACAATCTTTATTTCTGATCCATGTTGTAACTCATTATGTGCTTCAATAACACATGAGTCTATGGTTACAATACTATCAATGAGTCAGCATGAAATCGTCTTGGTGCAGAGATTGCTGGTCTTTGTTGCTTTTTTTATATGATTCATGTTGCTGGCATATCTTTGCCTAAGCAGTGTTTTTGCTGTTATGACAACTATGCCAAAAAAGGTGGTCAATATTTTCTTGATAAGAATACCTATATAGTTAGCCAAGAGTTATTAGAAGAGGCAGTATTTTTTCTTATACAGATTGATAACTGCTGGGAAAAAGCAATCAGATTTTCAGTCACACATCCTCTCTCCGATTTGCTTCCACACTATCTGTCTTTTCATTGTGCCACTTAGAAAAGCACTTTTGACTCCTGGCTATCACCAAAACCAAGAAGTTTGATATATAGTGTCATATTCGCCCAGAAGCTGTTGAGAAAATCAGGTTATGAGCAATGCAAAGAATGCAAAGAAAACAGATATAGTGATCCCTTCATACATACGTGGGAAAACTGCATGGAAAACCAATCCTCAGTAAGACTCTGTGAAGTCTTATTGCTAAGTTCCATGAAGACTTTCCATCTAAAACTTTGTTAGAGAATTGTCTTTGGGCTTTGAGCACACACAGGGGCCTGCTGTCTCACAAAATAGAGTATCTTCGTACAGACTGGAAAGAGGCAAACCTATGCTGAAAAGCTTAAAATATATATTAGTGGAACGGACAATTTGTAAGAGAATTCTTGTATCTCTTTCGTGGAAGGATATTGAGACACTCAGAGATTGGAAAGCATGCCCAAGGTCATGTAAGAAATTTCTACTCTGATTAAGAATTTAATTGCCAACATCCTGATTCCTAATTTTGTGCAGTAATCACTACACTATTCTTCTGCTATATGTTAGCAGGCAAAGCTCAAAATCCAGTGGTGAGGAGTTTCAGGGCTGATGTTTATTTTGACCATATTCTGTCTCTTGCTTCTAGCTGTAGAATTTTGAGGGTGTAGTAACACAGGTGATACTCTTTATTTAGAACACATTTATGACTCCTGAGGTTAAATTTTTTCCTTGCTACACAAACAATATTAAAACTACATTCACCACTACACAGAAGCAAGTGCTCAGTGCCCTCGTGCTAAACTGTTTATTCACTTTAAGCTATCCATTCCCCTTATTTGCTGTATGTACTTGTGTAATTCTCCATATTTTATCATTTTCTCACTGTTTTGCACTGAGTACTTTATCTTACTTATCCACATATTTTTATTTTGATATCTAGAAAAAAAAAAATCTATCAAAAGAATCTTGCAATATGTCCCTATATCGCTGCAGAAGGTATTTAAATGTATTTTAGATCAGTTCAGTCATACAATTCACTGATTAAAATAATCACTGTCTCTAACCAATGCAGAAAATTAAAATTATTTTATTGTTTAGCAAAATTGTCTTAGAGATATTCCAGGAAACTGGAAGTCTAGTGCATGCTTATATATGATTTGACTCAAAGCAGGTGTCCTGCTGAACAAATCCTTATAGGAAGCTGGCGTGGAAAATAAATTCCAATAAAGTAACAACAAGAATAAAAAAGACGACATCAGAGAAAAAGAATTATGCGTGCAGAGGTGGATTCATTAGTCTCAATACTCATGCAGCAAGAGAGGATACAAGATAGAGAGGATAGTTTTTCATATAGTATATTTGGGCATAAAGCAAATGTGAAAAATTTGAGCCTCTGAAATAATTTATGGTTGGTAAAATGTCACTGGTATAAGAGGAACAAAGTATTTCACACATATATTTTTCTCCTGTCTATAAAAAGAGCAAGCCTGAAATGTGCACGTTTAGGTGTTACATTAGTCTTCAACTTCAAATACTCATTCACTCCTTCATTTCTATAAACTTGGTTCTCCAAGTGTATGTCCTACCTGAAGCATGAACATTTTCCCTCTAAAGTCAACAATCATCACTCAGCAATGTATGTGTGTTCTCTAACCAGTTAGAAAGTGGTACTGCAGTTGCTATGTTTTCTATATACAAATAATGTTACAAGCCTGGATCTCTTGAAGACGCTTGTGAGGAATGTTATTCATTGTTTGGTACCAATGATTTTAATAAAGCTTAGAATCTATTGGTAATGTTTATAACACCTTCATAAGTTCAAAGAGTTTGGAAATCATAGTTGTTAGCTTGCATAAATCTCCACTACAAATATATTTGAGGAAATTATTTCCATAAAATTTAACAGAAATATTTTTTGACATTGATGCATTTTAATTAACATTACTATTTGCCTTCTTGCACAAAACTGAACTAATACAGCATGACTTCTGTAAAATTAGGTTATCTCAATTCATTTTGAAACCACGTAACTATTCCTGTGTATTAAATAGATACAATTTATTATTGCTAGGCATAACAAAAAGTAGCGTTGCACTGTAGTCTCATAGATAAAACTAATTATATGGAAAATTCATTCAACTGAGTTTGCATTGCTTGCCTTTGTTCAGAATTAGACAGAATTTGCTTTACATTTAGTTTTTTAACTCAAATGAACAAGGAATGCACACACAAATAATTTTTCTCAGAATCAAAGAAGTCTCTAGAGTTTAAGATTGTTGCCGTTCAATACACAGAATCTCAATGACCTCCATGAATCTTGGTGCAGTCATAAGGATCTTTGTGTGAAGAGAGAACTGCAGAAAACCGGCATACACTTCTTGTTTTACAAAGAATCTCTCAGGAAATTGCATGAACTTGACAGAGGGAACATGATGGTTTTTCTCTTCTATCTTAAAGAGGTCTGCCTATGTATATTTTCCTCTTTGACAGATGAAACAACACAGGAAATATTAAGGAGAATCTACTCTCTCCCTTCCTTTAGGAATTGAGAAAAGTTATTTTATGAAATGCCTAACTGTTAAGAAATGTTCAGAAATGTTCAAACAAACCTCAAGATGATGACAATTAGGATATTTGTATCAATGCTTTAATTCCTCCAAGTCAGGAGACCACATGCATTATACCATAGCTTTGTCAAAAAAATCCAAAATGAAACCCAAAATTTTTGAGAATTGAGCCTCTCCATATTAGTAAATTTAGGCTCTTTAACTATAGAGGAAAGACTACATGACATAAGCTCTGTAGTGAAGGCTATCATGCTACTCATTAAGATAGGATGACACCAATATGATTACAGGGAAGGAACAGGAGATGGTGTCTTCTCTATAAGTTACAATGCTTTGTTGAAAACTTGAATTAATATACTAAATGTGCGTAGGATATAAGAATTACTCCAAGTAACTACATTGCAAAAGAATAAAGGAAGATTTGTTTGTGGAAATGAAATTTCTGGAATGAGGTTCTTAAGGATGCACATAAGGAAAACACGATAAAATTAATTTTACCATATATGAAGTTACACTTGTGAAAAATATCATAATCCTGAATTCAAACTTTCACAAGCATGCACAGGTATCCAGAAAATCCCACAATAATTAATTATTGACTCAGAAAACAAATGTGCTCTCCTGAATCTTGAAAGAAAACAGAAAGGCAGATTTGACTCCTTCCCAAGAAAAATGGAAACAACAGGTGATGTGAATTTGTGAGGAAGCCAATGCAGAGATACGTATTCCAGGCAGTAGTAAAGAACAGCTCTGGAAAGGAGAAACATGGTAACCAGAATAATATAATTAAATTGTTGGAATGCAATCAGTGATGTAGTCAAAAGAAGAACAGAATAGATTACTGCAAGAATTTCAAGAAAAAAAAGAAATGGGTATGGCATAAGAGTGACAAGAGAAACAACTGTGAGCATACAGTGAGGCTGGCATGCTCCCCTCAGTACAGAATTAAGCATTATCTGTTGCAGGCAGCAAGCTACAAAAAACAACACTACAAAGTAACTTAGAAAATCCAGAATTTTCATGACTTGCTTCAAAAAATGAAAAGTGAGAGAAGGAAAAATACTGTGAAGTGTTACATAATCAAATAATAACAGAACAGTTTAATTTGGAAAAGATCTTTAAGATCATCAAGTCCAATTGTAAAATTAACACTCCACTGCTAAACCATGCCCGTAAGTGCCACATCTACCCGTCTTTTAAATACGTCCAAGGGTGGTGACTCAACCACTCTCCTGGACAACCTGTTCCAGTACCCGACGACCCTTCAGGTGTAAAAATATTCCCTCATAGTCAATCTAAATGTCCCCTAGTGCTACTTGGGGCTGTTTCCTCTTGTCCTATCACTTGTTACTTGGGAAAAGAGATCAACATCCGCCTTACTACAACCTCCTTTCAGGTAGTTGTAGAGAGCGATAAGGTCTCCCCTCAGCCTCCTTTTGTCCAGGCTGGACGATTCTACTTTCCTCATTTGCTCCCTTTAAGACCTGTGATCCAGACTCTTCACCAGCTCTGTTGCCTTTCTTTGCACACACTCCAGCAGCTCAATGTTCTTGTACTGAGGGGCCCAAAACTGAACACAGGGTTCAAGGTGAAGCCTCACCGGTGCTGAGTATAGGAGGATAATCACTTCCCCTACCCCTGCGGGCCACGCCATTGCTAATACAAGCCAGAATGCTATTTGGTTTCTTGGCCACTTGGGCACACTGCTGGATCATACTCAGCTGGTCACCAAACAACACCCCCACCCCCTTTTCTGTCAGGCAGTTTTCCATTCCACGAGACTACTGTGGCCCAGGTGCAGGGCCTGGCACTGAGCCTTTTTGAACCGTCTACAGCTGGCCTCAGCCCATACAGCCAGCCTGTCCAGAACCCTCTGTAGAGCCTTCTTTCCCTCAAGTAGATCACTCCCACCTAACTTGGTGCTAATAAGCTACTAATATATGAAGGAAATTACACTGACTGAAAGGAAGACTGGTAGAGAATGGCGGGAAAAAAAACAGTTTAAAAAAAAATACATCCCTAGAAAGCTCAATCTAGTACTTCAATGAGTCCTTCAATGCTGAAATTTCTACAGGGCAAGAAAAAATGGCTATTTTTCAATTAACTGATCTTCAGTGCAGCTTCAAAGAGATTCTAGAATGATTAGAATTAAAAAAGCATCAATTATTGACAATGTTTCCACTGAATTATTAAAAGAATAATAAGGAGAAATAATATATGATAATAGTGAGAAGAAATACGTAAAAAAAAATTATGAATTTATTCTGGTGCCCCATACTTCAGAAATCAGGTCCAATTAATGTAAAACTACATCTCCTTACAGCTGCTTTAAATACCCTAACTGAATAAATAGAGTATGCAGTAAAGACAGAGGGAATCTGTCTAGACTACATACATATTAGTCCAGTGTTGATAAAAAAAATTAAATTTATATGATTCAAGGAAGGAAAGGAACATATCAGAATACACAGTTTTTCAGGAGAAAAAAAAACTCTCTAACATGCCGTGAAATAGTCCTTATATCACAGCAGTGTCAAAGAATTATTGTATATATTGAACTACATATTAAGACAGCACAATTGCTTTTTCATAAAAATTGTTCTGTGAGAAAGTAAAAATTTGTCTCGTTTAATACCAGTATAAAAATAACGAGATTCCCTATCCTTGATACCCTTCAACATGACCACGGGAAAAATGATGCCTTCACCATGTCATTTTCAGAATAGCTAAATTTAAGTAGCTTGAGCCAATACTTACTGATAAACTGCCTGCTTTAAGAGTCTGAAACCACCGGCAAGGCTCCAGGAAAGGGAGAAGTATGACTTAAGGTCAAGAGTGCAGCTGTTATCACGATGAAGAGATATTAAACAGGCTACTAATCAATCAACAGCCAAAAATATCATCATGTTAGTTTTAACACCAAAAAAGACCAATCATTCATAATAGCTTAGAAAGAAAACTAAGGCAAAGGTTCATACCAAGAAGACCAACTGTTATCCTTTATATCAGGATGCAAGACATGGGCCCTTACTAAAATGGGAAGAAATGTCAGGACTTTTATAAATAGAGTGTGAGGGTTGAAGAGACATTCCAAGAGGACATGGCATAAAAATATATGAAGAACTAAGCCTAGAAAATGTGTAAAATCCTATTGGTTTCATAGCCAAGATTTACTATCAGGGTAACAGAAGGCCAGTGTCCTTGAAACCCATGTGCCTATTGTGAAAGCTGTAAAACTAACCAACCAAACACAAACTACCCTTGAAAGCAAGAGCCTGCAAACAGGAACACCTGCTTCCTAGTTAGGTTTATGTTCTTCATGGTTTCAAAGGCAAGCCTAATAGACCAAAACTCATTGAACTACTTAGATTTTACTTCAGATTGAGATTAGAGATAAATCAATCACAGAATGCCTAAGGATTTGACACTTTTTGCTTCACTAAAGTTAAACTCTGTTTATTAGTTCAACTGAAGATAATTCCTGATAACCTTATATTTTAACTATAAAGTTAAGTGAGGCACTCTTTTGACCAATTTTTTTGACACATAGATTTAGACATCTCGTCTAAGATGTTCCTGCTTAGGGAGGAAGATTTCCCTCTCTAGCCAATACAAAGAGAAAAAAACCCACACTTTCAGAGCTTCCAGAGCAAGTGCAAAGCTGGCAAGAACCAGCTTTCTCTCACAATTGTCATTAGTTAAAAATTCAGTAATACAAGACTACATAGAAATAAAAACTAGCTCCTTTGTATAAACATGGCTTGTTTATAAAACAGTGTGCTTATCCAGTGCTTCTTCTATTAGAACAGTATTCTGTACCTCCAGAAGAATTTCTTGGATTCAGTCACTTCTGAAGTTGGATTACAGTATACTGCTACAACACATTGGCTCAACAGTGAAATATTTGTCATTCTAATACACTCCTATTTATCAGACAACGATTTTCAGTTTTTCTGTCATCTTAAATAATAATACATTCAATAACAAATTCTTGTCAATGGTTCATGTTTGGTTTTGGGTTTGTTGGGGTTTTTTTAAGATACCTTTAACCTCGGCATGAATTCAGTGTCTTGTGACAATATTTTACCACACTGAAAGCACAACTGCAAATTCAGCTGGAAACAGACAGTTCCTGTTCCTGAACACAAGCTGACGTTTTACAGGTAAACCAAAACGTAGCGCTAAAAATTACTTAAAAATCATTACTCTTTACATCCAAAAGTAAGTAGCACATGTTAGTACTGGAGAAATAACATTTTCAAATGTAAAACTAAAAGATGTTATTCAGCAAAAGTTGCCATGTGAACTTTGGTTTTAATGGCTGAAGATACTGAAGTGGCTTCTACACTGAACATGCAGTGCTATTGTAGTTGTAGACAGTGATACTTCAAAAACAGTCAATCCAATTAATTTATGTTAAAATATGCCATATTTCTGTTACTTGTTCTCTTCCAACACTTCTTTCCATCTGTTGGTTTCATTTATCTGCTCTATCTAGTTGTTTAAACCATATGTGCTGAGGACTGAAAACTCTTCCTTAAACATGTCTAGCACCTACCCAACCTGGAGGAAGCCGAGACATCCAGCTACAAATTTAAAATACCAGTTAAAGGATTAAAGTGGCTTTCCCTTTTTCCAGCCCCTCTTTAGTCTTCAGAACCAACTGGGATCTGTAACCCTCTACATCTGCCCTCTAGGGCAGAGCTGCCTTCAAAAGAAGTATCTTCTCTTGGTTCTAAAGGCTTTCCTATTAAAGCTTTAATCTTTTTAGAAATTAAAATAACTTGAATCGCAAATACCTTGAATCAAAAAGTTCTTAAAATTTAGATCAAACCAGTCAATATGTTCAGCAGATATTGCATATGTAAAAGGCTGTGCAACTAGAAAGTCAAAAGCATTTGTCAAGAACATTCAATATGATGCTTGCCGCAGTGGCCATGGAAATTTAAAAAGTTATAAAACGAATTCAACATAAACATCGAAAAGAAAATGTATGGTAACGGGGTTTATTTACACTCTCACAAAGATTTAGATTGAGAAACAGACTGCTTCTATCAGCGTTACTAAACCACATAGACAAATTTCACTCTATTAGATCCCATAGACTCCATTTTTAAGGTGTTTTCTGGAATATTGAATTATCAGTGTCCCTTCCTTATCTGAAAGATCTCAGCAGAAGTTGATTCATATCATCCTTTCTAAAGTAGGCCAGAGAGTATATACCACCTTTGTAAAATCTGGGCTGTTGCTTTACTTCCTGAATAGATACATGCTTCTAAATGGAAGCTACTTTCAGTTACCTAGAGCATGAGCATTAATGAGCATTTTCTCAAGCACCAGGTGGAAAAAATTTACTGTTAAGTCTATTCTTTCTGTGGATCAATGGAGATTTCACTCTTAGAAATTAGCAAAAGTGCTAAATGACTGTATAACCACATACATCCCGAAGAACCTCTATTTTATGGGAGTGGCAAACAAACAAACACCAAAAAAAAACCCCCAAAAAACCAAAACCAGAAACCAATAGATACAACATCAAGCACAAAATAGTTTATAGTGTGGTTAATAACTGTTCTAACTGAATTGATTTTTTTATTTCAGTCACAAATTCACTTTGATGAAACAATACATAGTTCAGTAATATTAAATATCTCATCAGAACAGAGCCTGGCTTTGATACTAGAACACAATATGCTACCAATCAAGATAAATAAGATCATTTTACTGTGAAGAAGAGGAGGAATTTCTCGAGTTTTATCTATCGGATACCCTTGTGTTAGTTCTGTCATCTTCTGTCATCCACATAAATTGCAGAAATATTTGACATCTCCATCAGTATCTGCTGAAGAATCAAAGGAAATTGAAGAGTAAAACAACACAGACAAGGGCTGAAATGTATTCTGCTTTCATGCGTCCCGTTCCAGCCAGTTAACATTTCCAATTTTCCTTTAATTCCAGGGTGACCAAAACAAAGATTAAAAATCAAAGATTGAAGAATATGTAATTTCTGCCTTGCAAAAACTTGCAATTTCTGAAATGGTGTTCATCATAAAAATAACTGTTCCCTCTACCTGAAGTCTGTTTTTCATCAGCTCTAACTTGCAAAAGTTTTCTGTGGAAGTAGCAAAGTATTCAGAGGTGGGAGAACTAGCACAGACTGGCTGATTTTGAAACACCTACAGACAACGCCAAAATAAAACATTTTATTTCTTTCTCACTGTTTTGTTGTGAGAAAAGAGCAAAGAGCTGGACTGTAGTTATCTCCTGGGAAATCCTGTCCTTTGAACATTCTCCAGAGGGTAATGCCAACAGATTCACGGACACAACAGCCTGATTTTATTCCTAACATGGTACTGTTGGCTCTTCCTGAACGTGGTTTATAGATTCTATTATGAATTTTGCCCAAGTAAAAATTAATAAAAAGGTCTCTACTTTGTTAGAGCAGTGTCATCAAGATAGAGTGTACAGTTATATCCTGAATTATGACATGTCATAAAATAGTTCCACATTTTCATAAAATCTGCTGATGTTACCAGACATCCGAACATTCACTCAGTTTCATTGTTTCTGCATATTGGCAGAAATATACAGAAGTGCTAACTTTATAGATGAGCTAATTTTTGCAGTGAAATCAGCCTGTGAGTTATCTTAGATTTAGGGTGGAAAGGGAGTGTTCATCTCCTTTGATGTATGATTATTTGTCAAACACTTCAGCACATTCGCATTTTGTTTCCCCAGGTAATCTGATATACTTGCTGGCTAAGCTTAAACCTGGGAAAAAGAAAATGTATTCCAACAAGAAGATTTTATGAAACAAGTGTGCAAGCTAAATGGAGGCATATTGGCTCTGAAGCATTGGGAAGACCTTTAGAATCAGTTGTTAATATCAAATACTCTGTCTGGGGACATATTACTCAGTAAAAATAGTTCTATCTATTTGGGAAGAAAAAGACGATATATGAGATTAAAAGGGACCAAAAAGGAATTAATTTTTCGTTAGGGATTTTTATGTGGAAATAAAAGCAAAATGTTTTGTTAAAAATTCAAAGTGTATTTAAATAGAATATTTAAAATAAAACATTCATATTTTGATTTTTTAAAAATCTAATTAGACTGTTGTGTCCTGATTCGAAACTTCAAAACAACCTAAAATGTGGAAATGAATCCATTAAATGATATGGCCTCTTCAGACATATTTCATTATCATCCTATTTATTCTGTTCTTTCTCTCACCTCCTATGCAAACCTTTCTTCAGTACCATGATATGCAGTAGAGAGATTCAAGTTTGTTTCTAGCCTAATAATTACAATAACTTTGGAAGTGATTTAATCTATCTAGAAATACATGAACATTTGTGCATAACAAAAATCACACATGGAGTGCAAAACCATTGTTTCACTGAGAATATAAAAATTTGAGCTAATTTAATTACATTCAGATTTTTTTTATGGCATAAATATAGAAAATCTTGATGAAGTCAAATCCAGAAACATTCATTTCAGGTAAAGGGGAATGTACGGACAATGAATGTAAAATTTGACACTGTCCCACATGATATTCTTGTCTCCAAATTGGAGAGACACTGATTTCACTGATGAATCACTGAAGAATTGGCTGGATGATCACACTCAAAGCAGTCCAAGTGGAGAGCAGTGATGAGTGACATTCCACAGGGGTTGGTATTGGAATTAGTGTTGGTTAATAACTTTGTCAGAGACATGCACAGCGGGGTTGAGGGCATCCTCAGCAAGTTTGCTGATGACACCAAGCTATACGGTGCAGTCAACATGTTGGAGGGGAAGGATGCCATCCAGAGGGACATGGGCAGGCTTGAGAGGTGGGCCTGTGCAAACCTCATGAAGTTCAACAAGGCCAAATGCAAGGTCTTGCACCTGGGTTGCAGCAACTTCAAGCTCAATCACAGGCTGAGCAGAGAATGGATTGAAAGCAGCTCTGAAGAGAAGGACTTGAGGGTGCTGGTGTGTGAAAAGCTCAACATGAGCTGGAAGTGTGTACTTGCAGCCCAGAAAGCCAACTGTGTCCTGGGCTGCATCAAAGAAGTGACCATCAGGTCAAAGGAGGTAATGCTGCCCCTCTGCTCTGCTCTCATGAGACCTCAGCTGGAGCACTGCATTCAGTTCAGGAGTCTCAGCACAGGAAGGACATGGATCTGTTAGAGTGATGCCAGAGGAGGGTTACAAAGATGATCAGAGGGTTGGAGCACCTCCCATACAAGGTCAGGCTGAGAGAGTTGGGTTTGTTCAGCCTAGAGAAAAGAAGGCTACAGGAACACTTTATAGCAGCTTTACAGTACTTAAAAGGGGCCTATAGAAAAGCTGGGGAGGGACTCTTTATCAGGGAGTTCAGCAATAGGACAAGGGAGAACAGTTTCAAGCCGAAAAAGAGAAGATTTAATACAGATATTGGGAAGAAAATTTTTATTGTGAGGGTGATGAGGCACTGGAGCAGGTTGTCCAGAGAAGTCATGAATGTCCCATCCCTGGAGGTGTTCAAGGACAGGCTGAATAACCTGATGCAGTGGAAGGTGTCCCTGCCCAAGGCAGGAGGTTTGGAACTGGATGGGTTGCAAGTCCCTTCCAGCCCAAACCGTTCTATGATTCTATGATATTCTATATACAATTTAGGTTTTTGAAGCCTCCTCACTGTAATTCTATTCATGCAGAGTTCTGTTCAGGACTCTGTATGTCAGAGTAGATATAGTTTCATTCTTCTACAGTGCAGATTCCAGGGAAAGACTTTAAAATGCAGACTAATATAATCTCTTGAGATTCAAAGAAATTTTATCTCTTTTTTTTTAATCTATTCTGAAAGTAAAATGTCCACTTATTTCAATGAGCACTATACTTTAAAAACTTCATTATGAGCTGATCAAAGTCCTGCAAAGACTTTTACAGAAGCCAAACAGTCTGATTCATGTAATGGTCCCACTGTAGAAAATACAATTACTTAAATGTCTGAAGCTGAACATGTGCATAATGACTTGCAGGTTTGTATACGCTTCTACCAGTACACACCGAATGTACCAACTATTAGGGCAATATTGAAAACTTAAGTATATGTGAGTATTTTTTGTCTTAAGCCTTTGCCACACATTGCTTAAAAAAATGTTCACCATATTTCCTAAAATAAATGGAAGTTTTCATCAATGAAAAATTTAGAAAATTTTAGCATTTATGACCATAAAGAATATTTTTTTGAAATAAATCAATAATGGTTGTAACTTCAGATTACTCTGAAGCCAAAACAGCAGAGAACTGGAAAGCAGAAATCTGACCTGAAAGCTACTTTTTCAGAAGACAAGTTCCTTCAAACGTTCAGAAAATAATGCTTTTGAACTCATAAGATTGAAAAGTGTTTCCCCGCTAAATTCTTACAGTACTCAGCTACAAATGCCAAATAGCACATATAGGTAAGCAAAATAGCAAGCTAAAGAAGTATCATAAAGTAAGTATGTGGAAAACAGTGTTAAATAAGCCCTACTCTTAGCCAGGAAGTATCATTGCTTTGCTGCTGCTTCATCTATGTTAGTGTCATCACTCTCCTTTAAATCTAGAGACACTATTTCAAGAATGAATTCAAAAAAAATATAACAAGAAATCCTATGGGAAATTTTAGTTTACTCCTTCTTATAATAACATTTTGTCGAAAAACGCAGTCTTTTAAGTTCAAGGATTTTCACCATTCTAAAGTAGGTTGCACAAAGTGTTTTGAACCAAAATATGCCAAAGTAAAATACGTTTTAATATCCATGCATACCATTCCTACATTAGTTTGGCAAATGCCTTGTGTACAGTTTTTTCCTCACCTGAAGCCTGATCACAATGTTAATTAGAAAGTTTTCATCCTCTGATTGATCTGCTTCAACCAGAATAACAGTCAAAAAACATGTAATGCCAGTGCAAAGCACAACAAAGTTAATGTAAGATGCAGCTGTGCATCCTCAGCTCTGGCCTTCCTGCACCTGCAAAGCAGTACTGATGAGACAGCAGTTTTCCAGAGTTTTGTCACAGAATGTAACTCCAACTGTTAATCATAAATTCTCTTTGTCCAACTTTAAACGCGTCTTAAGTATGGAAGTCTATGCAGGTGCCACAGAGGACACTCATTCAGGATGAATGATAGTTTGTATTTCTCTAGAAATTAACAAGGTTTTGATTTACATGAAAATCAAGTCCTAATCACACTGCACATCAAAGAGTTAAATGTAACATGACTATAATACACGGCGCTCTATCTCCATTACAAGCATTATTTCATCGTAAAGTAGTGAAGCTGATAACCAGAGAGTAAGGGAAGTTTTTCTCCCACTGTCAAACTGAGCAGTAAGACTGACAAATTGAAAGTAAAATCCTGCCTTCTATCATCTGCCTTCTGTCAGCTGAAAATAAATTACAGCGTAAATGCAATGCTAGAGTGGCTAATAATGCAGGACATTTATACTAGCTTTTATGCAGAGAACAGAGGATACAAAGACAACTTATCCCCCTGCAGTTTACAAATACACTAAAAGATTCAGTGAAAGCATAATTAAGAGATTATTTTTGTCTTAATTCTCTGGATGTGCACACAATATATGATGCTGCAGCTTTGCAAAAACACTAAAAATGTGTGGCTTTACAAAGACAGTTAAGGATTTGCTTTATACTACACCTTGCAAAGCACAGACGTCATCCATTACAGTATCTTTCATGTTGTAGACGCTTTTAAAGGGAAAAGAAGACATACACTGCTTATTGCTTTCAGTCTAAACATACATAAATAATCTGTCAAATAACCACCTGGGTAAAAGAGAAGTAATTTTTTTATGGATAAAGAACCAGCCTGTGACTAAGAATATATATATATATATATAGGTGCACACAGACACACATGCACTACTTCAACTGGTTGCATAAACTTTACAAATTGTAATAAGTCCAGCCACATAGTAAAAATACTAAGTTAAAAAAAATGCACTCCATGTTGTCCATTATTGCTTTGCCCAGTTTTAAACTTCCAGACTCGTGACAGAGAACAGTGCAGATAGACTGATTAATTAAAAGGGAAAAAAAAAACCAAGAAAACAAAACCACTTTGCTGAAATTGACTGGAATTTATGAATTTTTGAGCAGTTGCTTAAGATTCAGCTTCAGAATATGACAATGCAAGTTGTATAAGTCTGCACTGGGGTGCAGTCTATTTCCTTGGAGAATCTGAACAGTAAACACAAGCACATGTAATACCTTTTTCTCTGATATTTTTAAAGCTACCAAATTTTTGTTACACAAGAGACCTCTTTCTTTTCTCACCTGTCCCCCAAGATCCAGAGTTATTACATTATTGCAAAATGCCAAATTCAGAAACTTAAGCTAATAGCAAACTTCCCACTAATTCAAACAGGGACAAAATTTGATCCATTAACAAAATACAACTGTAAACAAATAAAATTAACATATCCTCAAAGTCAGAAATAGGACTCTGCTAACAAACCTCTCGAGAAGATGAGTCAGTGGCAAAGATTGCCACATCAATGTAAGGCTCTTGAATGCCACACGACTTGTTATTTTTCATTTCAGCAGGCAATCATCTGTAGAAGCTAAACTGGATTGTCTTAGTCTGCTAAGGAAATAAACTAACAAAGTTTTAAAACAATACTGTCAAAATCATAAAATCATAGAATCATAGAATTATCTGGGTTGGAAGAGACCTCCAAGATCATCAAGTTCAACCCTTAATCCAACACTATAAGGATTACTAGATCATGATACTAAGTGTCGCATCCAGTCTTATTTTAAAAACTTCCAGGGATGGTGAATCCACCACCTCTCTGGGCAGGCCATTCCAATGCCTGATTACTTGCTCTCTGAAGAACTTATTTCTGATATCCAGCCTAAACCTTCCCTGGCAGAGTCTAAGCTCGTGCCCTCTTGTTCTGTTGCTGGTTGCCTGAGAGAAGAGACGGACCCCCACCTGTCTACAACCTCCTTTCAGATAGTTGTAGAGAGTGATGAGGTCACCCCTGAGCCTCCTCTTCTCCAGGCTAAATAACCCCTGTTCCCTCAGCCTCTGTTCATAGGACTTGTGCTCAAGTCCCTTCACCAGTTTCGTCGCTCTTCTCTGGACCGGCTCCAGCACATCAATATCTTTCCTGAACTGGGGGGCCCAGAACTGAACACAATACTCAAGGTGTGGCCTCACCAACGCTGAGTACAGGGGAGGGATCACTTCCCTCGTCCTGCTGGCCACACTATTCTTGATACAGGCCAGGATGCCATTGGCCTTCTTGGCCACCTGGGCACACTGCTGGCTCATGTTTAGCCTCCTGTCAATCAGTACCCCCAGGTCCCATCCTCCTGGCTGCTCTCCAGCCACTCTGTCCCCAGCCTGTAGCACTGCCTGGGGTTGTTGTGGCCAAAGTGCAGGACCCGGCATTTGGCCTTGTTGAACTTCATCCTGTTGGACTCAGCCCATCTCTCCAGCCTATCCAGGTCCCTCTGCAGAGCCCTCCTGCCTTCCGGCAGGTTGACACTCCCTCCCAACTTGGTGTCATCTGCAAATTTGCTTATGATGGACTCAATCCCCTCATCAAAATCATCGGTGAAGATGTTAAACAGAACTGGACCAAACACTGCAGAATATCACTGGTGACTGGCCGCCAGCTGGATGTAGCCCCATCCACCAGAACTCTCTGGGCCCAGCTGAGAGTGCACCTGTCCAAGCCACGGGCTACCAGTTTATCCAGGAGTATGCCATGGGAGACAGTGTCAAAGGCTTTGCTCAAGTCCAGGTAGACAACATCCACAGGCTTCCCTTCATCCACCAGGCGGGTTACTGATCATAAAAGGAAATCAGGTTGGTCAGACAGGACCTGCCCCTCACAAAGCCATGCTGGCTGGGTCGGGTCCCATGTCCAGGTGCTGTGTGATTGCACTCAGGATGATCTGTTCCATAACCTTGCCAGGCACTGAGGTCAGGCTGACAGGCCTATAGTTGCCCGGGTCCTCCTTGCAGGAATTTTTGTGGATTGGCGTGACATTTGCCAACTTCCAATCATCTGGGACCTCCCCAGAGAGCCAGGACTGTTGGTAGATGATGGAGAGTGGCTC
This sequence comes from Tapera naevia, assembly GCA_033556795.1. NCBI lineage: Eukaryota > Metazoa > Chordata > Aves > Cuculiformes > Neomorphidae > Tapera > Tapera naevia. The sequence continues at coordinate 7,441,660 of JAUMJJ010000048.1, forward strand.
GGCAAGCTCTTCTGCAAACTCCCTCATCACCCTAGGATGGAATCCATCAGGTCCCATAGATTTGTGTGGATCCAGGTGGGTCAGTAATTCATAGACTGTTTCCTCCTGGAACACAGGGGAGCCATTTGGTTTCCTGTCTCTCTCTGTGAGCTCCAGAGGCCAGTTATCGTGAGGGCCATCTCTCCTACTGGTGAAGACTGAGGTTGAGACTTCAGCCTTCTCCTCATCCCTGGTAACTATGTTCCTCCCCAGGTCCAACAAAGAATGGAGTTTTTCCTTGCCCCTCCTTTTGTTATTAATGTATTTGTAGAAGTGCTTTTTGTTATCCTTAACAGAAGTAGCCAAATTAATTTCAAATCGTGCTTTTGTTTCTCTGATTTTTCCTTCTGCATGATCTAACTATAGTCCTATACTCTTCCTGAGTAGTCAGCCCTGCCTTCCACAGTCGGTAGGCTCTCTTTTTATCTCTGATTTCCTTCAGCATCTCTCTATTCAACCAAGGTGATCATCTTTCTTCCCTGCCAGCTTGCCTTTTGGCTAATTGGTATAGCCTGTTCCTGTGCACTCAAGATTTTTCCTTGAAGCACATCCATCCTTCCTGAACGCCCAGGGTGTGCTCTGGACCAATCTTCTGAATAGGTCAAAATTTGCCCTCCGGAAGTCCAGCACAGAGGTTTGATTGGTGGTCCTCCTTACATCCCTGAATATTGAAAACTGTATTATTTCATGGTCACTGTGGCCCAGTGGGCCTCCGACCACTACATCTACCACCAGTCCCTCTCTGTTTTTAAACAGCAAATCTAGTGGGGCCCCACTCCTGGTAGGTTCATTTACCTGCTGGAGCAGGAAATTATCTTCTATACACTCTAAGAATCTCCTACACTGCCTCTTCTCTGCTGTGTTGAGCTCCCAGCAGATATCCAGCAGGTTGAAGTCGCCCACAAGAACAAGGGCTGACAATTTTGAGACATCTGCCAGCTGCTTGTAGAATAACTCATCCCCTTCATCATCCTGGTCGGGTGGTCTATAACACACTCCCACCAGGATGTCAGTCTTGTTGGCCTTCCCCCTGATTCAGGTCCACAAGCACTCAACCCTATGATTGGTGACCTCAAGTTCTACATAGTCAAGAGACTCTCTAACATACAGAGCCATCCCTCCACCTCTCCTACCCTGCCTGTCCTTGCTTGAAGCCACTTATTACAGCACTCCAGTCATGCAAGTCGTCCCACCATGTTTCTGTAATGGCAACTACATCATAGCTTTCCTGCTGCATGATGGCTTCCAGCTCCTCCTCTTTATTCCCCAAACTGCTTGCATTAGTGTACATGCACTTCAGCTGGGCTGCTGATTTTACTTTCAATTCTGTCTTTTCACCCCTGGGCTGAACTCTGGAGAGCCTGAAATCAATCCACTCCCCCTTCAGACCTAATTTAAAGCTCTCCTGATGAGCCCCGCTAACTTATGGGCAACAGCCCTTTTGCCCTGCCTAGACAGATGAAGCCCATCTGATTTAAGAAGACCAGGTAATATGGAGTTTGCCCCATGATCAAAAAAAACCAAAATTTTGACGGTGGTACCAATCCTTCAGCCACCTATTGATAAGGTAGGCTTTCCTAATTCTCTCCTCATGCATCTCCCCGTTCATTTCAGCCACTACAGGAACCAAAGCAAATACTACCTGTGCACCTGTCCCATGGACTGATCTACCCAGTGCCTTAAAATCCTTTTTTGATTACCCTGGCACTTCTTCTATTAATATCATCACTGACAGCCAGGATTATAAACAGTGGATAATACTCTGAGGTCTGAATTAGCTCAGGAAGTCTCCTAGCAATGTCCCTCACCCTGGCTGCAGGAAGACAACAAATCTCCCTTTGGGGTGGGGCTGGCCTACATATAGGGCCCTCAGTTCCCCTCAAAAGGGAGTCACCAACTAGAACTACCCTACTTTTCTTTCTTACAGCTGTTGTTTTTATCTGCCTGGAAGATGGAGTGCAACAAGAAGAGGGCCCTCCAGACAGATCTCCCTCATAGATGACCTCTATTTGACTATCTGAGTCTAGGGCCTCATATTTGTTCTTTAAGGGGTTCAGAGGGAGTTCTTTTTCCTCTCCAAACAGGGACCTGTTTCCATTCCCCTCCATCTTCTCGGTTAGCTCCAGTTGCCCGACGGCAGGAGGGGTAGGGGTTCACACTCTCCTGTTGAATTTCCTTAGAGATCGAAAGGATTTGACTCCACCAGTCAATTTCCCTCTCACTTTCTCTGATACTCCGCAGCCTTTCTACCTCTTCCTTGAGCTCTGCTACCATGTACAGCAAATCATTCACCTGCTCACATTGCACACAGATGCCTTTCACATTAATATAAATATACACACTAATATAAAATACCCACACATACTTCAGGTTTGGAAATACAGAAGATTCTCTCCTGTAGACAAGTGCTACTCAGCACCAGCTGAGACCAGAAAATCTTAAATAGCAGGTCACTGGTTGTGATCAGCCCAGCCCTGGCCAAAGTTTAAGCAGCTCCCAAGGTTCCAAACGTACATTGACTTGATCCCTTAGGGAATACTAGGATGTCGATTGATGCTACATCAACAACTTGCCAGTAGCAGTCCGTGTTCATATTCTAGTACCACAGAAAATGTGAAGTGGATCAAGCAAAGTGAAAGTGATACTGCATTTACCCAGAGGTCAGAGTACATATGTAAACAGTTATCATGGACTAATTAATGCAGTATACATTTATCTGTTGTATTGAAAGCACTTATGTGAACATAAGTCTTAAATCTGGAGGGAAAAATTTAGAGAATGTTCTTATCAATTCATTTCCTATCAAAGTCAGCGTATCCGATCTTTATCCAAGTTGGCCCATATGTAGAGATGGCAGCCTGACCAAAAAGAAGTGACTCACTAGCAAAGGACGGCCAACCACCTCCAGCAAAGGTAACAATATAAACAGGAAGAATCAAGTCCCACAACAGAAAGACTGAATGAAACAAGCTTCAAGCCATGCTTCTTTTCTTTGCCTGACCTATAAACTGCATATTTCTAAAGGGTATCCGCTGTTTAAAATTTCTTAGAGTTGCTAGGCACAAGAATGAGAAATTACAGAAGAGTCTGAACCCTATTTAAAAGGTCTTCCTTTTGTAAGTACTTACTCAGTGCTGACAAACCTATGGGCTGCTTAGAGTGACCTTAGTGGGTTTATTTCTTGAAAGTTTAAAGGTGATTCAGTGTTTTTGCACAGGAAACAATGAGTCAGTAAAGATCGTTAAATGGCATAAAGAAACTGGAATACTGAAGGAATTATTCATTAAAACCAGCACCATCCTATTGTGATCATCAGATATCTAAATGTCATGACAGTCTACATGACAGCAAATTTCTAAAAGTTCGAACAGGCAGATGGCTATACAATGATTAAAAGCTATACAGAGCACCAGAATAAATGATCTGATATTCGTATCTTAAAATAATATTTCGCACAGATGTAATTGCAGCATGCAAAGCAGATTGAGGAAAATAAACAGAAGCTTGTTTTACAAAGATATGTTTTGCCTTATCTTGATTGCGTTTATGTAATTTTCAAGGTATATTCTTCATATCTAAGTATGTTCTTGCTTCCTTCTAAGTGGCTGAAGTGACAAGGGAAGTAAATATGGAACAATTCTTACAGCTTTCTCTTCCAACTCTTCATCCTTCTGTAGCACACACAAAAAAATCAGTTCTTGGAATGAATTTGCAAGTGTATTATACTGCTTCTTCAATATTCTTTGTGAAACAACAGTTTCTGTTAGACATTCCACACTGTACTGAGTTTATAATTATTTATCCTGTATGCATTCAGAATATAAACTAATAAAAATCTATTCTGGTCCATCAGATGTCATACGGTGCTTGCTCTGCTGAAGAAATTAAATACATTTGAGCTGAATGTCTGATGGTTGATTAGACTCACATTTTGCAATTTATTGAAACAAATAGAAACAGAAGGAAAGTATAAACAAATTAATTTTACTTCTAAGACCAACTAGACTATGCTGATAAAGCAGTAAATTTATAGTGTCATTAATAGCATAATTAAACTATTGTTGCAAACTCTGATATTATTTTAAATTATTTGAAGATATACCAAGCCTGAAATGGAGGTTGTAGTTTCGATAATCTTTGATACCACTCATTTTCATTAATTATTCAAGATGAAGCTCTATTAGGCTTTCTGGAAAGTTCACCATTGTATATTTCTTTTTTTCTAATTCTAAGAATGACCTGGAAGAAAATAAAATAAGGAAAGGAGAAAAAAGGGATTTAAACTAAATCAAATTTTAGTTTCAGGAGTGAGACAGCTACACTATATCACTCTTTTTGCCTTGTGTGATTAATTGATTCTGCATTTAAAGTCATTAAACTTTGAGACTAATTTTCAATGAACCTGGCATGGAACCTTAATTCCTAAAGCAACAAACCCTGATGCTGAAGAATGAAATTGGCAAGGATGGGACTGCTCTTTCACAGCAGGAAGCTTTTAAATTCTTTATCAGAGGAGAGACACAAGTTTTATTGCATTCAAAAAAAGATAGAAGATACACTTCAATAAAAAAAAAAGAAGAATAGGAAACAGAGAGGAAAGGAAAATTATGACCGTACAGAAGCAATAGAGAAAAAAAAGAAATGGACAAATTAAAGAAAGGGAAAAGACAAAACCTCAAGTTGCCTGTGAAATGCAAAGAGAAAAACTGCTGCTTTGGGTACTCTGGAACAACACTGACCAACTGACTTTTCACAGAATCACTGAACTGAGGTAGAGAGTGACCTCTGGAAGTCTTCTTGACAACCCCTTGCTCAAGCAGAGCCATCTAGAAAAAGTTGCCCAGCACCATGTCCAGACAGCTTTTTAATATCTCCAAAGATGGAGACTTCTCAACCTGTCTGGGAAACCTGTGCCAGTTCTCAGTCATGCACTGTCTTTTCAAATGTTTATTTTCAACTTGAAATGGAAGGGAGTCTTCCTTTTTGGAGCAGCATCTTTCTTAAAGAAAGCATTGTTGAAATTGCTTCATGTGAATGAACAAGAAATGTTTCTCTTCAAAAGAAACAATTTTCAAAATAAGATGTTATGAAACACTGCCACTGTAATAAAATTATTTTGTATTTATATGAAAATTTATATCAGAATTGCATACTGGTTATTAGCGTAATGTCAGAAAATACATTACAGAGAGTTTTGAGTGTCATTCTCTTCACCACATCAGAAAGAGTCTAACTGAATTGATTTAGTCTTTTCATAGACAGCCTCCATGAAGAACACTTACAGAGGCTCAGCTTCACCTGACAGTCTCTGAAAATTTTGCAAACTACTAGAAGACTCTAGGAGGGGGGAATCAGCTATACAGAATATTTCAGTCCTTGTTCATATTATACTTTGGATTAGCACACTGAATACGTTATCTTATATTAATTAGAATCCAAAACAGTAAGTGATGAATTAATAATCAGCTCAGGATTACAAGTAATTGTTGAAAGCAAAGCATATTTATCACACCACTGATTCACAGACTATCATTTTCAGCTTTGCTAGCTCTTAGCACATAACACTTCTTCCCACAAAATATTTGCTGTTATTCATACAACATGGGTATGAGGCAGGAATTACAAGATTTATCAAACTACACAATAATCTGGTCAGAAGAGGGAGATAAATTCCACTTCTTCAATGCAAGTGTAGTTGAAATTTTAAAATTGAAATGAACAAGTTAAAGCAAGCTCCTAAGAAAGTTAATTTTCAGGCAATTCTGCAAATTACTGCTGATAACTATGTAAGCTGATCCTGGCTGTGGATTTAGTTAATAGCAATGCTCATGGTAAACTAGGTGTGGTACCACAAGACAGTAAAGTTTGAACAAAACTATGTGGCAAGAAGACACACAAATGTTTTTCCTCTTTCTCATTTACATACCACTATCTCTAATTTTTAGGGCAATGTTACATTTTTGTTAGATGGTTAGGTGGTAGTACATAATGGTTGGATTCAGAAAATATATGGATCTCTTACTGCATCTTTTGACTGAAACAAATGAACACATTTCTTACTGCCATTCGTTTAAAAACTTAGAGAAAAGAGCAGTGTGAAAACCTAGGCCTCTCCATGCAAAAATCTGTGTAAGAGAGAAGATTAAATCTCTGGCTGACATTACAGGCCTGACTCTCACTCTGTTACATCATTTTTATGCAGATTTCACAAAACTAATATCATGAATCCACACCACAAATATTTAAACTTAAGATTTAATAAGGCGCTGCTAAAACAATGAACTCTTCTTTGCCCACAAACTGTCTATGGCCAACAGCAAATTTGTGAAATAAAACTTCAGCATGGTATTAGAAACAGGTGCTGTGTTGACATCTTATGAAATTAATCAGCAAACAGAAACAAGGCTACACTGATACCATGAAGACAGTCAAGCATATATTTAAGGCTTTAAATTTGACATTTATAATCTATCCTGCTTCTTTAAAAATATAGTCGTATAAGCTCAGGGTGAAATATTACTCATCTGAGATCTTACAAGCAGTCCCTTTTCTTCCCTTAGTTTTGGTTTGCATGTGGTCCCATTTTTCACATAACATCATGTCTATACTACTCAGGAACCATTCAATGAGATCATGTGTTTTATCTGTCAGAAAATAGTGGATTATACAGATCCTTAAGGAAAGGTCTTACTAAATGCTAAAGTGAATGAACTCCCAGTGTGCAATCATACAGAAAGACAACTATTTGCAGGAGCAGGGAGAGGAGAAAAGGACCTGGCTTGCACAACCAAGGCTGGTTCTAGGAGTGGACCGAGCAGGTGCTTCCCTGGTGCTATGGAGTGATGGGAGCAACACACCACCTGGTTTAAGCCGCCTCCAGCACAGCCCTAGCTGACTCCCTCCCAGCTCCTGTCTTCGCCACTGGGGAGGGAAAAGCTACAATGGGCGAACCGCGAGATCATCAAGGAGTTGGGATAGAAAGAAAAGGCTTCTTCCTCCAGTAAAATTACTCTCCCACCCTGTCCTTCGGCACTACAATGAGTATGTGAGGCCTTATCTCTTCCCTTGTCCCTCTGCTTCCCTCAGGATAGCCAGGAAAAAAAGTATTTAAAAAGCCTGGGGCTACCTTAGAGCAATTCTCCTTGAACAGTAGAGTTCAAATCCCCACTGAGCCACCTTCTGGCTATCCTCACTCATTCTTTTGTTGCAAATCTCAGCCTGATGTAATATAAGAAATATTTTAACATCCTGAAAATATGCAAAGGATATGAAAAATTTTTTTATCAGCTTTAATTTGCCAGTGGTCCTGCATCACTTTATCTCACTTATTTCATTTCTTGTTTAATTCAACACAGCAAAATGTATATTACAGGTTGGAATACACTAGTAATTTCAGACAAATATTCAATTACACAGGCTTAAGACTGTTTTCTCAGAAGTCTTCTATTTAAGATTAAGCATTTGCGTGATTATTACTTCAAAATTCATGTTCTATTTCAAGCGCATAAGTGTGTGGAGGAAAAAAGAAATTTTCCAGCTGTGATAAGGAATGGCTTTTCCTCTGACAATAAAGCAATTTTTTAAAAAGCTTAATATTTTTCCCACTATTTCTCTGGTCTGATTCTCAAATTCAGCATAACTTTCAAAAAATTATTTCACCAAATGCAAAACCCCACTTAAACTGCAGTCACCACTTTACTATACTGCATATCTGCTTACCTGCTGTTAAAAGAAAGGTTTGTTTAACTTAATCCTCTCATCGTTGAAGCATAACAGAATATCAAGACTCAAACCAGTCAGCTGAAAACCTGGAATAATTCATAATTGGAAACGCTTCTTCGCATACATAATTTTCTCCTCAGATGTGAAGGAAAGACCAGCAGAAAAACAGCCTTATTTCTAACAAATTATGCCCAGGCTAACAGAACTGAAATGATCTCTCTATGAAGCATGTAGGTAGCTGTGTTATTTCCCTTTTCAACATACCTGGAGAGAAGCACAGAAGATTTTGTAACAAGGAACCCAACATTTCTTGAAACTTTGCTGCATGATTTTGCAACAACACCCAACCCCCTCCCAAAAAAAGGTGTAAAGATATCAACAGAAATGCTGTTTGTTAAAGTAAGCTTACATTCAATCATTGAGTCATTTCTAAGAATAGCTGTGACAGAAGTAATCCAAAATAACAGAAATTGAAAATGGCAGCAGTAATCAACTTGGAAGTGTGATTAGGCAGTTATGAGAGATTTAAGTAAAAGGTTTGCCTTTAAGCAAAACAAAACAGACCAACTTCATAAAGATACCACAATATATCTATATAACCAGGTTTATTAAAATTATTTTTAATGTCTGCTAAATATTTAACATCCCAGACAAAAGCTATCCTTGATCATATAAAATTCACAGACTGTTCCCAATTTTTTACAAGGACACAGAGAATGTCCTTCTTTAAGGAGACCACTGTCTGTAGGAAAGAGGGCAAGATACAGGTCAGGATCCTCACTGTGCCTCACTTAAATATAGCAAAAAAAACAGATGTACTTCTAAGTCAAGTAACTTACAAAATGTGATAGCAGTGGTCTTGAGACATTGACTCCAGTATCTAGATTTTGGGTTAAGAAGTCCCTGGTATTCCTGTGTCTAAGTACTCAATTCCTCCCATTGCATTTCAGCTCCCTCCTATCAGCTGCAGTAAAGCAGCTGTTTCTGAAACCATGCTGAAATTATGTCAGGAGTAAATATAACCTGGTTTGTATTTGGAAAAGTTCCAACAGATCATTATAGCTTTAATGACAGTGGAAAGAGAAGAAAAAATAGAAGAGGGAACTTCAAGAACTGACTGGAAATGTTACCTAAGTTTTAATGGGCAGTGCACAGGCAGCATAGCCAGCCTTTTACAGTTGTATGGCAGCTCCCCTCCAGCCCTAAGCCTTTCTTTAAAACAGAGGGAGAATAACTAGTTCAGCTGATCATCATTTCTCCGTTCTGAACAGTCTCATCTGATCTCACACAGCTACAATGGATGTCCTTAGACAAGTGTCAATCTAGTCAATCCTGGTTTTAATATTCTTTCTGACAGAAATATTCATTTCATACCTCTGACTAAGAGCTACAGTAATGTCACAAATTTCAAGCATGAAACAAGCTAGAGAGAGATCTATATTTTAGGCCAACAATCAGTTCTGCAGATATTTAGTGCAGAACTGATATTATGTAGATATTTTGGGTATTGATCAGCAAGAGCAGTAGGTCCCAATAGAATTATAAAAATGCAAAACGGGAACACAGGAAAAAATCCACTGATCCTACAATATTAGCAGTTATGCCATTAGGAAGGGAGATTTTTTTACATGTTTGATCCAAAATGCATAAACTGAGAAAACTTTTTCAAGTACTAACTTACAGGAAATTTTTTTAACTGAAATTTCGTTCTTGTAAGCGTACTTTTCTAACCCAGGGATGATTTCATAGCCTCCTGTTTCATTGGGTTTAAGATTCCCATGGTTGTAAAGATTTCTCTAAGCTGCTTCCCTTCATGAGTAGTAGATTGTAAAGGAATAATTTATCTGCAGTATTCTCTTAGTGTAAATATCCACAAATTGATTTTTCACCCTTCGCCCTCCTTTTCAAAATACAAATACAAAATAAATAAGCCAGACTGTCACTGAACGTACGTACACCTTGTTCCTCAAGTGGCTTTATAACAAAGCAACATAAATAATTAGACTTGTATTAATAATAAAACCCACTTGAAGAGCTCACAGAAGGACTGAGAGGTTCCATAAAATTTAAAATAAAAACTCTCAAAAACTTGAAAAGGAGCACACTTTACAGACTGGGAAACACAAGAAGATTGAAAGTGTTTCCTCCCTCTTAAACTAAAGGAAGGAGTCTGACCTCTTTTTCTAAGGGAATCCCAAACAACAAACTATTTTGCTATGATATTCTTAACATCATTGTAACATTTTTATGAACCTGCTCGTGCTATGCATGCTATCCACTTAAAATATTTCACCCTGTCACTACCATTGGAAAGAGTGCAATATCAGAAGAAACCAGGACTCAAACTATTAAAACATTTCCTACATTTAAAGACATTTCTTAACTAACACCTTGAAATGAAGCCCACACGTCAAATACATTCCCTCAAGACAAAGTACCTATAACTGTCAGTTGCATTACACTGAACTTCCTGACTGCAGCCTGGAGAGTTGATAAAATCTGCTAACAAAACACCTATTTTCAAGCTAAACAACTATGACAACAAAAGGCTTGGAGGTATTTTCAATATACATGACATCTTTCTTCACAAATAGATCTATTCCTACTCAAAAGCAAAAAAAAAAATATAGTACTGGATGACTTTGTATCAGATGCTATGTTTTAAGAGAAAATATAAAACACAAATTAAATTTCTGTGTAATATGCATACGATTTGCATAGTATAAGAGATATCCCAGTTTTATACAGCTCTGAGCATCAACCTAGAGAAAGTACACGAAAAACTAGCACTCTCTGCTACTTTCCACTAACTTAGCTCTCACAGTAATTTTTGGCCAAAAAAACTCTCTTCAAGAGTAACTGAACCTTACTACTTGCAAAAATGAAATTATAATAAACAAATAGTTAATATCACTTATAACTGGTGTGGCTTAGTGCAGCATTTGGAAAACCATTGTAGTCCCAGAGCACTAGCAAATGCTAAGACCCATTCTTCTCTTGTACAGAACATGAAGAATTGACCTGCAGTACTTGAGAAGAAAAATATGTGGGGCCACAGCTGTGGGCACCCACTCCCAAACAAATGCCATAAATAAGTTGTGCTTTGCATCTTTATGACCCATTTTATTTAACTTGATATTCAGAAAGGTTCTTTGTCTCAAAAAGAGCACATGTACGTATAATAACTTGAGTTCCCTGAAATATCTTCCAATTTCAACAGTCTGTAAATGGTCACTTAGATTTCTCTTTTATTGACAAGTGCCAGTAGTTGCCCTACACCCTATTACTAAATTCACTGCAGTTTCTGCAGTATCATTAGATGCCAGTAATTGCCCAATTTATAGCAGTAGGAGTGCTAAATACTGTGAACCTTACTGATACTTAATTATTTACCTGAAGCCAATTTTACTGTTAATCCACAAAAACATTATTCCAGTACTAATTTTCACTGTAGGTATTTACTATGGACAATAACCAAGCTGCTGATCTTTAGTTCCTCTCTCCATAATCAATTATTTTGACTCTGTAGGACATCAAAGGTTGCAATTTAGAGGAAAGGCAAGCATATTAAATATACGCAGAAAGCCTGTTTTTAAAGCATGCATGCTACACTCAATCATTATTTCAATTAAGTGAGAAAAACAGGAAAAGATGGAAGGCTGTGTGACCAATTAGAAGAAAACAGCACTACTCAAATGTTGAATGAGTAACAGTTACTATGTACTGAAAAGTTTGCAAACCAGAACTTATTCTTAGATATTCTAATTATTGTTGAAAGACTGCTAATTTCAAGAGAATATTGCACTCCTACATAAATTGCAAAAATATTAAAAATATGTTAAATCTGTTAGCTATAAATAAGGCATGAATTATTTGCTAAGCTTGATTCATGTGCATAATTCTTCACAGTCAAGCATGCAAATCAGATCAGGTAATTCCACACAACCACTAATTTCATATGCAATTACTTCATCAATGTCAGTAGTTGCAGTATTTAGAAGTACAAATTTGATATATTCTTGTTTACATATTTTGCAGACAGCTAATATGTTCTTAGAGTCTATGTAGATACTTAATGTAGAATTTTAATACTCAATTTTTATAGTTCAGTGATACATATTAAGATAAGGCCCTATGCTCATAAGAAAAGTTTTCATCAAACCATAGAAGAGGACTTGCCACTTTTATTTTTCTTGGATAATTGCTAGTGTGCAGCAAATTAGAAGGATTTTTGTTAATGCCAGATAACACATTTCAACATTGCTTTGAGACAAGGCAGGCAGACAGCAAATGCAGAACATTCTTTTACTTATGTCCTAGCAACTGCTACCATTAAGACTTAAGTAACAATTAAATTGCTGCTGCTTTATTTGATAGATTTCTAAAGAAGTTTTATTCTGAAATGTTCTTTTAGCTTTCTATATAGGTAGGAACATAAAACTATTCAATATTCAGAATTTCTGCTGATGGTTATATTTAAGTCTACTTATTTGCAGTTTCTATGAGTACTGCAGCAGCACCATTTTCTTCAAATTGAAAGGAAATAGAATCCAATTTTTATATTTAAACAAGAACATGCACAATTTTCTTTGAAGACTATTCCAGCAGGAAGAGTATCTATTTACCTATCTGTCTCCACATTAATGCAAAAACAGAGGCAAATCTATTCAAATATTTAACAAAACAGAGAAAAGCAAAATCCATTTTAACTACATATTTTATCCGTAATATTAGGAAATTTTAGCCAGTATTGAAAGAAGTCTACTTTTAACTCTTCCAAATTTCTCTACAAGCCATCTGAATTTTTAGTGGGAAAAAATAATACAATAAAAACCCAACATAAGACTATTTCTTTCTTGAAGACTTTGCTATGCATCCTATATGCTTTCAGCTTATATGGCTTAGGATCTTTTTTTTCCTGTATCACTTACACCTCTTTATTTAACTTTAATTCCCTGAATTTAACAGAAAAAAAGCACTAATATATATGCAAATGCTGTAAAATTATTACTCATCATATTAATTTCAATGGTATCAGTTTCTTTAAATATATTACAGTCTAAGGCACAAGAAGTCTAATGACAGCAGAAAAGCACACTGCCAGAATACGCAAAATTCATCAAACCTACTGAAGGTCTTTCTAATTGAAGAAGCCAGTAATTTTTTTATGATATTCCTATAGCTTTATCTGGCTTTAATCTATCAGCTCTTAAAAATACATTCAATTTTAGTGAATTTAAGGATGTACTTAGAGTTTTCAAATTCAAAAGGATTCCTCAGACAAATAACATTTTGGTTACAAAAAAAACCTTTTCTTTTGATAACCTGACAGCTCCTACCAGCCAGGAAGCCAGGCCACGAGGCAATCTGCAGCACTGGAGAGGCTGCACAGCTGCTAGTTAGAAACCTCTGAGTTCTGGATAAGCACAGAGTCTCCCAACCAACCAGACTGACATTCTTGTTTCATGCCACCTGACTCACCTGTCCAGTTTCCCTTCAAATATTGATGAAGTGACATAAAACACAAAATACAAAAATAAATCCACATTTTTCAAGGCACTGCCATTCTGCCAGAAAAATCATGACCGGATATAAACTTAAGTACTAGAAATTAAATCAGGATTTAATTTGCTGATTTAAATCAAAGCATTAGTGAATCCATTTTTTCCTGTAGTAATTCTCTAATCCTATTTTTCCTTTACCTCAATGTACATTTCTTTGAAAAGGGATCAGAAAACATTAAAAAAAACACATCTTCTTGGGTACACTGGAGCAATGTTCTCTAGTTTTCATTTCTTTCAGTGGATACCCTGTATTAAACATCATTCTGCAATTTAACCATGTACTTCCATATGTATCTTAAGACACACACAAAATTTCCCTGGCTAATAGTGAAAGATAATTTTTTCTTTATCAATCCTTAAACAACCAAATAGATGCATGAGTTGGGTAGCGGTGTGGAGATTGCCTTTCTTACCTTTTGGTTGTCCTGAAGAAGAGAAACACGAAGGCCAGTCATCTCAAAAAAATACAGTCATACTACATTAAGAATCACTGCTTGACAGAATGGAACACTTCAGGTTCAATCTGTTGGTCTAAAATCGTTCTTAACACAGGCCTGGGCCAACAAAAATTAAATGAAATTTTTTCATTTTAAATTTTAAGAACAAATAACAATCACAACATTATATAAGAAAAACTGAAAGGTAAAATCTTGGTGTCTGTTACCCTACAAAAATTAGTTATCATGCTAACAGATGCTTCACATTATTCCTGGTTGAATGCTTTGGTTTACATCCAGTCCTATGTCTTCTACCAACACTAATAAAAAACAGTTCAGACCAAGCAACCTAAATTTTATCTATTTTTAGTGAAATTAAAATAAAAGTCCCCTGCCTTCCATTCATCTCTCTCTCCTCATTACTCAGCATGCAAAAACCTGAGCAGGCTTTCTGAATGCAGTGCATCTTTTTCTTTCTGTTTTGGGCATGGTGAGATAACATTGGTCTGAACTATTTTTTTCTCTATTTGCTCTGCTTGACAGAAAACTTGGTGAGTGCATGGGAGAAACCAGTGTTCTCTTCACTTTGTTATATCCATTCATCAGTCTTACTCCAAATAAGATGGAGAAGTCATATATGATAAGAACTGCCCATACACAATCCTCTGTAAGTGTTCAGAAGAGAAACTCTCTGTAATTGGCATTTTTACCCAGTATATTTCGCTACAATCTCTATAGATGCTGGAGTAATTTTTTCAACCAAAACCAGAAATAAAACCTTAAGCAATTAAATTTTCCTTTTTTACAGATTAAGTAGCAATAATTTATTATACTGCTATCAAGAACAATCAAAATATGTAAACTTAACATTTGCACATGAGGACCAAGTTGCAACTTAAGTATAAACCTTTTCCTCCATATAATTCATATAAGTCAGAGTAAAATCCACACCTATCAAAATACTTAGCTCAAGCTTTTGAGACTTAATCCCGCAAACACATATGTAACATAGGAATTATCCCATTTATTTTAGTTATACATGGTAAACATCTGTTACTGGAGTGGAAACTTGGACTTTTAACCTCCTTTTGCCATCAACAACCCTTTCACGGATTATCAAGTATCTCTCGAATCTGGAATTTCTTTGGAGAATGAATCAGATAAAGATAATCACTTGCTCTGGGAAAAAAATAAGACTGCTGGGTTTGTCTATATCACATGAACCTAGTTAGCTCCATTATGATATTATGTTTCTAAGCTACACGCAAACATTTTGCTAGCACAGGCTTCTCTCTGGCTCAAGGCCTAAATGTAATTACAGCTCCAGGGTAGAAATGGAAGAGCCTTCTTTAAGCTGCAATGGTAACACAGGCTGCCAACTGAAAAGGAAAGCAGGAATCTGGATAGATATGAAATACAAGAACTCACGAGGCACTAATGGCATATTGTAAGCACATCACACAGTTTGTATAACAGCTAATGAAAGCTTTAATACAGCAAAGTTCTGCTCTCAGGAGTCAAAAAAATTAAAGCTGACTACTGACTAGAATTTTCTGTCTCACTTAGAAATCTAATATAATAATAAGCTAATGTGAAAAGCATATGTCATTAATTACGGTTAAAAATAACTAAGTATGTAATTTGCTTTTGAGATGCATCTGTTTTACACTTTACTCCCAAAACTCTCAAAATTCTATCCATTACATTCAAAACATTAATACTAGAATTTCATAGGTCGGGAAACCTATGATTGTCTAGGAGAGGCAAAGAAACAAAATGAAATGCAAAGAAAGAAACAGTAAAAGTTGTGAAGTTAATCAGTGAAGTGGTTTACATTAGGATAAATAATTTTGCCAAATGTAGACTCAAAATGGCAATTACTTCAGTTAACACAAACATTGTTCTAAATATAGTCCAAAAGCATGAGGTTTTTCCTGTGAATCTTTGTTTCCACGTGGCTGAACTTCATCTAAACGACAGCATCATGCGCGAGTATCCTGTGTTCCCTATTCCTACTGCTGAATCACATATATTATGCAATTTTTCCTGCAGTGCACTTTGAGGTGAATATCAGAAACAATTGCACCCTAAGATCTTTACAACCTGAAAATATGCAGGATTCTGCCTTCTATCACCCCTTGACCCACTTTGCTGACTAAGACACCAAGAAGGGGATTCAAGAAAGTTTTACACCACAATGCTAACAGTTGTAGATTTTGTGAAAATGAGAAATGTTACCACATATGGCTCCTGAAGTTAGCAATTATTCCACTATCTTTTACACAGCTACAGAGGAGTTCTGAGTCTCAGTGAAAGACAATGCTATACAAGGTCATTGCCAATGTCATTTTGGAAAATTAGATTTAAAATGTTATGTCACTTTAACATGACACCTGACGGTCACGCGTTTCACAACATGTTTGCATAAACTATTACGAAGCTTAAAATTAAGACAGAATTTTATTGTAGACAACTCTCAATAGCATATTGTCACATCTTAAAAGGAACAGAGAGGAAAACACAAAGCATCCTTAGAATTCCAGATTTCTAACCTTACTAGGCCTTACTTATGATGAAAGTCTGTTTTAATGTATTTACTTAAAAATGTCTTTGCAAAGAAAAATTAGATGAAAACTATATTATCTAGCGTGGCGTCATCGAATTTGGCTCCAGACTAATCCATCCAGCTTATCTCTTCCTACTGAAACATTTACCATTGCTCTGAATATGAGAAAAGGGATTGATTAAGGGAACTCCCAGGATAAAGTTTTACAGAGAGTAAAAATATCTTGAAAATCCAAAATACAGTTTATAACCCTGCACAGTAATTTCATAAATTGGCATGGCCCATTCCTACATGACTGTGTATTTTATCAGCCCAGAAAGGTTGTCATCTACTGTATCTGAATAATTCAGTATGCAAAACTAACTTTTAAATGTTGGTGTTAGGATTATGCCATTTTGCATTACTGGGTGAGAGAACCCATGAATTTACCCAACTACAGGGAAGAACAACCATGGGTAGTCTATTTAGAACAAAAAATGATTAAAATTCTATAAGCCAAAAGACTTTACAGCTACCACATCAGACCTAATTTCCATAATCTCCCAGGTCCCTCCTACTGAGTAAACAAAGGCACAAGAAGGTTTCTTGCAAGTCACTACTGATATTTCAGCAGCTCGGTTACAATCTGTCACAACATTTTTGTGCTTTTTTTTCAATGCTTTGATTATGCTTGCTGTTTGCACTGTTGCCTATATATGGAATTCTGTGTCCTTTATATGTTTTTTCAGAGGCAAGTGATTCAGTATTATTGACCTCTGTGAGGTACAAAATAGAATAGTTACCAAATCACGCATACTTACTGTTTGAGACCAACACGTTCACTCTTTAATGAATTATTCCAGCTCCAGTGATATGTAAAAACTAATCTGTTTGCTATTTTTGGTTAAAAAGACACCCTGCCATGACTATCACAGTTATAGAGTGATTGAAGTGGAGCACGTTTGAGGTTTTGATGATAAAGATGAAAACTGCAGACAGGAAAACAAAGCAAAACAGAACTTCAGTTAAAATGCTAGCTTTCATTTCCATTTTACACTATGATTATATTACTGGCCCTGAATGTGTCTATTCCACTTTTTCCTTCCTTTCTACTTTTGTTCATTTCTTGGGACTCTTTCAAGGAGTCTGTTTTACAACATTAACAATAACAAGCAAAAAGCAATAGAGTGTTGCAATCATGACACACATAGGGTGAGACAGAGACGAAGTCTGAATAATAAATCTTTGAATCGAAGGAATTCACCAACCCCTACCCAATTTCCTTCCTGGTATCATTATATACTAAACTCGTTATAAAAAAAGGATGACTCATGAATCTCTTTTTTTTTAAGTAAGCAAGAAAATGTCAATCCTACCCAAAACTCTCTTCACTAGGATATGATTGAGGCACCTGTAAGGTTTTGAAGGAATTCTTATTCTAAATCACAAAACATTTCATAAATCAATGTCTTCTAACCATAAGTACCAAAATAGAACAAAATTAAATTTCTTGTATCTTCTTTTGCCATGATTAAGTATATTTTAAAATCCACTGCTCTTTCTAAATAATGAGCATGAGGTTTCTTTTCATTCTTGTCCAAAATCTTATGGCTTAACTGTAATAAATACAACAAGAACTAGGCAATTTGTATTTTCTTGGCTTCCAGAGAATTTTCCAAACATGTATTTAGTCATAATCAGATAGGTTGAACATTGTAGTGTTAATTAGTTAATTTATATATTGATCAAGTATAGTAAAGTTAGTTGGTTAAACAGAGCAAAGGAATAAGAGATGCTGAATTTTGGTTACTTGAAGTATTACTTCTTGTTGTTCTGTGCTGAGCTACTACGCACGTTTTGCAGGCATTTCTTAGTATACCTATAAACTCAGCTCCTGCTGTGATGCTGTCTGGATCCTAAATGATGACAATGACGTTACAGCTTTTTCAGACTGTCAGTTGAGAAATAGATTCTCCAAAGGTGCTCTAACATGTGAGACAGTGAAGAATAGATCTGCATTAAGAAACAAAAGAAGTGTTTTTCTTGAACATCGTAGTCAAGAATTTCACACAGTCCCCATAAGAAGTTCAGCACTACCAGTTAGCTCAAGAGAGACAAATACTTTTACAATAACAACTTGTATTTTGCTCTATTACAGATGTCAGAATGGCAAACACCCTCACCGAAAAAGGAAACCAGGACCACGCTTAGTGACAAATCAGCTGAGGACTTCAGTGCTCACTTAAAACATGTTAGAATTTTCAATAAAAGTGGTACTTAAAAATAGAATAGAACTTCATCGATCTACAAAAGATGTTTTCAAATATTCCTTGACAATTTTACTCTCAGAGGATTTTCTGAAGTTTATCTGATTTTATATTCTCTACTATTAATCATGAAAGGAGCTCCATCAGATTTGTCAACGTACCAGGTCCAGATTACGTGATTTATAGAAAGATCATATGATTCTCATACCAGAAGTGGCCTCATCTCAAAATAAATATTTTGAATGATCCCTATTTCTACCCAATCTTTTCTAAACACTGAGGAAAGCTCTTCTTTGTGTAAGTGGGCACAGTACCAAATATCAATGGAATCTTTTTCATTTACACCATCAACCTCAGACAATGGCCTGCTAATTAGCAAGTTGTTAATTTTGGCAATCATAATAGGTATTACAGGTTCAGAATAAGTTTTACATGAGATTGGGAAAATTCAGAAAAGCAAAAACCACTGAAGATTACTGAAATTATATAAATCTGGCAAATTGCCGAAGACAGGAAGAGTTAGAGAGTTTACTACAGCTTTTGCTTATTCATACAGCCTCCACTTATGGTCACAGATGCCTGTGTATGTGAACTTTCAGCCTGGCACAACAGAGTCTTTCCTATTTTCTTAAAAGACATAGAGTAAGAATGAAAACGTTGCTCCCTTTTATCACCCCAAAAATCATCACTGAGTCTCTGATTCAGAAATCTTCAGTGTCTTACTCCCAGACCTCAAAATTTCAGTTCAATGTTTAAAAACCTTGACACTATCAATCAGGGAAAAAGAGATTCTGAATAATTTTGCCATTTAAACTTAAAGCACTTAAAGATAGCTTTATTGTTGCTTTCCATGCTTTATTTTCAGCTGATGTCCACTTGTAATTAAAATATTTAGGCCTGTTGTGATTAAATTAAATAGCTTTACTCTCAGATTACTGGCAATTGAAAAGTTCACAGCAAGGTTTTTCTTATTTCTAAGTAAGTTCCTTAGTATGCGTTACATATGTAGAATTAGGAAAGGAAAAACTTTAAAACATTGAATTTTTCAGGCTCCCTTTCCCCAGAGCAGTCGTATATTTAGGGATGGAAGTTAATTACAAGAAAAGTACTGGGGGTGTTGATCAACAGCCAACTGTATATGAGCCAGCAGTGTGCACAGGTGGCCAAGAAGGCCAACAGCATCCTTGCTTGTATTAAAAATAGTGTGGCCAGCAGGAGTATGGAAGTGATTGACCCTTTGTACCCAGTGCTGGAGAGGCCACACCTTGAACATGGTGTCCAGTTTGGGGCCCCTCAGCACAAGAAGGACGTTGAGGTCCAAAGGAGAGCAATGAAGCCGGTGAAGGGCCTGGAGCACAAGTCTTATGAGGAGTGGCTGAGGGACCTGGGGAGAAGAGAAGGCTGAGGGGAGACCTTATCACTCTCACAATTACCTGAAAGGAGATTGTAGCAAGGTGGGTATTGGTCTCATCTCCCAAGTAACAAGTCATAGAATGAGAGGAAATGGTCTCAAGTTGTGCCAGGGGAGGTCTAGATTGACTACTAGGAAAAAATTCTTCATAAAAAGAATTGTCAAACTTTGGAACAGGCTGCTCGGGGAAGTGTTCGAGTCACCATCCCTGGAGGTATTTGAAAGACAAGTAAATGTGGTCCTTGGGGACACGGTTTAGTAGTGTACTTGGCGGTGCTAGGTTTATGGTTGGACTCAATGATCTTAAAGTGTTTTTCCAACTAAATGACTCTATGATTCTATATCTCCCTATTTCCTAATTATTTCCTTGCGTTCTCACTGGCAAGCTCAGTTGGAAAATGCCTACAGGGAACAAAAAATGCTTTTCACAACACAGAAATATTCAAGTTGCTTATTTGATGAATATGCAGTTCAGTAGGTTGTGCTTTTAAAAACCTTTGCTGATAGTCCATAGAGATTTATGTTTTTTCCATTCTTGCTAATTGCTGTACTTCAGTTTTGTACAGAAGCGCTTGACACAATGATGCTATTGTTCAGAGTATGAATCTTGTTTCCGGAAAAAGTTGTATTTAGTGAATAAGAGGCACATTAACAAAACCCAGATAAAATATTAATTTCATTGTTGAAACCTATTTTTCTACGGTCCCAAGTATTATTCTATCTGCAATTTCCATGTTATTCCAGGAAGAGTGCCAACATCATAACATACAGGAAACAATATTGAGAAGCCGTCTTGCCTCTGTGGTGGCACCTCGAATTATTTTTGGTGAAGGAGGCAGGTTTCCAAAATTTCTTTTTCAGAAATCCAAGCCAATACTCAGCTTGAATAAAATCAGCCTTGGCTCAGTGGCTGGCAGTTGCAGTCTGGGGAAAGAGCCTTTAGTTTCTTTTCGCTTTCTCAGGACACTTTTGCTTAATAGTACAAACCCACAGGACTCAGAATGATAGCTCACAAAGCCATATACATTTTAATAATCTGTGGGAACCATATAAGTATTTAACAAAACACTAACCTTCTTCAGTCAGCTTCCTAGTCCTAGATTTCTTTAGCTTTTCCTTCATGAATATATTTAAATGTAAGCAGCTTTTCTTTCTCTTGTCTATACTTTACAGTGCGAAGGACAGACAGCTGAATTTTTCTAAACTATTTCTTTCTTTTAAAAATACCCACCAATAAGTACATCTTTAGAAGAGAGTGAAATAAGCTTGTGTTGTTCATGTCAAACAAATAAGAACAAGAAAGGGCACATCCTACATTTGTTTCTCTCTTTGCCACAAGAAAGAGGAGCCAGCATTTTAGTGCCTCACTTACCTTTGAAAGATGGCATTAAACTTTATTCCTTTTATATGCTCCTTAACTTGAATTGATGGTCATTCCCTGTTCTTTACATTTACAGTATCAGTATTCAGCACAAGGGCATGTGAGCCAAAGAAATCCAAATTAGCCACTCAAAATACAGAATACTAATTTTTTTACATATACTGTCCTTTTAAACACCATGGTCTTCCACTGGCTTTGCTAGACAGTTGCTTTCTTCTACATAATTTTGAAGCAAATGACCAGGAACAGTATCTAAGCTATTTTACTCTACCACTGCCCTGCAACATCTGCAGAAGCTGACACTGCTCTAGGTTTCCAATGCAGGTCAACCATATCAATGAGACAGCAAAGGAGGTATTTTGCAACATGTGCTATGAACATAAATAAAAAAAAGTTACATGATTTACCTCAGCCTTTACTGTCCCTCTACCATTGTGACCTTGGTGCAACCATTAAATAATGAATTACGAGTCCTTGTATTCACTTTGCTTTATATCTTACAGCCTGGTGACAATCAAATAAATTATATTTTCTGTTGTTACAATTCATCTCACAAAGATTATGTACTGCCTTTGTCCTTCATTTTTCCCCACATTGGTAAACTTTTAATGTATTTGGAAACACAGCTTATTTACTCGGCCCTACATATCTCAAATTATAATTGAAAAAAATCTGAAAACCAAAAGAAAGCAAACCACAGACATTTGTATACAAACAAGCATATATAGACTGATCTACAGTGATCTATGTATGAAATACGAAACTGATGTTCAGCTTCTCAGAAATGCATCAGGACCAATGTCTCCCAAGGCAATAGAAGATGGTAAATATATACAGCTTTAATGTATAAACTGGTTTAGTTCTAAACACCCAGCTATAGTTTCAGTTATACAACTTTCTATAGATCTGATCAAAGATCAGAAATATCTCAATTTTGAAGAGCTTAGGGAAAAGCATCAAAAAATTCTTAGAATTATTAGGAGGATCAGTTTGTGAAGAGAAGTGTCAGAGCAGTATATGGCTCAACTGCTTTCTTGCTTAAAACAGCAAACCCATTTTAGCATTAGTAAGGTTTAAATGTAAATAATGTTGCTTTGAACGATATAGTGAGTTACAGCAAGCAATGGCAAATAACTGTTCTGCTCCTCCAGAACTCTCCAGATGTGCACTCCACACACCTATATTTTCATCCTTTTATTATTCTCAGTGTTCAGACACGCCTATAGCCTAAGATGCCAGCAGCATGTAGGCAACTACACTGCCAATACTTGCATTTCTCAGAACTACCAGGAGCAAAATGAAAGGTTCTTTATTAGAGTAATATCGAGAAACTACATCAAGGGAAGGCTGAGGGGACACGAACAGGTGTACAAGAAAGAAAGCATAATCTGTCTCAGAAAATGGTGTGTTCCATCAGTATCAACGAAATGACGTATAGCCAGATGACTCCTTTGTATTTCCAAAATACTAAACACTCCCACAGGAACAACCACATAAATAACTTCCTGCTGTTATGGTTGTAAAAGAAATGCATGATTTTGGGACAGAAGCATTTCTTAACCCAAAAGAAAGATGAAGATATATACAGTTCTTAAATGTAACCTAGAAGTTGGAATAGATGTGAACACAGAAATCAAATTCGGGGCTTTCACAAAAGCTTCTCCAGAGCTCCGTCGTTCCCTTGTACAAATTTACTGCATATAGGACAATATCGAAGACCTATCAGTTTGTTGTTTTTTCATCCCTTAGCTAATAAGGAATAAATTCCAGTTGTCAAAAATGGTGATAAACAGAACTCCTCTTGGACAATTAGCTGTGTCAACCACAATTAGCACTGAAGAAAAATAAAATTTGTGTCAGCAGTAAATTAGGTATTATAAAACCTTACCTGGTCCCACAAACTGAATTAAAAAAAAATATATATTTGATTCTCATTTGAATCTACAAGATATATCCAGAGGGATCTACAATAAGTATAATCATAACTTTAGGATTAACTATAAATTGTAAGGAGAGGAGGGAAGGAGAATTCCTGTTACCATGAAATAAAATGGAAATGTTATACCAAGAAAATAAATGGCTCTGAAATAATGCAGACAGAAAAGGCATGTGTTTTCCCATTTTTCTTCAGTTGGGAACTTTCCTCATTTCATTCATGACAATTATTCTAAAATTTCTGCTGCTGTTACTGACCATAAACAGGGAGCTGGTGGGTCCAGCCTACCAACAGCTCAAGGCAGCAAGTTTCCAGAAAATCATTTTCAATTTATAATTTGAGTCTGGCTGTTACTTAGTTTGATAAGGAAATCTTTCCATTTATCTTGTTCTTATTTCATCCTTTTCTGAGGAGCTAGGCATATAAAAATCCTTCTGAGTCTTGTATCTTCTTTAATAAAGAATAAGTCTCCATAGGGGAAAGAAACAACATGAAATAGACAAGGACAAGGATAGGCAGAAATCCAAAGCTACTAGAAATTTGAAACTTAGAATAAAAAATTCTCAGTCTATATAGTCACATATCAAAAGCACATGTTGCATAATTTCAAAACCAGCTCAACCTTAGATCTGTATTATACAATGAAGCATACACTTATTTTTTTATAAACCACAGGTTATAGGATCTTCTGCTCACACATCACTAGAACTGAAAGATGTCTGGTTCAATTATTTCTCTGAGATTTTCTGCAGATATTTCATACCCCATAAATGTCACTTATCGAAGTGCAATTACATCATCTTTGCCAACATCAGCACTTTTCCTTATCAGCATTCCATTTTCTGTCCTGCTCCAATCCTTCCTGCCCCTCTCCCCACTTTCTTTCTCTTATTCCATATTAACACACAAAACAGTAACAGTGAACATTGAAGAAACACTATGATATACTGTCACTTGGTAAATATTTTGCAAAGAGCTTTTCAGCTAAACAACTGAAGTGGGTAAGTACCACTTCCAAAAGACATCAGGTTCCCAGGTACCCACATTCCTCCTTGCAGGATATTACAGCCCCTGCAACACAGCATAGCAGGGTACACACATGCAACTCTGCTCCCCAAGTTCACTGTATAGAATATTAGTACCAACTTGGCATCTACTGAAATGCTAAGCTGTGAATGAGAGTTGCAGAAGCACACAGCTCACTCTTCTTAAGCAGGAATTCTGGCAAGGACTGGAATGCAGAAGGACAACAGCAGAACTCCTAACTGCTGCCACTAAATCACCCAAGGCCACCTGTCAAAATCCCCAAATTACCTGATATGTCTCCAAAATGCTATTTGAGTTTTGGAAGCAGAAGAGACAACAACAATGGCACCCAAAGGAATTTTCTTTTTAGGGTAGTTAGCTCAAATGCGGACACCATGACTGCTACCAGCATAAAAGATTTGTGCTAACTCTGGTATCTCTACAGGACAGGCCATTAAAAGCCTGAATGCCACTCTTGACTGAGACTTAAATTCCTCACTGCCTGCCTGAAAAACACAACAAAATTGTAAAATTACTGTGTGTTTTGGAAATAAAAAATAGCCCTAGTGTACTAAAAAAACCCACTTCCAGCAGTCAACATTTTCTTAATGGTGAAGCATCCTTATGTGCAAAGTGGAGGCAGGGGAAAAGGAGATTGGAGGGGAAGACATCTATAAAAAATTTTACCCTCTTTTTCCTGTACCTCCATCAGTCTTAGACTGCCCTTGCTGCCCTCTCCTCACACATTCTTTAGGACAGGCAACACTGGCTACACCACTTGAGAAAACAAGTTGTGTAGAGACCACACCCCTGCAGGCTGGCAGACATAATGCAAAAGGGGAGAAACCTTCAGTTTCTGTAGGATAGGGAAAGGTACCAGAATCTCAGGAGACAGACTCATCCCAAAATGACTGCTCTGTCTGTCTAAATACCTTTGAACTTCTGTAGAGAAGAAAAAAAAAAAGAGATTTCAAACAACAGGAATCTACTTAGCTTTCAGTATAGGCAGTTCCTTTATATCCCAGGAGAATATTCTGGTTTAACAATCTTTTAAGGGTTTTTAGATTTTGTCACAAGTACAGCAGGTAGAGATAAACTACACCATTAAGATATTTTCATTCTGCAAGAATCTGAGTATTAATAAGAATTAAAACAATTTCTATAGCTGATTGGCTGTGTAGAATCTTCTCAATGTTAGTCAAATGCACCTCTAATGCAGAGACATCTCTTAAAATATTCAAAAGCAACATTAAACCATGTCAATAACAAAAGCTTTTATAATAGACTCAGTTCCGAGGAGTTTATGAAATAAAAGTTCGTGCAAGAGTTCCACTTCTCAGATCTGCCTCCTATCAGACTTATTAAAAAATACAGTTAAGCTATTCATACTTAAAGTTACTAAAATGCCCAAAAAACCCCAGAAAAGATCATAGAACCATAGAATAGTTTGGGTGGAAGGGACGAATGAAGGCCACCTAGTCCACTGCCCCTGCAATGAGCAAGGACGTCTTCAACTAGATCAGGTTGCTCAAAGCCCCATCCAACCTGGCCTTGAGTGTTTCCAAGGGCGCAGGATCTATCAGCGCTCCGGGCAACTTGTTCCAGTGTTCTATCCACTTCATGCTAAAAAACTTCTTCCTTATATCTAAGTCTGATTCTACACGCTTTTAGTTTAAAACCATTATCCCTTTTCCTATCACTAGTATCCTTTCTACTAAAAAGTCTGTCCCTGTCTATCTTATAAGTTTGTAACTTATAAACTCTCTTATAAGCCCTATTTAAGTATTGAAAGGCCACAACAAGTAGGGGAGCACTAACTTGATATTGGAGATGCTGATGCTCTGTCAGAATGGAAAAAGCCATTTTCAAGACAAGTGAAGTACAAGAGGACACTCAGACCAGTCGCTCTACATTTACAATCTCTAATTAATGTCATTCAGATATGCCTAAATACTTACAGATATTTATTTTTTACTCCACAATACTACTCGGTTTTGTTGAATGGAGACAAATCATGTTCAGAGCACCGAGAAAACAAATGCAGCTTAAAAAAACCCTCAAATTTTAATGCTGCAGTTACAGTACGTTAGATCTGACTGTATACCTCAATAAAGCCACAGAAAAGCTTTAACGCTTTACATTTGAAAACCTGTCATCAGATTTCTATCTTTCATTAGCACAATGCTAGTATTTGCTAGCTTTTGGAACAGACAAACTACTTTAAAAGACTGGATTCAGCGAAGTATTCAAAGGTGAAATCCCAGTTCATTGGTACTACAGCAAACTATACAAATATGCATTTCTTTCCAACAATCACTAAATATAACTAAAAGCAGAAGATACACATCTAAATGTTTAAAAGTCCTTTTGAAATTCTCAGAACAATAATATGAGCCCTTCTGCAGCAAGGGCTGTGTGTTTTAATTTAAAGAATATTTTTACATTTAGCCAACTGAAGACATTTTTGACAGATTATTTTAGAATGTTATTCAATTTTGGAATAGGTTGGTTTTGAAGTACAGCTGATGATGCCATTTTTATAGGGTATCAGTTTACAGGTTTAAGCTTCTAAAACAAGAAATTTACAGGAGAATTATTAGGATGTTTCAGTTTCAGTCTGGTGGATTAAAACTTTATTTGGTAAGACAGTATTACCAGAACGGACCTAAAGTGTGTTTTAATTTAAAGAATATTTTTCCCCATATCTATGTGCATGCACACAGCAACAAAATATTTATGTTTTATAAAGGCCCAGTTATCTACTGAGCTTGCTGTAGCTGCAGATGCCTCTCAGAGAACCATATATAATTATAGTTATATACCTGATAATCAAGCCTTTATCATGAGGAATGTCCTCTTACAACTGCTTTGATAGAAAATATGATCAATGTAAAAGATTAGAAGCAGACTTAATCTTTCCT
Source organism: Tapera naevia (assembly GCA_033556795.1). NCBI lineage: Eukaryota > Metazoa > Chordata > Aves > Cuculiformes > Neomorphidae > Tapera > Tapera naevia. Next base: position 7,468,909 of record JAUMJJ010000048.1, read on the forward strand.
TCTTCTTCTGATATTTGTTCACGTAATAATAGGTTGTCTAGAAAATAATGTTTATTTCTCTTTCCTGGATAAAGCTCAGCAGATAAGCAAAGCTACCATAGCTCTAAAACTCTAGAAGAGAATAACTACAAAAACATAAGTTCTACCTTCTGGTGCACAAACACTTTTGTTTATTTTTCTTTTATGAGATTAAGCCTAGAGCTTATCAAATTGTTGCTTTGAGTAGATCCTGAATTTCCAACATGTTCAGTATGCGCTGTTATTTAAGGGTGCTATAAAAAGTCGAGATATATTTTAAATCCTAAAACCAAAAAAAATCCAACACAGCAATTCCCAAATCCTGTACATTTGTATGAAGAGTTTTAAAGATGAACCATCACTAGGTATCTCCTATCTCTACTTTTGCTAACCAGATGAATTTACCAGAAGTGAAAGCATTAGAAATGTCCTGAAGAACAGAGACTAGGACACCACGAAAGGGCAGCAATCCAGTATTTTCTAAGAAAAAGGTTTCTCAGAAATTATGCTGAACATGTTTGGTACCTAAAAACTCCAGTGTATCAACAATCCTGGCCCACTACACCACATACTCAATGCAAAGGAAATAGTTTCAATTCCTACCCTGCTAGGACTCAGCAGCCTAGTTTGTGGTCTAAGAAGATACACTGGAAATAATGCCCTCCTCGACTCTTTTTTCGCAGATTCTCATGGAATTTGTTCATGGGCAAACATGAGAAATAAGTTGGCTTCTTAAGCCTCACATCAAGGAATACTAAGGAGATAAGAAGTAGAAAACTGCTCTGTCATCATGCTTTTGTTCTGTGAAGAAATGAACGATTTCTGGTCTGGCATACATCTATGACTTTGAATGCACTGCAAGGATTTTAATTAAATAGAAACTAATATCTCACCCTTTGTCTATATTATCATTAACCTGCTTTCTTCATAAATTAGCTCTAAAAGTACTGAAGTAGAATTTTATTTTTTTAATGATGTTATTAATCTCATTCTCTTGGATCTTTTACCTTTCTTACACAGATTACTTGTCTGCATTACTTTTAGTCTCATCTCTTCTGAGATGTGATCCATTAGATGAATTATTTTTAATAATGCTGCTGCTGTCAAATGCTTGGGTGTGAAATTTCTTTTAAGGCTTCTATAGCACTCACAATCTCTACCAGAAGAGTTGCCACATCTAAATCAGAATGTTTTTCAAAAGGATGTTGTCAATTCAAAATTCATACTGAGCCGTATCCAGGAAGTACAAGTTTCTGTGTTCTTAAAGCATACAAAACCAGAAGTAGAAGACTGATAAAGGAGGACCACAGAAGAAAACATAAGCAGATTACCAAGGAGGAAGAAGCATGCAAGAACAAATGACAAACTGAACGGAGATGAGCTGGGAAGAGATGATGAGGATAAGAAAATGGAACATAATGAAGTGGATTGTGGAAGGCATTGAAGACCAAAAAAAAAAAATTAAGAAACTGGAATGTGGAAACAGAAGACAATGCTAAAGAACGTTTCTTCACATTGCTTATTGGTTGCAAGTAGTGATTTTTTTTGTTAGCTGTTAAGCAGGACAGACTTTCAGGGCATTCCTCACTTGGCCTTCAGAAATCACATATACTATAAAGTAGAATGATCTCATTAGATTCTCCCACCCTCCTCACTTCATATCCAGTCTCAGTTCTCCAAATCTACTTTCCTTTCTCTTTCTCATAGTTCCCAAAACAATGTTGGGTGTCTCACAACAACAAAATGCTCTGGCAAATCACAGCGTGGAGATTTAGATAAACATGCTTGATTCCAAGCAGTAGTATTTCACTTCCGTGATGGTCATGCAGAGGTACAAACTGAACAAGTGCTTACAGGTCACTCTAGATGGATCTGATGTAAGTAAGTCTACAAAGCCCACAAGCAAATATTTGCTTGTCATACTGCATGAAGCAGATCACAATACAGAGTAATGGTATTTTAATCAAAATGGATGGAGGAAAGATGCATATCTGTGTCCCACATAGATTGACATACATGAAGAACAAAGCTCTTAACATTCATCTAGAAGAGCAAAGCTTGTCCTATAGAAGGTCTCAATACTGTATCAAATTGACTAGTACTCTTACCACAGTGGTGAAAAGCTGAGGGGGTTTATCCAAACTTGCCCCAAAGAATATTATTGGGCATAGTTCATCAAAGCTATTTCAAAACTCAGTCTCAGTTTCTTCCACTTCAGGGTTTTGGAAGAAAATATGTAAACACAGAGCATTCACAGTCCTGAAGTAATTCAGTTGCAATAGGAAAACCAAAAGAAGTATCTATATAATTTGTATGAGGGAACTTTTCTAAAAGCTACAATTCATTTTAAGAATATACTTTTGTTCACATATGAATAATCTGAAATTAATGCCTTCTAGAAATTCCAGGCCATTGAGTGTATTTACAGCACCAAGTAGCAAGGTGCAAAGAAAGAGGGTGGGTGTTTGATGTGCTGCAGTCCATAACAATTCCAGGACCACATGTCCACACTGTATTTTTACCCAGAATGAAGTTCATGCCACTCACCAATCCTAGACACAGACTGTCTATGCACACAGAGCTTGCTGCTGGAGCGCCTTCATTTATCCCATAGGCAAAATAACCTGAATGGCACCCCAGTACATGATTTGAGACTTGGTTCCAGCAGAAAGAAAAACATGATACATTCCAATGCATACAGCAAATCTCTTACAGGCACAATGCAAATTTGGACCTCAAAGAACCCATAGTGACCTGCAGCTCTTATCCCAGCTCACAACATCATAGACAATGCCATCAAAGACATAGGCTATTCTATTTTGACAGGATGCTCAGCAGAGCTTTCAGTTCAATTTCTGTGAGGAGAAGAAGCACCTGTCAATCTGAGTGACAAGTCATCCAAAATTTTAAGCATTGCTCTGACACCAGTACCTTCCATGAGGTTTAACAAACAACTTCTTCAGCTTTCTCCTAGTAAAAAGTAAGGAATGATGCCGTAAGAAGGAATTGGGCCAGTATGAAGTTCCTGCCAGAGTAATTACATTACTTCATAGATCTTTAGAAAACAACTTTCTTCTGATTAGTTTTATAATAGTTCACACATTCAGAAAGCTCTCCAAATGTACAAAGAACCAGGGGCATCACTATTAATAGTATTTTCTCTTGTAGTGGCAAAAACGTATCTACAGCAACCACAAAGGAGGAAAAATAAGATAAACCATACGGTTATATTGGAAGTTGTAACAAATTAGGACCCAGAGACACACAAGCCAATGAGAGTATAGGAACTTCTGAAGGTTATGACAGTCTCAAGGTTGAGCAAAGTACTTGTCAAGTCTATGCCCTGCTGTCACACATTCTGAAGATTTCTTAGGTAAAGTACTTGGCTGCTTTCCTGAGTCTCTAATTTTCAGTGCATATTACAAGACACTAAATGCGTATCCAGATATCCAGATCTTCCTTGTTTTCCCTCAGGAACTATTAATGATGTGCCAGGGGCTACAAAATGTTGCTTAAAAGACTTAAAGTAAATTCCTGGTCAGATATTAAGCTTCATTTATCTTCTTCCTGTGGTTCTTAAGCAAAAGAAGCTTCTGTAAAAATCTTTTGGGAGGCATAATAAAGACCATGCAAGCAATAACAGAGATGATAAATCATTTATGAAAAAAGTAAAGGAAGAATATTCCCAAATGCTAATGCAAGAAGTATTTCCACTAACATATGAAGCGTAATAAATACACTCCATTTTAAAACAGACAATTAGATAGCTGCCGTATCCAAGCATGCATTATGTTGGGAAGATATGAACTACAACTGGCAGAAAGCCAGTGGTCATCCAGGCGAATCTCTCAGTGAGAAAATAGGAGTCAACCTATCTAATATGACACAACTCAGTGGATGAATTCAAGCTTCTTAAGAAACAGCCTCAAAACTTACTGACGAAGTTATTGTGCTTTATCAAATAATGAACTGTGCACCTGTCTTCTTTCATCAAATGAATAGACTGATGTTCATCTCCTAACACTTGTACACCCATAGCAATAAAAATACACAAGTTTTTAGAATGTCCTTTATCAATAAAGCTTTTTTTTCAACAGGGAGTAAGCAAAGTAATGACAGCATCATAGGAATTTCATTCTCAGATGGCTTTAGCACGTTTGCACCAATTTCAACAGTCTTACAAGTTCGCTCCTATAAAGGATTTAGCTCACGATGTTATGAGGTCACATTGACTTCAGGTAAAAGAACTGGTCTTTAAAAAGTTTTGGCTTCCTTCAAATACAAAATGAAGCTTTGGGCATTAAAAAGTTACCACATAAATTGATGTGTGGTTAGCATCTTTGAAACTTCTTAGGCTCAGTGGATATTCATGAATTAATAATTTGCAGCCTCAGCAACAATTCCTCTCACAACTAATAAAGAAATGAGAAAACTAGGAATATTTCAGGATTTTACTTGTTTTATGTGAAAAAGGGCCCTGCATGCAAATTCCAGATGAATTCCACGTTCACTGAAAAATCAACTCATTTACTTTCATAATAGTCAATGGAGAAAATAATTCCCTTTTAGACTGCATGCCTATTTTGCAACCTGTTGAACACTCAGTAAAAGATTAACTGACATAAATAACTCAACTTCTTACCCCAAAGGTGTGAATGGCACTGTTAGGAGCCTTCTTTGTCTCTGATTTTGCTTTTTTATTCAGTAAGCATACTTACATAAACAAGGTTGTAAAAAATTAGACAGCAGAACATATTAAACAGTAAACCAGGATAATTAGAATACATTTGAATGTCACTTTTTGTAACTCCAGTGAGAGGAAAGGAATAGAATTATGAGGTTTCTGATGCTTTTGTCTCTGAAACTAATTCAATTGAGCCTTTTACTCACTTTCAAAGAGCTGCCAAAAAGTAAAAAGTAAAATGGAAGAGCATCCCACACAATGCATGATTACTAAATTTGTTGTGAAACGGTTTTAAAGCATACACCAAGAAAAGCAGCAAAGAACTTGCTGCCACACCCCAGAATCCTTTTACAGCAATGACCAAAGCAGACTAGGTATGAGAATGATCTACTTTACTCTCTGCCTATGAAAGAAGGTCTGGACAGGTACATCAGAGGCAAGTATAGAAGTCAGGGTAGAGTATTTTTGCTGATGGGTTCTTCAGTTGATATCTCTGCAGGATTTTACATTAAAAACAGGCATCCTGTGATGTGCCCTAACTATTAAACTGTTATGCAAAAAGTGGATGCAACTGTCAATATGAGAGGCTCTATAATATTAAATACCATCAGTGCAGTCCCAAGGAATTAACCCTGATCTGGCCACAGAAAGCCTTTCAGGTCTTCCTCAGGATTAAGTCCTCATCTTTGTCTTAGTCAAAATAGAGATTTGTCTTCTCCATATCCACAACTCAAGGTGATTCCAGCCATGCTCAATAACCCTTACTTCCGTCCCTAAGAAGAGTCTTGCTTTGACACAAAAATCATACACAAAATTAATACACAGGAGAGCTTCTGAGAAAGAATTTCATCAATGTGTTTTAACACAGGTCTCCAGCTGAGAAGGAACAAAACCTAAAATATATTCGTGGGCTTCCTTATTCATAACAAAGTCCTTCTAGTTGGAAATGTAAACCCACAGGTAGTATCACATTTTGCTGGTTACAAATTGATCACAACGACCATTATGACAAATACCTAAGTCAGGTGAATGGCAAGTCTTTTACAGTAATCAATAGCACTTTTAAAGTTTCTATTTATTATTTAAAACTGAACAGAATAAAAACTGTCTTTTGGTTGAAGATAAGGGCACCTGAAAGAAAGTCAAAGGATACTTTAATGAACGAAGGTTAGAGACTCTCATCCTCTTAATATCTCGCCATGCATAAGTGTGGCAGGTAGGAAGGAATTACAGATTATTCCAGCATGTGCGTAACAAATGGCAGCTTCTTTAGGCAGGAAAAGGCAGAAGGTACAGAGTTTCATAGTCAGAATTTTATCTGCATCAAAGACTGCTTAGAAATTCCTCCACACACGTGACAAAGAAATTGTGGCTGCCTAGGAGAGCTTCCTATTGTAAACTGTCTGCAGCTGCCCTCCTTGTGTATCACTGTTGCTGACTGACGAATGTTAACAGCCTCCTCACTTGAGCTATGGATAAAATAGGACAACCAGAAACTACAGGCACAGTTCTAGATTCCCTAAAATACAGAAAAAGACCATTTGGGGGAAAAAAAAACAATAAATAAGACAAAATATATGCAAATTCCATTATCTTATTTCTGTCACTTTTCCTTGTACACACTTAAAAGACGAAAAAGTCACATAGAGGTGCACATACTCAATATTCTTTCCTATAAACACATCAGACAGTCTCCAGGGCATAAACGGACTTTTACTCCATTTCAACTATAGAGCTAAACAGAAAGGCCAGCTGTTTATGGATTCGATTCACTGAACTCAAAAAGCTACAATGAGTCATATTCTCCCTGAACTCAATGTGGGGTTGTTATAGTAATGATTTCTCCCTGTCATTTTTCACTTTACAGCATGACTCCATGGGGGGGACTGTGCTTAGCTCAGCACGGGTAAGTACATATAAGTAGCAGGGAAGAGAACAGAATTGCAACTTTTGCTTTTTCCCTCACTCCCTGAGAAAGTATCCCTCCATTCAAACAGCAGCCTGTTACAATAGAATTAGGGTTAGTAAATGAAGCAAGGCAGTTACTACAGGCACATCACCTGGCCCAAAGCAAAAGAGAAAATCCAGCTTACAGGGCCACAACCAATTCACACACCTCCCAGGGAGCTAAAATATCTGATTTATGCTCAGGTATGGTCTTATCTACTCCAAAGCATAAGTGACTTGCTCCTTAATTTTAGGCATAAAGCCACTGTTCTCTTCAGTCTTTTGTAGGAGTCACATCAACTTCACAAACTGCTGGGGATAGTGGCAGCTTGCACAGTTGCACCTTCACTGTGGTTCAGGGCCTTGCATTAGTTCATTCATTAACTGAAAGGAGAACAGTGATACAGGGTCATGATATCTGCCAGCATCATGTTTTTATTTACCTCGTAGAGAAAGGCCTAGAAGCAGTAGACAGTTCCTTGCAGAGGCCACAGTTACAGTGTTAGCCCTTTCAACACTTCAGACATGCTGTCATTGTCAGATTTTTCTTGTCTTAGCTCCTAACATTCTCATTTTGGAATTGCCCAGACCAAAGTTATGCATCTTAACATATCCTGGACATAACTGTTGTTTAGAAAAAGGCATTTCAGCTAGGTTTGCCTGGAGCCAGTTTTTGACCAAAGCAAAGCACTTAACCAGTGCAAGTTCTCTCAGTGATCCGTAGTGCACAGTTATTCTGTGGGTTCCCTGACGTGACGATGGCTGGGTTTGACAGTAAATTAATTTCCACAGTGAGATTTTGCTGTTCACAATGTTTTTCTTTAGACTGAGCACTCACTATGGAAATCACACGACAGACTCTTATCAGTCCGTTTAAAATAAATAAATAAACAAAGCATTATATTTTCTCTCACAGACTCCTCTTGTTTTCAACTTAAAGAGTTATGAAACTTCAGTGTCATAAAAGGAAACTTCAGAGCAAAGTTAGAGAAACATAAGGAAAATGGTTTTAGTTACTGAAAGTCAGGACCATGCACTTCAGGGTAAGAAAGGGCCTTCTGGGCTATATATAATAGCTTATATCCCTTGACAACAGGATGGTTGCTGCATGATCTCTAATGTGCTTTCATTGATTCTTATTTTATTCAGTATTCCACAGGGTCAGAATCTCATCAAACCACCCATGATAAATTCCTCTTTTTTCAATTAATTTATTGCAGAACTTGAAACCATTTCTTAGTGTCTGCAAACTTTCCCTTTATTTATTTCCCTTTATGCTATCTTTAAAATAATTTAAATAAAATTCCTTTTCTGATTGTGAAGTATATTCAGATTTCAATACTACAGTGGAAGCCACACTAAGTAGCTTGCAGATTTCTCACATGAGAGTATTTGTGATTTGGAGCTCATGAACCATGCTGTAGCTTGAAACATAAATGGTATTTTGGCACATTCTTTTCAGAAGGAAAAGTTATCACAGGCTTACTTAGAAACATAGAATGACTTGTGTTGAAAGAGACCTTAAAGATCATCTAGTTCCCTGGGTAGGGGCACCTTCCACTAGATCAGGTTGCTAATACAAGCATATGCTTATTCAAGCATATTACTGAATAAAGTCACTCTGAAGTTACTTATTTAATTTTACGTAAACATTTTAACCATTTTCAGATTATTAGTTTGAAGTTTTCCTATCATCCTCATTAAAAAGTGTTTCACTAAATATCAAATGTTGCAGACAAGCAAGATTTAAGAGTCCAGAGGCAGCATCCAAAACCAGATATGTTCAGATTTGACTGTTCTAAAAGATTCAGAAGATGCACACTGGCACTTTAATTCACAGGTGATCACTGTTTCATAGACTGAAAACTACAAATTCATGGTCAACTACAGTCAGCAATGAATCCAGCAGAATGATGACAACTATTACTAATATTGGTACAAAGAGTTTTAAAAATAGAAAAGGTGTCACTCACAGGTTAAAGTCATCTATTCAGGCAGTGGAACACAGCTCAAAGTTTCTACCCTTAAGCAACCAGATCTGAAATTTAAAGACTCGATGTAACTTTTAGATGTCTAGGTATTAAATTATTGTTGCACAAAGACAATGAAACAGGTTTTACAATCCATCATAATTTTAAGTTCACTTTTATTAATAAATTTAAAAAGCACAGAAATTGGTAATAAGAAGGAGGTCTAGAATAAGAAGGTGGTCTAGAATAAAAAAAGGAAAGAAAAAGCATGAGAAAAACAAATAACACTGGCAGACTATGAGTTGGTCACATTAGTCTAAGGTTTCCTAACTTTTAATGTCTTCATCTTAGTGTTAAATCAGGAGATACTATCTCCAGGCTTTTGAGAAGTTTTCTGCAATTCTAGTAGTATAGTTCTTAAATACAGTTACAAGCCTCTTCCAAGATGACAAACGTTTTGTGGATCCAGATCACCAATATTATACATCATAGTACAGACTACAGATATAGACATTCTTCATGAATAGGAAGAAAAAAACCCACAGACACAGACATATATAATCCACCACTTTGGTGCTTGTAAATATACATCAGTTGCCTGTAAGAAAATTTGTTTAGAAAACATTAAAAGCATTGAGCTGCTTCTGAAGGCAGACCTGAGAGATGAGATGGGAACATCTGCCACTCTTCACATGGCAGATGAGTGCTGTACACCTGAACAACACTTGGTGTTCCCAATGAGAAGAAGTGTTCTAAACAACTTCATGTGATGTAACCACCCTCAAAGTGGATACACTATCACTGAATAAGGTGTTTTGAACACCAGATTTAAGCATAAACAGGGAGGAAACATCGGTTTCACTTCTAAAACTGGGAACCTCAAGTGTGAGAGAACACAAGCAAGCGCTTTCTGTTTTGTTCTGCAATGTGCTTACAACAGATAGCAGTGTCTGAAGAAGGTAGTTTAAATTAGAGCTTTGTATTTTTGCTTATAAAGGACTTCACCTTTTTGTCCACATAGTTCAAGTATTACTGTAAACTTAGTATCTAAAAAACACACAGACTACACACACCAACAATCTTAGAAACGTTGAGATGTAATTAGAGGGAAAGAACCCAACCTGAAGGTGTGCATTTGTTGTATTTCAGCATGGAAGTCATACTGGTTTCTTTAATTGCCTGTTTGCACTAGCAACTTTCTCCCAGTTCTGAAAGCATAACCTACTTTCGTCTGCAGGATTCACCGAATATCATAGTTAGCATGTTTTTAGCCCCCAGTGCAAAGCGCTCCTTCTCTGTTGACTGAAATTAATACAATAAACATGGAACCATTACTTTTTCCTTGCTTCCTACACTATTCAAACATTATAATGGAAACCTTACAAAAGCTGGCATGCTACTAAACTCAGACACAGTAAATGATGACACTAAATGTTTTTGAGAAATAATCCCCTGAAGGTAAGTATTCCAAATAAAGCCTCATATTCCAAATTAATTATTTCTTATTAATTACTTCTGTCATTTGTGACAGACATTAGGAGTCTGAGTTAATTATAATAAGATTGTCTGACTAACAGCTCAAAGGAAATGCATCTTTTTGATAAAAATTGCCATGCATTTTTGATGCTGAAACACACGGTCTGGTTAGGGAACAAAGCTAAATCTACTTAGAAAATTAATTGTATGATATGGACATGCTGTCTCCACTGGTGAATATGTTTTAAAAAACTGGCTTACAACAGACTGTCGTGAGAAAACTGACCTATGATTGATTGACCGTGATAGTACAAGTAATACCAGTATCTTAATAGGCAGATGGCCACCAGTCCAAGAGAAAGAACACAATTCAGGAACAATACCGACAGTATTTAGCATCTTCAAGGCTGGCAAACCAGCACAGTTTCTCTTTGAGAAAAGATGCAAGCCTCCAAAATTCCTTCTGCCAGAACACAAGCGCAGCAATAGCAATCACTCTGAGGTGCAGAAAATGAAGGCTTGTTATTTACCAGTTCTTCAATAGTAAAAACATATGATGCGGTAAGAATGTTCAAATAAACGTTTAGAATTATTTCAGAAATTTGTCTTAAACCACGCCATTGACATATAATATTTTGCCTTGGACAAACATTCAAAATTTGACTCCTCAGAGCAAGCAGAGAATTTTATTTAACTGAAGAACTCAAGCACAATTAGTTTAAATTGTTTATCAATCCCCACAGCAAATATTTACTTCAGTAATTATCTTAATTAAGTTTCTTTTTAATTTATGTAGCAACTATCACAGCTAACTGATTTGGGGCATTAGCCTAACATTTTCCAAGCATTGTACTGAAATTTTATGGTAAAATATAAATGCTCAAGTCCTCAAACAAAAGTTTGTGGAAACTGCATTAATATTAACAATCATATTATTCAAATTAATATCACAAACTTTAAGACAAAACATTAGATGCCCTAGATTTCCTTCTTCCTTAAGTGGCAAGCACACAACATTGGATAATGGCTACTAGTCAACAGGAGTGTAAACTGTATTTATTTTGGCTTCATTAAAACCAAATCCAAAGGCCGTTTCTAAGAAATTAATGGAACAGTGAGATAGTTTGCTTTCTGACCTTTTTGACACTCCTATAAAATAAAACCACTCAGACCTTTTCCGATGACCAAGACCTCAGTTTCTGTGACATTATTGTTTCCATAATGCAAATAGATATAGTATCCTGGGTAGGAATCTGGGATTTTGCTATTAAATCCCAAAACCACTGGCCAGTGGCATCTGGTTATCATCAAGCTTCTCCTGTCTTTTGCAAAAATGATTAGACTGTTCCTACATATCAAAAAGTTCCTAGTAGATTGCTTATTTGTATAAAACAAGGTATTATTGATCAAAGTCAATGATTGTTGACCAAAAAAACTTTCAAGTCATATGAATCAACAGTATTAGGTTACCATAGGAAAAAATCCCTCAACAACTTTTACTAAAGAAGTGTAAAATCTTCTCAGTTTCTTTAATTCTTAACAGGCATTAATGTTTCATTTCTTTTGAAAGTTCAAAAATTTACAGTTATGATTAATTTTGTTGTAATTATTATTAACATCAGGGCAGCAATTTTCTGGATTCGGAGGGAATATCAAAACTAACTTTTTGAAGATTTTTCTTCCAGTATATATATTAAAAAACCCTCTATTTTTTTCTTAAGACAGTCCATTCTGTAGAAGAATGGCACATACAGAACATTTTCAATCCTGTTTCATCCTGCTCTGAAACATTCAATGTTTTTCTAAAGGATTTTAAAATCCCTTCTATAGGAAAGGTAAAGATTTTTCCATGGAAAATAAAGACTGCATACAAGACCTTTTTGAAGAGACTATGTAATGAGGTAGTTTCAGCACATACACAGAAACACGTCCATCCAGGATCCACCCTCAAATTCCCGCAGGTGCTTGCATGTTGGCCATATTTACGTGATTTGATGCATGAAGACCCAATACATGTTTGGAAAAGATTTGGTCTTTTCAGTTACAACACCGGTGCAAACAGACACACAGAAGTAAACCTCTAAGCCCTTGACCTGGCCATGGAAGAACTTCAAAAAAATCCTGAAGCTGGGCACAGAAATGAAGAAGAGAGTAAAAGATACTAACAGAGTCTGCATGCCATCACTGGGGATGAAAATCAATGCTTATTCATCTGGTTCATTTCTCATTGCAGAAAGTATAAACCTCTTCATCTCAGGAATCAGCATTTTATGAAGCAGCAAGCATAGCAGTCTAAGAAACAGCAGAGAAATGCACTGATTCTGTAAATTATGATTCTCACTTGGGAACCTGAAACCGCCCGAATGAACTGTACACCTCTCAAAGTAGAAATCTTTTTCCAACATTTTCTTCTCCAAAGAGGACCTATTAATCCCTGGCTGCTGTCAATAAAGATTCTCTCTGATCTGTTACTGTTTGCTTTTTCAACAAATATTTTACAAGCAGCTCTCTGAGACAGCCCATTGAGCAGGCTTACTCATCAAGATTTTCAAGTACCAAAGATCAAACTTCTAGACCCTGAGCTTAAGCTCTCTCAACAGAAGAAGTTAATGACATTGTCTGGGCCTTAGTGACAAGAAACACATATGTAAAACAGGACACACACAGACTTATAAGATACACATAAATATACCTCGGTGTTTGTTGTTTGCCCTAGTAGCTTCTTTCCTAGCTATATTTGTCTTTAGAACATGAAACAACCACACATTCATGCAAATTATAATTTATACCATCTGATCTTTAATTTATTCTCCTTGTATCCATTCCTAACAAATAACAAATACCCATGGGATAAAATGCCCAATTAAAATCCAGACTAGTTTTCCAAGACTATTGCTGCTGTTTCATAGCACAACGTAGTATAAGTTTTGCAATATTTTCTACTGAAATTAAATCAGAATTGCTTTATTTATTGTTCACAGAATATTAATGAAACACTGTCCTTCTCATTAGATAGTCCTTTCAATGGTCAATACATATTTATAAAATATGGTGAGTACAGTCTTAAACCACTGTTAGTAAACACAGTAATCAGATTTTAGGAAGGTTCTGAAATGAGTAAATCTAGGTTGTCATTTGTACTTATTAAATATAAATAATAATACTTCCATTACAAGACAAGCAAATTTCCTCACTGAATAATTAAGGATTTCTTCAGGTCAAAATATTTGGTTACCTCTATGACCGACTGGGACATTTCCAGAAAAGATTCAAAAGTCCACATTCTTACAGTCCTACTGTGGATGTGAATACCTTTGAATGTCAATGATCATCACAGATAAGGCTGATCAAGCCTTCACAGCCTCACCACATCCTAAGGCTACATATATCCCCAAAATTGCTATGAGAAGAACGCCAGAGAAGAAACCATAAAATGTTATAGGAATCCAGGGTTGGAGGGGAGATGATACTTCTGTGTTTGAAAGTCTGGGGTGGAGAGTAGGTTGCAGTGTATTGCAATATTTTTCCTTCTATTGTCTTGTCAGCTTCTCACTTTTCTTATCATTGGTTTTAAGTTTCCAGAAAAAAAATGAAAAAAAAAAAAAGCTTAAAGGACTTTTTTTGGTCAGTCTGTGATTAGGTTTTAATTGATTTTTATTGTTCACTACATCACCTGAAAACCTATTTAAAATTTCTATTAGTCTTCGTATCACTTTAAAACCCTTAACATTTCTAACTAATTAATAATTATCTTTACATCTCTAGCTCAGTATCAGACCCCGTTGCTACCTTTATATTCCATTTCCAATTTGGCAAATGTTATTGATCAAAGAGGGAGCCCTCTATACTAACTTTAGAGCATGGAAGAGCTTTAAAATACTTTATTCAAACATTTTTTAAAATTAGTTCTTTTTCCTCTGCTATTCCACCAGTTCTTGCATCTGCACACAGTTAGTTTTATACTAATGAACTTGCCCTGTAAGATCAGCCACTGCCCTCACACTTTTGTTTTTTCCATCCTCTAACGGGATACTCACAATGGGTTTAGTGCACTGGGTTTCTTTTCTCCACTTTTGCTTAGGTACTTGCAAATACTTTATTAGGAGAGTTGTTTCAATGTCTAAACTATTTGGGGGATATATGACACATTAAAGGTAAGTCAAAGCCTGAAACTCATTAGGAAAATTAATCAAAAAAAAAAAGAAGAGAATGATTTTTCAGGAATTATGAAAAGCTTTTCTTTTTTAAGAGCATAGACCATGCATTTAAGGCATTTGATCAGGTACAGAGCAGTACATATGCAAGTGGCTTCACTGTCAAGATCACTTTAATGACACTGTCAATACACAGGCAGGAGGAAATTTAGTGAAGCATAGGGGTTGAGGGAGAAACATCATTCAGATTAATGATTAAGGAAGGCCAGTCTCAGAGTCTAGCTTTTAAAACTTTACAGCCTAGTATTTTCTCTGAATCCTTTGCTTGTCATAGATTATCAGCTTCACTAAACTTACTAGTATAGCGTAATGGATTCACCAGGCAAGCTGCCCTTCAGCAGACATGTTCCAAATGGTAATATGGTTTCCTGGAATTAAAGATAAGCTTTTCAGGATTCAGTACATAGAAGTCTACAGATTTTCTAGTTTGAAAACTAACAAAGTTTCTAATAAATCAATATGATTTTGTTATAGACTGTTACACTTTATTTCCATCCAAGACAAGAACAGCAATTAGAAAAGCGTATTATTTGTTAAAGAAAATAGCCTTCCCAACAAAATTCCCTTTTGTCACATACGAAATTTTCTTTTTTAAGTAGATAAAACCTTGTAGAATAGATCAACAACAGGTAAACTATAGCTTTTTAAAAGTATTGAAGATTAAAATAAAAATCTGTAATTTGCATTTATTAAAAAATTATCTTTAATGAATTACAAATAGATTATTTTTGTTCTACTGTCAAAGATGGGATTACAATTTCTTTTAAGTAATACAGTGCAGAGGTATCAAAGATTATAGTCCATAAATAAAACTCAAGCTTTGTCTTTAGAGAACGAAGGCTATTACCAGATCATTAAAAAATTCTATGGTCACTAACTAAAAGCTTTTTATTCACCTGTCAGACAATACACAAAAGGTTAACATGATCTCAAATCTCATTGTAAAGGAGTGGCTGCCTTCCCTTAATATGCAAAGAAGCAAAGCCACAGAAGGGCCAAAGTGTTGCAAAAGGACTACTTGTAATTCAAATACTTTGTTAGCACTAAAGCAATATCTCAAAGTGGTACTAAGAAGCTTTTCCATGAGTTCTCATTTGAATGAAACAGGAAAAGCACTCTCAGCTTTCAAAATCCACTCTTCTTTCAATTAATAGTAACACACGTTTCCAAGTATTTCCAGTCCAATAAAAGTACAGATTATAGTAATATAGTATGGATTACCTGATGTAGGGCATATATGATATTGTTTAATAATGATTTTTGGTGGACCATTTAGCCAGAATCCACATACTTTAGATTACAAATCAAAAGCCATCTCTACGTGCAATATGATCAAACTTCATCCTTCATTTAAATACCTGCCAAAGGAACATAGAAGCACATTATTCTTCCCAAATGCAAGAGAGATGTTCTTGATTTCAGCTAAATAGCCTGAGTGTCAGAGGTAAGAATCTATCTGTCTGAATTCCTCCTGCTTCAATAGCATTTTGGCTGCACAAGGTAATATATCAGGAATTAGCACATAATTAAAATGAAATCAATTGAGCGAGAACTACCCCTTTCTGGAAAACTAAGCCAGGTCACTCTTGCTAGTCACACAGACTATTTGTATATGAAATCACTTTGTTGAGAAACTTGCTCTGAACAAGCCAGTGGAAAGATACACATATAGGCTGTCCAGGATTTGAGCTAGCTCTCACTTTTCAAACTTAATGAATTAATATTCACACAGCGTTATTGCTAGTGTCAGAACATCATGTACTAAGCTTGTTGGCAGAACTCATGATTTTGATTCCAACAGTAACATCGTACCTGCGTAACATACTATTCTAAGATCAGCTGATCAATAATACCATCATTAAGTAGCATAACATTTTATAGTAAAAGAAAGCTAAAATTCATCATCAGAAATCTATAGGTCCAGTTGGAGAGAGGAATTTTTTGAAACATTTGCAGTTTTAGTTCCCCTTTAAACAAGTTAATAGCAATAAAATATCTTTAAGCAACTGAAAAGCAACAGGTAGCTTGTAACGTATCACCTGGAGTCTGGGTGACCTGTGAGATGAAACAGAATGCTCTGAAGGTAGACACTTCTGCTCAAGACTTAATTCCTGGCTTTTTCTTAAAGTTCTTTTGGTTCTACATAAAATGGAGCATTAGAAGTTTGGCTTTCCATACTCATCTAGTTTCCTACAAAAATCAGAATTGGAACCTAAGATTTAAGTGAGGTAAAGTATTTCACAAGACAAGTTAAGGCATTTTGAAGTTCAAGAGAAATCTGAACTACCCGTTTGGACATGGTCTAAACCTAACGGATCTACAGGACCACTGTTACAGATAGAGTTATTATGACTAAAATACTATAAAGTATCTAAATCCAAGAAATGTTCTTTCTTTGGAAGTTCATTTCTGAGAATTTCGTAGAAAAAAATAATGAAGCAAAATTATAGGCCATGTGGTGTCAAATAATTATCAAACGTTAGATGAAAGTCATCTTCTGTAGTTTTTCATATTTCCCCCTTACATATTAAACGTGAACTGTTCAGAAAAATTTTTTCTGTTCCTGCTGGCTAGATCCAACCACAAGGTGGTTTCTACAACCTGCAGATGGTACTCCAACCCATTACTTTTCCCCTTTCCTAAAAATCACTCTGTTGTAATGGTTAACATTGTAATTTCAGTCAGAAAATGCGAACAGAATAGCATAACTCTATGTGTATGTTGTAGGGATGGAATAAAAAAAAAGCAGAGATGGACAGAGTGGTGCCAGATACAATTTAAAAAAAAGCTCGCTAAATGCTTTTTTTGGTTTAATTTTTTTTCCTAGTTAGCACGTAGGGCTTACTTTTTTTCTCCCCCAGTTATTCCTCCATCAAAAACTGACATTTTTCAACTGAAGAAAGAGGTCTTTCAGATAACACATCCATAGCTCTTCTCTCCCTGTTTAGTCTTCTTTAAAAAGAAGAAAAAATAAACAGCCTTGTTTTGAACCTCAAGCTGAATTCTCATAGCATCCTTTCTACCTTCATCTCACACCAAAAAGAGTATTTCAGCAGTTTGTTTCATGTTCAAGCTGTTTTCCTTCATTTCCTGATTCCATTGCTCAAGTTTAACAAGACTTGTTCTTATACTTCTTTCAACATGATGTATTGCCATGACTTTTATTTTATGGTTTCAGTTAATAGCAGTGTTTATGTACTTTAATCATTTAAAATCCTGTGGCAGATCAGCATGTCAGGTTGCTGTAGATTTTTTTTTTTTTTCAGACACTATTTCCCTATTTTACACGACACTCAAATCTGGAAAGATTTCAAATAACCAATAGGATTTGCCTATCTAAGTTCCTATCCTCTTCTTTTGTTAACTTAAGATGTGTCATGCCCAAGGAAAACGTTTTGCTACTGAATCATAGTAGGAAAAAAGGTCTTGAAAAAAACTACGTGTACCTAGCTAAACTTCCATATTCTGGGTTCTGAAGCTAGAGAGCATAAAATATTATTTTGCTCCTGCACTTCTGTAGAGCTATTAAAACAAAACATATTCTCTCTGAAGAAATATTTCACTAAGTTGGTTTCACCCCAATACAGAAAGTGAAAGTGGAATTATATTTGAATGAATTAGGAAGCATAATAGAGCTGATCACAGAATGATTGAGGTCATCTGCACCCTGCACAAGCAGGGCCACCTAGAGCTGCCTGCCCAGCACCATTTCAGGAGGCTCTTGAATATCTCCAATGATGGAAACTCCACAACTTCTCTGGGAAATTTGTGCCAGTGCTCGGCCACCCTCACAGTAAAAATGTTTCTCCTTTTTCTTATGTTTCAGTTTGTGACCATCACCTCTTGTGCTGCCACATTTAAGAAAGTGTTACAAACATTTTTTTTTACAGAAATAAAGCAGTGTCAGTGCTCCAGCCTACTGATTATTTATGACACTTTCAATGTATTTAACAACGTGCCCCTCCACATAATTTTCAGCTGAAGCCAGGCTAAAATATTTTATGTTTCAAAACAAAGATAAAGATTTAAAAACCTAAGTTTCAAGGATCATTTACAACAAGCTGGGGGATAATGTGATTGAAAGCATCCCTGCAGAGAAGGACTTGGGGGTTGATGAGAAGCTCGACATGAGCCATCAGCGTGCACTTGCAGCCCAGACAGCCAACTGTGTCCTGGGCTGCATCAAAAGAAGCGTGGCCAGCAGGTTGAGGGAAATGATTCTTCCCCTCTACTCCGCTCTCATGAGACCCCATCTGGATAATGGCATTCAGTTCTGGAATCCCCTACATAAGGATATGAAACTGTTGGGATGGGCGCAGAGAAGGGCCCAAAGATGATCAGAGGGCTGGAGAACCTCTACTATGAGAACAGACAGAGAGAGCTGGGCTCACTCAGCCTCAAGTAGAGAACGCTCCGGGAATACCTCATACCAGGTTTTCAGTACCTGAAAGGGGCTACAGGAAAGGTGGGAAGGGACTTTTTACAAGGGCATGAAGTGCAGGACTAGCGGGGGATGGGCTTGAGTTGGAAGGGGGAAGATTTAGATTAGGAAGAAATTGAAATTAGGAAGAAATTCTTCACAATGATTGTGGTGAGACACAGGAACAGATTGCCTGGGGAAGTTGTGGATGCCTCCTCCCTGGAAGTGTTCAAGGCCAGGTTGGATGGGGCCTTGAGGAGCCTGGTCTGGTGGGAGGTGTCCCTGCCCATAACAGCAATGTTGGAATGGGATGATATTTAAGTCTCTTCCAAACCAAATTATTCTATGATTCTGTAGTGTTCTTTAAAAATACCCTGTGTGTTCCTGAAACTCAGAAAAAAAAATTACACTAATTACAGAAGTCGGTAGACAAAATAGCCCACCAATGCTTAGAGATTTTAGCCATGAATCTTAGTCTCATTTATTGGATTCACTTAAAATTAGGATTTGAACACATTTTTTCAGAAAAAAATGTTCAGTTCCCATCAACTGCACCCAGAATTTTATTGAACACTGGATTAGTATATATGCATGCATTTATCTCAGTGTACAAACAATTGTACGCTATTAACTTTGCAGAGATTAAGTAAATTAGTGCTAAACCACGTATCTTATGACTTTATAGTTGAGAGTTGAATTCCTCATGACCTGTTCAGAGGAACACAAAGCATGGCCCGAGGGGTGGTCAGCACCCCAGGGAGCAATGTGCAGTTGGTAAAAGATTTCACTTCGATAAGAACATTGAAAAAAAACAAACAAAAATGTGACACTAGGAAACCTTATTTGTCAGCTCTGGTGAGCACCAGTGCTCACCTGGTGATAGTCTGCCACAGTTGCAAGCCATTTCTGAAAAACTGTTAGGATCAGTACTAGTGTTGGCTGCTCTGTTGCTTGTTTGTTATCAGTTTAAGCAGTAAAGACAGACCAGTGTTCTCC
This sequence comes from Tapera naevia, assembly GCA_033556795.1. Lineage (NCBI taxonomy): Eukaryota > Metazoa > Chordata > Aves > Cuculiformes > Neomorphidae > Tapera > Tapera naevia. Next base: position 7,488,634 of record JAUMJJ010000048.1, read on the forward strand.
CAGCTTGTGTTTTCGCTGATTTCTTTCAATGTGTGAAATTTATTCTTTCACTAGAAAGATGCAGGCAGTAGCAGAAATGTTCAAAATCAGGTACTGGAACTATTTCCTTTCTCTGCTCCCTCAAGCCCCGTGCTGTCCAAATTGAATCAGCTAAAATTATAATTCTAACCGTGTTGATTAAGTCAAGTAGTTCACATCCTCTCAGCATCTGTCATCCATACCTCTGAAGAGGTTGTCATGAAGATGGAGCCAAGATCTTCCAAGGATGCATAGCAAGAGTACAAGTCAACAGGCATAATCTGAAGCAAGAGATACTCTGGATATATGAAAAAGAAAGATTTTCTCACCATGAGAGCAGTCAAACACTGGAAGAGTTTGTCTAAGGTGAAGTCTCTTTGGAGGCTTTTAAACTAGACTGGATAAAAATTTGAGCAACCTGGTCTGACCAGCGGCAAGTTGGACTAGAAGGCCTCCTGATGCCCCTTCAAACCTGAATTACTCTGTGACCCTATGATCTATTGCAGTGTTTCACTCACAAGTCCCCTCGTATTTGTTGAGTGCAACAGATTATTGAAGCCTAGCATCCACTGAAGCTTTTTGAGGCAGGTGGGTGGGTGAGAGAGAGGAGGTTTTTTGGAGGAGGGTGGGGGGGGGCAGTGGTGGGTGGTGGTGGGTTTTGGTGGTGAGTATTTTTGTTGTTGTTGTTCGGGCGACTGTTGGCTTTCATTTGTTTGGAGGGAGGTTATCGGCAGGGAGCAGTGTTGCTTTGTTTTGCTTTCTTTTTGGGGATGGGGGTGCCCACAATCTTCTATTACCATAGTATCCAAAAGTCTCACAAGCCTGAAATTTTTATACCTTTACTACATCTATGACACACAGAAATATAGAATGGGAAAACAATACAAGGGACTGCATTTTTAAAGTATTCTGATACCTAAAATATAAAAGAGACCCTTGTGAGAATTTCCTAAATACCTAGAACCTTATCTCACAAAACTAAAATGAGGACGTGAGTGACTTGATAGGTTCACACATGTTTCTTTGTGCTAGAAAAAAGTCAGGGAGAAGTTGGAACTTAGACTAACTACTTGATGGATTAAATGCAGAGCAACCTCAGCTAGCACAGTTCACTATGCTGTAGCATAACATTGCAAAAATGAGGGACACAGCTGTGTCACTTGTATCAATATTTATAGCTTTCTGGTATTCTCTGTAGAAATTAGTAACACTATTCTGATTCCCAGAGAAAATGACTTGTCCAGAAAGCAACAGGTGCCTTGCTACAATATTCTTATGTTTTTTGTTATTACTATGGCGTCTGGTATATAGTCCCATCAGCTGCAAAATCATCATGCAGAGCATTTTACTCAGTGGATGAGCCCTTCACACAGAAATAGTGGAATTAGTGTCATGTATATTCCTTTACCCTTTCCTCTTCTATATGTAAACAGTGCCTAATTCACTCTTCACTATCAAGACTCTTGTAGTGAAAACTAAAAATTGCTTACATAAAAAAGATATTTAGATGTAAGAAAACTTTAGCCTAGAACTTCAGAAGTATTACAGAAACTCTATCATTCACCAAAACATTTCTACAATTAAAAACAAAAACATTTAAATACATATTAAAAATAGATATAAATTATTTTATCATTGCTTAGGTAACTAAAAAAAAAAAGTTACATAGAAATGGTTCTAACAAGGACACTGTCAAGCATTATCATTATATTGTGGCAAAAGCATAGATATAGATTAAGAAAATGGCTGCCACTTCAGTCTACAACTCTGTATTTTAGAAGGTATGAATTAAATATAAAAATTACAAGTCACTATTTGGTTAAATGAAGTAAAAGCCACACAAAAAATTCTAGAGGACTCAACCTTTCTGCTGTGAATTGAGAACTGCAGTTTCACTGTTAAGTTTAGGAACAGTCAATCACTGCCAACATAACTACTACAAAGCAATAAATGTAGTGACAAAAAAAGTGGCACTGGCTCCAATAGATGTGTGCCCATATCTTGAACAATACATATTCCAATAGACTTTTGTTTTCTGAATTCACAGGTCTAAAATGCATCTTCGAATTTTATGGTATTTCTACAGCATTTTAGCTCCTCTGATCACCAACTTGCCAGTTTATATAATTGTACAGATAAGCTGCAAATTACTTTCAAACACCAGGTGAGGTCAAGTCCGTTTAACCATGAGAAAATAGGATACTGTTTAATCACTGTGTTTTGAGTTGTGAAAGAGCATTTCTCTTTTACTACTTACCTTGAACTCTAACCCAGGTACAACATGATATCTTTCAGTATACATATTACTAGTTTCTCACTGCATATGTAAAATTCTAAATCCAGTTTTCTAAAATAATTTCATTAAATATATTTTTCTTGTGAACTCCCCAGGCCAAAACCTGGATAAGAACTGCATTAATTACTATGACAAACTAACATTTCTAAGTATTCTAAAGCTGGATTTTATTTACTTTCCATAATAGACTATATTTCTTCTTCCTCTTTAAAATAAGAGGGGGCTTTTGTTTATATAAGTGTAAATATCATTTATTATAACTATAACTATTCTGAATGCTACTGAAGTAAATGCTGCTGTCTTCTCTTGGAAAAGATCTATCGCATATTCATGCCATTTAAGAAGATAAATGCTTTTTCGGTGCATATGCTAAAGGATTTTCAATATTGCCCTTGAGTTCCAGCATTCTTCTGCTTCCACTATCTCTTCTCCTCCATACATATCTATGACTGTTGGATTTCATCACTTTATCTTTACGTTCCTCCTTTGAGGGCTTCTTCTACCCAAGATATATCTGCCTCTCTGAAAACATTAGTCAAACGAGACAAAAGACAACATTACATTAAAATTCTACACAGATTAACTTGTTAGAGACTTGTTAAAGTGTTGGTCTGAGATGGATGCTACAGAAGTCATCTGGCACTTCAAATGGATGGCAGCTGAGGCTGATTTTCCAACAACCCATTTGAAATACACGAGGCATCAGTGTATTTATGTGGAGTGGATAAAGAGCTGAGTTCCAAATGTAGTACCATCAATAGAAGTGATGTCTGCATTATAAAACACTGCCATCATTTGAACAACAAGTATGTCTTAGTGATACCATCACTAAAACCAGAAAAAGATATGGTCCCTGCTTTTTCTCTCTCCTTACATTTTCTTGCACTTTGTTTTATACAATTAATGTATACTCTGTTTCACTGTTCTACCTCCATGATCAATCATTTAATTTCTTCTTCAAGTGTAAACATCTCAGCATATCAAGAGAAAGAAAGAAAAAAATTCAGTTCTTAAAGGAAATTTTAAGGAAACGATAGGTATAGTTACATACAGTATCAGTTAATAACACTTCTAATTAACTTATTTTAATGTAGATATTGCTCCTTCAGTTTCCCCTGGTTAGTATCGAGGCCAAAATGTAGTAGTCCAGATTCTGAAGTTTCAAATTTCTAATGAGCAATCTTTACCAAATAAATATCTTTTTTAAAAAGATAAACTTTATCTGTAGAATATATTCAGGATCTGACTGAGTAGGGAGATCTGGGGAGAAAAATAATCTGAGGCAGTAGGACCGCAAATGTCTCTTACAGTGAAGCAGACAAGCAGGCAAGTAGCAGACTGATTGCTGCTTAATAAAAAAACACATACAAATTTTATTCCTTTATACATGCTATATCTGGTTACTACAGGAGACCATTAAAGTTCATCAGTCTTAATGTCGTTATCAGAGTTACCATTCTTAAGAATGTAACTTTGCAGTGTACTGGATCCTGTAAGTCCTTCTTAATATCTAATTTAATCATCCTTGAGAGAAACCATTTTCACAAATTCCAAGAATTATGGTCTCCTGACTATTGCAACCCATTTATCAAGACACCTAATCCAGATTTTAGACTTCAGAATTTTCACCAAGTTAAAAGTGATTTGCAATACTCAAGCTATCTTCTACCTCTGTAATTTCTTCAAAACCTACTGGGCAGCGGAGAATAGATTCCAAATAGGCAGAAGACTTTCATGGACTAGGATTACACAACTCACTAAGGTACAAAGGTTTCATGTCTCCTCCTTCTGACAATATCGTCTCTTAGAAATAAGCTGTCAGACTTGCTGGTTACCTTTGTTACGACAAACTACGTACCTAATTTTTACTTTTATAACTGAGCTGAACAACAGTATGTTTTACTGAAACCCATTCCACTTTAAATGTGTTTTGGATATGAATGTCGCTATGCTTATGTATTCTCTCTATTTATTCTTCAGCTTCTTGTAGTTGAATCTCTCATTTATGCAGTGGAATCCATAGCTTTAAAGATTATATTTGCTTTGTACAATAGGCACCAAACCTATTCCCTATAGGCCAGCTGTAATCTGTTGGAATATTGAATCTCATGCTCAGCATCTTTTCTTACCTTTTTTCCTTGAGATCCCCTCAATCTCTAAAAAAACACAGGACAGACAAAAAACCACAGGTCCATCCAAAGGGCAGACATCACCCACATGGTCTGTGGCTCTGAACAGGTCTAAAGAACAACTGTGTTTTAGTTGTGGACAACTTCCAGCTATAGAGTAGGGAATCAACAGGAAATTCAGACCATAAGTGGATCTGTGAGATGCTCTATGGCCTATTCCAGATGCAATATTAATTTGTACTATAGATAAACTCACATCTACCACTTAACAGACAGCTAAGACGTAAAGAAAAAAAATACTACTCCCCTCTTCCCAACCAGCTTTCCCTTTGCTTCAGATACTCACATTCAAAACAGTTGTCCCTTTGTACTTTATCTATTTGTATATCCACAAATATCCATTTTTCCAGAGTGACTAACATTATATGAGCTGTATTGGGAAATAACTCTCTGAATTAAAAACAAATCTATTAATCTCTTGCAAGGGAAAGCAGTCAGTATTTTCTCTCCTTCCAAAATATTTGTGCTTTATTTTAAATGCCAGTAACTAAAGTTGTAAGTATGAAAAATACAATAATAGTTACTAGTGGGACTAGGACTGAAATGTTCAGGCTGGCTTTAAACCATGTATTTATTAAACTTCAGCAAACAGCATCATCCCCTGTTGTGGGGCAGGGGGGGAGAAAGGGGTGGGGAAGTCTCGTTACTTTGCCAATTCTATTTACAGAAGTTTTTACTTTACAAGGAAACTAGGACTGTTTGTACTTTCTTTGTAGGCTTGAAGCCTACACAAATTCAGTAAACTATGCAGCTGTGAAATTTGCTATACATTTTTTATCACAATCATAAGCCTAAAGAGAAATCATGCAGTGGTTTTGGCTATTCCCACAACATTAGTAACCATGACTTGACTTAATTAATTCTGCAAGATTCAATTTAATATGAAAGTAAAATATTAGTCTTTTGAACAATTATTTCTTCTCATTTTGGATCAGGTGTGTAGGCTATAGATTACATCATTATTTTAAAAATCAAGAGGCTACTTCTGTTCAAATTAAACTGACGAAACAAAATAATCATTTCCTTGAACTTGGAAGACTTATGGAATTCAGACACAAATGAGACCATCAGAGCTTTGACCCCTCTTTGTGAGTGACTGTTTTTAGGAAAACAGATAGCCATGCTGATCATAAGGAAACAAGCAGCCTAGCAAAAGCTTTATTTTAAAGATCATAGGGCAAAATCAGCAGGAAAAGAAGCTTAATGATAATGTACATTTCCCCAGCAGTAAACTGTCCAAGAGCACGGCAATTACTTCCAGTTCAAATGACAGAGTAGAAACTATTGCTTCTGAAAGAGACCTTCAGATAACATAACAAATGCTGAATTTCTATTATTTTGAGTCACAATTGCTATAAACTACTGTCTCTAAATAAATATGCTACTTCCTGTCAGTATAACAAGACTTGTTCACTGGTGAAACTGAAACATTTATTGGGTTGCACATATACAATACTACTGAAGATGATAGATAAGTATCCTAGACAGAGATTAGAAATTTACAGCTCAATTACAATACTGCACACAGGACAGTAAGAAGGCTTTTTACATGTAGGAATGAACTGTTCCATTAGCACAAAAGAATCCTTTCTGAGTGTAGGGACAAGGAAGGAAAAATCACTGCTATTGTCTTTCCTGGTCCTACTCAGGCTGGTCCAAAGTGGGCTGATGTAGTACTCTTACACTTCCCAATAACTAAATCATGTTTTTAACCAAATCAACCTGTCATTTGCTGACTTTACATTGTATTTGCTTCTAATTAAACCCCACATATATGTACTTCCTGTCAAAAATAGCCTGGATTCAAACATCAAGCATTTGGGTTAATATACAGAAAGACATTCTGATTTTCATCATTATTAATGCTTATCAGTTACATTACTGCAACTGAGCTGCCTAAGATTGTGCACTATCACTTAACACTTCTATTTATGCAAATATACAAATAGCTTCTCATCTGCTAAATCTATCATCAAGCTACCAAGTTGATGCAGTCAAATAATCCCATCATTTATAAGGCTCACCTGGTTTTCATTTGCTCTACCTACTCACTATGTTCACCATGTTTTGTTTTACAGTAGCAGCAGCCACCTCACAGCCAGACCTTCCTTGCTCTCCTTTTCCTCAGTGAACTGTTCCCTACTGACTGCAGTAGACCAGAAGTGCAGACCTAGAACTTCTTCTGTATGGGTCTGTTCACAGAAACATCGCCAATTATTTAGAAGATTTGAGACACAGAGATTTGTGCCACCACATTGAGCTCTCTGAAGTCTGAACTCCACCTGAACAATCAGGAAAGTAGCTAAAATAAGTGATAACACTCAAGCAGATTTCTTAACTAACTCCCACCCTAAAACCACAAACCATTTGAAAAATGGTTTAGCCATCTCTAAAGCCGTGAGAACTGGCTGACAGCTCTATTTGCTGCAGAGCACTTATTCAAGGCCCTAGTGGTGTTGGAATTGTAACTGATGAGTGGCTTGTTGCTTCACAAATTTTCCCTGACAATTTTTCTATTGCTCAATGATCAAGTTAAACCGCATGTAATAAATATGAACTATAGTCGGTAAAATCTGTAGGTGTAAACTGTTCTGGAGTAACAATAGAGGTACTTCTTCTCTTCAAATAATATGCAAATTTTCCTAATGTTTTTGTGCTCTGTAATCAAATTATGTGACTCTCAGAGGGAATGACTTGCTAGTACATAAATTTAATAAAATTCTGCCCTCTTCCATTGTACCTACCACACAAACAGCTACTGATTAGTCCACTAAGGCCTTATATTGGTGTTGCTTTTCAAACATGCAGTCCAGACAGGTTCAAAACATTTGATGAGGTCCCACAGCTCAAGCTGACCTCAGATAAATAAATTCTTCGTTGCAGGATTGGTCACTGTTGTCAGTACACAGTTTCATAAACCGTCATCCCAAAGTGTTCCTTTTTCTATAAAGACAATTTGGACTGAGCATTTTTTTTCCTGATAGCCGAAGTACCTTCAGTAGTGAGATATTTTGACTCACTTCATCCTCACAAAATATTCAGTGTAAAGCAAAACCATGTTAATTAAAAAAAAGGAATATAGCAGCTTCAGTCTTCATCTAGTTACTATGATCTTTTTCCAGTCTTGATTCTATCTATACAGCCTCCAACTGTAGGTTTTAACAGCCCTGAGGCTGTTCTGTGTTTTATCCTGATAATTACTATCCTTAAGAAAAAACAGCACAGTGAATAGACTCATGTTCCCCGAGTCCAATTTTTTTTGTAGTTCTGTCCAAGTCCCATGTTTTATAAGAGCTTTTCATTTGAAAACATGACAGATAACCACGATTGTTAAAAACGAATGTTAGCACAGTCAGTAAGCATCTCCAGTTTAAACAAAAAAGTGTTCAGCATGCAATGCTTTTCCCATCAAAAATCTGTGGAAATGATGCATGTTTAACACTTACATACCACTAACATTCTCATAAACTTTAATGGTCCGGATTTCATACTGAGCTGCAGTGATGTAAAAACTGCAACTTTACTCTGATCAGTTTCTGAAAGCACTGATTTAGTGACAAAATTGAAGCAGGATAGAGAATCCATTTCTGATATTTGATAAGTACGCAAATAATAGATTCGAGATATTTTCAAAAGATAGCAAAAGGATACCAAAGGTCTTCCCTAGAATATTATCAGCTGTATTTCTGCAAGCATTTCCATCATAACTGATAGCTATGCAGACTTCCATTTCTCATCACAGTCAGTCATACTGCAAACAGCATCCTTATTGGCTCAGTAGAACGAAGACTGAGGAAATAAATTCATTTCACATATGCTACACAGAATTCATCACCAAATTGTCCCAAATCCTAATCCTGGACTAGAAATAAAGATCTCTGTAGCTTATAACAAGCCCTTGCACCAGCTCCACATCACTCATAAGAAAATCATCAGATTGTCTTCGACCTTTTTATTTTGGCATTATCTCATAAAGATTTACACTGTAACAAGGAGCTAATGTTCAAAATTATCATCATTTGGTAAAAGTATTCATGAAAAATAATGGATTAGTTCCTTATATGCCCCTGCTAGGAGCAGTTGTCGTTTTAACATAAATCTCAATAGAATTTATTTTCATCTAAAATACCATACGTATTTCAGTGCATACAGTAATTATAAAGCAATATTCAAGCCTTCTGCTCCTCGTGATAAAATGCACTGTTTCTATTTACTGTTTAGCTGAACAAAACCTTTCCAAAAGAGGTATTCAATTAGTTGCTGAACAAGAAAGGAGTGTTGGAACAGGATTTTAGTATTTGGCCAGATTTAGATTTGTGTAAATATTCCTGTTAGGAAGGATTTCTTTCCTGCAAGGTCATAGAAAACTGTCATATTAAAAAACATCAAATAAAATTGAATATAAAATTCTACATAAACCCACACTCTTTCCACTCTATATACAAAGAGAAGGACCTTGTGCAGTATCTTCTTTAATGGAACATACTAAAGAAACTTCATTAACTCCTTCAATTTTAATTTTTCATTTACTTCAATTTTAATTTCTTTAATTACTTTCTTTACTGAAACAAATTAGTCAGTCTTCCAATCTATTCAATATCACATTATGGGTTCATAAAGAAATAGGACAGAGTTCAGAAGATTTTTACAATGTCTGAGCCTTCAAAAAATAGCATAAAATATAATATCCCGTAGGCGTATCTAATTCTAATACTTTTAAGTTCAGAGAGTTTTGCATAGCTTGCCTTTTGCCTGAATAATATCTGATAGCATGGTGCTCACAGAAAGAAAAGAACAGTTAGACTAAAGATAAGGAAAAAAATCTTGAAAAATTCCACAGTCCAGGAAAAATATCTGGATTTAAAATGTCAGTGCACCAGAAGATTAAATTCCTCTTCTGAAGACATTTAATCATATTTTCAGACATGCAGGGGAATTTCCATAATAAAGGAGCTGCACTTTTTTTTTATTTAGAAATTTAGGTGTTCTAAACCTCTATGAACTGAGGCAAAGATACAAAACTAAAATGACTGCGATTTCATGAAGAGTGTCATTTAGCAAACTAAAGCTATTGAAACTTGTTTCAAGATTTTATATTGACTGCAGAGAACACACAAGCTCTCCGTCTTGAAGGTTTTAGCTTTAGAAATTAAGAAAACAGTTATTTGATTAAAAAATACGTGGCATCTTCAGCTCCTATTTGTGTCAGCAGAAAATACAGATGTCTCTGAATCTTGAATTAATTTTGATTATAAGTGTCAAATATGCTCATTGATGTCCAAATTTTCACAGTATCACAAGGTTGGAAAGGACCTCTGAGATCATCAAGTCCAACATATAACCTAACACTAACACCAACACTAACACCAGTGTATATAAATTTATCCTTCAAGCAAGAGCCATAATCTGCGTAGTGATTTATAAAACAGGCATTTTGCACATTAATTATATTAAGACATCTCTTTTTTTAATCTTCAGTGATACACAGATATCATTACCGGATGAAAACAAGTATATTTATATATCATATAATAGCAGAGGCCAGGGATTTTGCATGTTAATTATATTAAGACATCCTTTTTTTTATCTTCAGTGATACATAGATATCATTAGCACATAACAAGTATATTTATATATCATATAATAGCAAAGGCCAAAACACTTATATACTCTCAGTCTTTGGCACTAACATCAAGTACTTTTTTTCTGTGTGAATCTTTTACTGTATGTTATTTGATGTGACGAAACATATTACCTTACAAACAAAACAAATTTCCCCTCACAAACCTTGCTGCCTTTTATACCATAGGTTAGCACAGCTATAAACAAAGTAACTTATTACAGCATGATGTACATTTGCCAGTCATACACCTCTGATCTCTAGTCATGGTTCCAGCTGTTCTCTGCACCATCATCAGTGTCCAGCACCTCTCAATGCGAAGAGCAGGGTTTGACATGTCGGAATGTGACAATCAGACTCTTCAAGCTAGAGGATGTACAATGAAGACAGCACACATCAGAAAAAAAGGTAGGTTTTTTAGTGAAATGCAGCGTGGAATATCAACAATCATTCTTTCCCAAAAGAACTGGGCTTCCTATTAGTCCAGAAACACACTGGACTGGAGTGTTCGCTATAGAAGTTCTATCAACCTTGAAAGCATCTGTTGTTCCATGTCAGTGGGAGGTGCCAAAAGAAAAAAACAAGTCAAGGCAATCCATTCATTACAAAGCATTCAATGCTTATCACCACAAAACCATGCTATACTCATAAAACTGTTCTATTTTGGATGTTTAGAAAGCAGATAAATACTGAAAAATTTGGTTTCATGGAATTTTTGAGAAACTACACTAAGCCTCACAGTTACCCACCAAAATGAACAAAAACTATGGATAAAAACTATGAACATAAGGATAAAGAAAAGATAGGATCTTAATGGATACTCCAGATCAACCAGGTGCCAAATTATCCTTGCTTTTAATTCTACTCTCTATTTGCATGTGTATTTTTGTGAAGCATTATTCATCAACTGATTGCATTCTTGGTTTAGATTAAGTTAATTTTATTGACACTGATTTCAGCCAGTTAACCTTTACTATTTATTTTTAATAGGTTTGATGGAATACTTTTTTATTGCTGAGATAAGTATTGATTAAAACCTCTGCCTCCACTCATTTTGATTGCCTTCTGTAATTAGAGTATGAAGTACAAATAATGTTTTAGATTTCCATGCAGACCTGTGAATAACCTTTGTAAGTTAAATGAAGTTTGAAATACACCTGTCTTTGACATAAAGAACAGCAAATAAACAGGAAATCAGAAGACATCTCAAGGCATAGAAAAGGAAGTTTCTACAAAGTGCTGTGAAGTAGAAAGGTGTCTTCAAGGTCTGGACAAAATAGAAAGGATTCCCATAAATCAAGTCTAGCCTGCCTTGCCTGATGCAGAAAACTAAGTTTATACCATTAAAGAGGATCTGCTCCTGATGTTTTAAACTGCAATGTGAATTTTTTTAAGAGACAGAGAAATTCCAAACCCTCCAATCCTACCAAGACTGTAAGATATGAAGGGTAGTCACAAAGCTACACTAAAGTAGTCAAGGCTTATTTAAGTGCAGAAACACAACCACAGAGAAACAAGAGCAAAGTCAGAGCACAGGGCTCTCAAACAGGCAGAGAAGATTTGCCACAACTGACCAGATCATTTATTGATGTGAGCCAAGATCCTGTCAGCAGCAACTGTAAATATTTGTTGACTCAGATGGAAGTATAGAGGAAGACCATCTAATGAAATTTTTTCTATATCATCTGAAAACTAAATATCTGATTTGTCACAGATAAAATCTCGTTTGCTAGGTAATCTCCCAAGTGACATTTTAACAATGTTTAATGGCATTCATTTTTATGGAAAGGCTGATTAATTACAAGTGCAAAGAAGAGAACTTTGAAATATATTTTGCGAATGGATGCAGAACATGTTTTCAGATAAAGGATTTTATTCCTGAAAAATTGTTAAATTTATTTTATAAAGTCTGATTTTCCAAACCAGGTTTGGAAAGCACCAAACAAGTCCATTTTCCTTCTTTTGCCTACAGCAGGATGCATTACTCATTTACTGTGCTGCACTATGTTTTCTAGGTCTGTCTCATTTTAAACACAACTTCAAAGATATGAAGCATCCCACACTTCCCTTGGGAAACTACTCCAAAATAGTACAGAGGTTTATTTCTGACATTTAATATAATCTCTCCTCCTCAGCTTCATCCCATTACACTCACTATGTCACCTTCTAAGAGAGTCTGAAAATAAATAGACATAGATTTTCAGAATTCTTTTTTAAGTTTTGGAGACTGTCATCCATATTCCGAGAAATACACATTACGCTACCCCAAGCCTATACTGACTTATTTCTAACATGCCATCCCCAAAGCCACAGAGCCAGATTCACAGGCAATTTCCTCTGCCAAGGAACTTCAGAGAAAAGGGAAAATAACAGCTTTCTTCTATAGCCATGGCTGGGAAAGGCTACAGAAATATGATCACAGTCAAGACATTCTTCCATAGCCTTTCATCAATCCCAAGCAAATTAACTTCTGCTGATCCATAACACTGGAGGAAACGTTAGTGTCTGTTTCTCAAAGTGGAGCATCCTGCTGTATGAGTAAAGTCAGTTTTCCAAAAGAAATCTGATCTATCACACCGCCTGTGACACAGATTCATTTGACAAGAGTATCCATTCATAATAAGAAAACAATTATTTCAATGAAACAAAAGTGAATAAGGTCATGAGGAGATCTGCAACCAATAGCTGAAGCCTGACTGCACAGTTCCTGCATATTGTGCTGCATATTTTACTGCATATTATATAGTAGATGTTTTTTCATCTAATGGACAAGAAAATGGTATTGCTCTCTCCAGATTGCTAGCACAAGTGAAATCAGGAGATAAAAAGGAGTGTTATAATGACCTTTGATGTGGAGGATCCATAAAGAACTTTTTCTACCATGTAATTTAGCCAAAATGCCATCTTTTAAAGCAGGACATGGGTTCCAGGATACCTTACTCAACTGTGCAAACACTTATGGAAAACAGAAATTAAAATCTCTTTAATATTTACTGTTCTATAAGCTCCTTATGTGCCACAGGGAGAACGTAAATGCCTCTGCTCTATTTATTTGATAAACACATATCTTAAAGGTAAATTAACTACAAGTTAGCAAGGGCTAAATAGACATTATATAACCTGGTCCAAAGTAAAAATCATTGTATTGTTGCCCATGGAGTAACTAAGAAGCAGATTATGATCTAAGATTATCTTCTTCCTCCTCAGGCGAAAAACAGTCTGTCACACTTGATCATATGTGTGAAGTGCAACCTGCCATTGTAACTACAGTGGGAAGCACACGGGTAGCAAGGTATCATAAAGGTTCTGCCCATTCTCTGCCCTCTCCGTTCCTTTCCGGAGTACTTGAGGAGGCATTGGAGTGGGTAGGATAGGAAAATCTGATAGCAGTGGAATTATTCCAAAACAAAAAGGATTTTTATTTCAAAGTAGTGCATGTGCGTTGCACAATTTCCTATCTGCCTCAACAGATTTTTACAGCTCTGCAATTGTGTAGTTTTTGGCAGAAGTACAAAAGGATTCCAATCTTGTAAAGCTCTATTAGTGCCATAACCACTGTTAATATTCCAGACTTCTGCATGCAGGCGTATTTCTCCTGCTACCTTGAAACTAATTGTAAACAAACTCATATTAAAAGACACAGCATAACTCACTTGGAATCTCTTTGCAGAAAAAAAACTTAACAGCACCTTGTGCCATTAAACCGACTACATCGCTATACATGTATTTTATCCCACAAGGCTCTTTGATTTAAAAAAAAAACAAAGCAAAATAAAAAGCCCCCTAAAACTCCCAAGCTTTTTAGTCAGAGAGAATTTAATGTCCTGTTATCCTATTAATAATCCCAAACAAACAAGGCACATATCAGGTACACATCTAGCTATTTTTTTATGTCTCTCTTTATGCTTCTCCTCCCCTTCAGCTTGGAGAGTTTTCACTTTAGCAAATTTTCCATATTGTTTTCACTGGAACGAAGTAAATGAACAACAAGACACAATGAAACTCAAAGTGCTGGTGGCATTCTTAGTGCATGTAATACCCTTACCGATGGCAAGGAAGTGCTATTACTTTTTCTAGGGTCTTCAAAAAAGAACAGCAAGCCAAGAACATTCAACTTTCAATTAAACTTTCAAACTGACTTCTTAACTTCCAAATGAGGAGCAAGTGGGCCTGTTAAATCAAGTATATTTCTAGTAGTCTCAAATCAGAATATAACACGTGATTTTACCTACTGTAAGCAAAGATATTACCAATAGCATACAGTTACATCAGTCCTTTTAAAATTTAACATGAAATAAATATTACAGGAATAAAATATTCCACCATTCACTTCCGAGTTTACAAAAGTTTTCTACATAAGGATTTTGAAAATAACAGCTGCACCCTGTCTCTTATCAGGTCTCTATTTCAAGAATTACAAATATAAATATAATTTACTTCACTACTTCCTTCATTCTGAAAGAATATGAGATATATCCTTGCAATAGCAGAGCATCTAATGTTAATTACAAATAAAATACTTTCTGAATATATTTTTAGTTGCCGTGCTGTTGTATCTACAATGGTCTAGCAGAAGGCAAAATGTATACTTCTCTAGGAGTTGTACAAATAGAAGCAAATGCCAAAGCTGAAAGCGTGCAGGCCCCTAAAACCTTTTTCAACATTCATGCCACTAAAGCTTTTCTCATCATGCAGTAGTGGTATATACAAATGCATTGAAGTGATCAGCATAAGTAAAATCAACCGACTTTGCAATGGAGTTCATCCTTACTTTCTGTTAGTTTTTTCTGTATGAATCTAAAAATTATGCTTTAGTTGCCCTCAAACTGTATACAGCTGGAAGAATAGCATCCTGTGTTCTAGTACTTATTTCACTTGCACTGTGTTTGATATTCTCTGCACCTTGCAGGGATCATTTTTGCTATCACGACATCCCTACTTTCTTACTTTCCTCTCCACAGCAATTCTTTTATTCCCATTTTCATTCCCTTCTGTATATTCTCTTCTGCATCACCTGATGCTTCTATAAGTTTGCATAGAACACTGACTCTTGATGACTGCTGTCACTGCATGGCAAGTTGAAATTTTGTCTTTAATTCCCTGCAGTCCAATCTATCCAGTTTACCCAATGATTACTATTTGGTTAAGTCCAGGAATTGCCTCCTGTATTTCCGTGCTCTGCTTGATGTCTAGTTCTGGCAGTCAGATATGCTTTTTATCTACAGACTCTTAGCATTTTGGGACCCTGCTCTTCTGGTTTGCTCCAATTTTTTCTCCCTTTTTCAGGGTTTTTCTTCCTGCAACCAGTGACACATACATATGACTGTTCTGCTTCTACCCTCTCCACTGAAGAGTGAATGCTATAGCACTTGAGCTACAACCCATGCAGTGCTCCTGTGTCCACTGCTACCAATCTTCGCTGCAGACTACTTACAGATCAATACCAAAGACAGGAATACTGAATTGAAAGATCTCTGGCTATCATATCCAAGGAGTCGTAGTACAATACTTTCTTCTAAAACAGATCAAGCTCCATCCTAAAAGTGGCTAGGGTTTCTTTGAGCTATGTATCTTATTATAAAAGCGTTGCAGATCTTCACATCTCTGAAGCTCAAAATTTTTAAACATATCACATTACATCTACTCAGTTCATTCCAAATAAAACAATATCTTCTATTATTACAAAAAAAAGTGTAGATGGTTTGAAGTTGCTTAAGTTGCTGACCCCATAGACACACAAAAAAACCCCACAAAGTTATTTCATTAAATTCAATCATGGGAAAATTAACTAACAAAATAGGTGACTCAAGTCATTCTTTTACCATTTCATGATCTAACTTTAGAAAAAAATCAGTGTTCTCACTTGACCTCACTGGAATAAGAACCCAATTTGAGTTCAGGAAATAAGACCCTTACACAAACAAGTTGAATCTGAATATAAACTCCACCAAAATCTAGTAGGAGGATGAAAAAGTTTCTTAATTTGGCAAACTTCAAGTATGAACCTAGATGGTCAACTATTTGTGAAGGACAATTTTCCAGTATGGTCCTTCTGTGTATATACATTTATATATATATAGGTCATGCAAATAAGCAACAGCTTTTATACATATACTCTTTTGAATACCCATAAGCTGAAAGCACTGATGCGCTCTCTAAGTCTTGAAAATGAAGTGTGTAACCTATAAGAAGTATCTAGCATTTTTAAGTTTCCTTGGAAACTGTAAAACATGCTTATAGGAACAGAGTGTAGCTGCTCGGTTTTAGTGGCCTTTACTATTTAGTTTTACCACACTGCATGTCAAAGTGACAATAAAATAGGGTACAATAGAAACATATATTAATGGAAATCTGTCACATACAAATGGGAGCAAAGGGAATCTAGATTTGAACTATAAATACAAAAATGTCCAAGCAAAAATGAAGCTGCTATTAGCTGACATAATGACATTTTCCTGAGACAGGACAGAAATTCCATAAAATAAGAGAATAAAGAGAAAAACAACAAAACAGCACACTATGAATCCTTCGTATTGGACAGAAGAGTATCAGACAGAAATTGCATAAAAGGTATAGGGTTTCATTCACTTTCCTTAATATAATTTACTTCCAATTAGTACTGCTTTACCTCAATGAAACCAGTAGGATGAGACCTATAAAAAGTTTTTTCTGCCTGTAGCATGGCCTTTTAAATTTTGTCAGTACTACCACTGAGATAAGAATAAGCTCAAAAGGAATGAATGTAAAATTTCAGAATCATTATGGAGCCAGAAGAGCGACTAGTACCAGATTTGAGGTAAACTGATGGTCCACTAAATTTTTAAATTAGTTTTCCCAGGAAGACAGAATTTCACCTAAAAAAAAAATCAAAGTAAGTAAAAACTGAGAATATTAAAAATTGCAAAACTCTCAAGTGAATCTGTTGTCTCGGTTTTCAATTGGTTTTATCCTTCAATTTTTTTTCTCCAAAAGACCAGCACAGAGCAGTTGCAGTAACTTCCTGTGACACACGATTACGATCCAGTCAGGGGTTGTTTCAAGAGTTACAACTGTGCACATATAAGGTTTCCAGATTAATAAAGAAAAACAAAATCATTCTGTTACCTACAGGTACTAAACAGAGGTAGGGAGTTTACTACATCAGTGATGGTTTTAAAATGTGTGATAGTGTAATAGCACTATGCAGGAATAAGATTTTTCCTACATAAAAGAAGATGAAAAAGGATACTGTCAAAAAATAATTCAAATCAAGCAAAATATGACTGCCAAATCATTTTTTTCCAGGAAGATACACTGACTTTATGTGCACCGCCTTCAAAAACATACATTGAAGCAATCAGATGATACGGCTGTCTGTAATGGCTAAGAAAGGTACCTAATGTGTCACAAGGTCCCTTATAATTTAAAGTTCCTCTACACATGGTAACTTTGATACCAGTTTCCAACACAGAAGCACTTTCTTCATGTAACATTCTTAAATTGGAATGTTTTGGGAAAGACTGGGAGTACAGTAATGGAAGTTGTGTTTCCAAATTTCTGAAATGTTTTACTTCTCTAGATCTACCACATAGGAAAATTTTAAGAAAAAGTTACAACCTATTAAGTATTTTTGCTTAATTTTGTCATTCCCAGTCGCTTTTCATTGCATTTTCATGCCTCCTTGTTTCAAGTATGTCTGTATGCAGGATTACAAATATGCTCGAGAGTACATTTAAAGATCAAGCACTACGTGAATGTGGTATTTGAAAGTTTGCTCACATCTGTCCTTGACATATTCTGTGAATTCTTTGATGCATGATCACGGGTTGTGATATATTTATCTGAAATACACTAGTACAGACACTTAGTACTGACAAAATAACACTGACAAAGTAAAAGTCATACCATATAATGAAAACACTATTGAAGAGGGAAATCGTAAAATAATCATATACAAGCATATATTCGTCTGCAAAAGACTGTTCATAAAAAACTTTACTGACATGGGGGAGGGCAAGGGAAGGGCATAATGCAATTTCACAGTCATCAACAGTTTAAATTCAAAATTTAGAGCCTAGGTTGGAAGATTAATCAAGCAATTCTTTTGTGAGAAATTCTTCTATGGGAAAACACCTCCTGGACTAACAAGCACTCTATCTATAGATTTTGTCTCGTCAATGGATGTGGAATGAGGAATCTAGAGATGAGTCTGTGTCAGTGCTTTTCAGCCTTTGAAGTGAAATTCATAGCCAGGCTGAAAGCCCAGAAAGACTCAGTTATCAGCCATCTAAAATTCACACACTCAATTTGGAACTCTATGTCTGGCCCAGAGGTTGGTTTGATTTCCCAGAAGTGTATGCACAGACAGCCATGGCAATGAAGTAGTAAAAATAAGAATATATCCCAGGTAGATTAAGATACACATCAAATACACTGCAGAATTTCAAAGTGAAGAACTGCACACTGATGCATTGAGTCAGTCTAGGTGCACTTGGGACACTGACAGAATTACAGAATGACTCAGACCTTGAGAGGTCTTGTAGCCCAGCCTCCAGCTCACAGCAGGGTCAGCTGCAAGATCTGACCAGATTTTTCAGAAGTTTATCCAGTCAGGCCTTGAAAAACTCCATTGGTGGAGACTGCACCACCTCTGTGGGTAGGCTGCTCTAATGCTTAGCTTTCTTTGTGGCGAACCTTGTGAGCAGCCAGAACTGCTCTTCTTTCCATTTATGCCTATACTGTCATGTCATCCCAGCATCCATCTTAAATATATGGTTTTGATGAATTCATCTCTGTCCACAGTTTATCTTTACATTTTAAAATGCAATACTTTACACATTGTACAAACCTGTACACTGAAACATATGCCTTTAGTACAGAACAATTTCCCCTTTAATATTGAGCCTAGGTCTTGTGAATATCTGAACTGCTGCCAGAGGGTTCCAATCTAGTCGCTGCTTAAGTTGCTTATTTTCCCAAGAAAAGCTGGATGCCAAGAGATGAGTTAGCATCACATACAAAGTGCTCCAAAGGCAAGTTAAATCTCTTAGTAACTTTCAGGATAATAGAAGCAAGAGCAGAGGGAGATAACTTTTATTCAAAAATTGCTTCATGGAGCAGTGGTTATCTAATTTTATTAATGCCCCTATACACATGGATAGCACCTTCACCCTTATCCTGTTTCTTTATGTATAATGTGATACATTACTGTCCTTTCTGAATTCTGACACAGATGACACTGATGCAAATTATGCATCTCAATAAGTTTGCACTGCTGAAATTGAGATAGCTGATACACAAAAGTTTTATTTCTTTTCCCACAACTAATTAAAATTCCACAGTGTAAGTAACTATTATCATGTCCAGAGACAGAGATAATTAGATGAATGCATAGAAAGCTCTATATAACACACGCATGGAATAAGTTTAGAAGACAAGAGAGGGCAGAATTAATGGTTATTCTCAAACTGATAACAGTTCTAAAATGCCAACAGTGCTTTGCCTTTGCACTCAGCACATCCTTTTATTTATGCATCTGCGGCTATAAAAGAAAGGCTAATTTTAAAATCTACTCAAGGAGAAACTTCTACATTTCTTCAAAAGAGCTTATAGAATACTGAACAGGCCTACACATGGAGATCTGATCTGAAGAAAATCTTCTGTTCTTTTACTAGTCCTTAATATTAATGTATTTACTTGAAGTATGTACATATATTATATGTCAGTATAATTATATGATTATAGTCATCTCATGCTTAAGGACTCCTTGTGCACAAATAGTTCTAGTTTATAAATAAAGATAAGAATATGAGGAGGAATCTGACAGCTGGGGTTTGAAAGAAGCATTTGTGAACTAGCATGCAGTTTTCAAAAAGTCTTAAGCTGTGTTAAAATAAAGCAGCTATAAGTTCAGATGCTGAGCCGAATTTTATCCAATGTCTCTTTGTCTAAAAAACCCACAACAAACACTTACCATAAAAGCATGTTGTACATTAGTTAACTTCTTCGTTTTTGGAATAGAAGCCGCATAGAAATAAAAGGGAAAGAGTCATCTTCACTTTCAAAATACGCCCATCAGTTAAGCAACGTTCCTAAAATATTCAGGACTTGATTCCTATCTCCTCCCCTAGAATTTGAATAAATTCAGAAATTATACACTTTCACGAATGCTTTTGTGTCTTTCTTTTCCTTTCGGCAGTAGGATACAAGTGGGGTCTATGTAATGGTCTAGTTAAAAAGGCAAAGCACAATTAAAACAAGCATCTTTTCTTTTAAGATCTGAATTGTTGTTCTCTTGCATTGTATTAAAAAGCATCAAGATAGAAACCACCAGTGTAATATTTACTTGTACACAAGTTCCCTTAGGGGAGATAAAAAAACTTCAAAAATTAAACCCAAACAAGATTAGTTTTAAAGGAAGTAGCTGAAGACAAAGTAAGTAAATTAGTTTGGGGATTTACCTGTCACTAGTGGAGAGTGTTCTTACAGAAATCAAATCACAAGATTGAAACATTAGTAGAGCAGACGTGCTCCCCTTCAATTTGCCTTTTTATCAACCACAGTTTTCAAGTTGTTGTTCTGTACTAGTTGAAACTTAAGCAAGAGGATGGCAAGTGTTCTAATAACCATTGCAGAACACAAGGAGTAGTAGGGAAATTTTATTCTCTATTGATGGTAATGTGCCAAGAAACATTTTCTAGAAGAAAATCTGATCTTTGATTAACATTATAGCTCATCATGCAGTCTGCCACAGACTACTGTTGTCTTTCTCCATGTTGACAGTGACAAAGAAATCCTACTGTATTGGACAGTTTAAAAGGGGGGTGCAGAGTCATATCAATCTTGCAAGACAGAAACAGAAGATGGATTTCACCATTACGATAATTTGGTTAAAAATTATATAGGAAATACCAGCAACAAACAACAATTCCCATTATACATTCTAAAAAACACACAAAGGAGATTACACTGCATAAATTTATGGGTTAAGATAAATTTTTTCAAGTTGAGAATAATAAATGCATGCAAGTTCATTTTCTTGCTGTTATGGTTTGTGTTAATTGGGGTGACTCCTGACTCTGACTCGGTCTTAGTCTAAAGCAGTGGTGTCAAACTCACAGCCCATGGGCCAAATCTGGCCCTCCACCTTGTTTTAACCAGCCCAGCACCTTGTTCCTACATGGTGGCAGCACCGAGTTCCTTGCCCCTACGCTCCTGCCAGTGCTGGTGACGTGTGCAGTGTGACACATGCATTACACTGCAGGAGCAGAAGAACAGCAGGAGCCATGAGTTTGACACCTCTGGTCTAGAGTAACTGCATTTTCTGAAAGCTAACTGCCTGTTTTCTTCTTTCAGACAATTTTTCTCTAGAAGTGATAACACTGGTATGCAGAAAAGCCAATGTTTATACTTATTCCTCTGATAACCAAGACCATTCTCAAGCTGGCAAAAAAGGCCACACCTTCAGGTAGGGCGGACAGGACAGGTGACCCTAAACTGACCAATAGAGTATTCTATCCCATATATATCATACTCAGTATAAAACTGAGAGATCACGAGGGTCTTGCTCTCTTCTGTGACAGCCAATGTCCAGTGAGGACCTCATTTGTCTGATTGCTCCTGACCCTGGATCTGTGCATCCATGAATCCAGTTCCTGAGTTCAGCTCTCTTCTAGCTGTCAACCCATTCCCTCGTGTCTGCTCTAAAGCATTTGTGGTGACGTGCAGTCATTGAGGGGTGGGATAGAGGCGCAGTGTTGGATATTTGTACATATTTCATTATTTTCTAATTATTATAATCATCATTACTATTATTATCATAATTTCATTAAAGTTGTAGTTTTAGTTTCCAATCCGCAAGCATTTTTCCTCTCATTTCCCTTTCCCCTTCCCCTGGGGGTAGGGGTGGAATCCAAGAGCCCAACTGCACGGTTCTTAGCTGCTGAATTTAGCCAGGTCAGTGCTTAACCATGACACTTCCTTATCAACAGAAAAAAATTTTTTACTCAGGCTCAGCCACACATCAATATCTGAAAGCGTTTGTGATGAATGACATTGTATTGCACATTGAGTTGCACTCCTAGCACATTGCCCAAGAGATAAATCCATTCATTCTTTTCTTTATATGTTTTATCTGCAAGAAGTATAGCAAGATTAAAAACCCAATAAAACATGAAATAATGTCTTAAGAGATTCAGACCTGTTCATTGTTTGGGAATAGGCTGAATGCAAATGTTTTCATTCTTCAGGACAGTTTCTATCAATTATTTAATTCAAGTAGTTGGATTCTACTAAAAAACAACTAGTAGACAGTAGATCTAATGTTGAAGCACACAAAGGAGTAATACTATTTACGTATATCTGAGCATACATCTGAAACTGTTACACCACAGACTATATAATTTTTCATAGATCCTAATGCATTGAGATTTCTATAAAATGGGTCAATTTGAGACACCATCTGTACCAAGATAGAGGAAGAAGCAATCCCATTTTTGTATTTTCTAACCTTTAGAATAAAAAAAGTGCAGAGCTTCAGCATGTGGCGGTCGTCCCAAAAAGAGACACAAGGGAAGACACATCATCCCATCTCCTCTTTTAAAATCAACCAGCATGAGTCTGAGGAAGAACAGCTGTTAAATGGATTTTTTGGTTATTTTTTGCTCTGCCCCCTTGACTCTGCTGTCTGAATCTACAGGCCACCTTTTCTGCCAGTCACAGTACCTGACCCTCTACCCTCACTCCACTGCTCTCTGTTAGCAGCAATACTACATCACACAGCTCTGTATTATTCAGTAGTATTTTATTAGGTCATATCACCTGCAATATATTTACTGTTATTTTGGATTTCTCCCATATGTATCTGATGGAACTGGGATGCTTCCTTTCATACAGATTAGTTTCACCATGCATTTTTGAATGCTAAAATAATTCAACCAGAGTTTTTTCACCTTTAAGCACAAATCTCTGCTGTAAACCATTATCACACAAACATTTGCAACTCTCAGCAACAACACCTTTCAAGAAATATGTTCATCATTGGTAAGAGCATCCAAATCAAGATTTTCATGGCTTACAGCTTTACTGCTAGTGCTTCACAGAGCAGCAATGCAAAATTCCAACGTTAATGGCTTTCAAAAATTAACAATGTATTATTACAAAGATGGAAAACTTAAAATCCCAATAAAAGCTCAAAGCACACAGACATAAAAAAAAAAACATCAGGGACACTATAAAATGGAGTTTTAATTCTAGAGTAGGTAAAGATATTTTTCAGTAACCAGGGATGGAAGATGAAAACTGCACTGAATAATCATGACTGTTGGTGGCATGGATGGTAATATATCTTAGTATATGTCAAGTAGTCTACTTAAAAATTAATCCAAAAGTCATTCATAGTTAATCCTAGATCTCAACGCATGAGTTTTTTCCCACCTCATCTAGCTAATTAGTGTTGTAACTGTTACAGCCCTTCATTCTTATGATGGCTTCAGTTCACAGTAAGAAGCAAAGAAGGCCAAAAACACAATATATAACCACTATGACAAAATGAAATGTAAGCTGAACACAAGGGAGAACTCTGGGAGCCAAAACAGACAGAGGCTTCTCTTAGGTGAATATCTTGGCACCACAAAGTGAAGTGAGCCCAAGCCTCTTTGTATCAGTTTCCTTGCAAACTGGCTAGTTTATGTCTCCCTCTTCACAGCACAAACATATTCTTCCCAATACGCCTCTGAAAATTCAAGTTCCTCAACAATTATCTTTTAAAAATATTACCAGTCTATACAATGCAACTTTTGAGAAAGCAAAACACACTTTCTAAACATCATTTGAGAAGTATAAAGCAAATCAAGCATGTTTTCTCTCTGCCGATTAGTCATAAGACATCAACAGTATTTAGCTTGATTCTAGGCTTAATCCATATAAAATGTATTGCTTCATTTAGCATTTTGCAAGTATGTAATACTGCACTGTAGTATTTCAAGGAACAGCATCTACAATAAAAGCTGGCATTTGGGGATAAAAGCTCAGCCCATTAGGCACACACACGTTCCATTAAAAAGCACAATTTAAATATTTTCTGTCTTCTGTATCTACAGTTTATCTGCATTAGAAGTTGTCTTAAAACAACAAAGCTGTATCAAAGCCTAACCAGAATCATAATCTGACACTTGCTCTGTGCCAGAAAATGTTCTAAACTAACACACAGAAATGTACAAGCGCTCATCTTTGCTAGAATGACCAAAATAATTCTGTATAATCTGTATCAGTGAAGTCACGTCATAAATGGAACAATCATTTGCATTCATACTCCAGAGAGCCAAAGTGTCACTTTCTTTCTTCAGATCCCTTATATCCTATTCTCATGAAAAGCGAAATCACAGATTTATCCTCTATGTGAAGAGTCAAGAACTGATCACTAAAAGCAGTTATTTGTTAGGTCTTGACAAGAACAATCACTCTTACTGCAGAACAGCAATGACAGCGACTCTTAAAATCTCTATAAACAAGTTTGGGCTACTACTGCTGCTGCTTTCAGAACAGAAGAAAGGACAAAGGAAATCATCTGAACACCAAACTTCCTGCTAGAAAACTCCTGGCTCTGTGAAACCCTTCCTCCTTTTTTTACTTTTCAGTATTACCAAACACGTACCTTGACAGGCTAAAGCAGAGTGCCAAAGACTGTCAACATTAATGCTGCATTTTCCACATTCGCTACTCTAACTCAGTAGTGGAAAGACCAAACAAGTTCTGAAGGCTCCACAAAATTGCCTCCTCCTCCAGCACATAATATATAGTCCAGAGAAGGTGTTGTACAAACAATTTGCACAAAACAATGCATAGAAGTGGGAAAAGACCAGAAAACCTGTTTGCATAGTGTCACCTCCCTGGAATTGTACATCAGGGAAAGAAACAAAAAGACTCAGCTGAACCTCAGCATAACATTTATTTATGATTACAAAATGAAAAAAGGCACACTGTCAGTGATGCACCAGCTCCACAGAAGGCACCACTCAGCAGCTGACATGAGTAGGAAATGGATTTGTATGAACTGCTTATGTTAGAGGGTGAGAACGTAGTGGTAGGAACTAAGCAGTACCATCAGCCCATTATTCAGGCAGATCTCAGCATGGAAGAAAATATCCTAGAAGTCTCACACGACATTCCCCAGCACTATTAGGGATAACTATCCCAGTAGTCTGTGGATGATGCAGCAGTCAGATCAGTCCAACAACAAGAGCTGGAAGCCCTGCCTGCATCACTTTTTTAGCAATTAGGATGTACTTGAGATAAGATTATGGCACACAAGGTCATAGAAGCACAGTCCACATCACTTTTCCTAATACCCTACAATACCTCCTAATGAGAGTGAATCTGAGGACAGGGTGTCCAGAGTATCTCCAGGAATACATAGGAACATTCCCAGTAAGCTGCCTGCACCAAACCTCCTAAGACCAAGATAACATAGCTGTTTAGGGAAAACCACCACAAAGACTTTAAGAAAGGAATGTAAATACAAACCTGCTGTGCGAACTTTTCTCTGGTGCGAAACATCAGGGAGTGTAGAAACAACTGAGGCACAAGTATTATCGCTTCTGTCATTTCTAAAGGAGATCAGTGAGGTTAGGGTCTTTCATGCTCTGTTATCTTTCCTCTTCTATAAGAACAGAATCATAGGCATAAAAGATAATTCTGATACAAGAAGTGGTTGTTATTGCAGAATGGAATATTTTGATTTAAGTAGAGCTGGTTTTCTGTCAAACTGGTTTTCCAACTAACTTCAGGTAAATGATATATAAGTGCCAGTATTTTTGAAAGCTAGACAGACATAGACTATTCCCCTGATAGTATGATTTTTTAAACAGTGCTGTTCCCAGACAATACTTCTTATCTAAGAACACAAGGCTGGGCTCTAATGAGCAGAGACTTGGCTGTTGTGAAGTTCAAAATAAAATTAAGATAAGCCCTTCAAAAGTAGAATATGCATGAGATTGCTGGGAGAATTTATACGCATGCATGTAAGTTGGATGTATATTCTGTAACCATATTTTGTCTTGTTGCACATGATTGATGGAAATCATTCACTCATGTGTCAAGCACTGAAATAAAGGATGCTTGCTTTCTAAAACTCCAAAACGAGTCTTAGAGAGTTTATTTGCTAGCATTTTCGGTATCAATTCCACATGGAATCCTAAACCCCCAAATTCTCTTTTCCAAAATGGGAACTCTTGAAAAGCAGCCAGCCAACAGAACTGCAAATTTTTAAGGGCAAGAAGCATTTGGCAATCTGAGGGCTTGCACAAAGAACTACAGGCAAATCAATGTTTACACACAGGTTATAAAAAATTGGACTAAAACACAGCAATAGGCTGGCCACCACAGTGAGAAGAATTGCACAGGAACACACTCATAAGTTGTTTGCCAAATCAATTTCCAGAAAATTACCATATTCTCAACTCTTTCTCCAGCCCCAGAAGCTTACAGAGCATCAGCTTTCTCTGTGCTAACAGTTACATGAATTGGTTCATTGATTTCGTATTTGATTTCTACAATCCCCTGCTGAAAAACTCTTTCAATAATAAATTCAGTTTCACGACAGGGTTGAAGTGATCTGAAATTGACTGCAAAACATGTGCAAACTTTCATTGCCTTGAAAAAAAAGAAATATGATTATCCCAAGTACGTCTTTTGCATTAGTATAAAACAAACTGAAGGCCTGAACTAACTTAGAGTAACTTAAGAAATATAGCATAAGGGTCCTTCTTTAGGAAGATTCTTCTCATCCACAAGTGCACTGAACATTTTTTTTTGTTACAATTCGATTACACTCAGTCAGGTATCCTGCACACTCTGGCATACAGTAATCTAACACATCCACTGCAGAACTATGACCTGATCTTTCTTGCATTTCTCATGTGATTGGAATTTTTGCAGCATCATGAGAAAGAGATTGGGTGCCCTCCTGTGTATCTCAGATTTTATTTTAAAAAAGACTCACTGTTCTGAAACGTGTATAAGCCTAGTAGCCTGAGAGAAAGATAGAAGTGCCTTCCTAGGAATATCCTTACAAATGAAATCCAGTTCTCACTTCTGCTCATCAGTGCTCTGCTGGGCTGCACATGGCATCTCGGGCATGGCATACTACAGCAGTTGCTTTGCTCTTTAAGTAGCCTTGAGCTTTGCAGTGGCAAGATTCTGTTTATTGTAAGGGATGTTAATGGCGTGTGCTTAATATGTCTCTTTAGCTATTACAAGAAAGGCAACTATGTCTTTGAAAATCTTCTTCAAAGTTATTATATATAGGTAGTTAATTGTTATTATTATAAAATGTAAATCATTATTACAAACTAAGAAACCATCTAAAATAAACTATCCTTAATAATCCTCACTAGAAGCAAAATTACAAGTCTTCTAAAACCCTTCATGGTTATGTTCTCATGGCCAAGAAGGCCAACGGTATCCTGAGGTGCATCAAGAAGAGTATGGCCAGCAGGTCAAGGGAGGTTAACCTCCCCCTCTACTCTGTCCTAGTGAAGTCACATGTGGAATATTGCATCCAGTTCTGGGCTCTCCAGCTCAAGAAAGACAAAGAACCACCAGAGAGAGTCCAGCAAAGAGCCAAAAAAATTATTAGGGGACTGAAGCATCTCTCTTACGAGGAAAGGCTAGGAGACCTGGGCCTGGAAAAGAGAAAACTGAGAGGGGATCTTATCAATTCTTATAAAAATCCAAAGGGTGGATCTCAAGACAATGGGGCCAGACTCTTTTCAATGGCGCCCAGCTACAGGACAAGGAGCAATGGACACAAACTGAAACACAGGAAGTTCCATTTGAACATGAGGAAATACTTTACTGTGAGGGTGACAGAGCACTAGAACAGGTTGCCTAGAAATGTTGTGGAATCTCCTTCTCTGGAGATATTCAAAACACACCTAGATATGTTCCCTGTGCAACCTGTTCGAGGTGAACCTGCTTTAGCAGGAGGCTATAGTAGGTGATCTCCAGATATCGTGTCCAACCATCTTGATTCTGTGATTCTGACTTTGGGGATTTTTCAGATTTTTTTTCAGTGAAGTACCTAAACCGTCCAATTTTCTGCACGTGTCAACTAAGAGCAGCCTTTTCTTCCTCCTCCTCAGGCTCTGAACTTTTCCTCTGAAATCTGTTTGATTTCCCTCTCTTTCCATGAGAATCACAAACTGGTACCTATATCTAAGCATTTTACCCAGTGAATATTCAGTGTAATATACAGAAACAAGTTTTGGAGAAAGGATTAGAAGCCAGGCCTCTTCTCTTCCAGGTAAGTGCTTTCATCACTGGGATATGGGTTCAGGTATCGTTCCCTCTCTAGCCCATGCAATCCCACCTTTTTTTTTTGCACAGAAACACAGTTTTAACACGATCAGCGAGTCTTAATCACACCTCTGAATATCAATCCCACACAAGAAGGGTATACTACATGGTAAGGAGACTTTACTGGAAGCTTGAGAAATATCTGAAATTCATCAAGGCTTAAGGTAAAAAAAAATAATTGAATCAGGTTTCACATATGTAAGACTATGGTAGGCATGAAGACATGGGCTTTTCCGTACTCTTTCAGAATCATCAAGGGAATAGGTGTCTTCAATTCCTTTCTACCCCTGTTCCAGCATCTATCAATTCTATCACCGCCTCCTGACACCATTCTGTTTCATCTTGTAATGTACCATGGACTAAGTATGCAACTTTTATATTTTTCACAAGTTTTGCCTAAGCAACTCCAATTCCTGAATTTTAGCCTCAGCATGAATTCGTTCACCACCTTCACCAGGACCTTTTTCCCAAAACTAACCTCAAAAATGTTCCACCAGACAAACAGGGAAAGCATACCATAACACACTGGAGAGAAAAGCAAACACAACGCATGTGCATTACAGGAGACAAAATAAGAAGCCAAAGACTTCTATGGGCATAGATAGCCTGCCTTTTGCTCTGCATAATTAAACATAAGTGCAATGTTCTCCTCGTGCCTGATCCAGATCAAATTTGTGGTGTGCAGTGCAGAAATCCATTATTAATGACTGTGAAACCATTCGTGGCTTGAGTTATTTTGTATATCTAGCCGTAGAAGATGAGTACAGAGTCCACTAAAAAAAAATATTTTTCTTTTTCTCTCAGAATTTACTACAGTCAGTAACCATATAACAATAAAAAACTTTGAAAATACTGGGAAGTTCATGTTTAAACCTGACTATTCAACTTGAAATGAAGAATTTTTTTAGAATGAAAATTCGTATCATCGCAACAAAATCTGTGTCTTTTGAGCTAAACCATTTCTAATTCCTAGTAATTTTGACACAGTAATTATAGCTACTTAAAGGGAGTATTTTATACCTTCCTATTATTTAATAAAAAATTAACAGAGTATGATAGTTACAGAACTCTATTCTGACTTCTACACTCAATTAAGACATGTATTTGTCTAAAATGAAGTAAAAGTCATCTGATGTAAAAAGTACTAAAATTAACACTACGAAAATATGACTCCAATAACCTGCTTTGCCACCAAGTTGCCTCGCAACCCTATTCTTTCTATCTGTGCAAGAAGAATATTTTTCTTTCAATTATTCTGTCTAGTGAGACTTCAAGCTTTCTCAGATAAGGTCTAACCATTAGTCAGGATGCATAGTGCCACGCAGAACAGGATCCTGGCTCTTACATGACTTGTTAAGCGCTCCCAGAATACACTAGAAATCACGTATTCTTTATATATCTAAGCAGTAAACTTCCAGATTTCCTCCTAATAATGAAAAACTTATTAGGAAATACATGCCAAAAGGCATGCATTCTACTTGCTGATATGCAAGGTAAGCCATTTAAAATAAATACATTTTCTAAGAAAGCTCCTTCTACATCATATTGTTTGACACAGGAAAGGTAGTAAAACATAATAAAACAATGCAAAAAATGTACGTTCTACACTTAAAGGAACGTTTAATGGTTTTACTCTCTAAGCACAAGGCAATATACTACCACCAACACGTAGGGACATTAGAGCATCTAAATCTTCTAAATAATACTACACAGTGTATTTTCCACATGCCCCAGAACACACACAACACAAAATAACTCTTTAGAAGGTCACTCAACTGGAAATAGCAATCTAGTCTATGGAAGAATTGCATCTGAAGATGCCCATTCCCATAGGTCGCAAAGACACCTTTGCCATTTAAATAAGAGTGTGGCTATATTCCCAAGACAGAAACTGTGACATTCCAGATAAAAAACACCAATATCTTTTCCCAAAAAAACTGCCCTGAATCAAAATAATAAATTAATCTCTTATTTCATATGCCAACTCATATCAAAATCATTCTAGGAAGCAGGTGAAACAATGGAGCTATTTGAGAGATGACAAGAAACAAATAGAAATATTTATGGAAAGTTTTCAGAAATTCATATTTTGCATCAACTTAAGAAGTCACACTCCACCCCTGCACTTGGAGTCTGTGACAGCAGGAAGAACTAGGAGCAGTGTTTCACAGAACCTGCCAAAGCCAGGTAGAGGAAGTTGCCATCCTAATGAAGCAGGGTTAATCTTCTATTAGTTAGTATTTGTTGCCCACTCCATCATTCTTTCCACAGAGCCATTAAGCAATTTTTTAGGTCTATTAGACAGGAAAAAAATAACTCCCAGAGATGGTGTGGCTGCTTTCTGTTTTCTTTGCAGTTTAGTACTTTTATTCATTTACAAGCTTTCTAAATCATCTCTTAGCAATTTATTGATATTACTTATTTCTACAAACAAAAACATGCTACACTTGCCACAGTTGGCAGCGTTCCCAGGTGGTCAAGAAGGCCAACAGCAGCCTGACTTTGATCAGAAATCACATGTCTAGCACGAGTAGAAAATAGCTTCTTCAGTTGACTCTATGTACTCTATGCAGATCTCTAACGTTTATGTTGCTGCATTGCATGAGGTTTGGAAAGAGCCTATTAGTCAATAGCAGTTTACATTATGGAAAGTGACTCTTGCTGAGAAAAGTGTGAGAATGGTGTCTTTTAAATTGAAAGATAGTTTCCCTATTAGTATCTAACAGTTCCGTTGTTATACAGCCTGTGACACAGATGCTCACCCATGTATTTATACAAGTTTCATAAAACAGGGTGCTCACAAATGTCTCAAAAAATGTGAAGTAACTATGAATATGCACAGCCACAGTTCTTCCTGCTTCTGAGATGGAGAAGTAAAAGATGATAACAGCCCAAGTCATAGAGTGTTAAAATTGGCATTTATATACAGCCAACAGCCATATGTTGGGTATAACCAGATGGTAAAACTCTAAATTGAGCCAGCAGTTAAACTCAGTGCTGTAATGAATATAACATAATTAGGCATGCGCTTTGTCCATTGAGGCAAAGCGTTAATCTTTAATCTGAATTAGTTCTGAGTATCTCAAATACAGCTTTAGAGTGATTTGCAAATCATTCTGTAAGGACCTGGAGTGCTCCTCATCCTGGAGACAAGTGCTTTAGCTCACAAGGTCTTTATACAAATTCCACACTCTTGCCAGTAAGTGATGGTGTAACTCTCCCAGTTGCAGCGCAGGAAATTCTGAACCCTAGATCACATTTATAATAAAATTTATACTTTATAGCAGTAAAGACTTGTTTATTTTTCATATGGGTATAAGCTTGCAAGTCTTTGCTGGCGTTCCAGCCATGTACGGGTTCAAAAAAACCAAACATCTAACATCAGTTGTTCTGAAGGGAGTTTCAAGTTCTAAGTCTATTTGGTGAACGTGTTTTGCTGTCCTCACTTTTTTTGCTCTTGTTTCATTTTGGCGCACTGCTGGCTCATATCGCTGGCTTTTTCATATCTTCTTAACACTTTTTCCATTTTCTGGCCCTCCTTTTTGCTGCCCACATATCTCCTTTTCTCCAACTCAAGTCTCCTCCCCCCACACAATTACCTTTTCCCTCTTGGTCCCAGTTGTGCTGCCTCTATACCCAGATTTGCTGTTTCTGACACCATTACCTAGATAAGCTCAGCCTTGTGTGGTGTTACAGATACGGTTACCTAAATGCTGCTGGCCTTGCACAACTCTGCTCTCCAGGAAGTCCCTGGCACTCTAAGTTATTGATGGAATTCATCTGTTTCTCATGTAACATCCGCATCACCGCTTGCAAAGCGCAGTCATTCTTCACAGTGCCACCTGTAATTGCTGTCAGCTTCTCATCGTTGGCAATTTTGCTTGCTGTGTTCAGTTGCCTTCCATGTGCTCTTCAGTTGGCTTAAGCTCATGCCAGGGCCTAGTCAGTGGTCTACTCCTCTGTCTGCAGCCTTAGCAGGTATGTAGGACAAACTGTGCTTCTGCCTTGCCTTTTTTTCAGGTGGCAGCGCTTCTCAGGGAAAGAGTGCATTTTTTGATCACTCAAGAGTCTACAAAAGGCTTTTTGTTTGCTCAACAACCTGGAGAAGTTAAATAAAACAGTCACAGCATGCTACTGAGCACTGGAACTCTGTGCAAACATCCAATTTGATCTGTTCTACAGGAACACAGTTGGAATAGATATATTGGTCCCTTCTTTTGAACCTGCTGGGCATTTTATGGGAAAGTCAGCATGAGTATTTGTGTTATGTTGCATCACATTTCTATTCTTGCTTCTCCTAAATAAAATTTTGAAGGATCTTTAAGCACCTTTGAAAATCAGTTCTTTTAAGAAAATGTAGGGCTTAAGTTGTCATGCCTAAACAGGCCATGTTTCAAAAAATTACTATTTACGTGTCTTTTCTTGATGTCCATGCACCAGCAGTGGCCTCAGAGCAGTAAATACAGATTCTGACTCTTTAACAGGAATATATGTTCCACAGGTGACTAAAACAGACTCAAAGCTGCTTTAGTACTTAATGACTGTGTTAACTTGTTTTAAGGAAAAGCTTAATAATTTTGTGGTTCATGGGTTTCCTGTTGTTTTAAGTCATGCTATCATTTCTAGAAACAGTTGGTACTTGTTGAACGATAGATTCAGTGTTCCAAAGTTTTCACAGGTTAATGTAATGATTCTGTTGGATATTTCTGAAGATCAAAAGAAGTCTTTCAGAACAGTAGGCAAGAGAAGGATCAGTTATGTTATTGATGCGATTATCTGGGTAGAATAAAGATACATTAATATCCATAAGAGTAGAAAATGAGTATGTAAAATAATTTCAATAATTTTACACAAACACTACCTTTTTCAGTAACTTCAAACAGAGCAAGATCAGTCCTATTTGGGCACAGCCTATCATGGAAGTGATAGGAGCTACTCCTAACTATACGTGGAGGATAGAAAATTAGTCTGCTAAGACATTTAATGTAATTTGGAAGTAGCCTGCACATTGCAGTTTGGGAACTGGTTGATTATAATGTTGGGAGATATTACAAAAATAACACTTATTTGAATAGACACTGTTGTAAGTTTACTTTGTTTTTATTTTGTTTGGTTTTATCTCAGAAAAGGTAATGCATAAATAAAGTTTTGGGGGAGAAAAATCAATGTTTCTAAGAAGAAAGCTTTATCCTTTCACACCGCTAAATGCATAGTGGAAACAAATTTACGTATTTGTATTTTTTACAATCATCATCCAACACGTATATTAATGATTTATTATCTATACCGCTATTATGTAGACTGTTGTTTCTCCTAATCCCAGTATAAATCATAAAACCATAGAATCATTTAGGTTGGAAAAGACTCTTAAGATCATTGAGTCCAAGCGTAAACGTAACACTGCCAAGTCCATCACTGCACCACATCTACTTGTCTTTTAACTGCTTCCAAGGGTGGTGACTCAACCACTTCTCTTGGCAGACTCTTTCAGCGCTTGACATCCCTTTCAGTGAAGAAATCTTTCCTATAGTATCTCATTTAAACCTCCCCTGGTGCAACTTGAGACTGTTTCTCCTTGTCCTTTCACTGGTTACTAGGGAGAGACCAACACCCATGTTGCTAAAACCTCCTTTCATTTAGTTGTAGAAGGCAATAAGGTCTCCCCTCTGCCTCCTCTTCTCCAGAGTAAACAGCCCCAGTTTGCTCATCCGCTCCTAGCAACACTTGTGCTCCAGAACCTTCACCAGCTTTGTTGCCCTTCTCTGAACATGCTCCAGCACCTCAATGTCTTTCTTGTAGTGAGGGGCTCAAAACTGAACAAGGTGTTCGAGGTGTGGTCTCATCAGTGCTGAGTACACAGGTACCATGTTGGAGGGCAGGGGGGTGGGCAAGGACGAAGTATGAGAAAATCCTGGAAGGAAGAAAGCATAGTTAAAGCAAACTCCTAAATTAATGGAGAATATATAGAGCAATTTATCAAAAATTTGTATACTGAAAAATTCCTCTAAATTCACTTAAGAATGGTAATTATCTTCACAGTTTCTGCAATCGTTTTTCCTATCATACATGGTTGTCAATTTCTCTTCTTCGAATGAATCAATACATAAAAACACAGACCAAATTAATAAAGGTGACATTAATATTAATGTTCAATGGGACAAGACTGTTTTCTGGTCATTTTATTAGAAGCTTGCAAACTGCATTTCCAGTTACAAAAGATGGTGAGTTTGCAACATTACCTTTCACTGAACTTCTCTTCAAAGCCAAACAAAAACACATAAACAGTCTAACTAGACACCCTGCAGGCTTAGTCCTTTCAGACAGCATAGACTCAGCTACATCTACTTAAATGCAGTTTTGAAAATAGCACTGGAATAGAAAAGCACTAAGGTATACCATCTTCACTGTGTTTGAAGAGTAGAAGCAATTCCAAATACACTATAAAACAGACATTTATGCACCAGCATCAGGCATTGGAAACAATCTTCTCACATAGCAAGAAACCATCAGGATTTCTCCCAGGGTATACTGCAGAGTTTTGAACCATCAATCTGGAAATAGTGCACACAGACTTCTTGACACAAGTGAGCAGTACTACAGCCCCACTTAGGCTTTACATAAATGCTCTGTGCAATAACTGCTATTAAAAAAAAGTAAATGTTTTCTCGTCCTTGATCTCCAACTCCCAAAACATTGTTCTTAGGTCCAGGAAATGCAAACAAACCAAGATATTTCAAGATCTCTTTTGCATGTTTGAAACATCACAGATATTCAATAATCCTCAGTTTAGTCATCACAAAGTGCCCTTAGGCAAACTTCACAAAGCTTCAGTGTTATTTTTAAAAAGCAGTGTCCTACTGAAACAGGAGACTGTTATGTACTACTTGCCAAGAGTATGCTATTAAGGAAAAAGAGTTAAGTCCTTGAAATGTAATGAGAGAGATTATTGCAACATGAAGCCACCCCCTTGAAACAGATTATATCTGGAAAAGAATTCAAGTCCTATTAGAAACCAAAGGAAACAAGTTTCAAAGAGATTGCAAAGTAATTTTCTTTCAAATTACTTAGTTAATTTAAATGTAATAAACCATTAAATTAACAGAACACATTTTTTAAGTTACAGAACTTCCTTTAAAGTAACTTTGAAATCAAATCTCACTGGATTCAAGTATGGTCTAAAGATTATTTAGTTTTAATTACCACACTAAAACCTCTAAACTTTTATCTTAAGAATATGCACTTGAATGTGTTATGGCTCATTCTCTCACTCCAAACTATTTCCTTCATTTCTTGGTCACATCAAGACCATCAACACCATCTACTATGCACTAACAATACCAGCTTCCATTTCCAGTGAAGCAAACAAGGAGAAAACTAGGGACACCGCAAAAAACTTGGAAATGACAATTAGATATGTGTTTAAAAGTATCAGAAAACAATTGAATTTTGAGTTCATTCTTTTAAATATACCTAGCGCTATTTTTCAAAACAAATATTTCAGGTGGAAATACATGGAAAGAGGTCATTCTAGGATTTCTGCTCACCTACATATCTATTAAAGTAACACATGGGTCTCCCATGTAAATGACTAGAAAAATAAGAGTTTAGCTTAACTTTTTTTCCTACCCACGCACACTATAAAACATTAAGAGGTAGGGATCTTGTAATAACTCCGCAATTGTTTAGCACAGGATCTCTTATAAAGGTAAATTTTATAAAGGTAAATTAAGTGATCCGAGCAGTGTCATTCTTGTCAATGGTACCATTAGGAACAGCTTTAAAATAAATGAATCTCAGAAGTTTAATGAAGGTTTTTGCAATTGTCTGGCTGTGCTCTCACTCTCAACCTGATTGAACTCCACCGACATGGAAGCTAGATAGTTGGGTGCAGAGCTCTACATTTGGCTGTAACCCCTTCTGAGACTATTCAGGATAATAGAACGTTGTTCCTGTCATGAGCAGTTTCTTGAGCACCTGCGATTTCCAAGTCACTATGGCCCAAGCAATTATTCAGCTTCTAAACACAGCTTTAGTGATGTTTAAAAATGTAAGGAGAATACAATCCAAGCCAGCTGTTCTAGCTACCTATGCTAAAATTAATTCTATTCCTTCTCTCCTGGAATTGTAATTACCTGAAACAGATCAACAATTATAGTTCAGCTCTTGTTCTGAATTTCAAAGCCTAGAACTCAAACAGGAAATATGCTTAGAATTATCATTTGAGTTAATAGCCTAGTTGTGATTCACTTATGTTCCTGTCGGTTGGACTTCATCTGCAGCTTGAGCATCATCACAGTTGTTTAATTAATATAGTGCCAAGGAAAACGCAAATACTGTTAAACCTTAAATAGAAAAATGAGTTTGTAATGCTGTTGTCAACAGACAAGCTTGACTAACATCACTTGGTTCGACGTACTAGGAAAATCTGAGTTGACTCAATTGTGCTTTAGCAGTAATCTAGACATGCATCACTACACACAAGAATATCCACAAAATCTTCATGACAAGTTTCTCTTGAAGCTCCTTGCAAACCCTTCAGGTTACTTAGTATTCCTATTCAAGCAAAACCCAACACAACTTCATTAACAAGGGCCAGTCTCTTTACAGAGCTAATTTTAACAAATACACTTCTACATGTTCATTAGAGCTAGTGTAAGCTTTGCCCAGAAAGTGGAGACCATTTGTCACTATTTTTAGAGGGAAACTAGCACACATCCTCATATCTATACATGACAAGTCTTAAATTTCTTATTAGGTTCTGTCTATTTTGCAAAAATCTCATTGCATCGAGATAATCCAAGCAAATTGACCACTGGGGGAAAAGTAAACACTAAAACCAGTAAGGTAATCCATGCAATAATACTGGAATTATCTCCCAGCATGACAAATCATAGAATGGTTTGGGTTGGAAGAGACCTTAAAGATCATCCAGTTCCAACCCCCACCAACTACCACCAGACCAGGCTGCTCAAGACCTTATCCAAGCTGGCCCCAAACACCCCCAGGGAGAAGGCATCCACAGCCCCCCGGGCAACCCATGACAGGGTCCCACCACTCCCATCGTGAACAATTTCTTTCCAATGTCCAATCCAAACTTTCCCTCTTCCAGTTTAATGCCGTTCCCCCTCGTTCTATCACAACAAGCCCTTGTAAATGCCACTTTATAATCAGAAGTACAGATTAGGACCACAGCACTGTAGGAAATTCTGCATTTCTGCAGCTCTTCAGAAGATAATATATTGTGCATTATTTCTACCCATATACTACCAAGTAGATGCATATAAAAATGTCTGATAAACATTTGACTGATAAAACCAAATTGCATGCATTTTATTTTGAACTACATAGGTTGGTATTAGAAATATTTAGGAAATACTCAACAAGAAACAATTTTAGTAGAAAAGTGGGGGCACGGAGAAAAACAGGGAAAACCCACAGACTTTTCCATACTCTTACTATAGCTTTTGTTAAAAAAAAAAGGAATTGTTTCCTTTTATATAAGGCAAAATAGGTTGTGGCTTCTCTTCACCATTTAAAAATTCTCCCTATCTCTCCGCATCAAACTTTGACCCACGCTCACTCTTGCTTCAGCTGTGTTGATGTAATTGTGTGGGAAATCACTTTACAAACCAGACAACTGAAATAGTTGGTTTTAAGATGTGAAATTAAGAACTCAATGGTTAAATCATCTCTCCAGAATGTAAGAGACATGCCGAACAGGATTTATGTTCAAACATTCTCCTCCACTGTGCATCATATACCAACTAGTGATTGATTTTTTTTCCTAGAAACTCCAGTTTGATATTTTTTTTTGTTAAAAACTGGAAATCAACTCATGTGCATGGAGTGACATAACTGTCTGAGAAACAGTATACAAATAGGAAAAAAATATTCTTTAAAAAAGCCACAAGATAGGCTTTCACCTGTGCCTAACTAGCAAAAAATAAATGTTAGGTCATATGTAAGTGACTTTGATAATTGATCCTTCTACCATGGTATAGAGTTTGACTCATTTGCATAGATCATAGCAATCTCTTTTTATGCTCTGAGAAAAACAAAGAGATAAAGAAAATTCCTTCAGTTTTATGGAAACAAAAGAAAGAGTTAAACAAATCAATGCTACCATTCCTTGGATTCTCTGAAGATAACATTGTAAGAACATTGATAGGACAACTGCAAAAGAAGGGTTTAATCTCTTTTTGAGTTGTAAAAAAAAGTGACTGGAAATGTCAAAACTTGACAGCTTTCCCAAAAGGGGTTCTAAAACTTCTGATTTTATGTCAGTTGTATCTCTGCATTTCTAAAAGACCAAACACAGAAAGGTCTGAAGTTACACCCTGATTCCACAACACTGTTTTCATGATCACTTCTTACTGATAAAAGCCACAGAGAAAAGGTCAGAGGTACTTGCTGCAGAACATATAATGCAAAGTAAGAGCATAGATGACATAATAAAGTAACAATAAAAGCACTGCTCTTTATGAAGGAAATAACAGAAATGCAACACAGACAAAAAATAAGCAAACTGATTTTACAACATTTGATTCAGTAGCGGTCCTTCAGCCATTTTCTTACTACACTATTAATATAATTCCACACCCATTGGAGGCCTAAGGGGAAAAAATTTCCATAACTTAAACAATAATATTGGTCTAGTAGAGTCTGTAGGTTTTTTCTGTAGTCCACTTCTAAACAGAGAAGCTGTTTCTTCTTCTATTCTTTCCACTGCCAACTTCCCCATGGCATGAAATGATTAGTAGGCTGTCAACTATTTTTATGATGATACCTTGTGAAAGGAAATATTCAAGACTCCGATAAGATGCTGAACGTACTTTAAGAGGTGAAGTAATGAAGCAAAAATGTAAAAACAAGTCAGTAGTATGTTTAGGACATTTCCAAGACAGAAACCATAACCCAAAATTGTACTTTTAACTCTCAAACAAGTAATGGTTAAAGAAAAAAAAAATAAAGGCCCCAAAAACCTTGTGGAAGCATTAAAGAGACTGGTTCTAAAGGAATGCACGCAAACGCAATAAAAAGGAGTACAAATGTAAACTATAAACACAAGAATAAATAAAAAGATGGGGTTTATGTTCAGTAACAAGTCTGATACATCCAATGGAGAATCCAGGTAAGCTGGAATAGTGTCAGAATATTCCTAAAGTATTTAATATGGAATGGACTCTGAGCAACATAGCCCATACACCAAACAAAGGAGGAAAACACATAATAGTGCTGTAGATGCCAGTTTTAATGCAAAATGTCCTATTCTTCCATCTCTTTAGAAACCCCTAAGCCGAACTAGGATTTGTTATTTTTCCTTTATTTGTTATTTTTCCTCATTTGTTATTTTTCATTTATTTTTGACATCTTTCCCTCCTTTGAGTGTCTAAGGGCTCACATAGTTTAGAACATATACCTGGATACTTTTCTATATTTAACATCGTAAATTGTTCCAATGAAATCAGAAATACATTGATTTCTGTTCCCTTTTTTAATTCTGGAAAATGCAAAATTCATTCCTGTACTGTGAATTTGCCAAACATGGAGAGGAAAATTCTCCATTTCTTCATACAATAAGCACGTGCTAGACAGCAGCAATTTAGTTTAATTTAATCCTGTCCCAGGGAGAGCATTTCTAAATTGACATCCATACCCAGTTTAATATTAATAGTTTAATCTTGGAAGTTATTAGAAGTGCTAGTCAGAACAGGATTACAGGTGTCTGCAAATAAATTCAGTGCCTAAATATCCTAAGCGTGGTATCAAACACATACTTCTACAAGCCCTGCTGTTTCACATTTTCTAGCACCTCTATTGAAAGTACTATGAACATAGCCTAACCATTCATCTCTTCCTACCTACAATTCAGGAACTTATATGATGCTTCAATTACCACTGCACAGCTTTCTTTTTTTATAGGATGTAGAAAGCATAGATGTGGTTAGCAATAATGCACTGCATGCCTCACGTGAATATCTTCTTGTGAGATCAACTAAATTTCTCAGACTTAGGTATATTTTACTCTTAAAATTATTCCCCCAGTGCGTTGAGACAGCATGCTGGATCAATACTTTCCAGTCTGACTCTTAGCAATAAACTCCT
This sequence comes from Tapera naevia, assembly GCA_033556795.1. Classification (NCBI taxonomy): domain Eukaryota; kingdom Metazoa; phylum Chordata; class Aves; order Cuculiformes; family Neomorphidae; genus Tapera; species Tapera naevia. The sequence continues at coordinate 7,529,195 of JAUMJJ010000048.1, forward strand.
GCACTAACACAGAGTCACTGTGCCACTGATCCATGTGTTTGAATGTCACTCCAGCATTTGTTTGTGAACTGAAGTGCAATTCAAAGGGGGGGGGGGGGGGGGGGGAATCTAGTTTCCATCACTGTTCAGGGAGATTCTAGTTATTAACTTCCATGAGAGTAAAAGGTAAGACAGTCCTTCATGTATATTCTATCCTCTTCCTTAAAAGCATCTATTTATGAACGTTTTTAATTCTGTATTAAAGCCCTTCTTCCCTTCTTGGCCTTTGTCATCTCATTATTTCAGATAAAGCAGCTACTCTCCAGAAGCTCTATCAAACAAATATTAATAAGTAAATGTTTTTCCAATATCTACACACAGCCCACCATTGCTACTACTACATCTGAACTCACACTCTCAAGAATACTGCAAGATACATTCTCTGCAACTTCTTCCAGTTAAAAAAAAAAAAAAACAACAAATCAGTTAGCCTAAACAAACTATTAAATACCTTGTTACTGAAACATAATCAAACTTAACAAATGATTGGTATTTAATGGAATAGCTGATCTACATGATCACATTGGAAAGCATTATTGTATCTCCAGCTAAGCTCCAGGTCTGCATGATTCCATCAGGTCCTAAGGCTTCCCTCAGGCAAGGTTCAGACAATATTCACACATTAAGGGATGCTATTTCAGCACAGAACGAAACACCAAGCACAATCTGTGATATCCTTGAAGCACACCATTTTTATTTACTCTCAGTTGTGTGCAGTTTTGTCTTCAATATTAGAAATGCAGAGAAACAAGATTATAATATTTTTAAAATCTGAGTGAACATATAAATGAATGTAGCAAGTATTGTGAATACAACAGAAATAGCCCATTGAGAGCTTCCCTTTATAAAAACTGATATAAAAACTATTCAATGTAGCCATGATATGCTATTCAGTTCATGGCTCTCTACATTGCCAGAGGGAAGGTGAGAAAAGGAGGGAAGGTTGTGCTTACAAACTTCTGCCTTTCAGCAGGAAAATCATGACAACTGATATTATGAGAGAAACACATTAACAATTTGCACTTCAATGCCTAATACAAATGTATGTTTGGGATAAGATAGCATAACCACACATCCTGAAAATTAAGCAGTTTTGGGTGGATACAGAAAGAAAGGGTTTAGGTTTGCTGCTCTAAATATTAAGTGTGACAAAAAAACTACAGAAGGTAATTTTACCAGTTGCATGTAACAAAGGCCTAAATATTCAGAGTGTCCCTTCTCATCAGTAAATGGCTGTTTGATCAGACCACATGTAGGCTTCTCATTTTTAGTAAACAATGCAAATGCACATTCAGCCTGACTCAGAAGGCTTGAGCTGCTTGGAATGTAACGATTTAAAGATAAAATTTTACTTTATTTCAAAATACAAGCAGGAGTTAAAGAGTTAAACTTGCCAAACAAATAACCTGCAGTTCATAGTTCATATGCAATGCTAAGAATTCAAACCAGTGAAAGACTCAGCTATTGGCAGCCAATGTTTTGCTGAAAGTTGGAAAAATAGAGAGCACAGAGCTAGAATTGGGGATTTACCGATCCTGTAACTTGTAAAGAATATCAGTTTTACAAAATTAACATAAAAGACTTTTTTTACAAAAGATAATATAACAAGTTTTTTGGATTCAAGAGAGGAAACGTGAAATGTTTGTTTAATCTGCCTTATAGTTTCTGTTACTTCTAAACTGGATAACTCCTTTTTAGCGGGAGACCAGGTATGAAAACACTGCTGCATCATTTACCCACAGCCCCTCCAAAATTAATCAGACTGTAGGGTATGACACATATTTATAAATCATGAATACTCAAATACTATTAAACACATTATCATTATTATTGCCAATATTTTCAATATAATTGTCAAAGAAAATTCAATATAAATATTAAAAACTATATTCTTGAAAGCAGGAACAAAGAGTCCTTAGAGGAGTAGCAAAAACTACAACAGCCGTGTACACGCTGCAGTAACGTAGGCCTGTTTGTATTTGGACAACAACTCACAAATGAGACTGGAATACAAACATGCTGATTCGGCATTCATGGGACACACAGGGAGTAAACGTTACTGACAACTGAAAAATTTTGTAAGTTGTACCAGATTGGCATACTTAATCTCTGCATTGTTTCTAGCTGTTCACACTTACATCAGCTGTTTAAACAAGCTCTGCAGGAGCAAAAGCCATCATAGTACAGAACCTCCAACCCCAGTCTTGGTGCTTCACTTTCAGCCCACGTAAGCATTCACTGTAAAACGTAGTCACAAGGAAGGGAGAGGAGGTTCCCACATCCATATAAATTTTGTCCCTTCTGTTCTGACTTTGAATCAAAGTAATGAGACATTTAAGTATCAAAGACATGAACTTCACAAATCACCTTAAAAGAATGTTAATTGCAAAGCTTTTTGGTGGCATTGTTAGCCTGAGACGTGTCATTGAAATGCAGTTATAGAGGGACAGCTGTGTGCTGTTCTGCGTGACCCTGAGGAGCAGTGCAAAATGAAATGCCAGGAAAACAGAAGCATCCTGTGACAACTTAATGGAACACAGGCAAACAAAATGTATGTGTGATATATTTTAAATTGCTGCTTCTAATAGAGCATTACAAAACATCAATTAATAAGTATTTTAGTTCATTGGCATAGCCTAAAATGACTTTCAGAAGTATATTTACTAGGATCAAACCTCTCTCATATACCGAATGTATGAAATGGGCAGCAAGAGATGGAAAGGAACGCAATTTTATCTACTCCATCTTCTGTCTCGGGACTTTCAGAAAGCTACAACTCCCACATGTCACTTCACACTGGAGAAAGGAATATCTTTGTGCATGCTCCAAACAAAAGATAAACACATACTCATGTACGCAGAGGTTCTGCTGGGGGTTTGAAGATGCAAACACTGTACTGGCACCCTCTGAGTCCCACAGTATGCCATGACAATCCACATAGATCCTACTGCTCCAAGGGCAGTAAGAAAGAGAAATAGAATTGGCATGTTGGTACATCCTTCAGTCTAGCAAAGGACACTCCTTCTGAGCCCACAGGATAATACTCCCTACAATCACTGGAAGCCATCCTGTAAGATAAAAATTGGGAAGTTCAACAATGTCAAGGATCAATGAACAGCAGTACTGTATCGCAGCCTGCAACATTTTTCTCCTAGATAGAGGGAAAAAAAAGACTCAACACTATCCTAGGATATCAAGTTAACCCCTGGACTTCTTGCCTACATTTTTAGGGGATCAGGGGGAAGAAGTAATTCTTTAACTTCAGTAGATTTCGTTCTTTGGATTTTTATTCTGAAATGCATCAGACAAGTAACATTTCTCCCTCTTATTACATATTACTTTATCCACTGCTAAAAATAAAGATTAACAATTACTAATGAATACGGCATATAGTCTACCTTTTGAGGTTAAAAGTACACAGAATTCATGAGAACAGAAAAGTTTTATAAAGCTTTAATGCAAAATTAGTTTTTCCATCGATATCCACATCTGTATACCTAAATTTAGCAGACAGGTTTTTGGCAGAATATTTTTATTCACTAGCTCTATAAAATAATAATAGTAATATTAATAAAACAACACAATTTCAAGCACAGGACTAAATAGGAAAAGATAAAATACCACTTGAAAAATAAAATTTATTGTGGAGTATCAGGACTACTAAGCACAGGGGATTTGCTTGAAACAGATTCATATTAATACATTCTTTTAATACCTGAGAATCTGATCCAAGTACTTCTCCACATTATTAAGTTTCACGAACTCATCTACTACTCAGAAATGTATTAGAATCACACAAGTAAAACCTAACTCCACAGATCCTCATTAACATTTTAAACCCTTTTTTCTTAAAAGAATTCTTAAAGCCATGAGGTTCAATAAACCTCACCTCTTTAAAACTTCATCTTAGAAAAAGAAAACCCAAACCACACACTATCAGGTTTATGTAGACAATGCCTTAGTGTCAAACTACCACAGATCTAAGCTGAGAGTGACATCCAGTGGAAAGATAGTCCATATCCTCTTCTTTCCTCGTGCTGTTCAGGAGGCAGCTTCTAGCTCAAATAAAGCCTATCATAATACATTTGTTATGAATATTCAGAAAGACCTGTCTATCCTGTATTATAAATATCACTGGGTAGGCAGAGGTGTGTGAGAATGATAAATACCAGTGGATTTCCAAAGAGTCAAAATATGTGCTGAGGATTGAGTGCAACCTCAGCAAGTTTGCTGATGACACCAAGCTATAAGGTGTACTCAACACACTGGAGGGAAGGGATGCCATCCAGAGGGACATGGACAGGCCTGAGAGGTGGGCCTGTGCAAACATCATGAAGTTCAACAAGGTCAAATGCAAGATCCTGCACCCAGGCCAGGGCAATCCCAAGTACAAACACAGGCTGAGCAGAGAATGGATTGAGAGCAGCTCTGAAGAGAAGAACTTGAGGGTGCTGGTGGATGAAAAGATCAACATGAGCTGGTAATGTGTATTTGCAGCCGAGAAATCCAACTGTGTCCTGGGCTGAACCAAAAGAAGTGTGACCAGCAGGTCAAAAGATGTAATTCTGCCCCCTCTACTCTGCGCTCACGAGACCTCAGCCTGGAGTTCTGTGTTCAGTTATGGAGTCCTCAGCACAGAAAGGATATTAATCTGTTAGAGCGATGCCAGAGGAGGATTACAAAGATGATCAGAGGGCTGGAGCACCCCCCCCTTTGAGGACAGGCTGAGAGAGTTCGGGTTGTTTAGCCTAGAGAAGAGAAGGCTCTGGGGAGACTTTATAGCAGCCTTCCAGTTCTTAAAGGGGGCCTATAGCAAAGATGTGGAGGGGCTCTTTATCAGGGAGTGCAGCAATAGGACAAAGAGTAATGGTTTTAAGCTGAAAGAGTGAAGACCTAGATTAGGTATAAAGCAAGAATTTTTTTTCCCTGTGAGAGTGGTGAGGCACTGGGACAGGTTTCCCAGAGAAGTCATGGATGTCCCATCATCCCGGGAGGTGTTCAAGGCCAGGTTGAATGAGGCTTTGAGCAACCTGATCCAGTGGAAGGCGTCCCTACCTATGGCAGAGGGGGTTAGAATTGGATGATCTTTAAGGTTCCTTCCAACCCAAACCATTCTATGATTTGGTCTAAGAGACAAAATTCCTATTGTAGTTTTACCACAACCTGTTATCTGCCTTAGAGTTAACTATTAAACCAGGCAGCAACTGAAGATTTTGCAGAAAAAGGTATCATGCTTCTGATAACACATTTGCACAGGTATTTACTGTCATAACTACTTAAATTATCTCTGGTAATGCCCTATCCAACTTCCTAGTGGTCATTAATTTTACGAGGGAAGACAGACACTGGAAAGATGGAAGCTGTTACGTTTTGATCTAATGGAAGTGACTGTGAAAAAGCTAGGTGAAGGCTGATGAGATGAAATTTTTATGTACAAGACAAGTGAATCCCTTGTATGTGAACAAGACTGTTTCTCTACTTCATCTCTTCAGATATGCACTGCTCTTGTTCAAAGGAAAAACACAAGAATATATACTCCACAGAATCCCAGGTACATTTGTCTGCACCTGTAAGCTCTGAGAGATTTGAGTACTTAAGCAAAGGAAGATGTGCTCCACATCACCAGCATTCTTTTCCCTACCTTCTTTTTTCCATACACCTAGGAAGGAAGAACAGGCATCCATGATGTTAATTTCCCCGTTGCTCTATGGAGTTTCCAATGGTTCCAACATGTTGGTTCTCATTCCCTTTATTGTCTGTCCAGACTGAGAAGAAAGCTTCCCACTACTCTGGCCCCATTTTCACCGTCTCTGCCTCCTGCCTTTTAGATTCAACATGGCTTGAGAGAAAGAGTTGAGGCTGTCAGTTTGATCTCAGTAGCAGGGAAGGTCATGGAGCAGATCATATTGAGTGCTATCACACAGCTTATGCCAGACAGCCAGGTGATCAGGCCCAGTCAACACAGGTTTATGAAAGGCAGGTCCCGCCAAATCAAGCTGATCTTCTGTGACAAGTTTACCTGTTTATTGGATGAGGAAAGGCTGTGAATGTGGTGTACCTGGACTTTTGTAAAGCCTTTGACACTGTTTCTCACAGCATTCTGCTTGAGAAACTGGGTGCCATTGGCCTGGACAAGCACACCCTCTGCTGGGTGAAAAAATGGCTGGATGGCCAGGCCCAGAGGGTGGTGGGAAAAGGAGTTAAATCCAGCTGGGGCCCAGTCAGATGTTCCTCATTGTTGGGTCCAGTCTTGTTCAATTTCTTTATAAATGATCTGGATGTGGAGACTGAGCATACCCTGAGCAAGTTTGCATATGACACTAAGCTGACTGGAAGTGTTGATCTGCTTGATGATAAGGAGGCTCTGCAGAGGGATCTGGACAGGCTCGATCAACGGGCTGAGACCATTGGGATGAGGTTCAACAAGACTAAGTGCCAAGTCCTGCACCTGGGAGAAGAGGAAGCTGCAGAGAGACTTCATCACTGCCTACAACTACCTGAAAGGAGGTTGTGGTGACGTGGGTGTTGGTCTCTTCTCCCAGGTGAAAGGTGATAGGACAAGAGGAAATGGTCACAAGTTGAGCCAGGGGAGGTTCACACTAGATATTAGGAAAAATTTCTTTACTGAAAGGGTGGTCAGGTACTGAAACAGCGTTTGAAAGACAGATAGATGAGTTTCTCAGGGATATGGTTTAGTAAGTGGATAGGTACAGTTGGACTCTAGGATCTCAAAGGGCTTTTCCAACCAGGCAATTCTATGTTTCTATGAAATAAGGCTTTTGCTTTCCACTATATCCCTTCTGGCTCTTACCATATCAGGTCGCACTTCTTCAAACTCATACTGAAAGCAGTCAAAATCTCTTTGACAAACAGGCAGCATCTGCTCCAAAAGTCTGGTAGGCATGAGAGTGTCTCCCAGTCTCCATCAATAAGGCACTTAGATATTAACAGGCACTGAATGAATACAAAGTACATAGATTAACAAAATGGTGCAAGAAGCTTCTCCTGAAAGAATTTCCAAATATCACAGTATCACAAGGTTGGAAAGGACCTCTGAGATGATCAAGTCCAACCTATAACCTAACACTAACACCAACACTAACATCAACCATCATCTAAACCATGGCACTCAGTGCCTCATCCAGTCTCCCTTTAAACACCTCCAGGGTCAATGACTCCACCACCTCCCTGGGCAGCCCATTCCAATGGCCAATCACCCTTTCAGTGAAGAATTTTTTCCTCATATCAAGTCTAAACTTTCCCTGACGAAGCTTAAGTCCATGCCCTCTGGTTCTGCCACTGGTCACCTGAGAGAAGAGACCAATCCCTGCCCGACTACAACCTCCTTTTAGGTAGTTGTAGAGAGCAATGAGGTCTCCCCTGAGCCTCCTCTTCTCCAGACTAAACAGCCCCAACTCCCTCAGTCGCTCCTCATAGGGCTTGTGCTCCAGCCTCTTCACCAAAGTATTTTATAATCCCAGCTGCAAAGTAAATCCATACTCAATACAATTAGACAACTAGCCAAATTCAAATCCACATTCAGGAGCTCTTGTTCTATCACCTGCACACTGCCACTGCCCTACATACAACATTGCCTCTCCAAGAAGATGATGGTATTTAACTCCTAGGTTTAAAAATAACTACCTACAACTTATGGCAGAAAATTTCTTCCTTTGGTGTAATTGTCTTTACAATATTCAAAAGTATCACATTTCCCTTTTGTTTTAAAAGCAAATAAATTCATTACCGTTTTTTCTGGTTACATCTTCAAGTAATTTTCCCAGTATATTCCCTGGCTTCCAAATCAAATTAGCATTATGAAAAAAATATTTCTATGACTACCATTCTGCAGTAAACCTCATGTGTCAAAAGATACTAAAAAAATACAATGTCAAGTATTATTCCATGTTCTTAGACAAAAAGGTAAGACATCAAAGCAAGAACCAATATTCACTTTATTTTAAGGCCTCTTTTCAGTGTCCATTTTTCCATGCACAAAATCCAACGAAGCGTTTAGCATACTGGCCACCTGTTTAGTCAATCAAATTCTTTTTTTTAATAACAATTACTATGTGTGTGTCTGTGGGAGTGACATTATTCAGAATAAATCACTCTATACAGTATTCTTTCCATAAGTAAATAGTAAAATTATCTTCCCTCAGTTTCCTCACGGTAGTAGGAGCTCTCTAGGGTGGTAAAGGAATCCTAACTAAGTGACCAGTGGCACTATCCAAAGACAGAATTCAGTACAAAACCAGTCAAATAGTTCCTACAGGCATGAAGAACCAACATCTTAAAGGCACAATAGGTGAGGTGCTCATCTGCACACACAGACTCTTGTGTCTATTTACTATGTGCACATCGTACAACGATATGAATTACTAAATGTGTAACCAGCTGTGGGAATATTATAACTAAGCAAATAAAGTGAGTGCAGAAATAAGTAATTTTCTTTTTCACATATGGTCCAGGCTCTTGATGATGAAAAACTAGGCTTTTTGCACTGTCTAGTAAAATAGCAATGGGAGATGAATACAGTTTGCCAGCTTGGAGAGTTCTACATAATAACAGTGTACAGTAGGAAGAAGGGTATATTTCCCTAAAACAGGCAGCTAAGTAAGTGGTTCTTTTAAATGGAATATTACCACAGCAGGACTAAGTTTTGTGATAAGGAGGAATTAAAATAAGTAGCACAGACACCATATTTGTTGAGTAACATTGCATAATAGAGTGTATTTAAATATACACAATAAATCAAGTAAAACAGAACAAATATCCTTGTAACGAATAGAAAGCATGTAGATCTTGTAATTATTGAATTGGAGAAGATGGAGATGGTTAAATGAGGAATGTACCTGGAAATGATAAATATCAGAATGATCTTCCTTCAGAGACAAAAATAGTGGCTATAATAATCAAGCATGATTATAAGTCTTATGAGGACACTTTGGATGAGAAATATGGACGATAAGTTAGACAAAAATAGAAATGCATGCCTTGATGCACTGGATATGCTATAATTATGAGTGGAATTTTCCTCAGTAAAGAAAAAAAACAGTTCTTGATTAGTGAATCATTTGAAAGCAAATTGTCACTTTTTCCCCATTCGTTTATATCTCAGTCCTGCAGCTGGATCTATGGAAGATGCATTGATTCTTTTTCTACTACATCTTTATTTTAATGGGAGAGTTCGTTTAAGTAGAAGATATATCAGCCTTAATGTCTAGTACATTTTATATCACAGCTCAAGAAATATACTTTATAAAGACAGAAGCATAAGCCTACTTTTTTGATCAAATTTATCAAAAGCCAACTTTTGTCTCACTGTAATTAAAAGCAGCCTGGAAAGTGAAAAAATAGTCCTACTTCTCACAAACAGAAGTCGTTACAGAAAAGTAAGAAGAGTTTATGGACCTAGTACTGTGCACACGTTAAAATGCAGGCACTATGAATAGCCCCAGTCATTTCTTATGTAGCTACTTCTGTAGCTACAACATAGCAAGTACAGTTTAAGAATCACAAAAACAGAGGACATATCTTTCATTGTTTTAAAGCAGCATAGTTCCATTTAGGTCAATAACGCTGTGAATGCTGTATCAGTTGAATTGAGAATTTGACATATTAAGGCAGAAAGGCAGTTTATTACAAAACTTCTGTTTACATGTGTTACCTTGCTCCACTGGGAGGAATTACTCAAACAGGGTGTTGATGGCACCTGAGGAGCCAGAGTGTCACATTGGATTAAATAGGCTACAAACTGATAACGAGTCCTTGAACCCAGGATGCTGGATCAGCAGTCATTTCTATGAAGTCAATGTTATGAGTAAAACTCAGGAACAATACTTCAGGATTGACTTGCATAGGCAGCATAGAGCAAGGGACAAGAGCCTCCTTCTTTCTAACTTAGAAGAATAAGAAGAGGTCAGAAAGGTTCCCTCTGGTCCAAATCCTGCAATGAGCAAAGGAAGGAAAGACTGCTGTGTCTGCACCAAACTTCCATCAGCCGGGATGAGTTTTTGTATACCCAGTGGTTTGTCAGCTGACAAAAAAAAAAAATGTAAAGAGTAACTATATGGGACAGAAGAAAGCAAGTTCAAAGTAAAGAAAGTGTTGTGTAACCAGATTTAAATAATTTGATAGTAAAAGACAAAGGGAATTTAATTTCACAGTGCAAAGTACACCACCTAGGGACAAACCAAAAGAAGAAGCTATATATTAAATAAGACATCCACACTGCCAAGTTGGTAAAAAGAACAAATGAGGTTCCCTGAAGGCAATTCCATGAAGTTATCTGCTCACACTGATAATATGAGAAGAAAAAAAATGGGTACAAAGATTCATTGCCCACACAAAACAAGTCAGAAAAGATGATGCAACTCTCAAGGCAGGATTATGTTATTGTTAAAACAAATTCTGGGTGAGTAAGATTTGTCTATCCTCACTCAAACTTCTGAAATTTTGAGGGACAAGCAGTCCAGACCTTCAGAGCTTTAGGTTTTCACAGTATCTCATGCAGTATGCCACACAAATCTGAACAGGGACCCCATAACTACTCACCACAAAAACAGGAGGAAGGAAAACTTTGAAAGCATCCACCCTTTCTCTCAATTATTTTCTGTGTCAGGAATGTGGCCTGAAAGACTGTGAATAGGACTACCCAGAAAGTCATTGTGTTTTACTTGTCAAAACAGCTTCAGAGGGAATGCAAATCAGACTTACTCTTTTACAGCAAGAATTCCACTGGAACTATAATTAAATATAGAAGCAGCAAAATAAATCTGTCACTGGTACCAGGAAAAACTCAAAAAACATAACAAAAATAACAACAACAATAAAAGAGGACATGAGTCTTCAACAATGGAACAGTCTTTAAATGGAGTGGGAAATGTTCCATTTGCGGTAAATTATAGCCCTGATAGAATACTGCACATTAAGTAACAACATTGAGAGGCTTCTATAACAGGCATACATTCTCCAGAAGTGCCTGGTACTACAGTGCTGCCAATCACATTGAGTGTCTCTGAGGCACTCTGGAAAATACGATTACAGGAACAGTCACTGCAGATTGCTTGTCCTGAAACCAAACCAAATGCATTCAAATAGCAATAATAGCCTTTATCTGCTGTGCTTGTCTTACAATTAACAGTCCAGGATAATGCATTCCACAAAGATCATAAGGGCACTGAGAAGTTTTGGCATATTGGTGTGAGGTTTTGGTGTTTTGTTGCTGGTTTTGTTTTAATTTATTTGATTTGGTTTTCTTCATGCATGTATTGCAGCTGCATCTGGAAGTATCATGACAGCTTATAACTACATTAGACTATCAGAGCAAAACATTCAAAAATAAAGAGTTCCATGCAGAGTTTATTTCAATGTCAGGGAGGTAATTCCTGTAAAAAGCATAATGAAAGAAGTTCCAAAAAAAAGTCACAATTTTTCTTCAAAAGTTTTCATATCATTAAAAGCTACAGGCTGTATTTTAATATTTGTCTCACTGCAGCCTAGGTTTCCCTTAAACTGCCAGTTTACAGTCACTCAAGGACTTGTTATTTCTAACCTGAAACCAAGTTCCTTAATCTTTTACTAAAAAGCATGCCTAATTTTATCCTCTAATTGTATTAACAGTGCTCTGCATAACAGAAGACAACTACGTAATACAGAGAGATTAAATTCACTCTATTAACTCAGCCATTGTCCACCAGAGAGAATATACATTATGTTGCACCAGAACATTGTAAAAGTCTATTCCATTAATCTGTATGTACTTGCGAGTATTTCTCTTATCTTATGAGATAATTTAAACCATTTTAACTCATTCCAAATTATCCCAGAGGCTAGCTGTACAAAAACTTGCATAAAATTGCCAGTTCACCACCAATGCCCATTCTCTACAAACCTTCTATCAAGGCCTCAAATGCAGCAATAGCACTTAAATGCTGTGACTAGCGTGACCTGGGACCTGCACCCACACAACTGCTGACCAAGGGCCAAGGGACCTTGGTATGGGACTGCGTCGGGTTCGGCTAGGGCACTGTCTTGCTTGTGCTGTGGTCACTCTTGGCTCCTGGCTCATCCTCCCCCATGGGACAGCCCACACCTCTGCTTCCAGACACAGGCTCTCCAAGCACAGCTTATCTCCTTGGGAAGAGTGAAGTGGGACAAGTACCCATCTAGTTGATCTCAATGGCCAACATGTCAATTAAAAGCTATTAACAGGATTCCCTCTTTTAGAGCTACAGCAATTTCCTTTCCCTAGAATTAAATATTTAAAAGTCTGCCTCCCATTCCAGTTTAACTTACCAGATTCCTGTCTCATCCTCCACTGAAAAACAATAAAGACAACAAGTGAGAAATAACTGAAATACAAGCAGAGAATGCAGTTAGTGACCAAGGCCTGGCAGAGACAGAGCTACATATCCAGTTCTCAAGAATGAAAACCAGTGTGTCTCTGCCAACTACAGCAATGATGAGGCATCATTAAGAGGGAACACTGTCCTTCGCTCACGCTCATCATGGCAGCACAACAATACTAATTAAATAAGAGTAAAATATCTGGGAAAGAAGTTAATGATTTAATGATTTCATGACAAGCGATAAGACAAAAAATCCACATTATTAGTTGAATTTAGTCCAAGTGTCAGGTAGAATGTTCTTTATCTCACAAGGACTTCCAGCAGTTTCATCAGACTCCAACTCTCAGGAATGTTAACAGAATGTATCGCTACGCTGTTTTCTGAACACACCGATGAAAATATTTTCTTTTACAGACCCATTAATACATAACTCCAGAGTATAAAGCAGTAACATTTAGAGAATTTAAGTGTTTTAATAAGAAAAAAAAATGGAGAATGAGACAAAGATCTCAGTACAGGATTAAACCCATCTTTAAAAAAGGAAGGAAAGATGAAAGCACTATCAGTATGTAACTGTGTATTTTCTATCTTCCTTCTTACCACATTCAGTACCTAAGCTACTTTGTAACATCTTATTGTTACTCAAGTGGCCATCAAATTGTGTTCCTGAATTTAAAAAATTCGTTTATTTTATATTATCCCCAACCATGAAAAAGTAGCTACTGAAATGTGATACATAGACTGAGCCTCCAGAGACCCTGACACAGCTTTCCCTCTGACATTGTACTCTCCCAGTCATTTGACTGCCACGGTAATTCTGAAGGTCTATACAATTAAAATATCAATATCACTTCTTTCCTGCTAATTATTTTACTACAAAAATAAAGTTGAGGAAATCAGCCACTGTTTGGGATGCTTTACTGTTCAGACATTGCAGAACATATACTACTCTGCAGGATTGTGATGGTAAGAAATACAGAGCTTAAGACATTATCTTTCATTCCAACACAGAATGCTCGAATTTGGTAATTAGTGTTTAAATAAGTACTTCTTCTTTCAAGTATGTTTTTTTTTCCTCTAGTTCACCACTCAGGACATAATTTGGTTTTCTGTGATGTAGCCACAACGGAAATGGTAAAAGTGACAGAAATACAACTTTTGCACATAGCTAAGGGGCGGGGAGGGTTAAAAACAGGCTATCAGAGAGCAAACCCACTTCTAGAAATTAGTATCTGCTTTCCTGGAGACTTCTTTCACCAGATATCAACTAATTTTATTTACTTTTGTTCCTTAGTATGAAAGTTTCTTCCACTGCAATTTCCCCTTTCAGATACATTTAGAAAAAGAAATCCAGTATTCAACAGAAAGCAAGCTAATTGCTTGATAATGACCTTCTAAATGCCCAGATTAACCTTAATGGCTTTAAATGGAATTTTAATGAGTTATTCTGAGTATAACTGATTATTTGCTATTTACACGCATAGACATGGACAGAATATTTTTGATTAAATTAAATTTTAGCATAAGATGTTGTTTTAAGCTGTATTCTTTGCACAGAGATATACCATAGAATAGGCACACATATGTATATATTCATTTACACTTGTGCTCTGGCTTGATAAGCCTGTCTAATGGCATGGTATGAAACAAGGGATCCATATTCAAGTCCATGCCTGCCTGTCTCCAAGTAATCAAGAAAACTGCTCTGAATCAAGAACAATAGAGACTTAAAACTAAATCTCCAAATTTCATGTTAGGGTTCTACATGTGCTATGCGTACTTCCCAAAATCAAAAAAAAAACCCTGTAATTCTGACTTTGACAAGCCAATTTCAGGCAAATGGTCAAAATATTCTATACTGTCCTGGTAAGAAAAAGAGAAAGCTTGAAACACTAGAAGTTCCTGAAAAACAGGTATATGAAATGGATTTGCACAAGTGCCTTACGATGCAAAAAATCTGCTGTATCTTCTTGACTAAGGAGGTTAGTTAGCCACACTAGTCAAAGTCCTAATTTATTTAGCCTCTCAGTCAATTGACAAGGTGAACACATGTTTTTTTGCTTTGCTTTTGATGCAGTTTTGTTTTTTTTTTAAAGGGGTAGTCAAGCAATGCTTCTTTTGCTACTCTTAATTCTAATCTCTGCAACTCCTAGGGTATAAAGATGGAGACAAGAGAATACTACTAACATTTACAAATGATATAGAGGATAAAAACAGAGAGCATTAAAAGTCATCTTGCAAGCCTGGGAAGGAGCTGAAGAACAGCAGATGTTTTGAAAAACTGCCTTCCTTCACCGGTCCCTAAAAACAACTCTGATATGTGCTATAGTATAGCATAAACTTGGATAGAAGTACTAGTACACTTGAATTGGAGCTCAAAATTATATACCTTCCAGAATAAACTGTCAAATGAACTTAACCTACCTCCATTTCAGCTACTCTAAAGCTACATTTCAAAATGCTTTAAATATAGTTGCATGAACCTGCCACCTAGCTATCACAGAACTTCAGGATGTAATACCAAAAAAATTTCAGATAATCATCAAGTTCTGCTCTCTTGGTCTTAAATCGGATTAATTCACTCATTTTTATTGTGCCTATCTCATTAGAAAAGTATATCTCATGTTGCATGACATACGCCATCTGAGATCTTCACATACAAACACTGAAATATATGAAATGTACTTAAAATATCCATGACAAAGTAACTTTTTCCCATTTGTTTCCTACATGATAAAATAAATGTTCTAATAAAAAACAAGTAAGGTTAAGAGTCAATTTAAACAGGTTCTTTATAATAAATGTCAGTAGAACTCCTCCAAGTAGCAGCACTTGCTACTACGTTACTCTATCATACTTCTTAGACCTCAGAAGTTCACTGGATAAATGTGTGTACAGAAATTTTTCTTCTTTTCAAGTAATTAAAAAGGCTGCACAACATTCTTGCCTTTGCCTCACTAACAAGTCCGTGATCTACATTTTTCACACAGCAGAACTGAAGCAGACAGAAGACTTGAAACATAAATCACCATCATTAATGGGTTTTGCCAAACAAATATAGAAACTCAATTGTGAGGAGTTTGTCAAGGAGTGACGCATTTATCATTTCAGCACATCATAACCCTCTTGTGGGTGAAGTCTTGTGACAAACAATATGGCACACCCAAACAATAAAACATCCGCTCTTCACTGAACAAGTACACACTTCTTGTCACCTTGGTAAGCTGCAATCATTTTGTATTTCTATGATAAAAGGAAGCAGAAAATCAGTGTAGCGTAAATAGAAAAAACGTCCATGTGCATTATGTGCTTACAAGCGGAAAAGGGAAAGTTAGTTGACCCCTGGGATTAGAAACAAACTGCCTTATTTCACACTCATCTCCTTCCAACTTCTCATTTTACCCACATACTTGGATTTCTCAGTATTATGCATTCAGAGAATAGTGGTCAACAGCTCAATGTCCAGATGGAGACCCAAGACCAAGTAGTGTCCCTCAGGAGTCCGTACTGGGACCAGTGCTGCTTAATATTTTCATTAATGATATTGACAGAGGGATCAAGTGCACCCTCAGCAACTTTGTAGACGGCACCAAGCTGAGTGGGGCAGTTGTCACACCAGAAGGCCTAGATAAGCCGGAGAAGTGGGCTGTATGAACCTCATGAGGTTCAACAAGACCAAGTGCAAGGTCCTATACCTGGGTCAGGGCAACCCCTGGTATCAATACAGGATGGGGGACAATGTGATTGAGAGCTGCCCTGCTGAGAAGGACTCGGGGGTACTGATTGATGAGAATTTCAATATGAGCCAGCAATGTGCACTTGCAGCCCAGAAGGCCAACTGTGTCCTGGGCTGTATCAAAAGAAGGTGATTCTTCCCCTCTGCTCCGCTGTTGTGAGACCCCACCTGAAGTATTGTGTCCAGTTCTGAAACACTCAACATAAGAAGGATATGGAACTGTTGGAGCGAGACCAGAGGAGGGCTACAAAGGTGATCAGAGTGCTGGAGCACTTCCACTATGAGGACAAGCTGAAAGAGTTGGGGTTGTTCAGCCTGGAAAAAGAGAAGGCTCCAGGGGTACCTCACAGCAGAATATGAATCAGTGAGCCCTGGCAGCCAAAAGAGCCAAGCATGTCCTGGGGTGCATCAAGCACAGCACAGCTATCTTGTGAGGGAGCCAACTGCCCCACTCTACGCAGAAGTGGCGTGGCCTCATCTCCAGTACTGTGTGAGGTTTGGGCCATTTCAATATGAGGACTTCAAACTATCACAGCATGTCCAGAAGAGGGTGACCAAGATAGTGAAAAGTCTCAAGGACAAAACTTACAAGAAGCAGTTGAGGTCACTTGGTTTGTTCAGTTTAGAGAACAGGAGGCTGAGGGGTACCTTCACCACAGTCTACAACTTCAATGTGGGCAGCAGATAGGGAGGTGCTGATCTTCTCTTTCTGGTGACCAGTGACAGGACAAAAGGAAGTCAAATGAATCTGTATCAGGGAAAGTTCAGATTGGTCATGAGGAAAAAGCTCTCCACCAAGAGGATGGTTGGTCACTGGAAGAGGTTCCCCAGGGAAGTGGCCATGGCATCAAGCCTGCTAGAGTTCAGAGAGCATCTGGACAACACTTAGTCAAGTGATTCATTTTTAAGTAGTCCTGCAAGGAGCAGGGATTTAGAATAATGATCCCTATGGCTCCCTTTCAGCTTAAGATATTCTATGATTCCTCCTCAAATATTTGACTCTTCCTATGTCTATTTTTTGGAAGATGGACACCTTACTGTAATTTAGAACATGAAAACTCCCATTGCCCGATTTTCCTCCTGAAAGATGCTCATAGAAATTGCAAGCTATGGGAAGAAGGTGGAAATACAGCAATTGCTCAGAATAGCAAAAGAAAAAAAAAAAGATGCCTTAGGATTTTATCAGTAAAATTACTTGATGCATTACCATTCTCAATAACTATATGCACGCACCAAACGATCACCTACACAGTATGGTAGTGTCTCAAAAAAAAGAATTAGTGATAGGAAAGTAGAAAGCCACAGGCATTTTGACAGAAACTCCTTAATCTTAAAGCATGAGCAAAAAGAACTGACACAGCAAGAAAAATAAATGCAGCATGATTCTTAGCCTTACTAAGCACCATTTGCCTATGTCATCCAGTATACTCTTAGTAAGCATTTAATAATGCTATTCCAAAATGGAATTTTCACAAAAGAGTTCTTACTGTCCTGGACGGAAGTGGGATAAATGTCAATTTGTTTGAAGGAAAAGAAAGCTGTAAACTGCAACTGTCAGTTAAGTTCCTTTCACTATATATCAATAGTACTGCATTTAAATAGGTCAATCAATGGTAAGTGGAATATCACAAACTAAGTAGATGGGAAAAATAAAATTCTGGAGTCAAAACACAAGGTATTATTTGCCATGCTTCGGAACTGACTAGTCAGATTGCAATGTATCACAACTGGAATGTATCTCATCTTCGATAAATAAGTTGGGAGAACATGCAAAATGAAAATATATGAAGTAACCCACTCCTTATGCAAGGTTTCCTTGTAATTGTCAGAGTTCACAGCTGTACATAGCCACCCAGAAATGATCATACTCTAACACAGCTAACCTCAAATACAATTTTAACTACTGTAGATTATTTCGGTTTTTTAAATATAAATAGATTCAATATAAATTGAGCAGATTTGTCCCCCATTACATTAAACAAAAAAAAATTGCTTAATTGCTTTCTACGTTCTTAAAACGAGGCAAGCGTATTTTAAAAAAAAACCTTGTGGAGTACAAGTGGTGAGCAGAGGAGGAGGACACAGCTAGCCTAAGTCCAATGAGAACCCAGATTCTCACTTGCATAGAACCTGTGTTTTTATTACAACTGATACATCCTGATATACTTACCCTTCAGCAGGACTGATTTTGAGGCTGTAACACTCAGAATATATTAGAAGTAGAGCTATTCTTTAGACAAACATGTATATTAACAGCAATACAAATAACTGACTAGGCCTTCTAGTTTCCTTTTCAACAAAGGGACAGAAAAAAACCCAAGCTTATTCCATTTAAAATTATTTCAAACAGAGCATATACTATAACCTGAAATCAAAAACTTGGATACTTCATACACTCAAAAAAACTGTAATTCTTCTGCATCAATTTTTGTAGAACACTGCTACTTGCCACAGAGTTCCCATACAGCGAGCAGCAGTACAGAATGCTATTAATATCACTTCCAATTTCATGTTTAATCTAGGAAATCTTCATTTAAATTTTCTTGTCATCATAGGTTTAGAAATTCAACATTAATTGGGGGGGGGGAATTTGTATTTAAATTAAGCATAACTTTGGCAACTTTATGGGGAGTTTGTTGTTTGGTTTTTTTTTGAACTAAAAACACATTAGTATCTTCTCACAATTTCAACATATCAGTCTGTGAGAAAGGGCATTTGAAAATCAGGACATGGCAAAGAAAAACAATTCAAGAGTAGCTGCAGAAGATTTCACACTAAGTAAGAATAACTAAAATGTTAGAAGAGTAAAGTGATATATACAATAAAAAGCCTGCATACAGATGCTGCAATAGGTTCTTTTTTGTGTTTGGCCTCAAATCTAAGTCCACAACCTTAAGAGAAGTTGTCACATGCCCTATAGAGGGCTCAAGAAGAACAGAACAAACTTAAGTCAGCAGGAAAAGTGGCATTAACAAAAGCTAGTACAGGCAAAACCATTTTTATAGAAAAGAGTATGCTTCGAAATATCTTTTTCAAGTTTGATGAAAAGCATTTTCATTCACTAAAGATCCATATCCTAGATTTATACCTAAAAAAGGTATAAATTCATTAAAGAGCTGACTGGCACCTGTTCTACTCCTGCAAAACACAACTTGAGGGAAAAAAGTTTCTGTTATTCATGGAAGAGCCCAGCAGCCACTTAAAAAATAAAACATCACTTTGTTTTTTTCCTTAAAATGGGGAAACTCAAATTCACGTCTTTCATTTTCCCAGAGAACATATTAACAAGCAAGCTGAAACCTATATTACTGAAGATGCACTACTGTAAGGAAAATAATTCAAGACTTCTTGGGCCAAGTAGAAGGATCACATGAGAGAGTGCAACTCAGCGTCTCATTAATGATTCTTACATTTGCTATGATTGATAGAAACTTTACTAGAAGATAGAATAAAACCTGAAGGTATTCCTTTTCTCAGACAGATGCTCTATTGAGTGGAATACAATACTATGACACATTTTCTTGATGGCATAAATACTATTTCGTATGACTTGATGACTGCTCATCACATACTTATACAAAAGAAAAATGATTCCTTTAGTTTCTAATGTTCAACTAGTTAAAACTGAGAAAGTTTTAATCATACTATGGAACTATCAATTACAAAAGCAAAACAAAAACAGACTCTACAGGTCACTGGAAAGGACTTGCAAGCATTTTCAGAGCTACAACACAAAAACATAAATTTAACAAAAGTTATGCCCTTAAATGCCTGATTTTTAGGAGCAGAAATAAGATTCAGGCTTTTACTCTAAGACAGTAGACATGTATAAACAGAAGACAGTCACAGAAAGACAAAAAGCACAAAATCCAGAAAGGTTCAATATATTCAGACAACAGGTTTGGATTGAAGGTCAATTAAGTCCTATATCGTTTAGCAGGAACAGAGACAGGTCAGTCAGGAAACACGTAAATTACATTTCTGCCTTCTGTAGTCTCATTTTCAACATGCAATGCTACAAGGAAACATGTGTGGCATTTTCCCACACGTCTACCCATTAAACACAATCCTTTCCAATGTAAAGTAACCAGAGAGAAAGATGGTACCAAATCAACATCCTCAAGTTCTAACATATCTCATTTCTGCTTCCATACTGCAACTCCAGGCCTGAAATCATTCCACAATATTTGTTATCATCCACATGATAATAGTATTCTTTCTCTGCTATGACAATGAAAAATATCTCGAGGATAACTTTTTGGAACATACAAAATAACCCCACATCTGACAATTGTGGCAACTACTCTACATGGAAAGAAGATTGAACTATTCTGTCAACTTTTCACAGCTGGCAGCTCCAATACATCACTTCCTCACTTGTGGAATACATACCTGATTGCAAACCAGAGAACTTCATGCACCATACAAACAGCAGTGTAAGATCATTGTTTGACATTGGACCACACACAAACCTCTCAGAGAGGAAATGCAACAGGAAGTTAATTTAAAACTCTCCCCCAATTAAGTGTTCTTACCTCAGATAATTAGATAACTGCCTGGTAGTAAAGATGTGCATGAGGATAATCATACAAATTGGACTAACAAGGAGACAAATACTGTCATTGTTTAATGGGAAGTTACTTCAAAACCAGCTGTTATTTCTGAAAAATCTGTTTAAAAAAATGGTGCAGTGATACCATTAAATTAAAGGAAAATATTTGGCATTAAATATACACAAACCTTGCATGTCACAATAACTTTCTTGATAAATAATGGAATAAATCTGAGTCAAGCTCAATCTACTGCTTCTCAGGAACTAATTAGTAGTTGGTGATAGCCTGCTGGCACTAGGAAGCTGATTAAAATTCCCCAGAAACAAACAGGGCTGGGTTGGGGGAGGAGAGGGATATTTCCCTTTTGCTTTACCCTCAAATAGCATAAAAGGAATTAAATAATTAACTATTTATACCTGCAGTACAAACTGCAGCTCTATTTCTTTTATTAATCTGCAATGACTGTGATATTGAATGTGTTTGAGGTATTTTCATTTCTTGACATACATTCAGTTCAGTTCTGAATTTTTTGCCTGGTTGGATGACAGAAATAGAAATCTTACAGTACAATTAAATATTTTATTACCATTGTTTAATTAAACAAATACTGGATTAACTTGTCAAAGCAGATTTTACTGGCATGCTGGAACAGAATTTTCATATTTCTTCATGAATGTAATCTGTGCCAGAGCACTGTTCTGATTAGCATAATTACTTTAAATGGTACTGGCTGTATTTAGGAGAGAGAAATGGACAATTACTGAGTATTCTATGGAAACCAGCTCCTTTAATTTCCCTAATAAAGTTCATATTAACCATTTTCCTCCTTTTTCAACTGAATAACAGGTTCATTTAAAAATTCTAAACTCAAGTTCAGGTCAAACTTAAATTCCATATCAAAAGAAGGCCCTGCAATGTGATGTAAGCCCCAGTGTTTTATTTAGTGGACACAGCAAGAGACAGATTTGGAAGTAATCTTTCAAAAATTTAGATATCTGTATTGCAAAATTTTCCTTATGCTACTATCCAGGAACCTTGTAAAATGTGTGTTATTATGAATAGTTGATGTCCAATATAAATCCCTACCACAGTAGAAAGATCAGACGAGCAGGAAGAGGTGAAGTTTTACTTGTATCTCTGTTGGTTTCCATATGGTGAGAAACAGAGATCTATGCACGTACATGCAGATGAAGTATGGAGAAAAAGCTGATCTGTTGAGTCTGCTGCAAAAAAAGCATGGGGGGAGGGGAGGTGTCCAATCATTTTTTAGGTTAATATTCTGAAGCACTAGATTAAATCACTGTGACAGAGCTGGGAGGAGTCAATGACCACGGTACACTCCATCAAGCATATTACTGACCTCCAGGGAGGTAGGTGTTCAGTACTATCACTGAAATTCCTAAGGCTGCTGAGATTCTGTTTTAGTTTAAATATTTGCCTTTATTTGGAACAGATATCCCTCTGCTTGTACGAACTTTAAATTTAGATACAGCATACTATGTGTCCTTTAATTTGTCCCATGTAATTTCTTGCTTGTTCAAGGCCAGGTTGGATGGGGTCTTGAGAAGCCTGGTCTGGTGGGAGGTGTCCCTGCCTATGTCAGGGGGGTGGAACTGGATGATCTTTAAGGTCCCTTCCAACCCAAATCATTCTATGATTCTATGATGTTTCTTAAGCATTGGATTTTAATGTGAGTATATGTAAGGCTGTATTTACAATGCTAAGACTCAGAAGAAATATTCAAAATTCATATACAGCAACTGAAAAAATAGCATAGATCCTTCTGGTTAGAGTAGTAGCCTGTAAGAAGATTGATACCTTTTATATAAATACATATCTGAACGTTACAGAATTTTACAGTTGAAATTGGAATGCATGCATCTGACAGTTCTAAGCTGGGTTAGGAGGACATCATGTGGCAGAATAACATATGAACAGATCCTGTAACTTTCCCGCATTCAAAAAAAACCATACAAGGTACAGCTGCCACTGCTTGCAGGCAAAAGTATTAAATACTGTTGACCAACTGCGAATGAGAAGCAATGTCCAACATTTGATATTAGGACAAAAGAGAGGATTATTAAGATGATCTGCAATTCTGTTACAAAGGTGTGGATGAACAATTGGACTCAGAGCAGGTTTCCACAGTTACTAAGCCATAAGCAGCCATTTTAAAATTTTAGAAGTACACAGTCCCATTTACATGACTGAATTTCACTACTTTATGCACTTACATCAAACTGTCTTTGCCAGAGCCCTGCAAAAAAAAAGAAATTCATGCATCTGTGACCTGAAAGCATCAATAAAGAACTCAAAGGAATTCATGAAAGACCCCCATCCTACCTCATCCATAAAATTTCCCCCAAACAAGTCCATGATTACTAGCACATGAAACAAAAAAATATCTAGTGCTAGATAGGTATTTCTGGAATTATGTGGTTTAGGTTGCATTTCTCTAAAAAAAAAAATCATATTATTTCCCTTGTCAGAGGCTACTAATAAATCCTTAGAATATCAGATGAAGATGGAATCTACTTAAACCTTAATTTTAAAAATTAAAAAGCAAGAAATGCACTGTAGCTATAATATTAGTTATAAATTAATTAATCAATTCAGATTGTTACAGTATCAGTCTAGGAAATCAGACAGAACTGGAAGAACAGAGAACAATTCAATAGCTTGGCTATGGATGGACAATTGTCTACATGTTTAGAATTTCATTTTAGATAATCACTGAAGAAAATGGAAGTTCTGAATAATTTAAAAAAAAAAATGGAAACCAGAAATTCTAAAGCAATTTTTCTCTTTCCTTTTTCTGGTCAGAAGACATAGGGTCGGTGTATGCTGTTTCCTTTCACGAAAACATAGAATCATTCTTAAAGTATTTTTTTTTCACGGAATTAGAAAAACATTAACATTACTTTTCATTGTATCCTAAAATTAAATCCTCCCTATGGATGAAAAACATTCTGTAATGCTGACTTTAAACACACAATTGAGATGTCCCGGAATATTTCTGTTTACAAGCTTGTGTAATTAGTCTCAGCCTGTAATACTCAGAAAAGTCAAGCATTTTTTCCCCTGCTATAATACCATTTAGTAGCCTTGGATCTTCCACCCTACTCCTCCATTCTTTACAGAACACATATTGATAAAATACTAGCTTCAGCATTCCCATAACTCATCTCAGTGAGCAATCTTAGACATATCTTAAACAAAGCTTTAAACAAACCTCCCCAGAAGAGTTGTGACAACCCAAGAAAATGCACGATCGAGACTGCAAGATCCTTCCAAGCACAGGCTGACTGGTCATGAAGGCTGGGCAAAGAAATCGGGTTTCTAAACAGTGGAGTTCCAGAACAATATTCTAGCAGAAGTAATTCAAAAGAAACAAACACCTACACATCGTATTTTCATGTGTATATCCTGCATTTTACCAGTTGGAAAAAAAGCTTACTTAGCAATAATGATGTTAGAGGAGGGGGAAGTTTATTATGATGAGAGGCCTCCTCTGTTAGCAGTGACAAGAGTTGAGGCCTTTGAAGTTCATGAACTGCATTTTTAAAATTATGTAGGCTATCTCAGTGCAGATGAGGTGGATGAAAAAGTTGTTTCAAGATAAGAGGTTGGTTGTTTTTAATGGAATTTATGAGATGTGATGCCTGCTGCAGCAGAGAGGTGGATTCTGTGACCCAAACAGTTACTTCCAATCTCACATTCCCATTCTGGAGGCAGAGATTGGGAAAGTATTGGGAAAGTAACAGTGGCAACTTACATCAAGGCCCTAGTTATTCACTGCCTTGGTCAGAATCAAAATTAAATACAAAAGAAAACAAACGTGCTTTTCAGGTTACCCTGACAGTGAAAAAAAGGCAAACTGTATGGCTAAAATCACACCATATGAAAAGGATCACAGAGTCACCAAGTGGCTACATTAAGTAAAACTCATAACTGACTCCAAAACAAAACAAAACAAAACAACTTTTGTTCTTCCCTCATCAACCCTGCTGTTGAGTAGTCAACAGCATGAAGTTGTTCTTCTGTCATACTCACCCAATATCTTCTATTTTATCTGCTTTTGTTTTCCCTAGGCAAATACATCAATAGACACAACATTAAAAAGAAAAAAAGAATCCATATCAATGAAAGCACATTGATGTTGCTTATACTTGAGCAACACATCCCTCCAGATGTATTCAAGTGAAGCCACAGAAGGACTACAGAGACTGTACTATCAGAGCATTATTATTCTCAGTGAATGGGGCGAGGGATCCTTACAAAAGGATATACTGTTTTTAGAACTCTGAAGGAACACTTCCCAAGGTCTATCTATCAAACACACCCTGTGAGGGCCAGAAATCTCTGCATGCCAGCAAGGGAGCTAACACAATGGAATTTCTATCTCACTTGCTCTCATCAGACCTGTCTGGTAAAGTCAGTAGGATAAAATGCAAAAAGTAGGAATGAAAATTTCTTCAGCCACAGTGCACAGACAGCAAGGAAAAGGCTTCTATCTGCCAGCATCCAAAATAACCCAAGGTCAGATTTCCTGGAACTCAGCTGCAGAGGGCATGCCCCTGTGCCATTCTCATATCTCCATATTCTCTCCAGGCTACTGATTTACATCTCCCACCTGCTGGGTAATCATACACCATCAGTAAGATTTGTTCACATTGTCACACAGATTGCTGTTATTAATCTCTGGATTGTTTAAATTCAAAATCTCAGGTGACTACCCTCCAATATAGTTCCAAATGTAATCTGAAGGAGTTTCTAGTTCCCTGAAACAGAATTATACAGCCTTTCTTGGCACGTGGTTTTAAAGAATCTTCCATCTCCTCTTGTTGCCTTTCAGCAGTCAGATGAAAAATTTCTTGAGCATCTGGGATGACACGTATTTGGGGTTTTACACTTAGTCAAAAAAAATATTTATCCAACAGATGGAAACATGATAAACTAGTCTCTAAAGTAAGCATGTCTTTTGAAAATCTCATGCCTGAGTCAACATCCATAGTTGGCAGTAGACTACTATAATTTCAAAAGTGTCATTGTACACAACTGAGAAAATGTCAGAATCAATCCTCCTTCTTTTTAACACTGAAAAAAAGTATTTATAACCTAAGAAATATATGATTAATCTGAGTAATTGAGAAAAAAACAATACCCTAGTGGAGCTATTTATACACAGGATGAGTCAAAATTATATTTGCATTACTTACTTCAACAAATTAATCCAATTTTTGCAAAAATCCTCAATAAGACCTGATCTACAATTAAAAATTTTTGCCATCTTTGTCAGGCTGGCTAAAACGATGACAAAAAAGAATCACAATGCTACTCAGTACCTTTATACAGACATGCTGTATTTGAGAAAAGAAATTTGGTTTTGAGCTTGTTTTATTAGACTCTAGAGGCAAAATAATTATCTAAGTTGTTTTTAAGCAAGTGGGGATTGCAAGCATAAGCAAAGAAAATTATTGTAGGAAATGACTGCTTATCAATTATCTGGATGAGGGGATTGAGTGCACCCTCAGTACATTTGCAGATAACACCAAATTGGGTGGCAGTATTGATCTGTTTGAAGATAGGAAGGCTCTACAGCGCGATCTGGACAGGCTGGATAAATGGCCCCAGACAAATTGTATGAGGTTTAACAAGGCCAAGTGCCAAGCCCTGCATTTTGGTCACAATAACCCCATGCAATGGCTACAGGCTTGGGGAACAGTGGCTGGAAACTTGCCTGGCAGAAAAGGACCTAGAGGTGTTGGTTAATAGCCAGCTGAATAGGAGCCAGCAGTGCGTCCATGTGGCCAAGAAGGCCAACAGCATCCTGGCTTGTCTCAGAAATAGTGAGGCCAGCAGAAGCAGGGAACCAATCACACCCCTGTACTCAGGACTGGTGAGGTCACACCTCGATTCCCGTGTTCAGTTTTGGGCCCCTCACTACAACGAAGACATTGAGGTGCTGGAGCATGTCTAGAGAAGGGCAACGAAGCTGGTGAAGGATCTGGAGCACAATTCTTATGAGGAGCAGCTGGGTAAGTGGGGTTATTCAGTCTGGAGAAAGGGGGCTCAGGGAAACCTCATCTCCCTCTACAACTACCTGGAAGGAGATTGTAGTAAGGCAAGTGTTGGTCTCTTCTGCTAGTAACTAGTGACCAGACAAGAGCAAATGGCCTTAAGCTGCGCTGGAGGAGGTTCAGTTTGGATATTAGTGGGTAAGTAGTGGTGAAGCATTGGATATTCCAACTGCCCAGTGCAGTCACCATTCCTGGGGGTGTTAACAAAAACTTGTAGACATGGCATGTCGGGACAGCGTTTAGTAGGCAAGGTGGTTGTCGGCCTGAAAGTTGGACTTGATGATCTTACAGGTCTTTTTGAACCTTAATGATTCTATGATTCTATGAAGCAAACTGTACACTGGACCTAATTAAACAACACATTTAACATTGGTCATCTTTGATATTTAGTTCCAGATTTGAACATGGCAGACAGAATTGTTATCTAACTAGTAAGAGACAGTAGAGCTCTGTTTGTATTAGCAGGTGCAAATATTATCCTGATTTCCTTTCTTCCATTGCAAACTGTGGCCTCAAGAGTTACAGAGGACTGAAAAACCTGGGCATACAGAGAAGATAAACTCTTTCCTAACAAAAAATGAGTAACCCCAGCATTTTGGTTGTACAACATATCACAAGCCACAGGAAAAAAAAAATGTGACATTTCATCCTGAAGATCCTTTTGTCAGCAATTATTCACGGAGGCAAAGCTCAAGAAAAATTGCTTTCTGCCTCCTCAGTGATAACATTTATGCATGTCATAGATCAGATTGCAAGAATACCTTTAAAGATTTTGTTCTACTTCAAGGGGAATTTGCAGATTATCTGTACATAATACATTAACCAAATCCATACGTATATTGTGCAGGACCTTCAGCTTGGCAGAGATCAAATATCACCTTGAAGAAAAAAATTAAGCACAAAATATTGTATTTTATTACTGAGGAAAAAAAGCAAGGTATTTTCTACATGAGTTCTGCAATCATCAGAATATATACTTTTAAGATTGTAGGATACAGTCATTCTTTCAAGGTTAGAACAAAACAGTTCAGGGGTAAGTGAAATTAGGATTTTAAAATGTACTAGTCTTTTATGAAAAAGTTGATTTCCAAAAATATTGAGTCATTTCCTTAACTACTCAAAATCCTGAACTTTCAGTGATCTTGACAGTTCAGTACTTCTGAAAACTCCAAAAACATTTCCCTTAGACCCCTCAAAATTACTAATTACTTCCAGAAGTGGGTTGGGTTTTTTTATTTGTCCAAGCACACACAGTAGAACAATTATCAAATGTGTTCTCATCTGCAACAACTTTACCTGGCCTTAACTAGTACACATTTGTCACATCTATCATAAGACTTCAAGTGTCCAGGATACAGCCATCAATGTGCTTTAGAGTAGCATATACATCTGCACAGGAACTAAGCATATTGTATCACATGTAAATCACGTTTAGAAATGCACCTGAACATATCTAAAAATCTTCTATTCAATTACAATCACACAAATTTCAATAACCAAAAAACTTTTGGGTTTAAGCTTTTTCTTTCTGTAACTCACTTGATATTGCCTACTTTTCAGATAAAACAATTCACCCCAGGCAATTTAAATTCTGATGCATTTCCTATTTTTAAAATGTTTTAGTTTGCTGATTTAGTATGTTTTCTTTTTTTAACATATACACGTTTTGTGATGATTTCTGCTTTTACTTGTAATTATACAATTATATTCCAATTGTATTTGAAGTTAAATACATTTCATGAAACTAAATAATGAGATCACAACCCTATGGAACTAGTGAAGTTACGCTCAAGCACAAGTAATTCTTTCCCAGGAAAATCTCTCTGAGTTCTACAGTACTGCTCAGTGAAAAATTTTCATAAGGGTCAGTATGTGTGGGGTCAGACCTTAGTACATAGCGTCATACTTCCCTCTTTCCTGCTTTCTCAGAAACGGTGCTTTTAACCTGCATATTATACTTATTCTTTGCTCGTAAATTATTACATCACAAAGAAATTGTTCTTCTCTTACATCTGGATACAAAATTTTAATTAAAGTAATCTCTAATTTCACCATCAGACACACTGAGGAACTCTCACAGGTGTCACATATACTTCAGCAGAACTAACCACCTTTACAATGCTGCTAATAGATGTTTCAGCCTTAAACATGTATTGAGAGGCACCATTCCTCAAGAGTTCAGAATAAACATATTTTTAAGTTTCATTTTAATCAATAACAATGAACAAAGATTACACGGGCAAAAAAACTTGTGTAGTTATTTGTTCTCACAAGATGCAAATAAGACAGGCCTGACCTTCTCTGTTGCAGCTGCTCTATGAAAGGTTGGAGGAGGGAAATGACATTTTGTTTTTTGTTTGTTTTTTTTAACCATAGTTGCTTAGCTGCTGAATACGCACGAACATGCAGAAAAATCCAGAAAATCAGACTGGGAGTTGAAGAGAATACAAAGACCTGCAGGGAATTAATTAATTCCTACATACGCCATAGCCTTTTTTTTCAAAAAACAACCCTGACTGACCAAGTAGCACTTAATAATCA
Organism: Tapera naevia; assembly: GCA_033556795.1. Lineage (NCBI taxonomy): Eukaryota > Metazoa > Chordata > Aves > Cuculiformes > Neomorphidae > Tapera > Tapera naevia. The sequence goes on from JAUMJJ010000048.1 coordinate 7,558,497, forward strand.
AGCAATGTCTAGAATTACTCAGCCTCTAAATATGATTAAATAGTAGACATTCACAGTAAGATATCAAGGCTCAAATGTTTGGGGACCAGAGACTTTTCCGATGTGCTGTGCTAGGCTATACTCTTCTTTCCCAAATAAGAGTCTGAGGAAATTAAAAACCCTCCAACTTAAACAAATGAAACACTGCTCACCAGCTGATCTTAAAATCAGCAGTATGATGAAGGAAATTCCCAACTCCAGGATTTCTGCTGAGTTCTGAAGAAGCCATTGGTTCTTTTAGCCCACCCCCTCAATATGTTACAGCTCCTAGTCCCTGCTAGCTCTCTGCTAGCCTTTCATAGTCTGCAACCATGGTTTGCCAAAACCTGCTTAAGATTGTACTCTGGAAAAACTCGTACTGACCAGCAGACCTGCTAACATGCTGAAGGAATGTGGGACATATGTGGGACACCAATATACAGTGGTTCAGAAAAGGTGAGAAACAGTTTCAGTTTAAAGAATGATCATTTTACACACATTTTTCAAAACACAATTTTTTAGTTATGGATTGACTTCCTTTATATAAAGCCAACAGTACTCATATTTAAAGCTATATCAATACTGCAGCTATCGTGCTAAGGCTTGTAAAAGCTTTGGTAGCAAATTTCTATATGGCTCATTATCTCCACTCACTTGATCAGTTACCTATTTTTAGCAAAGTCTGCAGGAAAAAAAATGGCCTCTGTATTTTTGTTTTTACTAATGTGATATATATTATGTTACTAGTTTCCATTGAGAGCCATACCAAACCTAAGTGCAATAAAGCACTGTGCATTCAGTTATTTAAATAGAGTTTGAACACCAAGATATAGGGTTCAATTCCATTGTGCTTTAGTATTCCATTATTAGGCTATCTCATGAAAATGAATGTACTCATTGCTCAGAGCAAGTCCTGCTTCATCTGAATAAGACTGCAGAATCAGCCTCTTTGTATCATCTTTTCTCGTGGGCTTCTGTGCTAGAGCTCCTGTAAACAACCGCAGTCTCAGAAGGCAAGCCTTGGCAAGAAATCCATGATTTTAATATCACAAGTGTTTAAATTACATAACCTTCTTCAGTTCCACCGTTATTACAGAACTATCATATTTCTCTGTATTCATTGCTGTAGTATTTTACAATAATGACTCAGAAGAATAAAGGTAGCAATAATTTGTATCGTCTGCAACGAATGCTACAGAATTAAGTGGTGTACTGGATTTCATGCAGGGTCTTAAATTTATCAGTTTCGAGATTATGGAGAATAAAAAAAACTTGAAAGAAGGGGAAGTTCTTTTAGTTGTAGCATTATAAAAAGGTAAATACTGAAGACTTTAAAATAGCAAAATCACATGTATAGGGTCATCACTTACCAGATTAGTCCATTGTTACTAACCTAACAACTAGCTCCATTGTGAACACCTTTATATTTTATCATTTCCCTTTCTCTCATCCTAGCACAGAGAAAACACACAGGCATAATTTTTTAAGCATCAGTGAATGCAGAATTATTTTATTTCCAAAGGGGAGAGGCACTAATTCCCTACAGTCTGGCTGAATATGTTAGCTTTTCAAACCATCCAGTCAATGGATGCATCTACATGAGTCTTTAACTTCAAATTAGTAGCATACTTTTGAAGTGAATCTCCTGTTCAACCCCTCTTGCTTTACTTTGTTTCACAGCACAGATCAGAGAGGACAGCTAGATATTCCTCAAACGAAACAAAGCTGAAAGATGTACTCTACAGAGCATCTAATGAGCTCCAACTATTTAATGGACTTAGAGTTCATAGGAACAAACTGGAGCTAGTTCATAGCAGATTCCCTCCTTTCCCCCTCCCCACTCTCATACAATGTGGGTGTCAGGTTCTCAGCACCAACTACAGACTGAGTCTTACTGCACAACATCATTTACTAATGCCGATACGGACAATAGTCGCTCAGGGCAGTGGGGAGTGGGAGCCAAATCTTGCACAGCAGGATGCATTTCCTTCTCCCATCTCAGCTTTCCTCTTAATAAAACTTCCTTTCATGAAATTATTTTAAAAATAGATCGGATGCAAGTTAGATTTAGGTATGTCAGGAAGTTTAAGATAGAAACTCCAAGTTAAGCAATCACAGTCTGGAATGTTAAGTGGTTAAGTGCATTTATGTGCATGTTTTCTGCATATACAAAGAGAAATAGATTGAATCTATGGTTTACATAGTTCTTTTTATCATGTTCGGAACCTGCTATCATGCCATCTGCTATGCTGTGCTGTCTTGTGACTCCAACAAACTTTACCTGAAATTTAAAAACCTGTGTACTTCTTTCAAAATATTTTGTGGGAAACAGCTTCATGTCTCCACTGAAGCATTGTTAAAAAATACAAGTTTGTAAATCAGAGCTAAATCACTGAGAAGAAATCTGATAGTTTACTAAAATGCACTTATTTAGTCTGAATACGAACTCACTCTTGAGTTTTGAAGCACCATTATGAAAAGGCTGAGCACTTCAGGGCTGACCAAAAGTCAAGATATGTTATCAAGGGCATCGTTCAAACGCCTCTTGAACTCTGACAGGCCTTGGGCAACGACCACCTCTCTAGGAAGCCAGTTCCAATTCTATCTTCACAGATTCTTAGGCCATAGTAAAACAAATACAAGTTTTTGTAATCTAGAGATTTGGTGATGGAGAACTCTCCTGTATGGAACCAAAACCAACAGTGTCTTTTTTAGTGAAACCAAGCTAAACTCACAAAAATAGAAGAATTTTACAGCATAAACTATAAAGATATTATTAACATTTCAAGTGTTACTCATACTTATTTAATAACTTATTGTTTTCATGCTTTCATCCGTATCATCTTAGAATTAGTAACTCTGCAACAGAAATCTCATATTACAAGAAAAAAAAGACTGGGTAGAATCAGTAAGAGAAAATTGCCAGTGTATAACATAATATTGTATTAAGAATAATATTTACAGTAGACACAGCTTAGTTTGATGTAGCAACTTGGTATTTAAACTGAAATTTATAACTGAACAAACAATATGAAATATAAAAACTTTTAATTTTGTGGGTATTGAACAGATTAGTGGATTCCTAATGGGAGGATGCAAGTCTCTTTTTAACCTGAAAGCTATTTGGTGGTTTATATGCAATAGACCCGTGTTATTAGTTTATATCAGGGATGTATACCATCACAACCAGCATTATCTGTCACCTATTTTTGCAGTTCAATGAGTGGCAAATTGCTGCCTAGGTATGTAAGAGATACTATTTCCTCTTTAAAAGTGCTCTTTTCAATTTAAATTGGCAGAAATGCAGGGAGAAACTTATGCTATTGCCACATGTTCTATGTTCTCTGCTACACAGCTTGCCTTCTTTGTGCACTCAGACAACTGATATATCGTGACCACAGACTGCAATGTGGGCTAACCTGAGAAACAGTGTGCCATTACTGCCACCAGTACGCTGTGAGTACTCACTCAGTCCCATCAGCCTGTGTTTCACTCCATTCAAGAAAAGTAATGACATCTCTCAGTGCAAATGCTCATGCCTGTGTACACTCCCGGCAGGCAAGAACGAGAGGGCATCAGTATCTCCCTTCCAGTCTCCCACATCCTTGGCACAGCTGACAGCACCGCTAAAGCACCAAGCATAGCGCAGTCCTACAGCTTTTCTCCATCTCCTCAACTGTACCTGCCAGATTGCTTCAGTTCCTAAATGTGGCAAGAGACTGAAGAGGTGAGAAAGGCAGTGGTGCTGTGTGGGAAATACAAATAATAGCAGCACTTTGACAGCAAAGCAGGAAAAAGGGTTTAAACCCTACCTCCGCCTGAAGCTCCATTCCATGGGATCACCCACAGCATGCAATCATTTCTATTTTTAAATGCTATATTTTCTAACATGAGTCAGTTACCAATCTATTTCTGATCAGAACAGGAAGGACAGCGGAACAACTTTAATCACAGCTGAACTGAAATTAGAACAGAAAATGGATCAGTTCATTTCCTTTATTTATACTAACCAACTTTAGGTATACCCATATGAGCCAGTCAGAACAAAAAAAGAGTATCCACAAGCTCCTTCTGTAGATACTGAGGATCAGAAGCTGGTTTAAAGTGTAATTCAAAACACAGAACTGGGCACTGGAAAGGATCTGCTCTCTCTGAAGTTTTTACTTAGAAAATTGGATAAGTAATTCAGTCAGCTAAATTAAGAATTCATCTAAGAGGTGGTGACAGCAACATGCCTAAGCAATGCCTGCAAGGTTCACCTCTCCGTCACCTTGGTTTCATTACGGTGTTTGTGTGGATTCAAGCATGCTGAGGCCCTGACGGAGATGGGACCTTCTAAGCACTGGCATGAGGGGCCGCGAGTTGCACGAGTCAGCAGTGCACTTCTGCAGTGATGAAGGCAAAGCACATACCCGACTGCATTAGCACACGCATAGCTAGCGTACTGGGGAAAGCTGTCATTCCCTTTTGCTCAGCACTTGTGAGACCACATCCAGAATACTCTTTACTGGACTATTGTGTCCAGTTTTGGCACTCAATATAGGAATCAGTATATAGACTCAGATATATATACTTTCTCTCACTATAGAGAAAGACAAACTGGAAGGAGTCCAGAGGAAGCCTCCCCCAATGGCTAGGGGACTGCAGCACACGACATGAGCTGAGAGTAAGAGAAATGGGTTTGTCTGGCAAGTGAAAAATAAAGGCTGTGAGGCTTTCTGCTACCTAGAGAACAGTTACAGAGCAGACAAAAGAAGACTCTTTCCAGAGGTGCACAAGGAAAGAACAAAAGGCAATTGTGACTGTGCACAAGGGCAAGAAATCCTCACCACAAGAGTGGCTTAAGCACTGCAGCAAGGCCCTGGGGAGACTGCGCAACTCTATCTGTGGAGATTTCCAAAACCAAACAGGACAAGGCTCTAAACCTCTGCAATTAACCATGCCTTTAGCAGGGCTGTGAACTAGATGATTTCCACACATCCCTTCTGACCTCGACTCTACAATTCTAAAACTGAGACTCACACATAGGAATAAACATGTTAAAACCATGACATGAACTGGTTAACAATCAATATAAAATACTTTAAAAAATAAGGTTGTGCCAATTTTTGACATCAGAAATCTTTTTCTTCACAGCAGAACAGTGATTAGCTATAAAAATTACACTGAAGAAAAGAAGAATAAACCCTTATTACTAAGATTATGATGTTATTCAGGACATCTTGTCATTATCAACAAAATAAGCTGGATGGCACCAGAAACGCAATCAAGCACCAAGATGGCAGATACAAACTCATTAAAATATTAAATGCATAAACTTTGTTAAAACTATTGTCTGTACAATATGCTGAAGCCCTGCTGCTGTTTTTTTCTAACGCATCTGTCTCATAATTCCTTTGGAAATCTTACAGAGAATTACAGTAAACAAAATCTTACAGAGACATTATTAAAAATATGGAGGTATCCTGATTTAAAAATATATTGATTGTGGGAGTTACTATATAAATAGCTCGTCTTTTAATAGCCCAAAAGACAAAACTCATTTTCACCAACAAGTCTGCCTTTAAAGCTACTTGCATGTGAGGGAAATGCATCTGAAAAGAGGCGGGGAGGGGAAGTCTGTGCCTTTTTCCAAGCTGTTTTGACCAACAACTCAGTTTCAAGGTAAATTCAATACATCTAATATATGCGGCTTGTTTACATTTGGCATTTACAGCTGCACTTAGGTAATTTCAAAGATGTATGTATAGATAAGCATAGTCAGGCATGAACACAGCAAACTGCTTGATGCAAAGATGGTGACTGCTTGTTTAGTTGCCTAGCAATAAGATCTGACTCCTGGAAGCTAACAAATACTGACTAGAGATTGGAACAGAATTATGTAATGTATCTAATATATCACACAAAAAAAGAACATAAGGCTACTGAAGAAAGGAAAATTCTAGGCCAGAAAAAATCAGTTCTACCCAGTGAAATCTATTCAGGAAATAGGTGATACAAAGTAACTACAAAATCTAAATTAAAGAAAGCCTCAGTCTGTTCACTCTGCCAATGTTTTCATCCTTCTTCTAGCAGAAAGTCTAATTCCATCTTGGCTAATGGATTTGGCTTTTGAATTGCTGTGTTTAACTTTGCCCAGCCCCCTCAACAGCGTTTGGAAGACGGAGAGAGAGAGATATTTTTTAAAAACTGAAATGGATGAACATGATGGCATTTCCCTTCTTGGAAAACACAATACGATACTAATGAAAAGCTTGATGTTATATTTGCTATGAAGAACTTAAAACTGCACTGATGCATTTTAACATATTTATAAGGTCTCTTCTTTCAGTTCTTTCAATATTGCACATGTTTTTCTCTCAGTACGTCAGAGGTAGAACAGGAAGGTCACAAAACAAGGACAGATAATATACTACAAGTCCAGCAAAGATCAGAAATACTTACTTCTTGGAGCAGTACTGATATTGAACTTTTTCCCTTACACACTGAATTTAAATAGATTATTCTACATTAAAAATGGGAAAACAGAAGCCACTGGATGGTATTACAGCAACAAAAGCAGTGTGGACATGTAATGGATCATTCATGCATTATTTAAACTTTAAAGAAGACACGTGACTCCTCTTTCTGCCATTTTCAACCCTTTTTTAAAGCATTCTTCTTTAACAAAGCCTTTAAAATAGTACTTCCCAAGATCTGCTCCCATTGGAGTATTAACAGCATTCCCTCCACTTGGGACACAAACAATCATAAAATTTCTCTCATGTCCTGTTACACCAGCATAAATCTAGAGTAACTCCACAGACTTCCTGTGTGACGCACTTACTCAGGGTTTGTCTACACAAGGAAGTAAACATAAAGGAAAAGTAGCCCCAATTCAGAGCGCAGTACCAGCTCTGAACTAACTCCCAGTATAAACATTCCTACTACACAGAAAGCAAAGGCAGGTTTTCCCATTCTGAATAAGAATTAACTACTTTGAACAAAGACAGTCCAAGTAAAACCCAAGGTGTAATCACATTGCACAATGCTGCACTTTAGAGAAATAACTTAAAGTTTCAGTATCAGAAGCAGCGTGTCTTCCATCTGGTCATATATCCTGCTTCTCAAACACCACCTAATTTAATTTAGAGGTAGTTTTTGATACTGCACACTGCTTTGCATTTTGGCATGAAAATAACCTTCACCATCCATAACGTCCATTTGTACAGAACAGCCCATATCTTCGCACTTAAACAACACTAATTTTTCCATGAAGGCAATGCCTTTTTTTTCTTCATCTTCCTCCCCCAGTTGCAGAGACTGCCACACAGACTAATTAACTACATCTTGATTTGGCCTTGTACTGGGGCTCCTTTGTCCTTGTTACAGCAGTGTGAAACACCCTTAAATGGGGCATAAATTATATTTACCACAGGAAAGGTCCTAATAAAATGGGAATTTGCATTACTAAATTTCTATGTTGTTCAGACACTATAGTCATAGAAACTACACAAATACCTATAACGACAAAAGCAGATAAAAATGAAGGACATGCAAGTGAATATTTTGATGAGTCATGGGAAACCAGTGTTAATTTACTGAGGCACAAATTGATTGGCTTTTTCATTATAGTGCTTTCTGTATAAGAGTAATTTACAGATTTCTAATAACTGAATCACCTATGCTCCTACGACCTATATGCTGAAAAAGCTAAGAGACAAGAGTACTTATTTGCACCTAGAAGACACTTTTTACAGAGATCTGTCAGTAAAGACCAGATGGGCTGGGATGAAAAGCATTATTCCTAGGTGTTTCCACACACATCTGCAATTTTGAGACTATACAAAAATGTGGTCAACCTTCTTTCCCCATCTCTCTCACTGATCATCAAAACAATCTGACTCTAAGGAAACACATTGTGGTTAACAGAAAAAATCATAATCTCATTCTAAAAAAATTGTAGAACGAGCAGAGACACAGAGTTGGCTCTGATCTCTTATTTATTCTCACAAGTTTCATATACATTCTGTGGCATAAACAGGGATTTCAGAGAGTTTCTGAAAAAGAATAAACTGGATAGAAACCTCCAATGTGGAAGTTTCCTTATTTGGGGTAACATGGGGATCTTCTCATCTATCCAACCTTAACACAGGAAATACTACCTTGAGTTATTAATTTCACTGGCACATGTACCTGTATTTGAGCTCCACTCTTTCCTCCTTTTTTTTTATATTGATCTCTTTTGATAAGTCACAAGAAATGTAACACATTGTTTGAACTCTTAATTCACTGTGAAAGTAGTACACTGCCTAATCCACTTTCATAGTTCCATGTCAGTATTGGTTTCAACAATATTCAAAGATGTGCTGCCAATTCCATAACAATGCCCATACCTAATTACCTAATTTGTAAGATGAATTGTAAGGAACAGGTATTTATTAACATATTTACTTACCATACTCACCGCTTGCAAACAAATCTATGTTCCCCACGTACAAAACAATGTATCTTACTTCGTCTATTGTGACAATAACAGGTTATTCTGCATTTGAAATCTTCCAATGTTTCACACTGCACAAGAAACCAGAATACTGCATATTCCCAACCAAGATTCAGTAATTCTGTTTACCCGTTTTTACTCCAGTGTGGAGAAGGTGACATGAAGGCACTCCGGCTGGTATTTACATAACCCTTGTATGAGGTATGACTACTCTTTCCTATCTGTTAATGTAAATAATACACCAGCAAATAGCCAAGAAACTGTCCAAGCAATTAAATTTGATAGCAAAACATACATTACACTTATACGTAGCCCAAACCATTTTTAGTCAGACCTAATAGCAAAAATTATCAAGCTAAATGCACCATAAATTCTACTCACAACATCGTAAGCAAGATAGTAATGCTACTCTTTCTTCGGTTAGATGTCAGTATGGTATAGGCTGCTTTAGGTAGTCTAATCCTCTTCCTTTTTTGCCACCCAACCACAAACCTTGTTTTCGCCATCCATTTCTAAAATTCCTTTTAAAATTTAGTAATTACAAGGCCTGCATAAATCCTGCAACTGAATAACAAAAAAGACACTTTGGTACAACCATATTTCAAATACTTCTATCTACAGATTCAGAGATTTATGCTCACTGCCTACATAACCATGCTTAAACCTGAGCTAAAGCAACTGTTCTGTACTCCCACTGCAAGTAGGAAATATCCAACACACTTTCTGTGTTTGGTGTCCTCTTAGCCAGGCACACCTCAGGCATATCCTGTCTGTGAGGCAAGATGTTGTCCTTTAAGTGAAGCCCTTTAAATTCTCCCTCTTAAAAACCAGTCCATGAAAGCAAGCATTAATATTATAGTAGTCTGATCATAATTTTTTAGAAGGGGTTAATTACAATCATTATCTGTAATAGCTTATAATACCATACAGAGGAGATGGCATCATATGAGGCTCAATCATCAATTGACATCAAAAGTTCTGTCTTTTCCAGGTAGGCCTAGTTGCATTAGTAGTGATTTCCCTTCAGGAGCTGAGTGACAGCAATTCTGAGAGGGGGCAACAGAAGTGACCACTTCATATCTTGTAAAATAACAAAATGTTTGAAAAATCAGCGCCAACTCTTTTAAGATCAGCTCTAGCAAGACCGAGGAGTGAGATTTCTGACATTGACTTTGTTTGCTTACTTTTCAGTAAGATTTCTAACTGCAAATGCTTCTTGTGAGTTCTGAGATTCACTGATACTGAGACCTTGCTGGCCTAGATTGCAGATACTAAAGTGTTGGGATTTTTTTCTCTTTTTCTTGACAGCTGGCTAAACCTCAGAGAAAATAATGAATGCTTCTCAGCAATATTTACAGCCAGGGGAGAGATACTCAATTTAATCAGGTATAATAAAGAGATAATATTCTTGATATGACTTCACATCTGAAAACATAAATACCATGGTGGTATTACACATTCTTTTAAAGAAGCCTGAAGATTTCTTTTAGATTCTTTCCACCTAAAACATGTAAATCGATTAAGTAACAGTTTGAATAAAGGAGCAATAATTGCCTGAATTAACAAGCAATAATTGACTGATCAAATTTTGCCAGACCAACTAGGATATGTTTTCTGTTGAAACATTCCTGATCTTGATAAAGACTTGTAACGTGAAATCCATCTGTCCTGCAAAGATTTGTGGGAACAGACAACTATCAGAATGGAGGAAGTCACTAATGAGTTTAATATATTCATAGCACAAATATTAGATCTTCAAATGCAGTAGCTTACTCAGAATTTCTGCAGATCTTGGCAGTCAGTGGATGTGAACATGAATTACAATTTCTTTTAAAAGACATACTGTTCTTGTCTCCATTGAGTAATGACAACAATCTCCAGCAAGTATAGAGTTAAATTTCCTGTTTCACTTTCACACAGGTGCTCAAGGTAGGGTAAAGAGGACGCATTCAACTAGACAGGATTACAGTCAAACTTTTAGAGGGTCCATGCAACTTTGATAAGAGGAGAGTATCCAAACCTAGCTGCTAGAAGGTAGAGCATATACTCAGGTCGCTTGAAGTTTTTTGCCTTTATTCTAATGTTTATGTTGCAGTTTTGATACTTTTTGGGTAGGATGAAGCTTGGTACAGACAAAATCCGTCTTTTGTATGTTGGCTTCTACTGCTTTACAATTTTGCTACCACAATAAAGAAAAAACAGTTAGAGGGGAGCACTCTGCAACCAAAGTTCACCTCCAGCCAATTCAAATGCCATGTAACTGTTCTTGACATCTTTCTTTGCCTTACCTCTTCCCATTGTACCGCTGCTAACAATTTGCTAAGTGCAATGCAATCGCCAGTCCCTTTAAGTGTAGTCCCCTTAAAGAGAGCATCTTTTCTGCAAGTGACCCTCTCGGCAATGTATAATCTGTACATACAGTTGTGTATTAAACAGGAAGAATATAACATTGGTTGATTACAGTTAGGAGGATAGATTATCTCCTAACCATAACAGAATCTAGCTTTGTACAAGTTCTTTCTCATCTTCATCAATTGGCGTGATGAGACCTGTTGCTTACCAAACTTCATTTTCTATTTCCTGGAAAATAATGCTTACTTTGAAGAAATGAATGATAACCATGGTCCTTGCTAGGAAAATACAGAGGTCAAGAATCCCATCCAAATCTGTTGTTAAGGAAACAAATGTGCATTATATTTTTACTATTCATTGAAGGGCACAAATATGAAAATAAGGAAGTTGTATCTTCTGTTTATGAAGAAAATTTACATCAGGAAAAGACAGAAAAAAAGGAACAAAAATGAAGTTTATACCATAAAGCATAAATTACTTTTTTTTCATTTTTAGTACACCCAAATGCTGTAGCCTATGTCATTAATATTTGTGCAAGAGCAATGTATCAATTGTTTTGCTTTTTGCAAATGTTAATGTTACCAAAATAAGCATATATTATTGCTGTACATACTCTGCTTGAAAACAATCCTAATGGGTTCTGATTACAATGAAAAGTGAAAACGGGAAACATAGCTTAGGGCATGAAAAAGAGTTTTATACAAACTTACAGAATATAGCTATTGTTTCGCCCCACTGTAGACAAAAAACTACTAAATAATCTGTACAAAAAAACTTTACTCCTCTAAAGTAAGCAGTTTTAGCCCTTATTTACATGTAAGAAGGGTACTACTTTGCTTAACTCCTTGGACCTTTGTCTACGGCTTCTGTGTAGGTATATACAGGTAAAGTAATCTTAGTTATCTTTTCAAATTACCAGTTAAATTGCGCTATACTTCTAATCAGACATTCTTATTGCTCAAAATTAATTTGGTTTAACTCTTTTTTTTTTTTTTAATTTACTTAGAAACTGCTTTAATAATTTAATTTAAGACACTGGCTGAAAGTATCCAAGTTCTAATTTCAGTTAACCCATAAAATCTGTGCCTTTGAACTCATCTTCCAGAGCATTTTCCTGCTGACACATTCTCAACCTTGTACTTTTTCTGCTTATCATAGCACTATCATGGTTCTAGATCTGTTTGGCCAAAAGACATAATGCGAATGTATTTACAATGTGGTTGCTGGAAGCCAGATGAACAGGGAGTTGGCTAAGAATACACTTATTACTTGAAAAAACTGGGACCAAGGAAGAGAAGGACCATTGTGAGGAACACCAGAAAGCTTTTACCTAACTGAGGATGGAAATATCCATTAGCAGGAATAATTTTGATGTCGTTTGTATATGTTATTACTCCTCTAAGGGGGTACTTCAACCCCTTAGAGGAGTAAGAACCTGATCTCTTACTGATGTTTTCTACTGTAGCTTCTAATCTGCAAGTGTGGACAAACCAAACTGTCTCCTTTACTCAAAGCAGGCTTTAAACTTAAATTATTGACACCTATTTTTCTAAAGCTTTTCCACTGAAGTTAATTAGGAAACAACAGTAATAAACCTGTTACTTTCTAATGGTGCTAGATGAAAACAGATTTAGTCTATCAGAAGTAAGCACCCTATAGCTCTGCTCTCAGCTAATTTTGAAAGGTGCTGCCTTGAATAAATTAGTCAATAAAGTATACAATATGGATAAAATGCTGAGGCAAATTGTCAGTAAGGTTATGTGGTTTTGTGTTTGCTTAGGGCTGAAACAGAGGCTTTTGATTAGCTTGAGTGGTTTGTATGGCACTGTTTTAAATACTTCAATCCCATCTCTCACAGTATCTGAACGATGCTGAAACTAAAAATTATCTAGAAACGTAACTTCTAGATAATTTTGTAATTCAATCCAATATTATCTCACTCCAGGGATTCAGATATTTACATCCGAAACAAATACCAGTCCGTGGGCAGATAAGTTGACTTGGATTCACTGTATATGGGCCTTCCATTTTGCATGCACAGTCTATAAAGGATAAGCCTGAAAGCCCTGAAAAATTAAAATCATTTCAGTAAACCATTTGTACTAGCCATAAGAAGTACCTATTAGGAAATTATGCTTCTTTGTATTTTTTCACTCAAAAAACAAGTAGATAAACAAAAAAAAATTCCACTTCCTTTTTACCAAGGAAATCCAGGAAAAAAAAAAAAAAATGGAGATTCTTCTGATTACAGGTATTTCACAATAAGCATACATACAGCTTAACTCCCAGCCCCATCCCTTCACCTTACAATCTTTCATGAGATTGCTCCCCAACCTTAATATAGCAATTCCTGCTTTTCCCACAGCTGTGTGTGAGGCAGTTGCCAAGTGGCAAGGCTGGAAGTCAATCTAGCTCAGAACTTGCAAAAGAACCAAGTTTTCATAACCTCTTCAGACCTTCCATTTTTACCCAAAATTGAACAAGAGAGAATCCAGACAAATGGGACCATGAAGTTCTTTTTACCTTTTGTTTATAACTACTCATTCCCGACGTTCACTAAACTTGTGAGGTTGGCAAATGGGCAATAACTCTGTGGTGTTGAAATGGTTTATATTGCCCCAGAGAATTAAGTATTTTCAATCCACAGAATAAATTTAACGTTTTCCTGCATAAGTTTTACTGTATGACATAAAAACATGCCCCATGAAGCCAGAAATACCTTCTGGTTAATAAGAGCTAGCTTCAGAGTCAGATCTACAGGGTTTTTTCTACATCTGAGGGTCTTCAGATATTTGGCCTGATTTAGGTCATGTCTTGACAGTGATTTTGTTCTCTTCCCAAACTAAGCATAGGCAACAATTTGGGTATAAATGAATGCAGTTTCTTTAGAAACCTAACTGATTTCACCAAAATTGGAAAACAATGCATAATTTCCTTTAGTAGATGCATTTGCTTTAAATGGATTAAGGACAAAAGAATGTTAAAATAATAACACTCTACAGATATGTAAAACAATTTTAACACACTGTAAGAAGACCCAATTTAACAAAGGGAATCACAGGTCAAAAAATAGAAATGCTGTTTATTGTAATCTAATGGTTTCATGTTCTTTAACCTATTTAAAAACAGAGGTTTGTAGTAACGTGCTCATAAGTACAAATAGTCATCTTTTTTACAGTAAGGAAAGGGTTTGAACTTTTCAGTTAACACGGGGAAACACAAGGATTTCACTGACTTCCAAAAGGTTAACCTGGATTTATAACTACTTGCTAGATTTCCCTATATTTTTGCATCCTTCCATGACTGAAAATGGTAAGTAGCTTTTGCTCATGTTTTTCTAGCTCAAGTGGATCTTTTACCCCTAAATAACAGAAAATATGGCCCTAACAGAAACCTAACAGAGTATTAATGCCATCCTTTGTCGTTAATAACAATCATATTAACAGCAACCATTGATAAAATTTATGTGTGATTACCTTAAATTGTAAGAAAACACTACATTTCTGTCCATGGAAAAGTAAGGCAAACAGCAAGGAGCAACTCACTACATCCAACAAAAGCCCTTTTCTAAAAGCAGCTAAAAGCATATACGTGTTCTGTGGTATATTCCTGCTTTTTCCGATACATATAAACTGCGACACAGCATTTTCCGCAAAGAAAAATATAATACAAAATTATTTTGATAATACCAAGTGCAGCATGTTAATAACAGTAAGTAATTTCCTATCCATGCTTCTGAGTTCATCAATAATATATTTTTTTGAAGATGAGAGGAATCTAATGCAGCTACAGAACACTCTGATGCTCTTCCAACTCAATCAATAGTAATTTGTGTTCAGCCACAGTAGGTGTTTATGAATATAAGTATTTCATATAGAAGATGATTGCCACAAAACCACTTAAGCAGGCAAATCACAATAGAGTCAAGTCAATACATTTTAAAACTGATACAAAGATTATTACTTCTTAAACACCATACCTCAGAAATCACTAAGACATGATATTGGAGGAGTCTAAAAGGTGTCAAAATTAGACATTAACAGAGAAAATTGAAATATTAATAACTATAAAAATTATACATTATATGCATGCTTTAAGGTAATTCAAACATGAATTGGCAGTGGTCAAGAGAAAGAAAGGCTCTTCTCTTGGCAAGTAATGAAAATAATAAATTGTAAAGCTTTCTTACTTTATTGTAAAGCCGGTGCTAACCAATGTCAAAAACAGAACACTGCAGTACAGCAAACTCACTCTGCTGATGCTAAAGAATATGAGCAAATCTGTCATTTTAGAAGACAAGACAAAGTAAAAAAAAATTGCGGCTTACGTGTTTCATTGAACTAGACGTGCTGAGAAGACAGCACTGTTGGCTTCGGGTTTTGTTGGGGTTTTTTTCCCCTAAACCATTCTGGGAATACATATGCAATCTTCCTCTCTGAAAGTTATGACGATTAGATGTTAGTACAATTATATCAGCTTAAAATATTCAGTGTTCTCAATGCAACAGTGAAAGCAAAGTAAACTGTACTGTTATGGGCACTGTCTCACTATCCTTAGCTGCATGTACAAACATTCACTGATGAAATCTCTGACATTTGAGCACTACAGGGAGCTTTCACTGGCTAACTAGAAAGTCACACCCCAAACATATTTACAGTTTCCTGACAAAGAACCACCATGAGTCCTGTGCAATTGTAACTGCCTGAATAATTGTTATAGTCAAGAAATCTAGCAAGTCTTCAAGATCTTAAATAAAGAATAAGGAGATTTTTTTTTAAAAATATATCCAACAAAGTATGAAGGACTAGTTCTGAGCAGCAGGAAATCCAGGTGCTGTTAAGGTACAGAGAACATCATTTCAGAAGACAACTGGATGACAGCAAAATTAGTGGTTTTATTAGATAGAAGACTCACTGAAATCTACTGCAAAAGATTTTCCAAAGAAATGGAAAAGAGAAGTGACCTCCCAGGTGGTTAGAAGTCCACCATTGTTTAGAAGGGTTGGAATGCTCTTGCCTCAGTGATTACTGTTAAATCAGCCTCACTAAAGGTCATCCCTATAGATATTCAGAAATTTGTTACCAATACATAAAATTAAATTTTAATAAAATTCTGTAGAGAACAAACATAAAGCCTCTACCACTATCACACCATCTGTGCTATATTGTACAAATTACACCTATAACCAACCTATTAGTGCATTTTTCCAAAAGACGATGCAAACAATTCGTACAACAGTGCATCTGCACAGTATAAACGTGTTTGCTGTTAAGAGCATTCTGCTTCAGTAGAAGTGCCAAAAAAATTCTTACATGAAAAATACAGAATCATAGAATAGTTTGGGTTAGAAGGAACCTTTAAAGGCCATCTAGTCCAAGCCCCTTGCAGTAAGCAGGGACATCTTCAACAACATCAGGTTGCTCAGAGCCCCATCCAACCTGACCTTGAATGTTTCCAGGAATGGGGCATCTACCACAAATCTGGGCAACCTGTTCCAGTGTTTCACCATCCCCATTGCAAAAAATTTCTTCTTTCTATCCAGTCTGAATCTACACTCTTTTAGTTTAAAACCATTACTCCCTGTTATACCACTACAGGCCCTACTAAAAAGTCTGTTCCCATTTTTCTTATAAGCTGCTTTTAAGTACTGAAAGCCACAATAAGGTCACCCCAGAGCCTTCTCTTCCCAAGCCCAAACAACCCCAACTTTCTCAGCCCATCCTCACAGGGGAGATGTTCCACCCTTCTGATCATTTTTGTGGCTTCCTCTAGGCCCATTCCAACAGGTGCATGTCTTTCTTGTCCTGAGGGCCCCAAAGCCGGATGCAGCACTCCAAGTAGGGTCTCACCAGAGCCGAGTAGAGTATGTTCAGATTTCTTAGGTGATCATGAACTTGATCTTCTCTTATAGCAGGAAGGATTTCACTCCCCCAATCCCTGTCTTTCAGTCCATCCACTCAAGAGACGTGGGAAGAGAGATTGCCAGCGAAGACTGAGGCAAAAAAGTTGTTGACTCCCGCGGCCTTCTCCTCATCTGCTGTTACCAGTTTGCCAGTCTTGTTCATCAAGGGCCTATTCTTTCTTCATCCTTACTTTTCAGGCTGACATACCTGTATAAACCCCTCTTATTATTCTTTGCACCCCTTGCCAAGTTCAGATCCAGCTGCGCCTTGGCCTGGCTGATCCCATTCCTACACAACCAGGCAGCATCTCTATACTCTTCCCAGGACACCACTGCCTTTGCATTTCCTTCTTGCTCTTTAGTTGGACCAGCAGGTTGACTCAGTCATGCTGGTCTCTTGCCTTCCTTTCCTGATTTCTTACACCTGAGGATGGAGAACTCTTGCGCTCTATGGAAAGCATCCTTAAAGATCTGCCAGCTCTGTTCTGCTCTCTTGTCCCCAAGCGCAGTTTCCCAGGGGGTCCTGTTGAGTAACACCTTGAAGAGCTGGAAGTTTGCTTTCCTAAAATTCCTAAAAACTTCACTCTTTGCCCAACTCATATCCTGCAGGACTGCAAATTCCACCAGTGCATGACCACTGCAGCCCAGGCTGTCTCCAGTGTATCACATACTATGGGGTAGGGCTGTCTCCTACCTGGTTTAAGAAGTTATCCTTGATGAATTCCAGAAGTCTCCTGGATTGCGTACAGCTCACTGTGCTACCTTTCCAGCTGATGTTGGTGTGACTGAAATCCCCCAGCAGGCCAAGAGCCTTCATCAACAACTCCCCTTGCTCAGGCTAGATACTAGTACTAGACACCAGCCACAGGGCTCCCTTTGTTGTCTCTGACCCTTACCCATAAGCTTTCAGCCTGCTCATGGCTACTCTGCAGAGATGGCTCTTCACACTCTATCCACTTCTTCACGTAGAGGGCAACACCTCCACCTCTTCTTTCCCTGTCCCTTCCAAACAGCCTGTAGCCATTGACAGCCACACTCCAGTCATGGGATCCATCTCACCAAGTTTCAGTAAAGGCAATTAGGTCGTAGTTTTCTAGCAGCATGGTGTCTTCCAGCTCCTCCTGCTTGTTGCCCATGCTGTTTTTCAGTTCATGTTTGGGTTTTGTTGTTTGGGTTTTTTCTGCCAGGCCCTTTTTACACAGTACAGATCTCCTTGAGACATACTTCTGTCACAGGAAAAAATGTATGAATACATTCAGCTAAATGTTCATGACAGCTGGTTCATTCATGGAGTGCATCAGGAACTATATACGTATAGCTTTGGATAAAAAATGAGGCTCACTTGAAAAGGCAGGCAGAAAAACTCTTCGGAAAATAAGAAGGTGAAGGAGGTGATTATGTTGGAGAAATCAGCACGGAGTAAACTACAGGGGTGAATTTTCAGCGAATTACTCTGCTGTAATTCTCTACATGGATGCCTTGGTTTATATCAAATGCATAT
Source organism: Tapera naevia (assembly GCA_033556795.1). NCBI lineage: Eukaryota > Metazoa > Chordata > Aves > Cuculiformes > Neomorphidae > Tapera > Tapera naevia. Next base: position 7,576,752 of record JAUMJJ010000048.1, read on the forward strand.
CTATGCTAAATTAATGGGGCACTCTGCATAAAACCCAACCTGGCCAGATCCACCAGTACTGTGATGAGATGCAGTACTTACTGGAGATTGTACACTGCCACACTGCTACAGCTACCACATCATAAGCACTCCATTTGGAATCTCCACTCAGCAGGGCTCAGCTGTGTAATCACCACAATGCAACCTACCATATAGGATAAGTTACGATGATTCCAGCTTGGCAATAGAAAAGAAAAATTCCCAGGTCTGCAAAGCTCCTTTCCCACAATTTACGGTTTGTTTTGGTAGACAGCAGCAGCCAGACCAGGTTCTGAGCTATGCCATATGCTCAGGAAGAAGCATTCCTCTTCTTCTCAGCCAGATGCTGCATCTGTGGCAGCAGTTCCCATTTTTGTGCCATAGAGTCTATAACACAGTAGGTTCCTCATGACACATTACAGAGAACCCTGCCTCTTCCAAATAACCAGTGGCAATGCACTCAGAATTATGCATGCAAGTTCAGACCTGCAGAAACAAATCCAGAAGCACCTCCCATGTCAATTGTAAAATAGCTTATTGGAATTAAAGCATCACTGGTGATCAGAGCAAGTACAAGGGAGAAAGGGAGAAAATACAAAGGAGCAGGAAGAATTTGGACAATGCACTAGGTTGACTGATGGGTGCAAGGTGATACTGAAACTGATAGGTATTAAATTCCATTTGCTGGTTTTCTTTCCTTTTTTTTTAATTGGAGTCAAGGGAACAAATCCAAATTTTTAAGTAAATTTGTTACTCAATAACCATATAAACAATTGGGCTGCTACATTCTCAAACATAATGGTGTCTTCACATTAGCTTATGGCATTTAAGAAATAGGTGAGATGTATAAAACTGAAAGCATTTCACAGTCTTTCTTGTCCTCTGTAATACAGTTCACTGCCTTCATCAGTCATACTAGTGCAGTTGGTCTATGAGGCTGACAAAGTGTGGCATAGATGTGAAGGAAAGCTACGAGCAGTAAAGCACAGAAACTTCTTTGGTTCCTGCCTCTCAAAGTCAGTGTGAACTATGGAACAGCATATATCCTGCTGGTCTTGATATAATGCGGGACTGAGTCACAAAAAACAATCATAGTTTTAAGAAAACAGGCATCATTTGCTGCTATTCTCTTGCCAACCAAATGCTGGAGTTTCTTCTGTTGTTATGGTAATATGTATTTTATAGTACGCTTTAAAATGAAAAAAAAAAGGTGATATTTTAGACTGTCAGTATGCACCTACCATGTTTTGCAGGTTTTCTATTCTATTCCTCCCTTTCTCCCCTTACCTCCCCACTCCTCAAAGAAAAAAAGAAAAATTTGCCTTAATTTTCACTTGTGGGGTCTCTGCCCTAAGAGACGGAAACACTATGCTATGCTGGAAACACTGCCTAAGAATATCCTGCCATCCAATGGAAAACAAAATCCTTGTTTTCACTTCAGTTTCTAAGATGTGCAAGTATTTTTTATTACCTGTTTTCCCCATATCAACTAGTTTTAATATTAGTTTAAGTCTTGTTGGCTTTGCTGATGCCTCTGTGCCCACTGACCCCTTCTTTCAAACTGGATTCCATTGATTTCAATGGAGTTATGTATGCACAGCTCTGTTCTTGCAGATTCACACGCAGAGCCCAAGATCTTGCAGTAATATGGCTATTGTTAAACACAGGAAAGCGTCATTGCAGAAAAATTCTGGTATGACAAGTACTTGTCATAGTTATATGTAACCTTATGTAACATATATGTGCTCAAAACTTACTTTCAGGTAGTTTGCTCAAGATTTTCTGTAATACAATCCTGATAGGTAAATTGTCCTTAATGCTTATGGGTACAAGATGGGGAAAACTATCTTAAACAAACTTCATCACAGATAAGATGTGACTTAAGAATTCCTGTATGACAGCACCCTTTAGGCCTTATATAACATCGGGACATTGCAGCACACAGTGTTGAAAGCATTAGGGATGAGGCTGGCTCTGGGAAACGGGAGGTTCTGCAATATCATTTGTTTGGACTTGCCGTCCACACAGTTCAAGAGTTATTACATGTATCATTTTCTCCCAGTCATCTGAAATGAGTCACACAAACCGAAAGCGGAAGGCATGTGTGTGAACAAAGCAGTTGTGGATGTTTGCGGAGTTTGTTATCACATTCACTTTAGCTCATTTTCTGTCCTGCTCCATCCAGGGCAAATAAGTTCAAGTCTGGCAACTCTAGGTAGCTGCTACCTCAGCAACCATCTGGGACTGATACACAACTGTTAAAGCATAAAACTTCACACTGGTCAGTCTCTGGAAGCCTCCCATGACTCAGACTTCCACCTACAGCTAAAAGCCTGTCCATCTTTGTTTTATTTAACTGTGCAGGACCAATAAAATCCCACCAGCTGTGTGCTCACTGTGGTAAATATACAGAAATGTCTCTCCAGAAGCCTGGTTGTCCTCGGCTTGCCTTGCAGGACGCTCTGCCCCGGACAGGCCAAATAATAGCTAAAAGCACATGCAGAGATAGAAATAGTTTCCAGACCCCAGAAGCAAACCTGAAATAGGATCTCTATAGGCAAGTCTCTTGGAGTTCAAATAGCACCTCTCCTCCTTCAGATCTGATTGCAAGCGCAGGACCAACGTCTGTAATCATCTAATTTTTTACCTCAAACAAATTTTAAATGTGGGCTGACTGAAGGGAAACTTAGGCTTAAATTAATTTACTAAATAATAATAAAAACCCCTTGAGACTACATATGTATAAAACCTTAGTTCCGTGAACGAGACAGAACCAACTGTAACTCGCACTCTAGACCTTTACGCTGCGGCTCTGTAATAGCCAAAGCACAAGAGCACACAGCGAAGACACACACTCCGCCGCCATTAACCGACTACGCCACTTGCGCAAAGTCCCCTTCCTCCCGGTCGGCCCCACCGCCAGCCGCGCGGCGTATGGGCTTTCGTGAATACGGGTGCTGCACTGCGGCGGTGGCACGGCTCGACCGGACCCTCCCCTCCCCCCCAACCTCGGCGTTAGGGCCGCCCCCTTCCTTGGCCGTGATTGGCAGGGCGGGCGGAGCCCTTCGCTGCGATTGGCGGCGGCGCGAGGGAGGCGGAGCAGGTTGCGTGAGGAGCGATAAAGTTACTGGGGCTGGCTCGGAGGGTTTTAGACGCGGCAGCGGTTCGGCTCTCTATGGAGGCGGCGGAGGGAAGCGTTGGGCCGTTGCTGCTCGTGCTGTGGTGACTCGGAGACTCGCCCTGTCTCGCGCGCTCCCCCCTTCCCCTCCCCAGCCCCGGTCCCCGGCTCCCTTCCCCTCCCCTCCCTTCTCTTGCCTTTTCCCCTGCCCTTGGTAGCCGCCGGGACCCGGGGAAGCTGACAAGGCCTTAGGGAAGGTGAGGAATGCGGGAATGGCGGGAGACTGGTTTGGAGCCGGGAGGGAGCGGGTGCTGCTGCAGTTGCCGTTTAAAATGGCGGCTGCCCGAAGTGGCCGCCATTTTCTCGTCGGCTTCTTCTCGCTTTCTTCCGCACAAAATGGCGGCTGGGGTCGATGGCGGCTCCTGTTGTCTGCTTTGGGGTAACCGTGAATGCTAAGTGAAGGGATCGAGGAGCTCGGCAGCCCCGGCTGGGCGCGGAAGGGCAGCTGAGTAGAAGTTTTCGAGGTTTGAGCCGTGTGCCTGCGGTGATGGGGATGGGCAGTGCCGGTTCGCAGCTCTGCGCTGCAGGAGTTCGGATGAGCTGCAGGATCCTCGTCTCCAGCCGCGGTCCCGGGGGACTCCGGGTGCTCGAGAGGCTCGCCCGTGGAGGGGAGCAGCTTCGGCACGGGCTGCCGGCTTGCGGTCTGCGTTTATGGGGCTGGGGGAGAGCAGAAATTGTTCCCAGGAGTCGGTGGCGAGAGGATTTTTTTTTTCCCGTTCACTTATTCCCATTTCCGCCTTTTGTGGAAGCGAGAGCGAAATACTGGGAAGCCGCGTGTGCCGGCAGCCGCCTCGCCTCACCCGCGTTGCTCGGGCGGCGAGTGCGGCGGGGCGGGGGCGGCGGGTGCCGAGCGCTTCCCGCCTCCCGAGCGCTCCGCACCGGCCGCCGCGAGCCCAAGGCGCCGTTTTCCGCCGGCGGCGAAGGAGCGGAGCCCGCTCGTTCGGCTGGCAGAGAACAAAGAGCGGGGCCGGGCTGGCGGCGGCGCTTGAGCGTGGGAGCGGGCGGCGTCCGGTGGGGGCAGGGGAGGCGGCTTGGTGCGCCGGGAGCCGCGGCTCCATGCGGCAGGAGAGCGCCCGCCTCCTGCGGGGGGCGCCCCTCCCGAGCCGCAGCCCTTTTGTTCGACGGCGGCCGCCATGTTGGGAGCCGCTCCTCGTGCCCGTGCGGCGCCGCCGCCTCGGCGGGGAGAGGCGCCTGCTGTCGGGCGCTTCCCAGGACACCTTTCCGAGGAGGTGACTCTGCTGTTATGTCTCGGAGCAGATCTGTGATGGAGCTTCAGAATGCCAGTGGCTTTGTCTTTCACGTGCTCCCCAAGTTTCTGTCCCCATGATCCGCTTTTAGGGGAGCAGTGCGGTGGGATTGTTCTTCCTGCTCCTGTCTGGCAAAGCTTGGCGTCGAGGTGGGGAGGGGCGATGGGATTTTTCATTGTTTAGTAGCTTGATGGGCTGTTTTGACTCGGATGTAGAATACATCCCTTTTGCGAAGTGTGGGGTTTGTGATCTGGTACTTTGGAATTTGACTGCTCTGTGTTGTCATTAGTCATGTCTTGTAAAGTATATCGGTAAAGGATTCACTTAGTGATGCTAGACTGGCAGCAAAAAACGACTCTTTATCTGCAAGTGCCTTTAGGGGGGTTGACAAACTAAATTTGAGGCTCTTGTGTTCAGTCCGTGATTCTCTTGTCTTCTCCCTCCCCCCACTGGAAAACATGGCTGTGGTGATGACATTGGCCTTCCTGTGTGCCCCAAATATTGCATAAATTAGTGTTCTTACCGTTCATGAAATTTAGCGTTTTGAGGGCTCCTTTTTCCCTAATGAACATTTGTATTTTGATGGTAAGTTAAGTATTATGGCTGATAGTACAACAACTGTAATGTGAATGCTTGATTTGTCTTTCTAGGTTTTGTTTTTCCCCCACCCCGTCAATTTAATTTTATTCTTTTGAAGATTCTTCGTTGTCAAGCCGCCAAAGTGGAGAGTGCGATTGCAGAAGGGGGTGCTTCTCGTTTCAGGTACTTGTTGTGTTTTGGGTCTTTTTATGAACACTAGGCAGGGGAAACTATCCTTTGAGGAGAGCTTATATTTGTCTTAAGTTTATACCAGAACTGACATGTAACTGAAAACGTTAGGGATTTTGAACTTACACAAGATTATATTGTTTTAACAGTGCTTCTTCAGGCGGAGGAGGTGGTAGGGGTGCACCTCAGCACTATCCCAAGACTGCCAGCCATAGGTATGTCATCTTGCTCTTCAGTTTGGCATGATCATTAAGGCAGAGTGCTTGATGGTAAATACTGAGTTGAAAAAAATACAACATTTTTAAACTTATACAAGGAGTAACTGCTGAGTTCATGACGTGTTAATGTCTGCCAGTCTGAGGCAGGATCTTCTCTGTTGACAGTCTGTCATTTTACAGTGATATGATGCACTAAGACTTTCAAACATTTCACTTAAATTCAGAGGACGGGCCATCTTGGGTGTCATTTTTCCTTTAAATTGAGTTAATACTATGCAGCAGATGCTGCAGTGTTGGCAGGGATAAGTGCGTGCTCTTAACAAAGCTAGTAACAGAATTAGCTTAAGGCAATACTGAAAGGTTAAAAGGCCAATTCTTGAAACTGTTTCTGTTTAATAATCACAGCGAGTTCCTGGGGAAAACCCCAGGGCAAAACGCTCAGAAATGGATTCCTTCACGAAGCACTAGACGAGATGACGACTCCGCAAATGACAAAGAACGACATGATGCAATCTTCAGGAAAGTAAGAGGGTAAGTTCTCTGTAAAACAATTTTTTTTTTCTTACTATTCTCTTCCACAATATTTATGTGCAGTAAATAGCCTGTAGGAAAAGGTGATGTGGGATTCGAGTTTGGCGTGGGGTATGGGAGCGTGGTGCCCTTTGGAGGGAATGCAGCAGAAACTGATGGGCCAGAAGCAGCATACACTTTTAAGTAGTTGCAAGGATTGGTTGGATGGAAAATCACGTTCTTCCATTTTTGTTCAATAGACTTGAGAAGTAATAGTAAACTTGTGTTTAAAATCACTTGTAGCGTGCTTGCAAGATTTGTAATCTGGAGTTTTATTTTTGTTTGTTCCTCTTTAGCATACTAAATAAGCTTACTCCTGAGAAGTTTGACAAGCTATGCCTTGAGCTCCTCAATGTGGGTGTAGAATCTAAGCTCATCCTAAAAGGGGTCATACTGCTGGTAAGCTATGCTGCTTTTTCTTTTAACTACAGATTTCTTAAATGTCAAACTAGAAGAGATTTGACTGTTCCTGGGATAGAGAAGTAATGTGATGAGGGATTTTTTCGTGTATCTTAAATAATCTAAAATCCTGGTTAAGTTTTAATTCCCTGGCACTCGTCTTCCCTTCCTGTTGTGACAAACAAGCCTCGTGGTTTACTGCAGGTCATCTCTTGGTACACTAATTTAACTGTCATGTTACTGTGTTTTAACTGAGATCAGATTTGCAGTACTAACATCAATATTTTGATGATGGACTTAAAATTTGTCTCATTTGTTGGCTAAGAATTATAGAATCTCTTCATTAGCATAGAATAATTCTCCTTTGCTTCAGTATTGACTAGTATTGAAACAAATCCATCACTACTTCTGTATGTTTGATGAAGTAGCAAAAGTAGTCAAATATTCCTTTAGGTCACATAGAGTGGTAATGTTCCACTGTGTTTTGCAACTTACTTTTGTGATAATGTTTGCATCCTGCTTTACTCAAAACATATTTATTTAGATCGTAGACAAAGCCCTTGAAGAGCCAAAGTATAGCTCACTGTATGCTCAACTATGTCTGCGACTGGCAGAAGATGCACCCAACTTTGATGGCCCATCAGCAGAGAGTCATCCAGGACAGAAGCAAAGCACAGTGAGTGTCTCTCAATCTGGAATGAAAAATTTTACTAGTGTGTACATTTCCACTGGTGATATTGATTGTTTTCTTTGTTCTCTTTCCTTAGACATTCAGACGCCTCCTAATATCTAAACTTCAAGATGAATTTGAAAACCGAACCAGAAATGTTGATAGTAAGTTTTAAAACTTCTTTAATTCAGAATGCATTTATCTTCTCTTTTCAAAGCAGTGTTTAACATGCTTCTTTGTTTTCCAGTCTATGATAAGCATGATGGTCCCCTCCTCCCTGAGGAGGAGGAACAGAGAGCCATTGCAAAGATCAAGATGCTGGGGAACATCAAATTCATTGGAGAACTTGGCAAGCTTGATCTTATTCATGAATCTATCCTTCATAAGTGCATCAAAACAGTGAGTATCCAGGTTAAGTGTGAGCTAAGAGCAAAATAGGACTTCTAAACTGGGAAATGTAGATGTTTATGCTGCATTGGGAATTGTGGGTCATAAAGGAAACATTTTTGTGGTACTTTTAAATTACCTACTTCCACCACTGTTTGAAATAAACAATCTTTTGGTGTGATTAAAAAATAAAATTGACTGTTTAAAGCCATGGGAGTTTTCTCCAAGTGATCATGTAGTTTGGCCTAGACAGAAGTACCACAGGTACTTCAAGGCATTTAGACTTATGAGTAATAAGAACTTCAATTAGTAGTTTCAATTCAATTCAATTTTTAAGTCTGTTTGTCTTTAGAACCAGATGAAATGTTTCTGTATATCTCTGTGTACAAAGTGTCACTGACTGTAAAAGGTCATTTAGTATGTTGAAATACCCAATTCCTCTTCAATATTTCAGCTTTTGGAAAAGAAGAAGAGAGTCCAACTCAAAGATATGGGGGAGGATTTGGAGTGCCTCTGTCAGATAATGAGGACAGTGGGACCTAGATTAGACCATGCAAAAGCCAAGGTACGTGTGTATCCACTGTAGTCATTAAATTAGTGAGATTCTATGGCGAAGACTTCAGGTGCCTCAACCTTCTGCATTGTGTTCTATTCATAAGTACAAAACTCAGGTCTGACTTCAGTCAGCACAAGTACTGATTATTGCTTCCGCATGAAATCTCTTGATAGCAGAAGGAGGCAATTTTTAAAATGGTTTTGAATGTCCTTTCAGAATGCAGTTAGGGTCATCAGGAAGTCATAAAAGCAAGAAGGCTGTTTACCGAAATGCTGCTTGAAAAGTTGTGTTCAGAGTAGAGTTTGTTACCAGAATTAGCTGATCCAACGGATGTATTTCAGACCTTGACTTGTGAGTCTTGAATGCAAACCTGAAATTGTATCAGTGGTGAGAGCTCTGGCAGGTTTTCATCTCTCAGAGGAGATGTCTTTATGCATTAACTTAAATTCTACTGTCATGAGATTGAGATGACAAAGGGCAGTCTTCTCTATTATCTGATCTAAGATGTCTTGAATATGGTGATCTTTATTGAAAATGCTCAAGATATTGATAGAATTAGCCCTCACTTTTAACGTCACTTCTGTTCCCACAGTCCTTAATGGATCAGTACTTTGCCCGTATGCGCTCCTTGATGTCAAGTAAGGAATTGCCAGCAAGGATTCGTTTCCTGCTGCAGGTATGATGATAAAACTACTTACTGCCTCCACTTTCTGGCCAAGTTGTCTTAGATCCTTCCCTAATAATTCATTCTGTTCCAAGGATACTGTGGAGTTGAGAGAACACAACTGGGTTCCTCGCAAAGCTTTTCTTGACAATGGACCAAAGACTATCAATCAAATCCGTCAAGATGCAGTAAAAGTAAGTGCCACATGTGAAGTACTGTGCTTGGCTTTTGTCTAAGTGTTGAAGTGAATCCTTACACTGTCTGCTCATGTCACAAAACTTGTGTTTTGCACCTATGGGTAGCACTTTCATCAGTGTGACAGTAAGCGGTTAGGGGTTCAAATCAGATCGACTTTAATACAGTTCAGGGGCTCCAGACTCACCAATGTTACAATTTCTGTTCTAAAGGATCTGGGAGTTTTTATTCCTGCTCCTATGTCTCAAGGGATGAGAAGTGACTTCTTTCTGGAGGCACCCTTTATGCCACCCAGGATGAAACTTGACAGGGACCCACTCGGAGGGCTTGCTGATATGTTTGGACAAATGCCAGGTATACTGGGACTCTTAAGTCTGATGTGGTGATGTAGCTGTGCTGTACTGAACAAGAACTACAGTTGTTTCTTCTCTCCTTAATATAGGTAGCGGAATTGGTACTGGTCCAGGGGTTATTCAGGATAGATTTTCACCCACCATGGGACGCCATCGATCAAACCAACTTTTCAATGGCCATGGGGGTCACCTCATGCCTTCTGCTCAATCCCAGTTTGGAGACCTAGGCAAATCTTTTCTGAAAAGTCAGGTAAGGAAGACATTGTTCACAAGGTGACTTAAGCATGTTTAGAAGCTCTTCTACAGATGCGTATGTTATAGATTATAAACTTTATTGTGAAGGACTTGCTCAGATTTTATTCTGATAAGAACTGATGCTCAACTGATAAAAAAAATCCTGAACCACTTTTTAAATTGTGCAAGCGATGGAAGGACTACACTTTTTTTAATGCAAGAAAAGGTGCATGTGGCTTTGGTGGGTCAGAATGGTGTGAATTTTGTTTAAAAGACAGACCTGGTTTTAGGGATAGATGCTACTCTCCCACCACCCCTGCTCCTTCTTTCTCCCTTCCTGGCGAATAGAATCTTTGTTCCTCTGGTCCCTCTGGTACTACTTGCCATATGATGTACGCCACTCCATCATCTGCACTTCTTTCTCTATATCTCCCTTTCTGAAATAGGGGCAAAGCCAGCTCTACCATAACCAGAATCAGGGACTCTTATCCCAGCAACAAGGACAGTCGAAGGATATGCCACCTCGGTTTTCTAAGAAAGGACAGCTTAATGCAGATGAGGTACATAAAATGCCTACATTACTTAAAACCTATTCTAAATATTGCCCAATGATTATAGCAAGACGCGTTATTATGAGGACTAATGCTGGAACTCTTTTCTCCTTCTCCTCCTCCTTCTTTGTCCCTTCCTCTTTTACCTCACCCCTCACTTCCCTTAGGGTATCCAGCGTCCTATGAGCAAGACTGAGATATGAGGGCAATTTTTTGGGGTGTCCCTTCCCCCCCACCTCCCCCAGAACACTACTCTGACATCAGTTCCCATGCATCATATTGATAACAATACGCTTAAATAGAGCTTCAGAAAATCCTGAACTTTAGAAGTTTTAGAAACCCTGAAGTGCTGGACCAGACTAAAGCTTTTTTTTTAACAACTGGCTAATAGGCAAAGTGCGAAATACAAAGTAAACAGCATTGTTATTTTGAGCATTAACCAGACTTGTAGTCTGATTTCTGAGCAAACAGAATCAGCAAACATGCTAAGTATCTTCTTCGGTCTTTAACATACTGCATCTAAAAGGAGCAATTCCAGAACCTGATACCAATGGAGCTAAATGCCAGTAACTTGCAGCAAGCTGTAATTCGTTGAGTCGCGCTTTTGGGGGGATTTTGGTACACGCATGACTTAGTTGGTTTTCAAGCGTTAACATTGTAGAAACAGAGAAGCCATGCTTCAGTGGGATCAGTTGGTGTAAGTCCATGGCTGCAAATTCTTGGTCACAATACTTGAAACAGTTTGAGGGTTTTTTCCTAACTTATGTGTTTACAGATTAGCCTGAGACCTGCTCAGTCTTTTCTAATGAATAAAAACCAAGTGCCAAAGCTTCAGCCCCAGATAACTATGATTCCTCCCAGTGCTCAACCACCACGCACTCAGACACCACCTTTGGGACAGGTAAATATAAAAATTGCTGCATTTTTGTTGCCTATATGTAATTTTCTCACTCAAGTGAAACCTAGATGTGTTTCTAATATATGGGAAGAGAGCAGGGTACACAAAAATGTCTGACAATCCAGTTTGACTTTAGTCTGCCTTCTTGTTCTGAATGTTCTTAAATTTCATACAAGTGTGGGTAGATGTGTCATAAAGAAGAAAATTCTGGTACTGTCTTTCAGCCTCCTCAACTTGGTCTTAAAACAAATCCTCCACTAATACAAGAAAAGCCTGCAAAGACCACCAAGAAACCACCTCCTTCTAAAGAAGAGCTACTTAAACAGACTGTAAGTATGAACTAGTGTTCCTTAAAAGCCTTGTATGTGCTCTTTAAAAATGAATGTTTAACTCTAGTGGTTTTTTTCTTTAGGAAGCTGTTGTGACTGAGTATCTGAACAATGGAAACGCTAATGATGCTGTCAATACTGTGAGAGAAATGAGAGCTCCGAAACACTTCATTCCTGAGATGTTGAGCAAAGTAATCCTTCAATCTCTAGATAGATCAGATGAAGACAAAGAGAAAGCAAGTACTTTGATCAGCTTGCTCAAGCAGGAGGGAATAGCCACAAGTGACAACTTCATGCAGGTAATGCAGTCTCATGGTCCTTGTTGCTTGGCAGTTGATGATTTTTAGCTTACATAAAGTGTGCAAATTTTTCTTTAATGTTGCTGATCTTAAGAGGTAGAAATAATGTCTAAATTTGCAAGAGGCATAAGGAGTGATGAAACAAAGAAATGTAGATATGTGATTTCAGGAACTGGATATAGGCAGGTGATTGAAATGCAGAAATAGGAGCATCTTATCAAAGAGTATTACTGTGTACAAGAGGAAAATTACTTCAGAATTCCAACTTTGTTTGCTATTTTTTAGGCATTCCTGAATGTGTTGGACCAGTGCCCCAAACTGGAAGCGGACATCCCATTGGTGAAATCCTACTTAGCACAGTTTGCAGCCCGTGCCATTATTTCAGAACTGGTGAGCATTTCCGAACTGGCTCAACCACTGGAAAGTGGCACCCATTTCCCTCTCTTCCTGCTCTGCCTTCAGCAGTTAGCTAAGTTACAAGATCGTGAATGGCTAACAGAACTGTTCCAACAAAGCAAAGTGAATATGCAGAAAATGTTACCAGGTAAGAGTTACTGCGTAGCTCTTGGGACCCATCATTGTGATGCATGCAAGGTGTTTTTTTTCCTTTGGGTTTTTTTTTACCAGAGTAAAATAATATACAGTTACTTTGATGGAATCAACTGTCATGATTGTTGAGTGATGTTTCATAAGTGGGAGTTAGACCCATGAACCATTGATTGTAGGTTTTGATTAGCACCAGCACTGAAGTGTGTCTTTCTTATTTACTTGTCAGAAATTGACCAGAACAAGGACCGCATGCTGGAAATCTTAGAAGGGAAAGGGCTTAGCTTCTTGTTCCCACTTCTGAAACTGGAGAAGGAACTGCTAAAGCAGATAAAATCGGATCCATCCCCTCAAGCCATCTATAAGTGGATTAAAGATAACATTTCACCCAAACTTCATGTAGATAAGGGATTTGTGAATATATTGATGACCAGGTGAGATGCTGTCTTGATGTAGTTCAGATGCATGGGATTGTCACTAATTCTGTAAAGGCTAATGTAGTTCTATGCAGAAAAAAACACAGTACACAGGGAGATAAGTGGTTTAGAGTGAACTTTACTTGTTTTAAACACCTGTTGTGTTTGAGAAGACAGACTTGCATCAGTGTGAAGTGTTACTTTTGCTTGGAAAGTAAAAGTCTACAGCTGAGTATTCATCTTTCTCTTTCCAAATGTTTAACAGCCATCGCGGAAGCAAAACTAGGATGGTGCCATCAGCCACAATACTAAGGCACTGTGCATGCATTTAACTGCTAATAGAAGCAGGAATGTGTTTTTAGGAATAGTTGCCAAACAGCTTGAGAGTACTTGGTTTCGTGTTATAGAACAAAAAATGTAGCTGCTTACAAGTTTACAAAACTTAGCTGCTTTTTTTCTTTTTGTTCAGTTTCTTGCAGTATATTTCTAGTGAGGTAAACCCACCCAGTGACGAATCAGATTCTTCATCTGCTCCATCTAAAGAGCAGCTAGAGCAGGAAAAACAACTGCTTCTTTCCTTCAAGCCAGTGATGCAGAAGTTCCTCCATGACCATGTTGATCTGCAAGTGAGTGCTTTATATGCACTCCAGGTGCACTGCTACAACAATAACTTTCCAAAAGGTATGTACATTGAGATCTTACCTGAAATTCAACTTCCCTGTGATTTTGTCTGTATATGGCTTTTGGGCTCATTACTACATTTCTTAGGCAAGTAAGCTGATCAGAAAGTCTTTAAGCTAACTTATGTTTAAATTTACTTCCATAGGCATGTTACTGCGCTTCTTTGTTCATTTCTATGACATGGAGATCATTGAAGAAGAAGCCTTCTTGGCATGGAAAGAAGATATTACTCAAGAGTTTCCAGGGAAAGGCAAAGCTTTATTCCAGGTAAACTTGCTAACATTAGGGTGGAGATTTATTTGCTGTGGTCTCGGCTGCATTGCTGTGTCTTGAATGCTTTCAGGTAGTGTTTAAGTCTTTACATAGAGTGTTCACTCAGAAGGACTGAGGAAAGATGAACAAAGTTGTTTTTTTTTCTTCACTGGAGACTTCCATTTAGCATGAAGTGTGGCTGAAGATTTTTAAAATGAGTTTGGAGGGAGCAGCGTTCTGCAGAAGTACATAGTGGTGAAATAATTCCTGCTGCTTTAAACCATTTTTATGTATCTTCAGGTGAACCAGTGGCTGACCTGGCTGGAAACCGCAGAAGAAGAAGAATCTGAAGAAGAAGCTGACTAGAGAACCAGCCAAAGCCTTAAATTGTGCAAACATACTGTTGCTATAATGTAACTGCATTTGACCTAACCACTGCGAAAATTCATTCCGCTGTAATGTTTCACAATATTTAAGGCAGAAGTATGTCAATAGGATATCTTCTGCAAAAGGTTTTTGTAGGATGTCTTAATAGTCTACAATAAAAATACTTTAGAGTATCTTTAATGTTTAGATAACAGTGTATTAGCAGCATGCAATAATTACATCATAAATTCTCGAGCAGAAGCAGTCTGTTGCAAGGGTCTTCTTTGCTGCCAGTTATCATAGGCTGTTTTTAAGTTAGAAAACTGAATAGCAACACTGAATACTGTAGAAATGCACTTTGCTCAGTGTAATACTTGAGTTGTTGCAATATTTGATTATCCATTTGGTTGTTACAGAGAATCCTTAACTGTAATCGATGGTTGTTGCCGTAATAGTATATTGCCTGTATTTCTACCTCTAGTAATGGGCTTTATGTGCTAGGTTTTACTATCCTTGAGCCTGGGCAAGTGCACAAGTCTTTTGAAAAGAAACAGTTTACTTGCACAAAAACTGATCAGCTGAGAGATGGTTTAATGCCCTTGGGAAGAGGTTGTTGTGGGTGTGACACATGACACAGTGAGCAATTTGAATTGGTCCCTCAAATATTATAGTATGGAAAATAAGTCTGCTTAATTTATCGAGACATGTTCATGCCCTGATTTTATATACTTGTATCTATCAATAAACATTGTGATACTTGACTTGTTTCTGAATGTCTCCCCATAGAAAAGATTTGGCTGACAACTAGTTTATGGAAGGAAATATCAGTGGGAATAGACTTAGACTGGGACCATCTTTAGCCTGTTTCACAATAATTGTCTTAAAATACATACGATTAAACTCTAAAGGGCATAGACAAGATCAGACACTACAGTTCTGCTGTGAGAGGAAAACTAAGTTTGGCACAAGTTTGTGTTGTCTGATGTATGCTTTATCAGTGAGTATGTGATTTTTAACTCCCTAATGCTTTGTACTTCACCCAGGTCCCATGCATGTTTTTAATCAAGCAGCACTGACTGTTAGTTGCCTGCTTCTCAAATTGGTGAAAAAAAAACTATAAAATACTTCATTTGCATTGTATAGGCTTGAAATATCTATTAAATACTCAAAATGCCTTCCTTCCTAGAACTTTGTCCCTAGTGGAAATTTTTTCCTTCATTTGATACTTAAGAGTTTACAAATACATCAGCTTCTAATAGTTAATGGCAAAACTAGGTGTTCCTGTGACTGAAACATGGTTTTGTCAGTGCTGTAGACTGTCTGCTGCAGTGTGAGAGGTGGAAAAGTGGAGCATGAGAAAACTAACGAGATCATAAAAGAGCTTCCTTTGAGCAGAGGGATAGTTTGCACGGGGGAAATGGGTGTAATACTCATTTTGTGTGTTTCACAGTTTGCTGTGAAGGCTAGGCATCCCAGCCTACAATTACATGGCAGGGGGTTTGCATGCTTGGAAGTTAGAAACCTTCAGTGACTTTCTTCAGATGCTTTGGTAACTTGTACTGTGTAGCCCAGTCAGTGAAGGCGCTGTGCTTCTGCAAGCCAAGTTACTTTCATAAAGGGTAGTGAACTTCTTGCACTGCTAACAAAAATTCAATGACACTGTCTCTGCACCTCAAATGTGACAATAGTGAAGAGGAGAGTATATTTCTGTAGGTTCAATTAATGGGAAAAAGAACTCTGTGCTTTCTTTAATGGCTTGAGATCAGGAGCTGGCTGGTATTGATGTAGCTGCAGCTTCTGTGTAAGAGTGGCGAGCAGTGGCGTCATGGGGCCACAAAAATCATTAGGATGCAAAGTAATCTTTAATTTATTAAAATATTTGGATCAACAGAGGCTGTGGGGCTTGCTCTCGCTTCATGTCCATTCCAAGGCAGATAAAGATGTTTCTCAAGTGGTTGTTGGATATGCTCATTAAGGTTCTCCAGTTAAATACCCTTTATGGGGATAGAGGAACATAAGTATAGTTTAAGGCTTATTTGCTCCTATTAATTGCAAATTCTGCTGTTTCAGAATTGCAGTTTTACTTTGCATCTTACTACACTCAATGTAGTGAAATTTAGCATTGTTTCAATAGCAGGGTTGTGTTTCTCAGTTTCAGTTGTGTTTCAACTTTGGTGTTATAGCTGACCACATACTTCAGTTCTAGGTTGTTAAGGCACACAGTGTACTTCATCCCTGTGTACTGCAAAGCTGAGACAGGAAAGAACCACAAATCAAGGAAGAACGGTTCTAGCTGGTAGACTCAAACTGAATTTACTGTGAAGGTGAGGAAAAACAATTGTAGAAGAAGGAAGTGCAAGTAAAAACTAGTCAAGCTTAGGAGAATAGAACACACAATGAATATTTTTGCCAAAGTTTTGGAGGCTAAGCTGGCAGTTCTGGAGTTTTTGAATAGCATAACTAAGCCTTGTATTCTTGCCCAGTCTAAAATGTAATTCTGATCTTGATGTGTTGTGCATGGAGGTTTTGCTTAATACTTGTTTGTAACTGGTTGCGGAGTTAAGAATTCTGTTAGGGGAGAGTAGAAGTGTAGTAACAACAGCCAAAAATATGGTGATGCCACTATATGAATAGATGCCACTAAGCTGTAAGATTACTCTCCACATCATGAGACACTTGCAGAATTTACATGCAGTTAGTGTGAACAGATACAGCTTCAAAGTGGTGTAAAATTGGCTCTGAGAACTGCAGTTATTCCTATAGATAAAGGTAGTATCTTAATGAGTAGCTGAAAATCAAGTTAAGTTTTGAGTGTTTGGCTGCCATGCTTGTGACTTAAGTCAATCTGGAACCAGGAATGGATGTTCAGTCAGTTTTAACTATGGCGCTTAACTCTGAGTTGCATTGTACTTCAAATGTGAATAGAACGTTCTCCATTTCAAATAGTCAAACCAATGTAACTGATCAATGATAATGTTTTTTTATTAGTGTTAACGCTGTAAATGGTAGGTATAACACAGCACTCTCACAGGAGCATTGGGAAACACTGCATATTAAACGTACTTCATACCAGCTGTAGTGATGGAGTTTACTTTCTGAAATCTGAACTAGATACTATTCAGGGAACTTCACTTCCATACGTCAGAGTTGCCTGGTGTGCTTGACAGCAAAGTGCTGGAAAGCATGTCTATTTAAACAAGCCAATCCATATCAGATTTAAAGGTTCCTGCAGGAGAAGTTAGGGGTTGGCTAGTGAAAAGCAGTCACTCAAAATTCTCACCTTTTCAAGAAACAGTAGTTGGACTGCTGCTTGCTGTTGTCAGTCTTTGTGCCAGTAGAAGACTTAGATCTGTTTTTTTTCCAGCTGCAGTTGTCTCTGGTGCTTAGTTATGTTGAACTTCAGTATTTCAGGGAGGTGTTCTGATTGAAGTTTCTAAGAGCCAAAACATAACTGCACAAGCATCATTTTTCTGGAATAAAGCTGGAGGAAAAAGGGGGCAGGAGGTTGGTACAGACCAAAACTTTCTAGTTACTTATGTGACCTGGTCTTAACAGACATAAGGTTCCACTTGAGTGCTGTTTGGATTTGGAGTTTTTCCAGAGCTCTGAATAAATGCAGACAATTATGAGGTAATTTCAGCACAATCTTCAATAATAGTTGCTGTAAATTTTTAGAATGGATCTAAAAGATGAAGTAGTATAGCTTATGTTGCAATCCAGGCTAGTGAATGATAAAGAATGAGTTCATTGCTAGTTTATGCTTATTCTCAGTTACCAGAGCACTGGTGCAGCAAACTCTTAAATAAGCCAGCGGTGTCAAATTCATGGCCTGCAGACCGAATCAGGACCTCCACCTTGTTTTATCCAGCCTGGCACCTTGTTTCTACCCAGCAGCAGTGCTGAGCTCCTTGCCCCTGTATTCCTGCCAGTGTACCAGTCATGTGCAGTGCGTGTGACGCATGTTACGCTGCAGGAGCTGTGAGTTTGACAACCCTGTCTTAGAGGTATATAAGAAACCTACATTTAATAATTTTTGCTTGCCATAGTGTTTACTTCAAATAACTGTTCATCTGAGGCCTTCACTGTATGTTGGCATATTCCTATCCTGTGTACTGGTGTTTGGAGTATGTAGCACCACTGATGTCACAAGTATTCCTCCAATCTAGAACAAACCAGAGAGGAGGCTGACACTCAGAAGCTGATGAATAGCAGTAGTGCAGCTCCTAGATTTCCCTGTGTTCTTCTGGGGATGGATGTGGGGCTGTTAGAGCATTTCCTGCAGCAGTTAACAGCTGCGTACCACAATGACCTAGAGAAGTCAGGGTGATAATAGAAGTTGAATAGAAGGAGAGAATGAAGCAGCAATAAATGCTTTGCACCCTCCTAGGAGGAGGGAGCAGGGTACAGAGGAAGAGGGTGGTAATGTTTGCTGCCTTATGCAGAAACAAGGCAACTGCTGAGGCGTAGGCTTACACTGGTTCAAATGGGGCCTGGGCTCGAGTATTTTTGGAGTGTTGCCACTATGTGAGACCTGTATGTTAATTCTGTAGAGTTGCTTAAGTAGTCAAATACAAACCAGTTTTGAAACAGGTGACTTTGTAGAGTGGTGATCTGAACTGATACAGAAAATGGAAATTAGAATGTGGGACTAGCAGCAGAATGTGTCAAGGTGTCATACAAAGGTGGAGTACTCAATTATCAAATGCACTTGGGTGAAGCTACTTTTTCTGCCATCTCACATAAATTGTTTTATCTTCCTGTAAGTTTATTGTTGCTGCTTTTTATCTTGAATGTTGACCAGAGACCAGAAGCATTCTGCACTCATCTTTGCCTTATAGGCAGATGCGGTCTTAGTTCAGGGGGGCAAAGTCTGCTTATGGGCACATCTATAAATAGGAGCAGTTGTATCTCCAAAAGCAAAATAGAAATAACCATATGCAGCTGAGATTTAAGGTGCTCAGTCTAATAGGAAAGGGAAAAAAAGAATTGTACATCTATAATTGCAGATAGTAGGGTTTAATAGAACTAGCAACAGTAATTTAGAGATACCATTATGGCTTTCAGATGTCTGTAATTCTTCCAGAACAACCAAGACAAGACTTCCAAAGAAGAAAGCTTGTTCAAAAATAGCTTAATGGAAAAACTTTGCTCTCTAGTAAGACACAAAGCTGTTACAGTATCTCCCTGGATCCACTCCTATCCAGGTATTACAGACTAAGCTTCTCGTGTAAATGAGCAAGAATTCTCTGGAACAACACCAGGTCTTTATCTCTAAGCTTTGAGGACTAAGATTCTTTAGGCAGAAAGAGTTCTTTGAATGGGGTGGCTTTTCATGTGGTGATGTTAAACTGATATGGGCTCATCTGGATTCACTTTATAGAGCCCACATCCATTTCCTCTAACAGATTCCATACAGCTGGTAGTTGGAGACTAGTTATGTTATTTTTAATGAGTTGATTAAACAGCCATGACAACAGAGTTACACTTGGCATAAACACATGGCTGGAGTGAGGAAAGTAACTGAGTGGGGATTTTTATCTTTGAATATTTTGAAGTCTATAACAACATACTCTAACGCAGTTTTTGTTTGTGTTAGCAATGAAAGTGCCTGAAGGATCTGATCTGTGAGGTATTGCCAGAATTTTATTAACTAAAAAGCTGAGCAAATACTCAAGTTTGTGAAAGGGAAAGGGATAACTGGTTTTGATGAAGGTTGTGGAGGATGAAGAGTTTCTAGGACTTTTTCTGTTATAAAAAAGATGGTTGTGGTAGGACAAAGTGATGTTTCAGAAATGAAGGTGAAGTTAGCAAGAACATTAGAGTTAATACTGCAGTACAGGTGAAGGTTTGCTTTGCATTTCTATGATGATTTTGTTTAACCCTTTAATGAATGTTTGCATATTCTTCCAGACTTTATGAAGACAGATCTAATAACTGCAGAGTATAGATGGGCCTTTCTGAGAAAGGAAACTTGCAAATTCAAATTAAATATTCAAAATAATACTAAATTACACCAAAGTTTAGAGTTCACTGCAGTAGAGGCTTGCTTTGTTTCTGCTGTTGTCTGCATCAGCTCAGGGACTCCTGGTACAATCAGATACTTGAAAACATTTAACTGGAGTTGGTCTCAGCATTTTTCCTATGCATTAGTCAAATTACAAATCCAAAGTCTAAAACAGTTTTGTGTTGGGAATTTACATTCTGTGGAAATGAACTTTGCAGAGTCCTATGATACAATACTGCTATTACAATTCAGCGACAAGGTGACATCATACAAATACACATCTGTAGAATCAGTTCACAGCTGCTCGTTTTAAAAAATAGTTGCTCTCCACAGCAAAGTAATAAACAAGGTGCCAAGCATGTGTATTAGGCCCTCTCTGCATTCCTTCTGAGCCAGATGCTTAAAGCACAGGAAGTACTTAAGGCCTTAGGTTTTCTATTTATATATATATACACATATGTGTATTTAGTACATATGTAGGTTATATACATACGTTTTTATATATTTGTATTCCTTTTGTGCCTAATATACAAATGCCATCTAGCTCTTTAATTACTTTAAGCTTACGTTACTTGCTGAGTTAATAGTTCATATTCTGTTGAACAGTAGAAGCATTGATACTAATAGTCCTCCCCAGTATTGATACAACAAAACACCAGGAATTGTACTCAGGTACAGCTGACATTGTAACCTTAAATATTCTCAAAACATTTAGCACAGTGAGCCAGTCTGAGAAGTACAGGATACTCACACAAAGAAAACTGTGTTGAAGTAGAGCTGTAGCCAGACTTCTGGAGGAAATGCCAAATGACACAGTAATGAGAGCAGTTTTAATTTTCACTTCCAGCTTTATAAAAGCTTCTTTCGGAGGACACAGATAATTGTGATTATTCACTAGATCAATGCATCAGTTTCATGTCCTACACCAGTGGACATTTCCTTGGAGACGTGTAATTTCCCATAGTTTTCCATCTACAGAATTTATGTAATGACAGTACCAACTCACTTTCAAGACCATGAAGTATTTAGGTGTGATGACATTCATAAATTCAATTAGATAAATAGCTCAGTAGATTTATAATGCAGTAAAAGCCAAAAAACCCCACTCCTATCTCTGCATTTTGGCATGTATCTTTAGTAGGTTAAACCTGTGGAGGCCTATTGGAGTCAGGAGGCGTATACAGAGCGTAACAGGCCAGCGGCTGGAGTATCTGGCAAAACATATCAGTACTATAAACCATTTAAAGTATATGTTATTCTATCAGCTATCCTTACTGAATTCTTGCCAGTGCAAATTCCATAATAAATATGAAGGGCTGAAAATGAACTCAATTCAGGAAATGGGCCAACGAGCAAATAATTATTCTACCTGTTCTCGTAGAAGTCTCTGCACACCTAATCTGATTTATAAGAGGAAATTTCATTGATTCGAACTCTTCCTTCCCCTCCCCCTTTTATAAACAGTCTTCCTCAGTCAAATGATATAAATTCAGATAATACTGTTATTTTCTGACATTATATGAGCTTTGGATTTCATCTTCAAATAGGAAACATTCGAGATAATAACAAAAGATTGAGTTGAATCCCGGTTATCTGTATGTAATAACCTATAATATAATTATTATCTGTCCAGTAAAATACATAACCAGCAGCTGAGAAATTGGACACTAAGCCCTGAGAACATTTATTAGAAGCATAGACTTTTCTATAAAACCCAGTGCAGGCATTAGAACAGCTCAGCCTTTCACACATCTGTGGTACCAGTACATACATGCCCATAGAGGAAGATTCCCCCTGTACTGCAAATACTATAAATTTGGGCAAGTAAGTTAAAGACTGTCCTGTTTCTGTGTACTTACCACAAACCTTCTGAAAGATCCATCTTGATTTCTCAGGCACTAGTTTGCTAGGTACTTTCACAGATGTACAAGAAGTAATTTTTAAGTTTAGCTGATAGTATGAGAAAAATACCTCAAAAGGTGTTGACATTTGCTGAAATAGCAGACCTAAAATACAATTTGGAAGAAACCCTAAACGTAACAGAAAAAATCATCTCATGAAAGCCAAAATGTGAAGGGTACTGGTAGATGGATACCACCTGTATGCATGCCTGTTCTTGGAAATCTCCCTCTAAGTTTTAAAGTGCGATCAATGCTCAAATTAACTTTATCCTACCCAATTGTTCTTGAGGGGAAACAGAGAGTAAATTACGTCTAAAATTGGAAATGAATTCAAATTAATACAAAAGATAATGTCTGAGCTACTGTTTTGCTGGGTGTGGTTCTTCTGACTTCAATTTAACTATCCAAATGTTGAGTGTCTAGACATCTATACCCTCCTTCGGCAACAGACAGAAACAGGTTCCTCAGAAAGTGATTCACACCACCTACCTTAGGTAATTATCTCAGGACAGGATGATTTGCCCTCTGGGGATGTCAGTCCATGGGCCCCGGCAAGGCGTCTAGACTGCTAATTTTTTG
This sequence comes from Tapera naevia, assembly GCA_033556795.1. Classification (NCBI taxonomy): domain Eukaryota; kingdom Metazoa; phylum Chordata; class Aves; order Cuculiformes; family Neomorphidae; genus Tapera; species Tapera naevia. The sequence goes on from JAUMJJ010000048.1 coordinate 7,599,031, forward strand.
ATGTCTGAAGATAAATTCATCTTAATCATATGGCCATGTAACACTGAAATAAAATTTACCATCATTCCTTATTAACAGATAACTGCACTATCCACAAATTGTGTGATTTCCCAGTGCTCTGCCCTGATTATGCCTATCCATGTTCTCAGACCTCACAGAACAACTGTCCCTGAAAAGCATTAGCAGTGATAGGTGCCTGTTGGTTCATCAACACTAAGTTTTAAAAAAATTACAGTTTAGGGCAAAATGAAATGTAAGAATGTAGCAGGGAAGAATAAACACCAAGACCTGTTTCAAACTCTGTTGGTGGAACCAGCTAAAACTCCTGTTTCCAGAAGCATTCTAGAAATACAAATGTCCTAGATCCCTAGAACTGTTAGAAATTCAAATTGTTTGAGTTAGTCCTTTTGGATAACAAACAGAAGTTATCGTTTACTTTAAAGATTGTGCCCTGGAAAACCTAAGCTCCACTCTGTGGACTAGCTTGGAACAGTGAGACTTTCATACTTCAGCAATTTTCAATTGCTTTTATTATTAAAAAAATTACACCTTATTTCCTGTAATTGACATTATGTTAAATTTTTAGTCATTGGATCTTCTCTTGCTTTTTTTTGATAGGGGAAAATTTAGGAATCCAATTGATCCAACCCTAAATATCTCTTCCTTTTTTTCTGATGATAGTCATAGATTGCCTTGTGTTTGGGACAGAAACTTAGAAATCCACACAGAAATTTTCTCCACACAGTATTTACAGTAACCCATTTAATTATGAAATTTAGATGTGTGATTTGTAAGAATAATGAGGTGTGATGAAAGAAATACGTAAGTCTACATGAGAAAAACAAAAGTAGCAATACACTTAAAGAAAACCTTGACCATCATGTCTTTCAAGGTCATCATTTCCTATCAAATGCCCATTTTATCAGATTGGTAATCATTATACACAGTTTTGTTTTGTAGAAATACTTCAGGAGTTACTTGAAAACACGGTATTTCCACACCTAGAACTCACATTCTTTCCCCTTCTTCTCTTTGCCATATTCAAATAAGTGTTTCTGCCTTTCAGCCTCACGTGCCAGCCCTCTAGGTTTCTCTGCAGCCTTTTCAGCTGCTGCAGCCCTGTAGCTTTGAGATAATTCCCCAAGTCCGAGGGAGATAATTATTATGAAAGTCAGAATCACCATAAAGGTAAAGAAATCCATGCATACTTCTCTATGCATCATCCTGTATATATGCTATTTCCCTTCTCCTTTCCCATTTTCAATCCTAACTGGCCATCAAACCTAAATTTAGAAGGTTGGAATTAGACCTCTTGGCACATAGTGAAGACTGGTTTGGTTTTAGTTGATTTTTCAGTTTTGCACCTCTGGGGGAAACTTGCTTCAGACACTCAAACTTGACACTGCAACCACAAGGGCTAAAGTCTGAAATATAAAACCCTCACAAAAAAGCCCAACCAAACCAACATAACCCCAAATACCAATGAATCTACCAAAAATCACTAGATAGGTATTGATACCCTTTTAATTAAGAAGTTTATTAGAGTTGTCCTCCCTTGATTCTCTCAGCTGGATTGTTAGCTTATTCTTTGCATGTTCTACATGACAGTTCTCTCAGATAACTTTTTTTGTGGTAATTCTGTGCAAGTGCAACTTGCTTTTGAAATAATTCTCTTTCACTTGACATTAATCATGGCTGTAATTCCTTTAACTAAAGCGACAGCATTCCTGTTTTCCTCTCTGTGCTTCATAGGTAAATATGAAGTTATACAGCAGCAAATAAGTTCTCAAATTACTGTTACTGGCTGATTTTGTAAAAAAAATAAAAAAAATATGAAGCAACAAGTTTCTAAACATCTTTCCCAAGATGAAGTGTGGATTTACCGTATTTACTACCAGGGACAACAGCACTCTGCCTCTCAAGGCAGCGTGCACGAGTTCACACAAAAGGGAAGAAGCTTCAATGAACCAGTGTGAGTTTTCCTCCACCCTCCTCCTCTCCTCACCCCTCAGGAGAAAACCTGCAGTTGAATCCTGCTCACAGTGTTCATTTTTTGTTTTGTTGGATTGGGGTTTTGCTTAAATATATATCCAATGAGCTACTTAGAGCACACACAAGGAAGTATATTCCACATGTCATCCTAGCAGGCAGATGCAAATCTGAAGGATTTGTACTTCCAGAAAAAAAATTCTATTTGCTATGGAATAACCTGCCTTGCCATATCTTTTGTCCTACACTCCAAAAGTTATATCTAATTCATTTTAGTTGTACCAGATTTTTTGATCTCTTTTTAAGAGTTAGTAAAATGCATACTCTTAACTATTACTAGAAGTGATGTCTGTGTTTTGTAGCAATTAACAGCATCATAGAACAGATTACAATGAGGTGTTAAACTAAATCAAATCGGAAGACAGGAGGAAGGACACTAAATCTTAGGACAAGCCAGTAAGTCTATGGAGATATATTCATTAACTGCATCTACTACAGTTCTCATTCACTGATTACACTATCTGTGAACTCACAGTTTTGTCTAATGAAGATTCTCCAAATAATCCATATAACAACTTATATCAGCATCTACGAGTTGTCTGAAAGTGATGCATTCTTGACGTGAAGCCTATACTTTTCAGTTCAGGTGGAAGTTTTCTTTTAAACTCTGAAGAACAGCTGCCTCCTTCTCCTTTTTCTCTTTGGATTGCTGCTCCCGACCATGAGCTTCTGCCCAGTATTCCTCTGCCTCTGCTAGAGCCAGAGACACCTCCACTAAGTGTGAAGCACAGCTCTGATCTCTGCTGGGAAGCATAAAGTGTCAGCCTTAAGAGGTCCAAAAGATGAGAGAACCCAGCCTCAAGCACATCTCAAATAAGAAGAACACTCCTAGGTAGTTGTTCAGTCAGGTAACTTCTTCAAGAAATTCTGAAAGAAACATCTAAGTTGAAAGATGTCTGTTGTCCCCTGCTGTCAGGGAATGAGCGAAACTCGGGTATGAGCAGAACTCTTTGTATTTCCTACCTCTGAAGTGATTCAGAGCAGTACAGGTGCCAGTACCAGGGGAACTGGAGCCTTACAAGTCTTGGTTACCTCAGGCAACAAATAAGGCTTAGTACGCTTCAAGTACCAGCGAAGTATCTTCTCCTTTCCCTCTAGACTAGAAATGCTAACTACAGTGTGATAATGCTGTTCGAGTAAGATAGCTGTCAGACTTTCATAGATTTACAAGCCACTCAACTTACACTTTCCTGGAATTTGGGAGGTATTTTGTGGGTTAATTGGTTCCACACTGTGTGTCTCCCCAAAATGATTGGTTTATTTTTTTAAAAAAAAAACAAATCATCATGGGAAGTTTCCACAAACAAAATAAACAGATGTGATTATTTGGCAGCCTCAATGATTGTGCAGCCTCTGCTGAATCTTTCCAGAAGGTACTGATTAATTGCCTACAGAAAGTACTCTGTAAGAGAAAGGCAGCTTTGTTGGCAGTTGACTTAAGGCAGGAATTGAGTCAAGGCATGCCTGGCCCAAACCCTAGCTCTTGAGCTCAAAATGTGGAGATCAGCAACAAAGAATAGCTTTTAGCAATCGTGGTTTAATTCTGTATGACAATTCTGGCCCTCATTTGTTTGCAAGTCATACTCTTGTCCAGGATTTCCTTTCTAATAGTGAAGTTATGTGTTTATATTCTTCCTTTTAAACCATCCAAACCCAATTTTCACTAGCCTTTCTACTATAAAGGAGGCGAAACAGGCTGTTGGATGTGTTGGAGATAGCATCCTATTATTAATCAAGCAACAATGCTTGCCATTTGATAATCAAATAAGACACAATTTATGCTCCAAGGATCTTGCAGATCAGACAAAAAGGGCCTGATATGAATTACAGGAAACTGTTCTCCTGCTGTGAATTAACTGCTAAAAAAAAGAGTAAGTCATCTAGCATTTGAGTGAAATACATTGACCCAATCTGTATTATTCTATTTTTGTAGAGTGATTTTTTTGCCACAGTAATGACAACACATGCTTTCAATAATCTAATTAAATACAAGAAAATGAAATAGTTACAAACAGTACAGTAGTTCAACAAAATGTTACTGCCTTATTAATAAAAACAACCAGCATAAAAATTAAATAATAAATGATTTTAATGTATAGCTGGAGATTTGAACAAGTTAGGGTTGCAGTATTTTAGGTACTGTTCAACTCAGTAGGAAATCATAATGGCTAAAAGCAGCTTTAATTCTATTGAAGTCACACAAATTGTGAAAGCGGTAAAAAGACTGAGTGATTGTTCCTCCACACATAAGTACCAGTGAGAACACCCTACCTGCAGCCCAGGTCTTCTGATATACAATTTGTAGCCCACCTCTTTGCAGTCTCCTTGTCCACTATGCTTTCTTACATGTTTCTTAGAAGTAACATCAAAGACAAAAATGTATGAAAGCAGTATGAAAAGCTACACCAATTCTGCTGGAATAAAGAAATTGAACAGTTGTAAAAGTACAGTGAAGGTAACTACTAATGTTTGTAGGCAATTTAGACCAAGACAATGAGCAATTGGAAGTTTGCTTTTTTTTTATTCAGAATAATTTCTATGTAAATACTGTAGATGTTACCAACATTTTTCTTATTTACAGGCTTGTATGGGAGCAACCTGGTGTGAGCCTCGAGTTCTTCTTGGATCACAACACTATTTGACTAACTGGACAAATCAGCCTAGATCCATGGAAGTTGAGGAAAGCACTCGGGGTATGTTTTTCCTCCCAAGTAACAAGTGATAGGACAAGACAAAACAGTCTTAAGTTGCACCAAGGAAGGTTTAGATTGGATATTAGGAAAAAATTCTTTACTGAAAGAGTAGCAAAGCATTGGAACAGACCGTACAGTGAAGCGGTGGAGTCACCATCCCTGGATGTGTTCAAAAAACATGTAGATGTGGTGCTTCAGGACATGGTTGAGTGGGCATGGTGGTATTGTCCATTCAACCTTAACTTCCCATTTCGAATGCACATAACTCCACTGATAATGCATGACCTCTGCAACTGCAACCATGGAGTGGTGGTGTTGTCTATGAATGACTTCTTATCTCTAGTTGATGTCTTCTGTGATTTTTTTTTCTATTTTTGTATGTAGAGTTTGCTTGTTTTTACTGTTATAGTTTCCACTTTCTGGTTTCACACTTGGATAAATCAATAGCTCTTGCGTCTGCACTGCAAAAAAAAAATCATTTCCCCTGCACTGTTTAAGGACAATGGAAATGGAAACACTCATGGACAAAGTGAGTGTCTCTTTGGACATTGATTATGAGTAAGTGAGTGCAGAGCAAAAGAAGCCAAAATAGAAGATTGAAGTTAGAAACACAGAGGCCCAAGTAACTAAGTAGATATATTATTTATGGTCTTACTATCCTAAGCACTAATCTCACACGTTCTTTCTTTCTTTTTCTTTCCTTCCCTATCACTTCCATTAATACCATTTTATTATATGGCAACCCTTAATTACCTTCTATCCACAACTCAGCTACATAACACTCATAAGGCTCTTCTGGCTTGCACAAACCATGAAGAGCCTACAGACTGACGAAAGTAACAAGAAACACTCCAAGAAACAGTTATGAGTTAAGACTCCTGTCAGCACACATTAATTCCCCTGATGCAGTGACAATAAACTAAAAACAGATGAATAAAGATGAGAGGGACCAGCCTGGATAAACATCAGGCAGAAAACCCAGTGCATCCATGTATAAGGCCAGGGAAATGCTTTTTACTGTCTAACTAGCACAGTCTTCATCTACAAGGAACATTTAATTGAAACTCAGCTATGTGATAATAACTTGAAAGACCTGACCAGAACTAAAGTCTGTATTGAGATAAAAATATCAACTTTTTGTAGCTCTTCAAGAGAGTGAACAAGTTGAAACCTCCATTAGAACATCCTCAAAAGCAGACAAATATGCCCCAGAAGCTGCCTGTACCCACCATTAAGTGCAAGTGCTCTCAACAAGTACATTCTTGCTGAAATTTAGAAATAGGTATGATGGAAGTTAAAAATGTCTATCTCTGGAAAGATCATTTTGACTAAAATCACCAAGTTTGAATTTGTGCATGAATATGCGTAGGTGCTGCCAACCCAAATGAGGCATAATACCTCTATCCTCTGAGTGCTAGAAAACAGCTGCTGAAAGCAAATTTTTCCTCCTCAGCTGGTCGAGGATTTGCACAAGAAAAAAGAATGTTACCTTTGCGTAGACATAGTCCTGTGAGAATGGGACATGCACTAGACATAATTTAGTACAGCACAGCAGGCACAGGCAGCAGAGCCAGTTTAAAGCAGTCTGAACTCTATTGAAAGCTGGAGCAAAACAGTTACCTGTCTTGAAAGAGTAAGAGTAAGAGTAAGAGTAAGAGTAAGAGTAAGAGTAAGAGTAAGAGTAAGAGTAAGAGTAAGAGTTGGTTGAAGAGATGTCTGATATTCTCTCATGCATCTTCAACATTAGTAAACTGTCACCGGTGCAGCACCTTGCATTGTAGTATCTTGCCTCTGCTTGAAAGAGTGCTGCTTAAAGCAGTCTCTTGATTTAACAGTGCCTGTATAGCCAGAACCTTCAGGTGCAAAGGTGGGAAGGCACTGAAGACATATTTGTGGGAACAACCAGAGGGAAGATAGCGTTGCAAGAGATTCTTGTTAAACTATGACCTCGTCTGTCCTACAGTTATAGGATGAGCAGCTAGCAAAGATTAAGTTCTCTTACTAGCTCTGGGACCTAAATTAGAAAGTCACTCATGCCTTCAAAATAGGCCTAAGCCAGAACGTTCTAGACTGTATCTGTCACTGAAGGTACTGTGTGACCAGTGAACTGCACAACCTTTTCTGCTGTATCCTAGAGAAGACATGCTCACGTGAGGAGAGCAAAATGCTAAGCTGCAACAGAGCTCAACAGGAAACACTTTTCATGCAGTCACGCAACTTGTTAGTGGATACATAACAGAACCTAGGGAAAGAACACTTCTATGGCAGTGCAGTTATTACCCTTCTAACTCCCTGTATTTTATTCTGGAATAGATTACTGCTATAAATAAAGGAATTTAATAGCTGCAAGCCAACCACCTACTTCAGAAGGCAAGGAATGCTGCCAAGAGAGAATGATGGCATTATTCCACCACTGCACTTTCAAAAAAACAAGCATTAGAAAATACGAATTAAGCTAAAACACAGCTTTCTCTCCAATTATAGCAACATATGACTTTTTCTATAACCTTAATCCTCCCATTAATACTCCCAATAAAAGGGAAGAAAAAAGAAAATTTGACTCATTTTTTTTCCATTTTGCTCAGTAAAAGCAGGCAAAGAAAGAAGCAAAAGCACCCCCATCCCCTTTCTTTCCCTTCTGATTGGCCTCTCATAAACCATACATCTCAAGCCCTTTCAAGTCATAACCTCTTCTTATAAGTCTCCTTTTTGACCCTGGAAAGCTCAATAAATGCACTTACTTCTCAGACAAAAGATGTATGGAAAACCCTTTTATTTCACACTTATTGAAAATATTTCTCTCCAACTGGATTTTAAATCTGACCCCCTCAGCACTTCATCTGAAGAGCCAACTTTTACCTACAGAAAACACATTTTGCTACACACCACAGCAAACCAAGAGCTCCAGACCTTTCATAAGAAAGATACAATTAATAACATGATAGAGAAGGCTATGGCAGTGGAGATGCATTCAAGGCAGAAAAAAAGTTTCTAAGATCCCATAGTAAGTGCTATGTATTTTCTTTTTCCTTCCTGTTGTTAAAAGTTGGTTACTCTCATACTTGCCATTGCTGCCAGGGCTTCATTTGTTTCACCTTGCATGCATTAGTTTTCCTAAGCGGCATTAATTTCCTCACAATTCTTACTTCATAACTTCACAAGTGAAGCCGTGTGACAAGTGTACACAGCTCACCTATCCACTGCTTCCCTGGGATTCTGAAAGAGGTGAACACTGGCGTCAGGATTCTCTCAACGGGAGAATGATTTCCTAAAAGGGTCAAAATTTTTCATCATGTGCATCTTTTCAAAGCTATCTAGCTTCCAGTCTTGGACTGTCACAAATCTTTCACCTCAGTGACTACATGAACAAGAAAACTGAGTTAAGATTCAGTTTTGCTTCCAATTCAATAAGTACGACAGCTGTTGTTCTACTCTGAATGTTACCAAACACCTAAGTTTTAGGTAAGACCACATATAAAAACCTGATACCAAACTGAGCAATGAAAAGAAACATCTCAACTGTTCCACATTCTGCTTTGTCTGCTATGGTTACCAACAGTCCATAAACATATGAGAAAAACATACCCAAGGAGAAAAGCTAATGCTCACAGCAAACCAGAAATAGCAGCATGGGAAACTTAACTTTGAGTTAGTACTTGAAGTGAGCTATCAGTAGTGACAATCCAGACCTTCTAAAAACAAAGCAACATAGTTTAGGCTATACAGTCTATTATAACCTGTAGTAATACGTTGGCCAGATTTACATAATCTTCTCTTAGCAAATGCTTAAAATAGGACTCAATGACCAATGAAAAAAGTTAGGAAAAACAATTTTTTGGACTAGTGCAAAATACTGATTTTTTTTCAGAACTGCAGAGAGCAATCAGATTCACTTTAGTCAACAATACAGCATTTTTCATTGTTGTTTCTGAATATATTATATGAAAGGATTTAATTCTGAAAGCCACGTACTTAAGCTAAAATAAACTAAAGACTACTTCCTCAACACACACATTTGTCAAACTTAAAAAAACACTTTTAGGTTTTCTGCTTGTAAGGGGCAAAATAAATTACTCCAAGCAAATAAGCAGGAGCAGCTGCTGACACTGGTAGCTTTACCTTTCTGAAGTAATATGGAGTCATCCAATTAATTTTTTTTACCTATCAATTTAAATATTTACCTACCTCTGCGTTGTTACTTTATATAATTCCTTTAACATCTGCATCTTTTAACCTCATTTAACACAAAAACAGAAGCAAAAGAATAAACTCTCAGAAACAAGTTATATCATGGCAAATGTATTCTTTAATAGAAAGTAAGAAAAACTTCCCTACTGACCTTTATTCAGAATGAGGAAAAAGATAAATATCCACAGCTCTTTGTTCAATTTGGTAGGGTTTTAAGATCCATCTATGCATGTATAAGCACAGAACACACAGTTTTAGCCACACTGGAACCACCTAAACAGAGATTTCATGTCCCACAGTTTTCACATGCATTCCGTCCTTGGTGTGTTGATTATAGTACAGGGATCGTGTTCTTCATCTACAGCAGTTTCAATTTAAGAATACACCATAAGCCAAATTAGAGAAACACCTATTAGTTGCTAATAAAAAGAATCACAGGAAGGTCTCACAACAGCCTACTAAAACATTTAGGGTTGTTTTCTTAAATCACAGTTTGCAAATATAAAAATTGGATTTTCCCTATAACTGAAATATATTTACATGAAAGTTTCAAAAAGATGGTCTGTAATTTAGATCTAATCACTGTCATCTGAACCACCTTCAGACCCTTCCTCGTTAGATCCTTCTGGTTCAGACTCATTACCAGATCCTCTACCAGAACCTTCGTTGTCAGATCCTCTCTCAGAATCTCTGTCAGAGTCAGCACTGCGAGAAGCTGGGCGAGATTCATTTTCTGAACCAGCAGAACGACTTCTCCCTGATTGTACAGACTCGTTGTCAGACTGCTCTGAATCTGACCGCCTCCTTTTTCTAGCCGACCTGTCACTGTCAGAATCTTCCTCAGATGGGCGGACATTCGCCCTCCTTGGACTACCTGCCTCACTACCAGATTTGTTTCTGTTATCAGAATCACTATCAGAAACAATGCGTTTACTGTGCTGCCGTTCCCCATCATCTGAATCACTGTTGCTATTCCTGGCATGTCTGCAGCAAAAGAGAAAAAACAAAACCAGTATTAAAAGATGCTATCTGTAGCTCAAAAATAAGATGAGACACCAGCATTTGAGTAAAGCTAGGATTGTCAGAATGAGTGGAATTAATTTACAATGACAAGTGATGTTGTGAGTACAATGAAAGGTTTCTTGTTATCATTGTATTATCACATTATTATTAACACTGCAGTTTCTCTTGAAAACATGCATTGAAACTTTAATACATATAAAGTTAATGGAGATTCTTACCCATCATCAGCAATTTTGAGTTTATCCTCATCAGAAGAATCATCACTTGATGAAATGATGGCTTTTGATTTGATCTTTCCTTTCATTGAAGGAGGCAGACGTTCTGGTTTGGGCTGTACAGGAGAAAATCAAAGGGTTGCTTGTTCATGTGGCTGGTTAAATCATACTGCCCAAATGTAGAAAAGTATTCAGAAAATCAGACACACTTTTAAGAATTGTTCTAAAGTCATTAGATCAAAATTTTCCATTTACTATCACTGAATTCTAGATGGCTTTGGAAATATCCTTTTCATCCTTGAAACAGCTATAGCAACAGGGGAGGAGGACAAAAATAAGCCCAAAGGCAGTTTGCTACAAGAAGTTTGGTTGTAATTCTCAGCATTAATAAATCTCTCGACTAGGGTAATGCTGAACTCCAAAAGCATATTTAGAAAGTGATGCAGTTATTCATAGTTTAACTTACAGCCTTCTTTTTTTCTGCTTTGGGTGGACGTCGTTTTTTAGGTCTTGGACCATTTTCATGTTCTTCTTCATCACTCCCTTCATCTGCTTTCTGGGGTCTTAAACAGAAACATTTTATATGATGTAAAGAACACCATTGCAAAAAAACCCTTAACACATACAAAAATACCAGTCTCCAGAAATGTTCAGTTGATCAAGTGTGACTCGTACTTCTTTTGCAGAGTGGCTGTTTAAGTCTTATAATGTGCATGTGTAAATAAAAATTAATCATGATCTATTAAAAACAGTTCATTTTTTAAACTCTTATGAAATTCTGCATGGGAATATAATTAAATGCCATATTATTTCTAACAACAGTCTACCATTGAAGTACCAGTTACCTCCTCCTCTTCTTCTTCTTTCTCTCACCCTCCTCTTCTTCCCCATCTTGTTCACTACCACTGCCCTTCCTCTTCTTTTTCTTTCTAGACACAGGCAGATCTTCATCACTGTCATCGTTGACAAACTCGTCAAACTCCCCTGCTCCTTTTTTGGAACGCTATAATAAATAAAAAAAAAACAAACCACAATGTAGCCTATTATTCACCTTCCATTTAGAAGATAACAGAAAATGATCCAAAACAGAAACTCTATCTGAACATGTTTTCAAATATAGGAAAATAGAGACCTTCTCATGCCAATTTTCCCATAATCTCTAGATTGATATCACTTCGAAACTGATTCAAAATTTGCACATAATAATGTTCTTATTTTAACAACTGAATAGAACAGATTTTAGTGATACAACTGAGTGCTTAGGACTCTTAAGCATTAGCTTCCAGTTCTTACATTTGAGATTAAACCTGTGCAATTTCACACACTGGAGCCTAAGAGCTTGAAATCAAAAAACCTGCGCTACTGCAAGAGACCATATATCAAAAGAGGAAAGTGAAAAAATACAAATGTTTTTCTGTTCTACCCTGCCTCCACCGCCACCACGTTTTTTCTCCTTTGATCCTTCTACTTCACCAGTGAACATCAGAATATTCTTGGTTTTCTCCACATATTGAGCTCTCTGTTCCAGAAGTTTCTTCTGTTCTTCTTTTTCTCTTAGGCGCTTCTCTTCCTGAAACAGAAAGAATACTATCCATTACTATTGTATTTGCAGCATCATGGTGATTATAATTGCAGCATTGCCAGAATATGCAAAAGTTTGAAAGAACTGTAGACCCAAGTGCTTCCTCATTCAGTCTATCAGTACAGAAATTTTATGGCAGACCTTCTGGGACACCAATTTTATTTCATTATAAAAACAAAAATCCATTTCTGAGGCTACGGGGAAGAAACAGCAAGTACCACCTATAAGCTATAACATATTCTGCTAGCACTTACTATAAAAAAACTACTAGACGTTTTATCAGTAACACCAAGTACCACCACAGAGCAACAGGAGCATATATATACTGTTAATACATATATTTTTAAAATTAAGAATACTTTTTTAAAAAAAAATACAACATTAAACACAAAAAGCCCCACAAGACTAACCCTATAGCTAGGGAACAAAAAGCAGGAGAGAAGAGATATGGAGAGATGGTTATAGAATATTCTTTAACCTGTCACAGTGAGACAAGGCTCAACTCCCTGGCTTCGCTTAGTACGAGTGGATGAGTGTTCAAATACAGACGTTTTCTTAGCCTTAGTGGGCAAACGCCAGTGTATGGCAGTCCACAGTGCTTTGCTTGTGAAGCAGATTTTAGCTAATAACAACATCACTGTGCTTGAGCACCCACCCTGTTCACCAGACCTGGCTCCCTGCCATTTCTGTTTCTTGCCAAAGATCAAGTTGGTGCTCAAAGGAACCCACCTTTTGTCGGCAGAAGATGTGAAAGTAAATATGACAGAAATCCTCAACAGCCTTTCAGAAAATGATGTGCAATTGCTTTGGATGTTGGCAGCATCGTACGCAGCTGTGTGCCAACTCAGAAGGGAACAATTTTGAAGGTGATCACAGCTAGTTTTCTTAATTTGTTTAATAAAACAAATTGCAGACACAGTCTTTTTTTTTTTGCATCGGACCACACAATATACAGAAAGTAACAAAGTAAAACCTGTTCTTTAAGTAGTTTTTGTCGAAGCAGCTCCTTTTCTTGCTCTTGCTTCGCACGCAGCTCCCTCTCTTCTTCATCCTGCTTCCGTGCCCGAGCCACGTGATACTGGGCTTGACTCAGTAAGTCAGAGCACTGCCTGTAACATGCAATGTTTTCAAGAAAAGGAAGGTGGTAGACACACGCTACAAAAAGAAACAGTTTTATAAAGGGCACCCATCACAACACTATGTTTGTATCACCAACAAAGAAAAAGAGCTACTTAAAATAGCACAGTAGAAGAGTTGAGTACTACACATTTTTGAGTAAACTAAAGCACTTTCTAGTAAGCTAATTTATTGTGCAACATACAATTTCAGAATATAATGCTTCACACTTCAAATTTAGCCAAGTTATATACAAAAAATCTCACATGAACATAAAAGGAATCATCCCAACTAATCTGGACTGCTTTGGAACTAGGGTTAATAAGAACTTGTATTTCATCACAACACACTAGCAAACATAACCAGAAAGGTAGGCAGAAATTCTATCTTAAAGAACCCTGTTGTGTAAGAGTTAAGGTGGCATGAAGTGCAATAAATGAAACACAGGGCATACTGATAGAAAACCTAAGAAATAAGCTTACATAGAAACTGATTTGAACAGGCTCAAGTACAGTACCATTATCCTGAGAAAAAATAGCAGACTAGACTCTGCAAAACAAAGTTTTTCATGTTTCAATACAGACCCATGCTATTCACTGATGAACTACCTCAAAAAATTTCCATGAAAACGAACATGTTGGAAGTCAAAACAGTGAGAGCTAGAAATGCTTAGAAAAACATTACTGCACTCTTATTGATGGAAAACTTGTCATTAAAACAGCTGAAGTTTTGCATGTTCCAGCTAACAGCAGACACTACATGTTGAAAGTTTTAGACTATACAAAAACATTAGAAAGCAAAGACAGGAAAAGAATGAAACAGTAACAGGCAGCTACCCTGCATTTGCATTTCTACTGTTCTAAGAAACCATCAGTTATAATTCCAGAATTCAATTTTAATATAAAGAAACCAAGACAAAAATATTCCACTCTGTATCTGAATGAAGGATTTGTTTGTGCTTTTGTTTATTACTTACCTGGCTTCTGTAGCAGCAAGTGCCAAGTCAAATCTCATCTTATCACCTACTTTACTCAAGTAACTGAAGTACCTGGAGGGTAAAAACAACAACTAAACAAATATGGCATTGCTTACATATTTATTGTAATTTCACCTTAAAACAAAGCATTTACTCCTATATTACAATCCTATAAACCTCAACAGATAAGGAAACCTCACCGGTTTTTTCTCTGTGTGCAGCCTCCTTTAACACAGCAGTATAGAAGTACATTCAGAATTCTCCAAATTTATAACATTCTAAAACCACTCTGGAGTGGAACAAAAACCCAGAAGAATTCTAAACATAGTTCTAAGATTTCGTTTACTGGCTCCTAGCAATAAGTGTGTTGCTGACCCCAGTAGATCTGTTCCTTATCTGTTACAACTGAAACCAGCATAAGGAAAGGAAGGAAAACTTAATTTATAAAAACCCTTCCAGAAAAACCTCCCTGAAGTTGGCTGACAGACCCTGGCAAATACAATAAACCTTCAAGTTGATGGGTAAGCTATGATCATCAGTGATTTGAAAACAGTTTCTCCAATTAATTTAAAGGAAAACTACTTCCTGACTTTCAAGATTGCCACAGTTTCTCTCCATATTCCATCAGAGGCATTCCAAATGAAGTGTTTTTATGCTAGACCTAACTGAAATTCTTGTGCATATGAAGACAGTAATTCCTTACTCAAGTTTTAGATTACAGAAAATATTTTCCAAAATGTGAATTTTTAATTAATGGGTATAAAATAAAGGCTTTCATGCAATTTTCTCAAGACAATAAATAACAAGCTTCTAATTGAATTTAAGTTAGAATTTGTGTTCAAATGTTTAGTTTGATTTATGCAAACCACTAGAATTGTGAAACACTTGTATAAAAGGCTTGCTTTAGTTGTCAAAACTACTGAAAGGCAACATCTCTCCTCAACACCACAGCAGATATAGGTATACATGAAATAAGCACCAGATACACCAGCAAAACCTAGGAGCAGAATAAATGGTTGAAAGCTTTCTATTCAAAAATGATCATGATTGGATCAGACTTATCACTGTTTTCAGCCCAGAATTGTTTTTATTAAAAAAAAAACACACTTAAACTGCTTTTGTTCTTACGCCATGAGAGTGCTTCAGTTTTACTTGCCAAAAGGAGAAAAATTACTTTTCAAGGACTAAGACTTATCAACTAGGCTTTTATAATATAAATAGATTAGCTTTTGAGCCTTATAGGTTGTTTTGAAAGAAATTGTGAAAAGAACTTGTAGAATAATTTTCAACTTTTTTTTTTTAACTACGCTCTCCCAGGAAGAAGCACATCTTGGTCATAGTAACACAAAACCCTTTGGGAAATACATATTGGCAACCTGGCCAAACAAAACTGGTTCTGGAGCAAAAATCTGAATAAGGACTTTTGTCAGGCCCCATCTCTTTTTTCCTACTAGAAACTCTAGAATTACCTACAGTGTTTCATAGGAAGTGATTGGTCTTCTAACCAGATTTGTGACCTACACTCCAGATTTACTGAAAAGGAACAACAAAATAGATTTTAATGATTAGAAATACATCATCTCTACCTGTGGGCTAGCTCCAATTCTTTCACAGCGTTAAGAACCTCCTTCAGATTGCTTTTTTCATCCTTCAGGACAGAGGTGGCTAGTCTTTGTAGCACTAAAGCCACATTAAACATAAGGACTGTATCACTTGGTGCTACATGTCTGGCCTGCAAATAAAAAGCATGTTTTTAAGACATGCTACAAGGGGATACAAAAAAAAAAAAGTACCATTACTTCAAACACAGACTACTGAATTAAAAGAGATACAAACATGCATCAACTTACAGTAATTTCAATCTGCCATATATGGTGTTTTATATTTGTACCTTTAACAAAGTTTGCTTGCATTCCTGTAATTTGCCACATTTGAAGAGAGCCCGGGCCAAATATAACAATACTTCGGTATTTTGATGCTTATAGAATTTTCTGAGGCAGTTTTCATACTGAAATGCAAAAAAAAAAAAAAATCAAATTAAGAGGTGACAACGGTTATTTTCGATAACTAACTCCAACAAATGTTTACATTCCTAAAAAACATTACTGTTAACGTGCCTGTTCTTTTTTAGATAAATGCATCATGCTACATGGCTGCCTTCTTTTCACTGATCAGAAAATTATTTCTGCTGTTCCACAGCAAGTACCTGATTTTTCTGGAAACTGTCAGCATTTCAAGAGGCACTATAGTTCTTTAAATACAAGAGAAAAAAAATTGTTACAATAGGTGGTACTCGCAAAGTCCAACAAACATGACTTTTTAAGAGCACACAACTATTCTCTGCCATATGAGGGGGGGAAATAGATACTTCCTTTATTCATACAAGATATTTTACAAACTGAAATAGATTTAAATGTACTAATTCCATATATCCAATGCAATTAATTAAAAAAACCACATCTGTAAGGTAACATCAAATATGTTCTGACCACCTAGCTGAGTAACTTGGCATACCAAAGGATATCTTGTCATTGCAAAGTGTAAAAGACAACTTGTTACTATAGGTTTTGTAGGTGGAGATTTAAAGCTTTCAACAGCTATGAAACTCATCCTTTTCAGTAACAAGTGTCTTTTGTTCAACATACTCTTTTTTTAATCATTTACTCTTTTTTAACTGCCAAAATAATAAGAAATATGAAGTAATACTTATTTCCAGCTCAAATACAGAAACTGCCCTGAACCATAATGCCTGAAGTCACTACTCTTGGATTGCACTGTGTTGCATGTGCCCAATTTTCTTTGTACTTAGCTTCAGTCTGCCTTGGATTTGTATTCTTTATGGTAGAAAACTCACTAGAACTGCATTAAGCTAGGCTATTAAATTCAACTTATCCTCCTTTGAGTCCAATATTGCATATTTCAGACTGTCACTTGTACCAACTGCATAGCAGAACCAATAAAACGCCTCAGTAAATAAACAGACTTCTACTAACAGCTTCACTGAAATATATCAGCAAATAACTATGATATTTTCTGACCAATCAAAAGGTGAAAATTAACCCCTGTAATTCACTGCTTAAACAATTATGAAAATCAGATTTTCGTTAGGCTTGTCAAAAGAAACAGACAAGGCATTAAAAAGACAACAGACTCCATTCAAACACAACAGAATTAATCTGATAACATTAAAGTTTTTTGTGACAGCAGCTACTGAGGTCTTGATGAAGTAGGAAAGGCCCAGTATCTCTTCCCACAACTATTACAAAAGCTTCAGGATAGCTCTGAATTAAGTATTTTGGAGCCTCAATTGGGACTCAATCTTAATAAAACAAGTTTGTTCTGACCTTCTGTCTTGTCCCACATAAGCATTTTTCTTTTTAGCTTACTTGTATGTTTTCAATCAACTAATTGAGTCAATTTACTTTGAGTAGGTTGATACTTGGGAGTTAGCCTGCTTGAACAGGCTAAACTAGATGACTTCAACAGATCTCTTCCAACATGAATTACCTTGTGATGTTAACTGTGGTGAAGGAAATCATGGCACAGTCAGCTTTTCAGATAGCTCTGATTGTTATTCATGAAATCATTTGCAAGAATAAAAATACGAAGTATTCCTATCATAAGTATCTATCCCAGCAGAAAACTGCATTTACTTACTTCAGTAACATCCAAATGTAAATCACAGAGTAACTACACTGACTGAAACCTCTTTGAATAAGCATTAATTCCGAGACCAAAATTCTAACCCAATTATGTTTTCACTCTGCTACCAAAAAACAGCGTGCAAGCTGGTAGGTGCTTTACTACCCCTTTCCCCTACTTGGTAATTTGTTCTTAAATCTCGACTTGACAGCCAACAGCATGCTAGAAACAGACATCTAACTTGATAAAACATCATTCAGAAACTTTCACAGCTGCTATGATAGCAGAGAAACCCAGAAGTCATCTAACCAGACACATTGCATAGATCAAATTAGAGACGTTACCATCTGCACAGCACTGATGTACTGCTTCTGCTCTACGTAGATATGCGCCAAATTCAGCCAGACATCACTGATATCTGCTGTTGCCTCTCTCACTTGGGCAAAAACATCACGAGCTTCACGGAAATATCCTTTATGTGCCAAGACAGCTCCTATGGGGAAAGTAATATGTACAGCATAAGCTTCTATGTTCCTGCACTACGTACTCCCACCAAAAAAACCACAATATTGCCTGACTGAAGTTCCTATCAAAAACAGAGCTGCCATATGAAAGCAATTCTTTCCTGCACTCTACTATAGAGTTTTCAGGCCTGGCAAAAAAAAAAAAAAAATCTATATTAAAATATAAAATAAGAACATCACCAACTCTGAAGGAAAATTAGAGCCTAATATTCACCTATGCCATTAGCCGCATACAAATTCTTTGGATCATTTCTGAGTACTTGCTTGTAGATGGCTAATGCACGGTCTTGATGACGTTTCTCCTGCAGAAAGACGTATCCTAATTGATCACTCATGTCCATAATAGGGTATTAGACATCTACTCGGAAGTTTTATGGACTAGAAGATGCCAAATAGGCATAATGAAAAGGTTCTGAGTAGCTAAGAGCATACAAATATTAAATAAATAAAACCACACACAGGGCAAACTGGCGCCTGTTACCTTTTCTCTGTCTCTTGTGGGTTGATGTAGAGTCTGCAACCATACATTGCCAAGAGCCAGCATGGAATAAGTATCATTTTGTGTAGAGGGCTGTTTCAATATTCTTTCAAATTTCTTCTGTCCTGGACCCCACTCTTGCTTAGCCAAATGAAGATTGCCAATCAGAGACCAAGCATCCGGATGGTCCTAAATAAAAATTCACCATAAGTTGCAAAAGCATCATCTTCCTTTGTAAGGTTTCTTTTTCCAAGTATAAAATGCTGTTTTTCTTTAATAGAATTCCATATTTTAAAAAAATCCAACAAACAAAACAAAGACAGCAGACTACACAAGCTCTCTTCTTCCCCTAGTTCATGTGAACAAACAAAATGAAAATGTAACAAATGGAAAACAAAATTTTAAGCTAATATTTCAAATGTTTTAACTTTAAACGCTTAAAGGACTACAAACCTGATTTATTTGAAGTGCTTCTTTAAACCAATCAGAAGCTTCATAAAAATTTCCTTTATCCCTAGCCATAGCTCCCAAGCGCAAGTAGCCTAAAAACGAAAATAGAAAATTAAACAAAAGTCAGCAAAGAGGTTATAGCCATCTCAAACAAAGAAAATATTTGCCATGCATGAATTTCAAAAGCAATCTTTTTCTTGATCTGCTGAGGACAGCGAATATTAAGACACCTTTCATACTCTATTTACAAGGAGACACACCGTGTGATGAGGATCATCCATCCACAATGGTGATATAGAAATTCCAGATTTCTAACAGTTAAAAGTTATGTCAATGGTTTTAATTGGTTATATAAGTTGATACAAGTTACATAGTTCTCCTCCCTGCAATTTAAACAGCTCTCCCATCCCTGCAAACTTTGGGAAGAACACCAGTCAGCAGGTGACAATATAAAACAACCAGGGAATAGGCTATAGATTATGCTGGGGCACGCTGTGTGCTGCAGCTTGCTGAGCAAGGGCTACCACCTCGCCTTTACAGCAAATATCACAGGTCAGCTACTTATGGGCAAGAGGAAGAACAGATTGGGGAGAAAAAAACAGCATGTACTACAGAATCTGTGCTGACAGTCTCCCTGGAGGAAGGCCAAGATCGAAGATAAAAGTGATTCTCCCAAAGGGTCTCCATTTCCACCCACACAGGCAGATTAGCAGAGAATATGAAGTGGATGGCCTTGATTGCACCTGAGTGCTGAGGTGTTAAGGCTTTGACGGGAGTGGGGAGCAAGGAGTAAAGTCATGCAGAGTTAGATGAATTAATTTTGCTGAATTTTTAGAGTACAGTATAATTTACCAATAAAAAAGAACGCTTAAAGCTGGAGATTGGACTATAAGGATGATGTAGGCCTTAAAAAGGTAAGGAAAATATCGGGGAGGTAAGCAGGCCCCAAAACCACTGTGAAAAGAAGTAAAGACAGATATAGGGAGCCCAGAAAACAGTGTAAAAGGTAAGATTTTTGGTATTACAAGGAGGACTGCGGTACTAAAATAGCAAATGTTTCTTACAATCAACATAATTAGGATGCTCTCTTAAAATGTTTTTATATAGCTTTTCCGCTTCGTGAAATTCACACATCGCCTCATATAGTCTGGCAAGGTTATAGGACGTTGTTACAGAGATAGCATTGTAATAATGCTCATCATGTTCAGCTTCTGCTTTTGCACGATCCAGTGATGCCAGAAAGTATTTCTAAAGTATAAAAAGAAAACAGGAATTAAGAATACTCGAATGCTTTACGAAAAAAATCTGGGTGATCAAGAAACTCAATTCAAACTTTGAGTAACGGCATACCTTCGCTTCTCCTAGGTTTCCCAGCCTGAAGTGCAGAGCACCCACATTATTCAAAATCTCTGGTGGGACATCAGCCTGAACTTTCTCTTGCAGAATGCGTGTGGCTGTACCATAGGCTGACAGTGCACCCTTTATAAAGAAAGAAAAAGCAGATGAAAGAAATAAAAGAACAAGCTCTATGTGCTCTTATAAAAAGCTCACAAGTATTTCACCAAGCGCATATTAACAATACCTGAATATCAGTCTGTTCTAGAATCTGGGCTAGCTCAATCCATGCCTCTACATCATCAGGATATTGTTCTGTGACTTTCTTTAGATGTCCCTGAAAAAAAAAAGAAAAAATTATGCCCCTTTAAGGACACATAAACTGTTTAAATAAATACCAATAAAAGGAAAAGAGTGAAGGTTTTAACCTCAACACTTGAAAGATACACCATACTGCAAAACATCCTAAAATCTGCACAAAAGTCTTAGAGAAGTAGAAACTCTTACACCAACATGAGAAGCTAGAAAAGCTACATCTAACAACAACCCACAGTTGGAGGTTATCCAACCCACAGTTAGGAGGATCTCTAACGACAGCCAACATTCAATATTCCATACCTACAGCCAAGTGACCCTGAGTTTTATGCAACTTAAGGTACAGTCTGATTTCAAGTCTAATTTTCAGGTTCTATTCCTGAATGTAAAACTATGATGTTGGAAGAAGCTAAACTCACCTTTGCAATATCCCGTTTCTCTTGGTCTTCTGAGGCTGCATAAAGAGATCCAAGGATTTTCATAGTCTCATAATTGTTAGGATAGGCTTTCAAAACTTTTTCAAAGCATTGTGATGCATTCTCTTTATCCCCTCGATAAATGTACATTTGACCCAATCCAAAAAATGGAAGTACAAAAGATGATGAGGCAAATTGAGTGGCCTGGTAATAATACTGGAAGGCTTGATCATAATCTTCCTAATTAAAAAGTAAATAAAGAATAGGTAGAGTTTTCATAGGTAAGCTTTGTATGAACTTTTATGACACAGATATTTAACTGTAATCTCAAAGCAGGCTTTTAAAAACCGCCCTACCTGTACATGGAAAGACCTTGCCAGCTGATAACAACTCTCTGCCTGCATTGCTTCAACTTCTGTATTATGGAAAGCATGAAGAGCCAAGTGTTGTACTTTACCATAGTCCTGAAAAAAGAAGTCAGATGAAATTTGAAAGCCTTCATTATTTAAGTCAAGTGATTTATTATTTAAACAAGGAAATAGCTGGAAAATACAAGAAAGCTTTAGCCACAGCATTGACTAAACTAATAACAGCAGATTTAGTTTCAGTGGTTATTGTTCTTTTCTCTAGTTCATATTTTAAAGCTTGGAAGGTGGGAGGGAAACAAAAAACTCCACCACAACCTTCAGGATACTAAGGTGACCTTGACTTAAGAAATAAGTGTACCTTTTCTTGGCTTTTCTGAGAAAAGTTTACACAAAATTTAAGTCAAAAACTTTACACTTACTCCATATTAGGCACCAGTTAACCTGATAAAATGACACTGAACCTAACATGGGAATACCTGCTGTTCAGAAGCTATCAATTATTTAACTGCAAAATTCCACAGACCTACCTTCTTGAAGAAGAAGTGATTAGCCAAATGATTCAACACCATTGGATTACTGGGATCAATTGTATAAGCCCTGGAGAGGAGCTGAACACCATTCTTGATGGAATCGGCCTAAATGAAACATCGACAGGTATTAGCAGCATCTCAATAGCAGTATTTTATTAATATCTTCAAAAGTATTCTTCAGTCTAGGCTGCTTCAGGAACGCTGACAAAACCTCGCTGGGCTCACAGAAAAAAAGTAAATTTAGCTGCTAGCTTTTCTTCCTTGCAGCATATAGACAGAAAATGGGAAACGAAGCCACCACACAAGGATGGATAAAAGCAGAGCAAAATTTTGTAAGAAAAAAAATATTTAGTCTTGGTGTCCTTTGACATTTCACATTCACATTCTGATAGTCTTCCTTCTACTGTTCCATGTCACTAGTTCCTGTTTGTTTTAGGTTTCAACCTTTTACATAACTCATTCAACAGTGAAATGACAATATTCCCATGTTCAAATTCTAAACAAGAACTTCAGATGTTGAATTAAAAGCTACTAGAACTCATGTTCTAATGTAAAAAGTAGTAACGTTGTGTTTATGTAGGTATATTATTATAACAATTTACTCTTTTCTAAAGAAACTTCACAGTTTAAAGAAAGTCTTTCATGTGTGCAAATTTAACTTATCTACAAGTTCAAACCTATAACTGATAAAGTAACAGCTATTTATTTGGGAAACCAATGAGATCTATAGCACATCAACTTAAATCTGTATTTATTTCTGAACAGAAACACAAAAAAAGGCACCTAGTAATCACATAACATCTGTGCTTTACTTTGCAATTATTATCAGCAGAAAGCTATCTTACTGAACAGATTAGGTTTTATGAGGGTGAGACACAAGATGAAGTACAACAGACAGCTAAAAACCATTATTTCAGTTTGAAAGGGCATTATCTTTCCAAACCTAGCAGAACAATACACCTTGATTAGAAGATATTGAATCATCCTTGGTTTAATTTTCAAAGGCAAAGAGATTTTACAATCATACTATGTATATGTGCAAGTTCTTTAATAATTTGAGTCCCATGTGCAATTACAACCAAATCCCATAGAGAGTTAGAGGCCTCAAAATTCCTAAGCACTTTCATTAAAGAAAACCAGAGATAAGATAGACCTTAACAAAAACACATTGTAATCTCAATCCCGATCTGACATCGTAACATTTCCGAGGAGGCAGAAATATTAAAAATATCTAAGCATAAAAAAAAGACGTCAATAGTAGCTTGCAGCTCAGTGAGGATCCTTTACGCAGAGAAATGTTCTCCTTCACCCATATCAGCTTTTCAATGTCACACTAACTTTGCCATGCAAGTTCAGAAAACAGTCTGAAGTAAAGCACAGATGACATGTTTCTTACAAAGAATAAAACCCATATTTGATTAGGTCAGCTTTTATTCACAGGTATTTTGAAGCTTAAGGTGAGGGGGCTTTAGACAAAAGACCTTCAGAAGAAAAAGAGAGATACCAGTTTTAATTAGTTTCTCACCCATGGAATTACTTATTAAAATTTGACTTTATAATATTTTTGTTGTCTCTGTAGTTTTAGGAAAGAAAGCTCGTGTGCCCATGTTTTTCTGAATTCTTCATAGAAGTCATAATACTTTTGTCCCCCTCATGACTTAGTAAACAAAGTAATTGTCAGATATTTTGTGCGAACAAAAGATCTTTCAAGGGAGCTCCGTGTTCAACAGATAGCATAACACTAAATTTTAGCAACACAGAATTACGTAGCAATTTTTTTTCTTTTTAAACACTTAAAGGTTTTATCCTCCACCAATAACTCTTTAGCATGGATTATTCATCTCAGATCTTACAACCCCAATTAAGCTAAATGAGCACAGGTATTTTTCTAGTGATAAAACACCTAGAGAAGTAGGATCACCACTTTATCGTAGTTCCATCAGCCTAGTTAAAATTCATTCTTGCCTACTCTATGGTTTACCACGTAGCTTCATGACAAGGCAGCTTGAAAAGGCTTTCAAACACATGTTAAAATTCTATGTTTCTTAAAGCCCAGGACTAATCTCCTGGAACTACGTCTTTGACCTTGACCTTTCTGTTAGCATGATGGTCTTCCAAAACAGAAAATTCCTGATGCTCTGGAATACAGCTGCCATCGCAAGTGAGATCTCCAAGTGTTTGAGGGCTTTCAGAGGACCCTGAGTACAAACCGATTTAGTTAACCAGCTCAGTCACAAATAACTAAGAAATGATGGCTGTTATACATATTATAACTAATCCTCGTTACAGTAAGATTTGAAATTAGCAGTTTGGTGTTTTTTTAAGTGGTTGCATATGCATTCATACTTCTTACCACAAATTTTTATTTTAATTAAAATAGTTAACCTAGCACTGATTTTCTGCACTTAACACCTCTACAAGCAACAGGGTTAAAGATTTTTAACAACAGAAGAAAGTTTCTCAGAACATGCACCTCACAAGTACATATCTATAACATCATTCAATAGCAACAAATACTTAACATGATTTCACCACGGAAATTATTACCCCTTTTAAAAATTGAACTACCTTTTGTAAGATAAAAAGTTTGCTTATTCATATACGAAAACAAACCAAATATGGATTCTTGTTGAGTCAGACCCACCTCTTTATTATTCAGTTCCAGAACAGCCAGTCCAACCAAAGCCCCCACACATTTTGAATTTAGCTCCAGAGCCCTGCTGAATGCTAAGCGAGCTTTTTCCAACTTGTTCAGCTTCACGAAGCAGTGGCCCATCCCTAATCGAACCTCAGCTAAAAAACAAGATGATACCATTCAGAATCTCAAAAATATCACTTTATGACTTTTTGTTTCACATTCTGGGCATCACTTGAAGTGAAAGTAAGAAGTAAATACTTCTTTAAAACCTGTAAAGCCATCTAACAAATTGCAGCTTTTAAATGCAGCCTCCCAAAGTTGGCAACAAAACTAAGTTACATTACTAAAACTTCATTTCTTCACACCCAAGAATATTGGTGTGTATTTCCAAAAGACTCCAATACTAAACAAAAGAAAAATTACTTTTACGGAAATGTATTTAAAAACAGAGAAAGGTATTAAAAAATTACCAGACGAAAGGGTTGGAAATTTTTTAGGCAGGGTAAATACACCTGAGACCAGTAGGCTTTCAGAAAATACAGACAACTAAATAAGTTACCTAGATGTTTCTCCTCAAATCATCAACTGATTCACTGCTAACAAAATGTTGTTTATCATCTAGCTTTCATGATCAGATACAGATAAGCTAATGCAGAGAATTCATATCACATTGCCCTTTCAGGCTGCTTGTGAACTAATCACACACACACTTTCACATACAGCAATTTCAAATCTGCGACTGTGTGAAAGAAGAGGAGTAAATGAAAAACATTTGTTTAAAAGTAGGCTTGCACTTCTAAATCTACTTTTGCAATGATGCTTCAGACTACAGAATGTACATCAAATTTGTAATATGTTCTTTCTCAGATAGGTTATGGCAAAGTATACCACATCCCTCAAGAGACTTTATAGGATTTATAATCCTAGTGCAAATACCCTGAACATGCATCGCTTTTATAGCTGTTAGTGATTGCTTTCCCTGTTTTTTCCATTAAGAAAACCTTACAACGCTTGCTTCATTATTAATGCTAATAGGTCATTTTCTTAACTTTGATTCCAATAGCTCATAGACAAGTTCTGCAACAGTCTTGAACGGTTCCCCCCCATGCAATTTTAACTTCTCTTACATGCAGCTTCTCATTTTCTAATAGATCTTTTTAAAAGAGTAATAATTAGCAAAAATTAAAAATATTTTATGTCTCTAACAATTAAGGAACACTTCAAGGCAACAAATACCTCAACTCCTCTATAATGAGGTTTGGGTTTTTTTTTTCACAGATGTACATCACACAAAAGCCCTTAAGTATTTGAATTCAGAAGACTTGAGTTAGTTTGCATCACAGCAAATACTTTGTCTTACCTGGGCAACCTGGATTGGTACGCAGTGCTTTCTTGTAGTAGGCAAGTGCTCCTCTATAATCTTTCTTGTTGAAAGAAATGCATGCTTTACCTGTTATAACAAACCAGTTACGAATAAATTGGAACTATAAACAAGGTAGTTATAACTCAGAAGCTCATAAGTATTATTTGGTAAGCTTGTCCTGTGCCACCTTTCAAAAGTTACAATTAAAAACATAGAAAATGCACAAAACTACAATCTATTATTTCTGATGGTGTCAAGTATATGAAAAAAAATCAAACATAGGAACATTAAATTTACATTTTCATGATTTTCTGCAGAAACTTAATTCTTTCCTGGTCCAGAGGAAAGACACTTATTAATAGTAGATTAATTAACAAACAAATTAAAGTACAAGTTTTACATCCTGCTGACCCCTCCATACTGGTATCTTCACCTTTGACAGAATACACAGCTTCACTTGGCATCACTGGGACAAATATAAGTAGTTGGACTGGATGTGTGCCCACCAGTCTCAGAAGATGCCAGCTAGCATTATACCTTCTCCTAGCTTTTCCACCTACATACCTCCCCCAGGCTTTAAGTAATCTTTGTCATGAGTTTCTGGTCAAAAATGCACACTACTTTATCCTGTTCTTTCTCTCTACTCACATATGCATCTTCTCCTTATGCACACAGTTCATTCTAAAACACAACTGGAGAGACCAGTTTTTTACACAAATACCCACAAACTCATACCAAGAAGGGCAGGAATATTATTTGGAGACTGGTTCAGCACGAAGTGGAATTGCGCATCAGCTTGATCCATCTTATCACCTTCAAGCAGACAAAAACAGGCTCTTCCCAACAAGTGATTCTAGGTAACAAAAAAAAAAAAAAAGTGATTCATTTATCTTTATAAAATATGAAGATTACATTGCGTGAAAGATTAACTGGCTATGCTATAATGCTTCCTATGATTAATATATTTCTCTTGCCTCAGGAAGAAAAATAAAACAAAAAGATTCTTTATCACCCACTTTTAAAGTTCACATATTATCAACCGAGAGAGTAACAACCAATCCCTCCTTCCCAACCCCCAAAAGCTGATTGACATAGTTCTATCAGGTGTACCAAGCCAGAGAGAATTACTCCTGGTGTCACTGCACACATCTCAGATCCTTACAAGTACTACACTAACAGACTAAAGACTGGGCAGTTTCTATCTTCCCTTTAGTGAATCAATAATTGTTCTCTTTATAATCATTAAATAATTTATAAATATGGATTTTTAAACAGATTTTGGGTTTACCTGATCATACATAATAATTTTGTCAGCCATAGTATACAACAAGGTAGCTTGTGTAATGAGCTCCTTCTTGTTATCTTTGTTCTTCTCCTTTCGAGCCTGCTGTACATAGTACGCTGCCAGAGTATCCAGACATGTCATCTGATCTTTTTCATGGTCTCTGTAGTCCAAGTTGCCATCTATGCGTGCAGCTTCTAACAGCTTCACAAAGTCTTCCGTTTTTCCTTGTTTGTAGTACTCCAGCTATAAAACGCAGTTTTAACAGACGATACTACCTTAGCAAATAACATATTAATATCACCCAATAGGTGTCACACAGATTCTTTTTCCAGAACGTAGGGATAAATCAGACATAAATGTGGGGATTATCAGACAAAAGCATTTCAATACCACCAAATATTTTTCTCTCATCATCCTGAACTTAGTATTGTTACATTAAAACACAAGTCTTACACCTACTTATAAGTGAAGAATCAATCTTTTTTTTCTCAAAACTGCTTTGACATTTTGCACGTTTTACCATACTTCCCATAGCATAGATACAGCCCCATCCTTTGTTATGAAGTGCGTAATCAAAGGCAAAAACCAAAAAACTGCAGATGAAGGAAAAAAACCTTGGAAAGCAGGCCTCAAGCAGCATTCTTTCATGAAAAGATTGAATTAAAATCTGTATATGTCAAGTCAGAAATATCTGGCCTAGAATCAGTGAATGAACAGCCCCATAAAAGTTTCTGTTCAGAATCCAGTTATCCCTGTTCATAAGAGTAAAGAAGGGGAAATTGTTAACTGATTATCTGAATATAATATTTAAATATATAATACGTATATATACTAACCGCTAAGGCAATCCATATGTGCAGTTGAGTGTGTTCCTGTTTCAATATACTTATAACTTCATCGCCCTCGGGTAACTGATCGAAATCAAGCTCAATAACCTAGAACCAAACAACACAGATTTTCTTTTCATAAAGTATTAACAATGTTATCTACCACTGAGCTCAAAGAAAGTTGGACATTTCAGAGCACAGAACATAATTATTTGTGTTTAAACAAGGATATGGACAAAGAAAGAAGTGATAACTTATTGTATTCTATACAAAACAAAAGCGATGGCCTTTCACAAATACCAGAGAAAAGGTAGCTATATACATATATATATTAATTCAGGACACTAGCTAGGGAGAATAAGATAAGCAGAGATGCTAACAATTTCCTTCCACTTAAACTTCAGGCTCAAAATTTTTACAGTTCAGCTAATAAGCAACTTGTCTGCTCACTGCTGAATTTCTAAAACTTTTCCTACAGGTAATACAATGATCTAGGATACAGTCAATATCTCCCGAGTAATCAGGTATCAGAGAATCAATCCCTAAGACAAGAGCCTTGAAATTTTGTAGAGTCATCTTTAGGGCCAAGAAAATTAAGAGGTTAACGAAGTGGCAAATGTTACAAAGAATAGACTAAATTTATGAATATTAACAACAATAATCATCATTAGTAAATGACATCAAAAACTTTTATTCACACAAGCACTACTTCGCAAATATTATTTTCCCACATTGATTTACTGTTCTGATGTGGAAGATGAGAAAAAAGGAACAGATATTTCCAAGTTGGGATGTTTCGGAATACAATTTAACTGCCCATTAGTCCACTTGCTACTCAGTCATGCTGCCTTTAATATTAGTCACTTACATTACAATTCAATTTTACAACAAGGAAGAGGTACAGTTGTTGTACCCCGGCTTGTATACTGATTTTCAATGCAGGGACTCTTTCTCTGTAGACTGGATTAGAGTAATGCAGTTTATAAAGGCTTGGAGTTTTGACTATGCAAAACTTGAGAGCACCAGCAAAAAATACCTCTGCTACTACTGTTATGTTTAGTTTGAGTTTGTCTTGCATAGCATGCCCTGTTTGACAGATAAATTTGGGCAACCTTCACCTACACACTAAAATAGTTATGAGAAATAGATGTTACCAAACCAGCAAATAAATATGCAATTAAAAAAAAGGTAGTGAAAAAAATTTTATTTTATGGCAGTCCTAATTAATTAAAGATTAATTCAGAACTTTAGGATCCAAGTAGCCCTAGCCATCACTTCAACAGCAGTACACCAAATATACCAACTATCCATGCTGACACCTCAGACAGA
Organism: Tapera naevia; assembly: GCA_033556795.1. Lineage (NCBI taxonomy): Eukaryota > Metazoa > Chordata > Aves > Cuculiformes > Neomorphidae > Tapera > Tapera naevia. Next base: position 7,628,373 of record JAUMJJ010000048.1, read on the forward strand.
AATTTCTGTCACAAAGAAAAAAGCCCTCCGATGTATAACCTACAGTGAGAAAAGCACCTCGTGAGACTTAAAAACACAATGGTAGCAGTATGGAAATTGGTTAAGAATATGAACACATGTATTCCCCAAAAGCATTTTTCAACCTATAAGCAGTATATTATTTTGCTAAGGTGTTAATTTAGTATCCACTGTGGAATGATTCAATTTCAAACTTTATGATGCCCTGTAAGTTTCCAAGTACTTCTCTTTTTAACCTTGGTTTGTAACAGTCTACTTTAAATAAAGGAAAATTAAATGAATATCTAATGCTACACTGAAATGACTTCAGAGAGTGGGCCAACTGCCTGTGTGTTGATTTAGCAACACACATGGTATTTACAAACCAGTGCAGTCAGAACGTTCAGCATCTAACAAACAAAGGAGAGAATTTAGCTGGACAACGCCACCATGCACAAGCACAAACCAAAAACCAGACTGCACCCAACAGTATCTTTCCTCTTGAGGGCTGCATATGCTTGAAGAACAGATTGTGGGGGAAGAGGCTGCACCCCCTTCACAGTCATGCAGCACCAGAGGGCAGTGGGGAGGCTGCCCAGCTGTCCCCAGCATTCTTCCCCATCAGCAACGCCAGCAGGCAAGAACAAGGAGAATACGGACACCAGGGAGTACCAGTGTGCAACCAAGAGGCACCGGTGAAGGCAGAGCAGCCCTGCAGAAAAGCACTTGAGGGCGCTGGTTAATGACAAGCTTGGCATCAGCCAGCAATGTGCGCTCACGGCCCAGAAGGCAAACCATGTCCCGGGCTGCATCAAAAGAAGTGTGGCCAGCAGGCCAAGAGAGGTGATTCTCCCCCTCTACTCCACTCGTGAGACCCCACCTGGAGTATTGTGTCCAGTTCTAGAAACCCCAGAATAAGAAGGATATGGAACAGTTGTAATGGGTCCAGAGGACGGCTACGAAGATGAACAGAGGGCTTGAGCACCTCTGCTATGAGGACCGGCTGAAAGAGTTGGGCTTGTTCAGCCGGGAGCAGAGAAGTCTGCAGAGAGAACTCACAGCAGCCTTCCAGTACCTAAAGGGGGCTACAGGAGAGCTGGGGAGGGACTTTTTACAAGGGCGTGTAGTGACAGGATGAGGGATAATGGCTTTAAACTGAAAAAGGGTAAGATTTAGATTAGACGTTAGAAAGAAATTCTTCACGATGAGGGTGGAGAGACACTGGCACAGGTTGCCCAGGGAAGCTTTGGATGCCCCCTCTCTGGAAGTGTTCAAGGCCAGGTTGGATGAGGCTTTGATCAGCCTGGGCTGGTGGAAGGTGTCCCTGCCCGTGGCAGAAGGGTTCCAACTACATCATCTTCAAGGCGCCTCCCGACCCAAACTACTCTGTGATTCTACGATGAGCAGTAGTTCCCAAGAGAATAAATGAGAGCCGTTTACTGCCACAACACTCTCCTGTGATTCTAGGGACACATCCGTGACCCAGCAACTCATTCCTCTCCGGGAAAGGAGCGACAGCTCCCCTCTTCCCCGGGACAAAACTACCCGGGGAGCGACAAACGCCCGCGCTCCGCCCCCGGCGCACCCTTCTCTCCCCGCCCCAGCCCCCGACTCGCCTCATCGGTGTCCCGGAGAGGGATCTCGATAGAGCCCCGCGACATGGTGGCGACAGCGCTGCCCGCCGAGCCGCCGGCCCGCAGCGCCCGGCCCGCCCGCACTTCCCCTCGCCGGCAGCCGCTGACCCGGACGTGCTCGGCGAGCGAAGGGGCGGGGAGGGCAGCGGGTGGCTCCGCCCCCTCGGGTGCCCAGCGAGCCAATCGCAGCGGCGCACGCGCCGCCGGGGGGCGGCCTCGCGCCAGGGCCGGAGGGAGGGGGGAGGCGTGGTTGTGAGGCAACTGGGGACTTGGCAAAGAGATGCTGGTCCCGCTGACTGGTACACGTACATCCCGTACTGTGGCAATAGATCTATGATACCGAGACATAACGGTGTGCATTTGTACAGGCACACACTGGTGAGTGGAATAGGCTTGCACCTGGTTGTTCTCTGGTCTCGAGACCACAACTCCCTCAGGCTGTCCCTCTCTTCGGGTCATCTTAGAATCAGAGTCACAGCACGACCTGAGTTGGAAGGGACCCACAAGGATCATGGAGTTCAACTCCTATCCGTGCATAGGACAACCCCAACATTCACCATGTGTGTCCGAAGGCATTGTCCAAATGCTTCTTGCATTTTCCAGCTTGGCACCGTGACTGCTTCCCTAGGGAGCTATTTCAGTGCTCCACCACTCTTTTTCTGATATCCAATCTAAACCTCCCCTGGCACATCTTCCTGACGTTCCCTCGGGTCCTATCATTGCTCACCAGAGAAGACATCAGTGCCTGCTCATACTCCTTCTCTAGTGAGGAAGCAGTAAACTGCGATGAGGTCCCCCCTCAGTCTCCTCCAGGCTGAACAGACCAAGTGACTTCAGCCGCTCCTCATATGACTTTGCCTCTAGACCCTTCACCAACTTTGTCACCCTAAAATTGATAAAGGTTTCCATGTAAATGCGTTAAAATAGGTGGGTTTTCTCTTGTCTTTGTGGAAAAACAAATAATGTGTAAATCCAAATACATATTATCTGAGTAGATTAGGTAGTGGTGTCACCTGAAATCAGTAAAAGAACTGCCCAAACCAAGTATTTTGTTTAGAGAGGAGACTTAGCACTCATATAGGCCTTTGAGTAGGTATGTGCAGTAAATACCTTTTGTAGAGAAACTTTTGCATGTGGCGGGAAAGCAGAATGACATTGAAATTAATAGAAGTGAAAGTGTGCACTTTTTAAAAAAAAAAAAATGCCAAAACAAATGCTATGCAGAGCACGAAATAGAATTCCTAGGTCCACTTTTCTGATTTATAGGCTGATTTTTCACAAATAAACAACTTTTTAGGTATTTTAATTCACATTGAAGCAATTTGGACTGAAGAAGCAGTCTGTTCCCAAGGTGTTTGTTCACTAGTTACTGTCTGTAGTACACTAGCTTTCATCGTGGGAAAAAAACTAGTTCAAATGAAAGATTTTATGTTGTCAGGCCTTAAGAATATCAAAACAAAGTTAAAGAGGGAAAACAATTCTTGCCTCTTATTATAAACCTACTAGAAATATTTTAATTTTTTTAAAATTTTACCACTATACTGTACTACCCAATTATCATTTATACTGTTTGAAGCAGGAAGATTCTTTTTATTCATTATACACTGATAACAATAAATCACACATTGCTCTAGTGAAGAGAAGGGCTTTTTTCTTTATTTTATGAGTGCTTAGGAACATTTCAAGGAAACAAACTTGTTTTATGTTGCTGTCTTTTGGTTTTATTTCATGGAAATATTATGAAAATTTAAATTACTACTTCAAAACTTGGGCTGTTATCAATCAAGTTGGACTTGATGATCCTAAGGGTCTTTTCCAATCTAAATTATTCTGTGATTCTATCACTATCAGAAATACTGACATAAATAGGAAGTAATCTATAGCAAATTGAACTTCCACTTGTGATGTACAGTGAAAAATAATATTTAAAAATTTCATTACCATGTATAATTATAAGCCTTTTCCAGGAATGAAAATTGAGCTTCACTAAGCTACTTTAATAACATAATAAAAAAGGCTTCAACTTACCTGACCACTATACTTTGCAAGAAAATTACCATTTATATTTGAGATGTGTATGTTTAAAAAATAAGTCTTCATTTAGAACAATTGGGTAGTTAGAGTAGGGTAGTTTGGTAACAAAGTTCCTTTACTTTTGATGGCTAGTATAAAAAAAAAAGTTTTTCTTCAGGGTTTTTTAGAGTAAAGATAGATATTGCTCTAGCAATCTTCAGAGTGCAAATTAGTTCCAGTCTAAAAGTGTGAACCATCACTCCAATAGCTACTTGTTGTCTTTCCCAGTCTGAACTGTGAGAGGAGTGAGATCCTGCATTGGTTATTTGAGAGCTCAGTGTGGATGTAAGGGAGCCGCTGCTCTTTCATTGAGAGAACCTAAGAGCCGAGCCAGCAGGATGGGGGGGGGGGGGGGGCTTTGCCAACTGAGACCCACCCCAGCAATCTGATCAGGGCAGGCATCAGGCAAGACTACAGTGATGAGGAAGGTCTGAGGTCAAGCGGAAAGTGCCTGCAATTAATAAGACAAGCAAGGATTATACTAAAAACTGCAGAGGTATCATCTGAGATTGCAGTGCTGAGTTGTCGAGAATGAAAGTGACACTGATTTTTAGCGTAGAATGTTGCTAGGAAGAATAAGTGTCTTTAAGATTTTAATCAGATTTATACCTAGACAGAAATAATTTTTTTTTCTCCCTAACTTACACTGAACTTCAGGAATTTTGCCACTCTGTGTTCTCCCTCTTTTTAAAATATTTAGTTTTACAAAAGCTTGCACTTGAACACAGCAAAAGGTTTTTTTTTTAAAAAAAAGAGAGAGATGGAGACCACACTGATTATTCTTTGCCAAAGCTTTCTTCCATGAGGACTCCTGAGGTTTGATACTGTGTTCTTTGGAATGAAATTGCTCAACATGCAGATCAAAATTACCTAATGTTTTAACAGAAATATTAGTAACTAACTGAAGAACATTGAGATCTAGCATCTCCATATCCTCTGGTCTTTTTGATAAAATTGTTTTTTTTGACAGATACTTTGACATAAAATAAAGACATTTAATAATGAGAGTTATTTATCAGAAAATGCTTAAAATAAAATATCTGTATGTAGTCAATGGTTGTTATTTGTGTACTAAAAATCAAAGGTAAAAAAGATCTCAGAATAGGTACAAAAATCAATATTGTCTTCTACTAAACTGCATTTTTGAAAATGTTACAAAAGCACTGGAGAGACTAGATCTTATTTAAAATACCTCCTCCTTGCATTGTACCTTTGTTAAAACACTGTTTTTTATTCTGAAAGTTGTGCATGCTTTCTAAAACCCAGTTTTTTAACAGAAAGTTTAAGGAAAGGAAAACACGTTATACATGCAAGTTCTTCAGTGGATAAGTCAGTTCCAAAAATAACAAAGAGCACTTGTGCTGAAATTCTCAGGAAGGATGAAGCCTGAGAATCAGCCTGAAGATGAAGAAAGTTTTTGGGAATATATCAACAATCTTTTTCTGTTTCCTGGTGGTGCCTGGTTATTTTCAGTGTCCTTTTGTTAATGTGGTTTATAATATAAACTGTATACTGACTTCTATACATAGAAAAAAGCAATTAATTGCCATTTCTCTAACAGCCATAACCTCTTCTCTGATTATTTACTTTTCTTCTATGTTTCCCTTCCTTTTTACTTCTACAGAACCCTTTCCACTTTTGTTTAAGCACATAAAGTGATAATGTTTAAACAGATCAATGCCATTACTTTTGGTGGGCAGAGGTCTATGCTGCCAAATGAGATCTGAAAGATCTGTAAGATCTATTCAATAGCCTGTGACTGCAAACACCCCCTGATCTAGTTGACATAAATTCACGCAAAATTCATCTCAAAACTTAAAGCCATTTTCTAATGTGCTTGAAAACGTGGAGAGCAAAATCCAAAGTCTGCATAAGCAGAAGGCTGAATGGCATGGATGTTGCAGGAACTGGATATGATTTGTATTTTAATTATTAAATGCTTTGGAGTTCCTGCGTAGGTGTTCTGAATATGTAAAATCTAAGATATAAACAGGAGACACAATCTTGGAAGTCTGAGTCCTGTGTTGGTTTTTAAACCAGTCTTTTTAATATTTTTCTGAGGAAATATTTAAAACTTTTAAAAGCTTCTTCCACAACCTTCTCAGATTTTTTTTAAATGAGGATGTCAAATTAAATGAATACTTGTATTTTGAAATGTAGTATCTGTACACACAGAAATACATATTTCCACCTTCCTTACAGACATATACATTGTATTTCATGTATGATATATTTTATAATACACTATATAATACATTAAGTATACATTTAAATTAATAAACTGTAAGTAACCTAGCTTTTCTGTCTGTTTACGTATCTGTGAACTTAGATTTCGTAAATGTTTCCGTGAAACTTGAAAGAAATACTGCCATACAGATTGAACAGGATTTACTTCTAACCTCACCACTCATTATCGCAGTAGTTGGGACTTCGTTAAGGTTTTTTGCATTCTCACCAGTGTACTTACATATGACTTAGAATCATATAATATCTCAAGTTAGAAGGGACCTGTAAGGATGATGAAGTCCAACTCCATTCTCCTTGCAGGACTACCTAAAACTAAAATATGTGATCAACAGCATTGTCCAGATGCACCTTGAACTCTGACAGTCAATGTAATGCCCCCTTCCTCCCCCAATCACTAATGTTTCATTAACATATCTTTCTCAGTTTTTAAATAGAAGTCATTTATTTTTACTGGGCACACTAAGAAATTTTGGTCCTGGGGAAGAAAAATATCTTTGTATGGACAAAAAATAGTAACTTTATATTTTTCGCCCTCAAAATGGAAACTATTATTCTACTGGATCTAATTACTAGTTGAGAAGTAGGGATATTTTCTGTAATTTATTTCATCCCAAGAGGAAAAGGTGTACTTTTAAATCTTGACCTTTGTGCCAATGATTTTAATGTCTTAATACGTGTCTTACTAAGGGAAGCACTTTATTTTTTATCATCTTGCATTGTGGATGAAAAACATAAATCAGATTACTTTAAAACTCCAGTGTAATAGCACAGCATGTGTCTGGCTATTAGTTTATTTGAGAAATGTCTATTCTGTGTTTCTTTCTAGCACTTGATGTGTTTATTTTCACATTTTTCTTAGAAGGCCAGGGACATTTTGTTCAGTTATTTGAGAAGTAATGTGGATGGATGCCATCCTTGAAGGCTGTTTTCATACCTCCTATCAACATGTAACTTAAGTTTACAATTAACTTGATCCATGCAAGCAGAGTCATTGATTCTTAACTTTACTAGGCATATGCTTAGCTATCTTGAATGAAGACCTCACATTGGATACAAACCAGTAACTGTTATTAGCCAGAAGCAAATGTTATTTTAAGATGTGAGGTATTCTAGGCACTGGTTCACTAGATTATTTGGAAGCTATTTCCATGTTTTGATTTGAGTATGCTTTCTTGCTCAACTTATAAAGCCACGTGGCAAGTGGATAATGCTGGTGTGTGAGCAGCAATGAATACCACTTAATTTAACTGAACGGGTACCTGTTAACCGTAACATACCAGAAACAGGTAACAGCATTTAGAAATAACAATAATGTAGTCTGTAGTTTTCAGGCATTCCTTTCCCCCTTCTAAAGGCATCTTTTAAAATCAGTATTCTGTGATATGTCAGAGTGGTTATGCAGGGTAATATTTGACTTCATATTCTCAAACCACATTGTTGTTGGAGTCTAGGCTACAGTTCATGGAAGTAGCAAGCTATCAGGCTAGAAATACTGTATTACAAATTGCCTTTAAGTTCTTGGGTTTGCATATTAATAGAGCAGAGTCTCTCATTGTCAAAGGGAGTGAGACTGAGTAGTGGGAGGAATGAAACTGACTTCTCTCAGAAAGCTGTATATGGATGTCTGCCTGGAGTTCAGAGCTGATTTTATTTGCCAAAAAGGCAGTAGTGGTACTGTTAGTATCTTGCAGTCCTCTGCCGCTGAAATTGCCAGCCATGATGCAGTATGTTTATAAATAAAACTGTGTTTAAATCTGCAAGCTCAGCCTGGGATGTAAAGTCAAGTTGTGCTCTTTCCGACTTGCATATCACTGCTAATAAAGCTGCTTCTGGAACTTAGTCAAGAACTCTGTTGATTCAGAAGGCAGTAAAGAAATTCCCAGAACTATTTTGCCTCTGCGAGCATGAGTAAATGTTTATTTATATCAGTCAAGTGACTATGCATGCCTATAGATCAGGTAATTTACACGAAGGAAGACGCAACCTTCCCAAGTTACTCCATCTGACTATTATCTCACTGAGTAAAGAGAGGCTCCGATTTGCACCTCAGCAGATTATTTTTAGGATGTATGTACGGTAACTTATAATGTGATGGAAAAAAAAAACTTCTAAGAGAAACACTTTTAACTAGATAATAACTATTGTTCAGGCATAAATCCTGTCCCTGCTTCCACTGTCTGTGCATTTCCTTCTGGCCCTTTAGTTTGACTAGCAGGTCTCTACTCAGCCATGCTGGTCTCTATGAAACTGCAATGTTGGAAACCCTTCACCCTTATGGTAATGGTTTTCATTGTTTTACTTGCTGTTAGTTTTTCAGATATTTTAGCCTGAGTTTCCCTTGCTGATGTTTAATGCTGTTATATCCTGTTCAGCAGCATGTTAAAAAATGTCTTTTCACCTTTCTTTAGGGTAATTTATATTTTACCATGAGTGTGTAAATAGAGCAATATCTTTGGTTCTTTTGAAGCTGCTTTGTGAAAGGGTTTTACGCTCTGTCATAGGAGATGTGAAAACCGTGAATCCTTTGAATTCCTATACATTTGATTTTTTTTGTCATTCACTTTGTCTAATATCTTAACTCTGATATAAAAATATCTGCATTGTTTCCCCTCAGAAATGCTCACAGTGATGTCTGATAAACTATTTTTACATCAGCAGAGGGCAGTATTGAGGTATAAATAGAATAATCATAAAGTGAAATTATAAAAAAACTGTTGCCACGTGTTTTCTGTTTTCCTTCATAGAATCACTGCATAATTTATGATGAAAGGGATCTCTGAAGGTTGTTTGGTCAATCTCGGTCTCAGAGAGCCAAATTCAATGTTAGGTAGAATCAATATGGTCATGGTAAGGTGTCTATGTTGTTGGGTATTCTACAACAATCTGTTAGCAGATTAATTTTCTCTCTACTTTTATATTCATTTGTGAGACTGGATGCAAGGCATGCCCAGTGCTGAAGTGTAGTTATTTTTCCTGAATAATACTAGAAAACAAATATTTAGCTATTTTTGTTTACAAGGCCAAGAAATAGTATCTTTTTACAAGTGCTCTTATAAGTTCTTATCAACTGTAATAACAACAGACAAGTATCTGAAAGAAAAAATTAGTCCTACAAGTATTCTGACTGTCACTTCTGCAAGGAAAGATGTGCCAACATGGTTATATCTATGTGGTTGTTGCTGAAACAATGCCTTGTTGTTCTTTTCTTTGGTTTTAGGTATAGTTGCTATACTTAGAAAAATTGTAATTATACTTTATGCTACTCAATAGTATGATTTTTTTTTTCCTACACCTTTATTGGAGAGCTGAGATAGGTAGTGACAGGAAGAATTTGCAGAAGTGAATATTGCTCTCACGTTAAAACCCTTTTTTTTTTTCAAACATGTGCTGTATTGAATTGTGGACATATTTATACAAATCAGAGGCTTCTCCAGATCAGTAAGTTTTATTAAGTAAAATTTTTCTTTTTTTATATAAATGTGATCCAAGCCTGTCATCATTACTTGACTTAATTCCAGTTCTTTTTTTTTCAATCTGCCTGCTTATATTAGCTAAAATTTTATTGGTTAAAATGTTAAACTGTTGATTTTTGTCGGATATGACATTTTCCTTTAGTTTATCCAGTTCTGCAGTGTTTTTTAAGAGTGTATTTGAGACAAAATTGCAGGCTTCTGATCTGTGAAACAGATATCGGTTATAAAATACTAAACACAATGCTATGTTAGCGAGTCTACTGACACGTCACAAAAACACGTCTGACATTTACTTAAGCCATTTAGATGCACTAATAATTTGTATAATTGAATTTAAGACAAATGTTTTACTACTGTCTTCAGCTGAGAAGCAATGTTGTATCTCAGCAATGTTGTCGCATTGTTGATCTTTCTTTGACAAAGAGTTACAAGTTTTATTCAACAAAATTTTTGTGATTCTACATATTCTACATATTTTATGTGTTATTTAGAACTGCTAAAAAAGACAACTTCGGGTTTTTAAATTCTCCCTCTTTTTTCTCTTAGGAAAGTGAATACTAAGAGTATTGTTAAGTCACTACTATGAGTAACACAAATGTTTGCCTACTCCTATTGATGGCAAACTGGAACGACTCATAAAGCGATTGTTGGTGTCTTAAAAGCACTTTTACCTCTGAATTAAATCAACTCGGTTTGAAAGCTGTTTGGCTAAAATTCTGATTCTTCTTGGATGACTAGCTATCCCTTTAATATAAGCAGTGGGGCTTAGTTAAATTGGCAGTTTAGATTCCTGGCAACTGCCCGGACAAATTAGTTTAAACTAGCTCAGGCAAATGGGCCTATGAGCCACATGTATGTCTAAGTTTTTCTGTGTTTATATCCTAGCAAGAGAAAATAGCAGTTAATGTGGAATTCTGTGAGGGCTGCAATGTGCTGCTGGGACTGTAGGAGGATATAGACTAGGCCAGAACTGTTGTTTTATCAGTACCCAGCAGAGCTTGGGTATGGCATGTGTTTTGGTTGTGATCAGAACTTTGGCAAGGGAGATATGAAGTTTTCTAAGCATAGTTACACTTTTTCAAGGCCTACACAGCTTGGGTGGGCCCAGTTTGTGTATCGGCGCTGTACTTCCCAGTATCACCAGTTCCTGAAGCAGCATCAGGCTGCTCCTTGTGCCACTGTTAGAATACATGTTAAAAGTTGAAGACGGATCCAAACAAGTAGACAATATATTTTGGATAAGAAGATTTTTGTCTCTGATGGAAGGGAATGTTTATCATGTAGGACTAATATAAAGTTAGGGAATGCACTCCCAATTAGTATGTTATTTAAAGAAACCAATATTTTTAAAAACTCCAAAATATTCTTAATTTCAAAATGCTGAAGATCTCTTCATTTTTTGTTTCGGTAACAACAGCAGAGATTATTTTTCTGTTTGATTTTATATTAAACATGCTGATGAGTAATATCAGCTGTAGAATAGAGGTAGTCATAAACATCTGTGAAGATAATGTGAGAGTTGAGTGTGATGGAAGATGATAGCGTGGAACTAAGAAAGTAATTCTGTAGAGAATTTTAAATTATGTACGTTGTGGAAGTCTTGGGGCCATGTAAGGCACAGAAAAGGAAAAAATCAGTTTAGTACAGCTGCTAATGACAAGTGCTGTCTTTTCTGAGTACTGACTTAGACTGTGTAATAACTAGGCTTTAACCAGCACAGAAGTCACAACTTGGCAATCCCAGCAGTGGTCATGTGGGAAGGGCCCCTGCTACAAACTCGTATATCTCTGCAGAAAATGTAGCTCAAAATGGATATCAGGGACAACAACGAAGGATTGACCAAAACTTAAAAACGTGGAAATTATGAATGGCATTTGTATAAATTATTGCTCTTAACTTCCAAGATACAGTGGTGATCACCATTGTAAACAATAGCACATTTAGTACTCCTGCTGACAATCTTTCTTGCAGTGAGTGTTTGGAGTGTTCTTGGTGAAAAGGAATGCAAGCTCATGCCTTGTGTCATCCAGTGGCTGAAAAGAGTTGAGATACGTGTAGTTATGTGGGTAAGCAGTTGAATTATACCTGGTAGGCTGCAAAAGGAGCAGATTCCTAGTGCTTTCAGAGGTAGGTAATAAATCTACAAAAAGCAAGTAATGATTTTAGTTACAACCTTGTGAGATCAAAGTAATTCTGAACGATTAGACTCGAGCACCTAGCACTACAATTCCTTCATGTAACATCCTGTGTTTTGCTCCTCCTCTTCCTCACCCTGCTGTCCCCAGACCCTAGGACATTGCCCTCAAATGGCACATTATTGTCTAGTTTTCATGACAAGCTTTACAGGAAATTATAGGGAGAGATTTGCGATCTTTTCTGAGATCTTAGTATTGTAAAGTTTAGTTGTGACTCTTGGTGACTTTTCCATGAGAGTAACTGATTGCTCTCTTGCTTAGTTTATATTCTGTTACTATTCTAATGGGATGAGTGAAGAAAAAAGGATATTGTTTATTTTTACTTTCCTCTGCAGGTCTTTGGTTTGTGACATTTCTCTGTGAAGTTACCCATATGTTTCCTTAATCAGTTTCCTTAGTAGTTTTCAAGGAAGAGTCAAGTTCATTATTATATGAAAAATTATGATAGCCAAGGTTCTTCTCTGGTTTGGCAAATGGAATTTTGTTCCAAAAATTTTGCTTAAAATAAAATCTGTGGGATTTACTGTCAAGGATGTTTAAATGCTTTTTGCATTGTGGAACAAGTTAGACTGACTTTAAAAGCCTTCCTTTCCCCAAAATATCCTGAACCTTTTTTTAAAAAAAAAAAAAGAGGAATTCTTATAAACACTTGTAAGGGCACTTATAAAAATACATTTGTTGGATTCCTGAAACTGGAAGCAACTGTATTTAGTGTGTCTTCCCAAATCCGTGTAGCTCATTACCTACAATAAACTTTCTAAGACCAAACAGTCTAGATAAGTATACTTCATAAGAAAACTTATATGTGGGTGCCTTACCTCTGATCTGTAAAAAAAATTGGTAGGAATCTTCCATTTATCAACATTTTGGAATGTCTGACATTGTTTATGGTCTATTATATGTATGTTCTTTTACTAGTGAAATGTAGACAGAACAACTTTATAAAGGAAGGAAACGAGCCTTTTGTCTGTCTTTCTTTCATCCAACTTTTTTGGGCGAAGATATAATAAATTACTGTAATAGCTATATTTCCAAAAAGGTTTATCTGTACTTGGTTCTGTACAATGCCTGTCCTAATGGGTTTCTGAGAGCTGTAAATTCTATTATTTTCTTTGAGTCAATTCTTAGCCAGTAACTCAGCTCACAGATATTTAATGACATTTTTCGCAACACTGCAAGCAGGAATGGTGGTTTAGTACTAAGCAGATGGTACAGCACTGAGGGATAATTGGCGAGTTCATATTATTCAAGTAATCTATTTTTAAAGTTGTATTATTTTTCTTATTTGTGAGATTCTGTAAAAAGGAAAAAAAAAAAACTTGAATTCTGTAGCAGTTGAATGTCTGGGTACTTTGTGCATAGCTGGAGCAGTGGGCAATGGTTACCTTGCTTTGTTGTGTGGCAGTAAGCTTGGCTTCTATGGACTATTGATACCCCAATTAGTCATGTTTTTTCTAGCATTTTCCTCATGCCTGTGTTTGAAGCCTGAGAAAGAACACCAAGTATGCTGTAACTTGACTTAGCAGTTCAAAACCACAAAATTTCAGAGGCCAGTGCTAACCCTGCTCAGGTAGTAGTTAAGCCTGCTAACTCATTTCGTATGAATTTTCTGCTAATGCAGTTTGTATACTGTATGTAGTGTGTGCTCTGTGTGACGTCAGAACAATCAAAATGTTATGTGTAATGGAAAGAATCAACGTTTTGGAGGCAAGATTAGGATAACAAAATTTTATAGTTAGTGAGAAAAGGGTTCACATGGGAGTTAAGCGCTCTGTACTGCAGGGCAACTTACTGCAGCTCCTAAAAGCTAAATACATACATTAGTTAAGCTGGGTGCCCCACAAGCAGCAGTGTCATTGTTGTCTTACTATGAGTGCAAAAAAAAAAGGCTTTTATCATATTCACAAAGTTTTGTCAATTTTGCAGCTATTGCAAACACTGTTTGTAACACTGCCTATTGTATTTCTTTGAAAAATACAAACCTACTACTGAGCAGATGAAGGTAGGAAAAAACACCTGGAAATAGATTAAATTCTGTACTGAATGTTTAAATGTCGCACCTTCTTGCTATGCTCATGAAATGCTAACCAGTTTGTTAGATCTTTTTTCTAAATGCAAAACTTCTTTCATGAAGATGGGTTAAGCCACTGCCCATGCTGGAGGGTTGGAAGCAACAGGCAACTGCTTCTACAGGCAAGAATCATAGAATCAGTCTTCCAGTTGGAAAAGACCTTGGAGATCATCGAGTCCAACCACACCCATCATCCGCTAAACCATGTCCCTCAAAAACTCATCTACCCATTTTTTAAACACCTCCAGGGATGGTGACTCAACTGATTCCCTGGGCAGCTGTTCCAGTGCCTGACCACCCTTTTGGTAAAGAAATTCTTCCTAATATCTAGTCTGAACCTCCCCTGGCAACCTGTGGCCATTTCCTCTTGTCCGATCACCTGTCACTTGAGAGAAGAGATCAACACTCGCTCTGCCACAGCCTCCTTTCAGGCAGCTGTAGACAGTGATGAGGTCTCCCCTCCTCTTCTCCAAGAGAAACAACCCCAGTTCCCTCAGCCACTCCGCATAGCAGGAGCCCACAGCATGGAATTAGTGTAGGGGCATCTGTTGTATTGTTTGTCTGGACCATGTTTACTCCCTCATATTAGATCAGCTCTGAGGAATGAGACTGACTGTGGTTTAAGAAATACTACTTCTTAAAATGGCTTTGTTTTTTCCAGATGCAGAAAGCTTGGAAGAAGGGGACAGTGAAGCAGTAGCATAGACAGACTTTTCTGAAGAGGAGTGGGAGGGTGAGTGTGGTTTCTTGCGGGCAGGCACAAGAGGAGAAATCTTACCTTGGGTGTACGAGTTATAGAAGTGGGGAGGAAAAGTCTTCTGAAGAGGGAAAGTGTTGTGCAGGGAGGTGATGAAGGGTAGTAGAGCTGATTTTATTGTTGTTCTGCGAGAGTGACTCCCTGTTGTTTTATAGTGGTCAGATGTTTTCAGGAAGATGAAAACTTGAGTTTTAGAATCTTAGGCCTAGAAATTTCTGTTCTAAGGCAGATCTGCCATACCCATTTTTGGTTTTGTGAGTCTTCAGGTTTGCATACAAATATGTGGATGCAAATGTTATTTGTGTGCTTGTGTCACACTGTGCCTTGCCCCATCTTACATCTTAAAAAAACGGCAGAATTATGTTTGGGGGCCATTTGTTTGGCTGGGTTTTGTGGTGGAGTCTTTTGGGGTTTTTTTTTGGAATGAATTGTGGAAACTGAATTTTCAGTTCTGTTATGAACTGAGCTGTGAAAGCATTAATGGCATGGCACGGCCATTTCTATTCATGTGATTCATGTCATGGGAATGCTCCTATGAAAGCTTAAAGCTTCACAAACTTCTTCAAACTTAAAAAAAACATTACAGCTGTTATCTTCTATTAGACTGATAGGTGTAAAAATATACGGCTTTTAGAGGCCAAGAGAAGTGTTTATATGCCTGAAGACTTTTCTGTGTTCCTCTAACTTATCAGTTAGTGTAATAATATATCTCTTGTCTAGGAAGTTGAGTAGTAACTGAAGCAGACACAAGTCCAAAGTGCCAGCTAGGCTACTAAAGCTGACTGTATTCTCTATAGGGGAAAAAAAGTCCAGAATTCTCATTAGGAGTGACATTTCTCGGGCAAGGATTTGGAGACAATGAGACTGAACACTCAAATACTTCGCAGCACAGATATAACGATATCTTCAGGCAGCTGGTGTGGATAAAGAAGCAGATGGTTCAGATGGTAATTACAATAGCAACTTATAAAGTGACATTTGTAAAGAAACACGTGAATAGTAGAACTACAAAGAAGTTATGAAGTTTGTTACTTTCCAAGTACCAAATGGCACATTAAACACATCAGCTTATCCAGTCATAATCTTCTATGACTTTCTTTTTGCCTTATATGAACTAGCCACTGTAATATTCAAACAAAAAGAAGTAACGTATAAAATCATAATTAAGGTGCAAGTTTGATCCTCTGACTGTTATAATGATCACCCTCCTTTTACTGGATATTAATGAGAGGTTTAATTTTCAATATTTCAGGAAAAAAAAAATCCAAAACCCTAAAACACCCACCCAAACAAAAAAACTTGACATAAAACTAAACAAAAAAAAACACAGAAAAATTTGAAAACTTATTGAGATAAATTAAATTCCAAATTTTTCCCTATTTTCTGATAATATTCAAGATAATTTTTAAAACTTTCACATTAAATTTGGAGCTATAACTAAACATTAAGTTTGGAGTTACAACTGAATTCCAGTAAACTAAGCATTTGTAAATGGAGCATATCACAATGGAACAAGTAAACACATTTTAGTAATTTAACGTTTGTCTATCTTCCTTGCCACTGTTGCCTCCCCCCTCCAACCCCTGTGCATATCTTCCTGACATTACCACTTAGCAGAATACTAGTAAATGAACCAAAAAAACTTTGCCTCAGCACATTTCCATTGATTTAATTTAGATTTCAATGATGAAACTCAGAGATTAAATAGAACCACAAGAGTTCAACAGCCTGCTAATAACACAGTACTGCAAATCGTTGGATGTATGAGGAATCCTACTACAGTAAAGTCATTTTTCCTGAGACAGTCCTTTTCTGAGAAGTTGTTTGGGGAAGAGGGAGGTGTTGTGTGGTAGCATTTTCTTTTTGTTTTTCTTTTATTTTTAGCCTGAGATTGAAAAAATCTGTAGCACATTCCAACCTAAACTCTTGTAAGGTAAAGTAAAACGGCAGTGGAAGTATTTGTCTATGTATCAGACAAAGGTGGAAATTATACTTCAGTAGGAATTCAGAAATCAGGTACCGCTAGTTTATAACAAAGAGGGTGTTTTGTGTAATTGCCTTTTGGTTGGTTTGGTTTTTGTAGTTGCATAAATATTTTTTTTTTGCTTTCCCAGGAGGGAATTATACCTGTCTTTTCTTGGAGTTTTGCAGACTAGTGTTACTCCTGTTCATAACTGTCATGGGATGAATTTTTTATAGCAATACAATCATGTTACAGCAAGTATAACAAAACCCCAGAGTGATGAAAATGCTAATTGTTATTACAGCCAGTTTATTTGTAGCTAATAAAACACACTTTTACACTTGTGTTTTAGTTGTCCTGTCACACTCGTTAACATGGCATATATGTGCTTGTATTTTTCTAGAGGAAGGGATTTGATGGATAGTAACCATTGCAAGCAGGAAAGGGAGAAACTTAATCCACTGTTTAACTACTCTTACTTTTTTTTATGAGGGGAGAAAATGAGTCATAACTAAAGCAGAGGAAGAATAAGATAAATAAAGGCTGCTCACAATAGCTAATAATAATTACAAAAAGTACTGTGCTGATCTTAGGATCTGGCTGTTGAGAATAATACATTTAATAGCACCATTCCTTGGTAAAATCGTGAAATGATCTATCAAAATATTTAATTGGCAGTGCAGGCACTCCTTCTTGCAACAACTATCTTGAAAGGCATCTTTTTTCAGTGAACTGTAGATAAAGCTGTGAACAGGACAGTGATTTTCACATAATCAGTCACTTGAAGGTCTTTCCAGCTCTCACTAGATCAATGGCAAAATTCTTGCTGACTTCAGCAAACTGGATGGGACCTCAGACCTATGCATTCTCTCTAACGGGCAACAATGCTTGCTTGGTTTTTCTCTATAAAGTCTTACCTATATATGAATATATAAACCATTATTTTTTCCTCTTCAGCTACAAAAGTCCTACATCCAGTCACTATATCCATATGTGTGTCTCTCTATTCCTGGAATGAATTTGTATTGATATCATGGAAATGTAGGATTACCACCATAATGTGTAATTACATATAAAATCTGAACTTTGCACCACATAGATTTCTTCTTACCTTCATTTTGTAGAATGTGTAAGTTAGTGTTCAGTAGTGAAAACTGAATATTCACTTTTAAAGGGTAGTGTCAAAAGTGAAAATTGTATTAAGACATGCTCGCCCTTTCCTGTCTTTACTGTTTTGATAATCATAATGATGCTTTTGATTAAAGACTATTGTTAGGAGAGCTATACATAAATCATAAATTATGTGATCTGCATTTTAATGCCTTTTTGTTCTCACCAGCTTTGCTTCTATTTAAGGTAAAGAGATGCTATGCAAGGTTGTTCTTCAGTCATTTTCTGAAAAAAATATATTTAGAATGTTTTTGTTATTGCTTTGTTAAAACAAATCCAAAGAACTCCAATAAATAATGAAGGGAGAAGAAGAAACAGAGTACTAACTTTTGATCGTACTTACCCATTTATTTTCTGCAACAGAGTTCCTTATTTAATTAACAATAGGGCACAAAGATCCTAACATTGTTGTTCCTGACATTGTAAAAATATTACTATCCCTGTCCTGGAGAGCTCACAGTCTAAACATGCTCTCTCTTGATATATTTAGTCAGTAAAAATAAGATGAGAGAGAAATTGACTTAAATAATTTTACCAAGCACATAGCTTTGCCAAGTAAAACTGTTTTAAATATTTAAAAGTATAAAGATGATTATTAAAGGGACATAAATGACACCTAATTGCTTCGGTCTCCAGCAGTCTCTTTATGCATTGACTCTGTGAAGATCGTACAAAAATACCTAGAGTTTATAGAAGTAAGGACTTCATTATTGTTAAGTTTAATAAACTACAATGCAACAACTAAGCCACTGGAAAAATACTGCAAGCTAGTAAAGGTGTCATTCTAGATGTAAAATAAACATCTGTGTTCATGGGGCTCAGTTTTGTATTTTAAGGTGAAAGAAGGTATTGTAATAAAATATTTGTCATGAAAGTAAATATTTACCAATATTTTTGTTATATTTATACAGCAGCAAAGGTCTCAAAATGAAGCCTCTGCCCTTGGAAAAAATCAAATAAAGCAAAGGATTAGTCAGAACAATGTAGAAGAAAAGCAGAAAATCCAACTGCTGCTGAGACTGTAACAAGTAAGAATAATTTTTCTGCCATATTGCCAGGCCATGTGAACTTCAGTTTTCAGACTAAAGCCAAAATCCAACATCAAGCGTCAACTTTATTCCACATCAAGTAAAAACATTTAGGTCAGATATTTAAAACACTAATACGAAAATTGTTGACGAGGTTGCAAATGCTTCAAGCAGCTCAGTTCCAGCTTTTTGACAGTGAAAACCTTAAAGGTTTCCACAACGTCTGATAAAGGTCAAAATCCTTTTCAAAACAATGAGGAAGGAGAGCATTTGTTCAGCAAATGGAGTGTAGAAATAAGTCTTCCACAAAATAATTACCAGATAATGATATAAATTTGTAGGACTTTAATAGTAAATTAAGACTATGCACTCAGTGGAATGGAAAAGAGATGTTTAATTGATCTCATTGAAACCACAACATCTTAAGGATGCAAACAATTTCATGAATAAATTTAGAAATTACTAATTTACTGAAATGTTTCAAGAATACTCATCAAACTTAAATGATTTGAAATCTGTGTAAAAACTTTTGTATGTCTTTGCAAATAGACAAAAAGATTCTTTGAGTGGGAATACTTTATACCTGTCTTAAAGTGAATTATATATTGCTGCTTCTTATATACATAATGACATGTGAGGCTTAAATTGTTACGAAACTTGCTTTTTTCAAATGACAAATGCCATAACAATTTTCTCTTAGCAATGGTTCCTTCAACCATAAGCATGCAAAAAGGTTTTCACAGATATTGTGTTCTATTAGTAAGAATAATATTCCCCAAACCCTTCAAGTAAAACCTATTTTTAAACAATTCCAAGACTGTAAAATTAGGCCCTCCATTACGAAATTATATTTAGAAGGCTTTTTGTGCTTGAAGCCTCTTAAGAAGACATTAACTAGTGCAGTTACAAGCTTGTGTTTGTGTATGTGTGGTATAGTTTATATCAGTGTCCTGAATTTTATAAATTATAATTAAAAGGCGTTCTTCTGGTGCCATGCTGTCACCCATTCTCAAACATACATTTATTCTCAGTGGGTTTGGATTAGTTAGTGATATCCCTTTTTAAAAGGAAGTGTTTAACTTCCATAGGTCTTCAAAAAAATCTCTGCTAGTATCTCTTAAGGCATTCCCTGGGCCTGTACCCATGCTGCTCCCAAAGTTTTGCACCTATCTGGCCTTGGGAACCTTCCTAAGCAATCGAATATTTAAGTGTTGTAGGAAATAAATGAAACAATCACATGCAACTTGGGGATCTGGTACAAAAACTAAGTGTTTAAATGACTGCTTGTATTACTTTTGAGTCATTGTCCTTCAAAACATGAATAAACCTGGGAAGTAACATCAACAGAATGCAGTATCACTTAATATCAGAGATTTAAAAAAAAAAAACAACAACCCCAAACAACTGATAAAGAGAACTCCTAATTCTATTCTCAGTAAGTGTATTATCGGAAATTATGCTTTAGGTTGTTAAATTTAGCTTTCTTCATCACATCTTTCAGTTTCACTTGAGTTAAAGGCACTGACCAGCTCTTAGCTTCCTGCTGTAAACAAAGGGCATGTTTATTAGCACTTGCGTATTTCAGATAGAATTTTCAATGCACTTAATAATGCAGAACTCTTGTTGAGAGAAGCAATCTAGCATTAACTGATTATGCTAATGGAGGCATAAATGTGGTGCCAAGTAAACGTCATATGACTTTTTTATTATTTTTCTGAGTATCTTTTAGGTAAAATCAATTTGCAACAATTGTAGATTAGTTTTATAATCTCTCACTACCTTGCAAAAGCAGTTTTACCAATACAGTGAAGTTTTACTTTGTGAAGCAAAGTAAAACAGTGCAATTTAGCAAACACTTTCGAATTCTAAAATTATCTTTCCATCTTATGCTCAGGTATTCAGTTTCTCCTATCTTACAATGAAGCTTTGATATGCGTGGTGTCGTTCATAGTAAATACACCAAATTCACTCGCTGGCATTATATCAGTGGGAAAAAACAATATATTAGCATGTAAAATGGTCTGGCTATTGGAAGAGTAAGTACAAGAAACAGGCAACCCGTATTGGTTGAGATTTGCTCATTAAGTATTCCGTTTGCATATAGCAAAATTTCAGCCCCCTGGGGATAAATGCTTAAGTGTCAAAATGATTTTTCACTTTTTCTGAGAGAAGTCACAGTTCTGAGTTTGAAAGTGAGCTCTAGATTTTGAATTGAAAAAACAGTTATTTAATTAAAAGTTGGAAAATCATGTTGTCTGGGAAATGCAAATAAGTTATTTATTCTGAGCAAAATAGTCAGAAAGCTGAGGAAAGGGAAATAAAGATAGATGAAACCATGAAGAATTATATAAACCAGAAAATGGCATGCTGTTTGGGATGGCAAGCTATATTAGAGAAAAAAATTAAAGCCAGAATTTCTAATCATGCTTTTTGAATTAAACATATGAGTGATATCCTTTTGTTGGAGAGAAAGATATGGCTTTGAAAACATCTGAAGTAGAATTGATTAATGCATCGACATTGTGACTGGCCCATTCCCTAGAGTTTGAGGGTTTGTTTACATGCTGCTTATTTGGAGGTAGACATTTATTGAAGGAATATATGATGTGGTAAGGATAATGTAAGCCAAAAAGCTAGGTTATTGAGATGGTGTATTTGGTATTGCAGAATTTATGCTTTGTTTGTGGCTCCAAACCCACCAAGGCTACACATGATGCCTGTAAAGTCATCTTCTATGGCCAGAAAGGTTTGAAGACTGTGTAGGAAGACTGAAAAGCATGTGGAGGTAACTCTCAAGGCTCAAAAACACAACAGTTGTCTTGTGTCAACCACTATAAGTGATGAAGTATGGGTTCACCTGCAGCTAAACAAATACTGCAACTAATATCTACCATGTGAAGTAAAAATATTTTTCTTAAGCCTAATGAGTTATAGCTGATATTTGATTCATTAACCTGTAATAATACTCATGTGTAATCATTTCTTCTGTGAATTGACAGTTAACATGAAGTTTAGCATGTCTTGAGAATCAATAAAACTTTTTACTGAACATATGTGTGAATAATAATCTAAGAATACGTCAGACTAAATTTTGAACCAATTCTCGATGACTTTGTCATTCATCTGATGTAATGGCTGTTCGATTTCCTTTTTTCAGTTGTTTTCTAAAAATCACATTAATGTATCTGTTACTGCCTCTTATAGTCTCAATAGAATGTCAAAATTGCCGTGAGAAGTGCAAGTGCTACAAGGAGGTGATGAAGCAGTGGCTTCTGTCCTAAAGACTCAGCTCTGTTCAGTCTTTTCTGAGGTGTGGTTTTGCAATTGCTCAGCACAGAGCAAAAGCAGTTACCTCTTGCTGGTGGCTGTAGCTGTTATCGAGGTGAGGGTTTAATAGAGTGCTGTGGCAGTAAAAGGCTCTGGGTTTAATCCCTTAGGAACTGCTACTAATAGCTTATAAATTTTTGTGTTTGTCCTTCTAAGACCCACTTTTTTTCCTGAAATAGAGAGAAAATACTATTTGTACCTTGAATTTACTCTTCAAACCAGATATATTAAATACATGCTCAGCTTTAATAATAACAGCAATTGGCTTTCTTAACAGCATAGATACTAACATCAATCTCTTGGTACCACCCTTGTGGTGCTTTCTTTTTATCCATTTTACTCTTCTGAATAACAATGCCACTAATATACTTACTCTGTATTACATCAGTTGTTTAAGAGGACCTTGATAAAAGTTAGCTTTCAGCAAGTTTAAAACATGATCATTGAAACTTTGGGCACTGAGTCTAACAGCTGCCACAGTTTTCACTGGTCTCTTCCTGGCCTTTGAACTGCTGAAGAAAATTAAATTTCCCAGACTAGAATTTTATGCTGCCCTCTTGTTGAAAGTTCAACAGCAGTGGAAAAGTTCATTAAGTAGTGCTTAAGGGGCTGCTGTGTAAGTTCAGCTAAACGTAGTTACAGAATTGAAATGCTTAGTGCATAGTAAACATAAACTTTTCTAATACACTCATATTTAACACAAGTTGGTTAACTTCAGTTTTTTTCACATATTAATTTAAATGCATGCTGTATTATATGTATAATCTCTAAGAAGGTAGATTTAAGACCCATCTTCTCCACTAGACTTTGTAAATGTGCTACCATTTTTTTCCCCTTTTAGTTCTTTTATGTTTGTGTGGGATGGGTGGCTGCAGTCCATTTGTTGTCACATCAGTGCAGTTCGTTTTCCATGTGAAGAATTGCTTGAACACTGCATAAAAACTGACAGTAACTTTCAAAAGACCAGAGTTTCTGTAAAGAAACTAGACAAATAGACTCTTTAATTTGATCTATTGAAAAGAATAAAATCTTAAGGTATTTAAACAGCTAAAAAAAGAGTACCCTTGTGAAAGCATAAAATGAATCCTTCAGATCCCATATATTCCTTCTTGCTAGGTCACTGTAGTTTCCTTAGCTGAGATATCTCCAGGCATTTCAATGAATCTTTGCAGTTACGGATGAATCTATAGGAGCAACCTATTTCATGATTTCTAGTGAAAACAGTCTTTCCTCTTTCAAACATTATAAGGGCATCTTCTGTGAAGAAGCTAATAGCAATGTATTCTGTTCCTGTTGGCATGTTGTGTTTTGTCCACCTGTGCAGCAGGGGATGTTGTGTGTGTTTGTGTTTTCCTCTTTTGCTGTAAGTTTGAAAAATACTATCAGATTTTCCTGGTCTCATATCTGAACTTTAATCACAGTAACTAGGCAGTAAAATGCGAGCTGGTAGTTACTAAGCATGTAATCAAATGGACAGTAAAATACTTTTGTTTGATTGTCAAAGTAAATTTTGAGGAAAAAAAGAGCTAATAACTGTGTGGACAGATGTGGACAACTACTCCAAAGCTGTGTTTTTTCTGTGATTCCATCATAAAAACCAGCACTGTGCATACATATCTACTTGCAGGGCTATGGGTTTTGCATAATTCGAAAGCGATTTATTCACGCTTAATCTCTGTTGGCTAGTGTCTTAACCAGGCAAAATACAGCTAAGGGAATCAGTCTGCTTCACATTGTGCATTTCGACCTATTTTAGCACGATAGTTCAAGCTGTGAAGGTAAGCTTGTAAAAAGGAACAATGAATTAGCCTTCTTGAAAGAGGGAGTTAGTTTCATTCTTTTTCCCCCCCTTACTTCCCTATGAGATTCCCCAGGATGTTTGACTTTGCTAAAATGGGTCATTGTGGAAGTACTAACAACCTTAGATATAAAAAGTGAGAAGAGAAATTTGCTCTCTGTTAATGAAGTGGCTACTTTTTAGGAAGACTGAGGTAGTGGTATCAGGTTGGATTATGGGGGATGAAAAGTGAGTGTGTGGTAATAATGGTGCAAGGAAACATAACCTACATAAGTGCTTTATCAGTTTGTTGCGCCTGCCTGCTTTTGAGGGTGCTGTCATGGTAAGTTCTGTCTCTTAACAGCTGTTCTAGTGTTTTGTTCAGGACAACAAGGTCATAGTATGGTGTCTAATGTTGAGCATTGAATTTTATAAATAATGAGTTTGAACATAGATGTCTACATAAAATACATCCCTATCGTTAAATTTATTCATCCCAAACCCAAGTTCTTGTTTTTCACTTTGTACAACATTGTCAGTTTGAGGTCTGTTTTGATTAGAATGGTGTGAACTAGATAAACAGTCATTCATTTGTATTTTGCTGCAGGGTTACTTCTCATCTCACTTTGCTTTTCAAAAAACAGTGTGACCGCTGCAGTCTTTAGACGTCAACACAGAGGCTCACATGAACAGTGGAAGAAAGCAAATCCAAAAGCTCTTCATTATTGAAATCATGTTGCATAGCTTGATTTAATAGAAATTTGGCTTCCAAAGTGGGTTTCAGCTGTGCAAGCTTAGGTTTTGACTAATTATATTAGAAATCTAGTAAAGTGTTTGGGTGAGCGGACATGATGCATTAACATCCTGCATCGAGTGGTTTGTCTATGCAGGGAATTTAATCCTTTTAGCCTTTACACAGAAAATAAAAATCTTCATAGGATTATTAGTAAAGTATTAATGAAATCCACCAAACTATGCACATATATAAAAAGTATGACATGGACCAAACAGTAAAGTTCATTTCTGAAGTTCTCAGAACAATAGTGGTGTGAAAGAGACAGTTAAATGGACAATGACAAACAAGATTAAAGGGCCTGTTAGCTCAGAGACAGGAATGTCTTGCTTAACTGTATATAGCATATTTTTGACCATCACTTCCCAAATAAGCAAATCTGGCCTATCGAGTGGGATGATAAAAGGAGATGGATGCTAGATCTAGTCATTCTGACTACCTGGATTTGTTCCATTGAAATGTGGTTGCCAGGATATTGTTGCCTAAGTTATATAGAAGAGAAATGCAGATGCTATATTTTTGCTTGCACATGGTATAAGGATGACAACGTTTTTACAAAGTTTTCCTGTTTGAGCACTTCTCATGCAGTTCAAAAATACTGTTTGATAGTCATACCTGTATGTTGCGTTATCTCCACTTCCTAACATGAACAGATAAGTTATTCTGTATGTGAAGAATCCGTCTCAGATGAAACAAACAAGAGAGATCTCAGCAAGGTAAGTGATTAAATTTAGACTGATATTTTAATTTCATTTCTGATTTTATACTGTTAGAAATCAACACATTTAGATCATAAACTGAGCATACTACTTCATCAAATCTTACAGTTCTATAGACTAATACAGGCTTATACAAGGGTTAAATTGAAATAGGATCATTTAGACTGCTTCTTCAGGTGATTTGTCTTGCAAGAATTCATAAAAGTGTGGTCCCTGTGCCCTGTAGGCTGGAGTGTGATGTACCAGTACTAAGGCAGCACAAAGGAGTAGCTTAAGTTCTAGCCCAGCAATGGCAGCACAAAGATAATTAAATTATTTCAATGCTTAGACTGTTTTTTAGCATCTTTCTTAAAGCTGGTTTAGTTATGTTTGGCCTGGACCGTTACAACTGAACAGATTCAGAAGAGAGTTTTAAAAAGTCAATGACACTGAGTTCCTGCCAAAAAGAATACAGTTATTCCTGTAGGACAAACATGCAGTTGTCCCATTGTAGATAGTACAGCACTTATGTTCAAAATCTAATAGGCATTAAAAAGAACATCTTTAGTTTATTTCTTCCTTCCCTTTCTTAAATTTGCATACTTGCAATATATAGTTTGTGAAGTGTGTATAGTTTTCTTTACTGTTCTCTGAATGATTAAAAAAGCAGAGCATAAAGTATATCTTCAGGATGGAAAATACTGAACTATCTTTCAGCAGTTTGGTTTAGGGGCTGCATGTTTGTATCAGACTTCACTGATTGTTGGGTTTTTCTTTTTCTGGTTAATAATTAATTCTCATGTTGCTGAAGGGTTGTTTTTTTTTTTCTCCAAATGTTTCATTAGAAAAACATTCCACAACTCTGTTTTTAAATATGTTAAGTTGTGGTCAGGATTTTTAATAACTTGAGGTCCTTTTCTGGGAGTAATGCCTGCTTAACATTCCTTTTTTGCAATACCGCATATTCATTCTCCCATGCATACACAAACAACTCCTCTTTCCCCATTCCTTTTTCCTGTTACTTGCAAGAGTTAAATTCTTCTAACAGTGAGAAGAATGGTCCTAAAGTTCCTGTGATTTGGCTAAGAAATTATGTCTTATTAGCATAAGGCTTTTCTCATGATCAGGTTTAAGAAGTTTTTTTGAAAAAAATCATATTCCTTTAAATAAAATTATTAAAGAGCTCATTTGATCGTTATTGTGCTTGATGTATATTTGTGTGTATATTTTAACAGCACAAAAAAAATTTTCACGCAGAATCTAGGAAATGAAGGATTTTTTGTTTGGAGGCTCTCTGTGGATGTTTCTCTATATTGATGAGGGATTCACAACTTCCTATTGAAAGCCTGGGATTTCAAAGTAATGTCATTGGTTTGTACAGTTTACTGTATTTTTAGCATACCAAAAAGTACTGGTCCAAGTCTGAAGCTGCATGAAGAACGAAGAGGAATCTTGCAATCTGGACTAGAGATAGTGTCAAGAAGCAAAGTGATATGTTTTAAGACACATTAAGACAAATTAAATTTTTTACCCAGGCATCCAACTGCTGTGTTGAACTCTGATTACCCACCTTTGAAAGAGAAGAATACGGCAAACAATAGAAAAATGAAGCCTAAGTTAACACCAGTGATCAGAAAATGTGCATGATTATTATAAAATATCAGGAAAAGTAATTTATAATAGACATCCACAATTTATCTTCAGTCTTACAGCATGTCAGAAGGATTCACTTTGTGATTTAAGACTCCTGTTCCATCCAGTGTTTAGGTCAGCACAAAAAATAACAACTCCACTGGCAGAAAATCTTTTGTGAAGAATACTGTGAATACTAAGACTTGGGGAAGAGGATGAAGGTGAAAATTTTACTAGGCAAATAAGAAAGTTTCTAAATGCAGCAGAGAAAATTAAATATATTGCTTTAAAAAGCAATTAAAGAAAGGGAAGAGGAGGGGAATTGGCTTCAAAACCATGAAATTTAACACCCCCCCCAAAACTACAGAACCCAACCCCAAAATCAAAACCACCAACCAGAAATACTCCATTACTTTTGGACTTTAGGGAGAAATCATCCAACCTTTTTTTAATAAAATCTCAAGTTCAAAAATAAAATGTAAATGCAAAAATAGATGGAATTTTTACTGTTGGCTGCATGGAGAGATTGCCATTCTCCTGTTGCAAGCACATGCAAGCTTTGTATTCCCTGAAATTATTGCTTGATAGCCCTGAACCTTTGTGTATTTCAGTCTTTCCAATGTTGTGGGGTTTTATCTTTCTTTTTCTTCCTGCATCTACAGGACTCTATATGCAGGTCAATTTTTCGTGTGTATTTGTTTACACATTTATATCAATATTTCACATTTCTGTCTCTGCTACAATTTATAATTGGGTAGTTTTTTTCTTATCTCATGTTGGCCTTTCTCCAGCAACACTGGAAGACCCATGTGCCAAAGCGTATGTTTTGCCATTCCCAGTAGAGCAAAATGGGATGTTTTTCGTAAAATCACTTTAGTGTATGGGTAACGGAGAAATGGCAACTATCCTTCGAGGCACCTTCTGCCCTCGAGACAGCTACCAGTTTCCTGAGTGTTTCTGATTAAGTTTTGCTGAAAAAGATTTTATGCTTCTGCTTCTAACAAGCTGTTTAGCAAAAAATTTTTTTTATAAAAAGTATCTGTTGTACCACATCTTGGTGAATATATACTCTCCTAGCAGAAATAAACTTGTTCAATGAATACATCGGTGTTCATAGTGATAATATTGTATCATCTGTTATTCCTCATTGATGGATATAACATTTCCCCAAAGAATTACATAAGTACATGTGTACTATTTATATAGCTATACCTAGCTCTGTCAGTTATATCCTTACCACGTAAAATAGTGGGGTTATGCAGAGCATTAATTTAGGTATTTACGTTTTCTGATTTCTGTAGCTTTTAAAATTGCATGATATTTGTACATGCTCATTTAAGATTTCCTTTCTTTTTTTTTTTGCCATGGCGAGCTGATTCTATGAGATTTTACATCTTAACTTTTTAATGTGTTATTGCCTCATATCAAATAACAGTGCCTACTCTCTTCTGTAGCTGAAATAGCTTGTCCGTGTCTCACTGTCCTACTGACTGAGTCACTCCCAATTCATATTATTCTTTCTCAATTGTTTTGCTTTTTACTGAAGATTTTCAGAGCTTTATTTCAGTTGAATGTAAACTCAGTCACTATAAGAAACCACGTAAACAGAGAATTCTCAGTTAAAGGATTGTTTGATACATACAGATAGGGCTATAAAATTTTGACAAAATAGAAATACATTTGAACCAATTGGGAAAAACATAATTTCCAGACAAAACATTCCATTTTTCTTCTGCAAACGAAGTAGAATGGCAATAGCTGTGTAAACAAACACCAATACACATTTTGACACGATCAGATTTTGAGGAGTTAAGAAAATACAAGAATCTATCATAAATAGAGTAGCAACCATTTGAGACTAAACCCTGAAAAGAAACAAATAAGTCAAAGAAAAGTAAGTGTAAAGAACACAAAGGTCTTAGAATAAAACAGAAGGATCATAGCAGGTTTTTTTGAAAAGGCATCAAAGCAGGATAGAAAACAAGTTTTAAAAACTACCAGAAAGGATGAGCGAACTGTGCATTTCTCCAAAAAGGGATCAAATACAAGGGTGAACACACAGCACTTCGAAGCCCAGCACCTTAATGTGCTGTGCAGCGTGTTTTTTGTTGTCGTCAGGACTAAACTTTGCTTTGCAGGAATCAGTAGGGACAGCTGCTTTTTATAGAACTGAACTATAGTCAAAAAGGTAGATAGGTTAAAAAATAATGTGCATTTCTTCACCCAAGCCCTGTTTTCTTGGGGGGTGGGGAGAGTGTGGGGAAGGGGCAGATTTTAACTTTTTGTGACTATTTTAAACAAAACAAACAGAAGATTCTATTTACCTTTGTGCATTAGTCATTTTCCCAGGGTGTTGGGTTTTTTTTAAATAAGAAATTAGGATTCGTGTTTGTGAATCAGGTAAACAAAGGGTTTGGGGCCTTTCTTAGTTTCTCTTTTTCTAGTTTATGATTTACTACCTCTCTTCACCAACGCACCTGCAAATACTACACTTCAGTGTTTAAAGAGGCTTTTATAAAGGAGCATATTTTTAGATAAATGCCTTTGGTCTGTGGCCTTTCATGCCCGTAAATGAGTGAAAACATTTTACATACGGTTTTAAAGACACAGTTTTCGTGTAAGTACTCATGTGAAAATTGCAGTCTATATCTGCATAAATATAGGCTGTATTGCTTGAATATTCCAATGATGTTAATCAAAGAAAGAAAAAAGTATTGTAATAGGAAGAAAGTGTCACTATACTGTTAAAGCAATCTGAAAAATACTGCAGTGTAGCATCTTTGAGCTTGTGGCATTGCTAGTACCTAGCCTAACTGATTTTGGTATGGCAGACCACCATCTGGGTTCTGAGCATGAGGATAAGAATGAGGGTTATTTTGCTGTATTTATATTGAGGAATCAACCAAGACATCATATTTTTCATGGTGTCTTGAGCAAGTTCCTTTATCCCACATAGTTAAATACCTTCTAGTATTGAATTTCTTCAAAAGAAATCCAGTTTTCAATGCATGAAGTGGGGTGAAAACTGTCAAGTTGAGTATTCTCCTTGAGGAAGCAACTATTTTTCAAACTTCATGTTTTAAAAGACAAATGTCATCTTAACTTGCAACTGAAGGGAAACATTGTATGTCAAGTAAGTGAAGTTATAAATACATTTGCACAGCCTGGAGCAACAGGTGGGAGAAGAGTGATTTGTATTTAAATCTCAGGCTTCTGGGAATGCTGTAGTTCTACAGTTATGTAATTTCTGTCTCTCATAATGTCATACAACTCAGTACGTTTGCTGTGGAATTGGCTGCTTTACAGCTGATACCCCTCCTTGGTTTGTTTTTCTGCTTGCAGAGACCTTTTGCAGAGCTTCCAGCTCTTCCCACAAAGACATGTAATGGAGTTGTATTGTACAGTAGTCAGACTTCAGAGGGAAGGAAAACCAGAAATGCTTTGCAGCTCACAGTCAGGGAGGAAGGGAAGTCATAAAGCTTCAACTGGCAAGCTGCTTTTGAGAATGATGCAGGCAGCTAGGACAGGTCCGTGGCTTTTCTGGAAAATAGAGATGGCACCTAAAATGCTGCAAAGCCATGTGATTAACTCAAGAAACAGTGGGAGCTTTTCCAAGGAAAAGGAATGCTGACAGTAATTATTCCTAACTGATGAAATTCCCCACAAATACAACTAATGCTGTCAATCGAGAGAGAATGATGAACACATTAGCTTTCTTCCTTCCCCTGGTAAGCTATGCTTTTTGTTCTAGGGAAAACATTAAGCTATCAAATCCTATGCCACCTTCATCTCCATCACTTTGTGGAGGATTGGAGCAAGTTTTTGTCTGTGCTGTGTTTACATTCCTTATAGTGCATTGTTCAGGGGATTTGAACGCATGATTGTATTTGAATCCCGTCCAGGGTAGAGAAGTGGGCTTTAAGTCCCAAGCTGCTGCCAGCTGTTTTCATCCTTGTGGTAAAAGCCAAGATGTTCTGATGAAAGTCTGTGGGATAGAAAGTAAAAAGAACATGGCCTTTCAACCAGCCCTGTTTGATCTTTATTATAATAACAGAAAAGCTTTTTTCACTTTGTTTTAACTTCTCCTACTGGAGGGAGAACAATGTAATGTGAACTGCCAGCCTGGGACCTGCAGGAGTACTGTGCACCTATTAATGCTGGTACCTTAGGCTACAACGTTCACTTCAAAGCACGGTACTAAGACTTTCCCTGATACAAACCCCATCTTTGATTTATATAGATGGGTTTACTTGTTGATGCGGTTATATTTCACAGTGGTTTTTTTTTTTGTTTTACTACACATTACTATAATGGCAACATCAGAATATAAAACAGGTGGACTCAAGGCTAATTAGTATGTTTAATATTAGTTAAGCTCTCTCAGTTCCAGGATCATCACATCTCAACAAAGATACTGGACTCTCACATATCCCATAATATTATATGTCCCCTGTATGTTTTAAATAAAACAAACGCCATGTCAAAAAGCAGAATCTGTTGCTCTGGTGATTAAAACACTGATAAATGTTTCATTGTGCTATTGCAGTATGAGTATATCCAACTCTGAATATATATTTCATAGTAAAAGCATGTCAGTCTCTTGTTTTGTAGAAGTTCAGCATATTATAAGGTGACATTGATTTTTATACATATATATTTATTTAAATGTAGGTTAGGGTATCTGCTTATCAGACTTTTATGGTATTAATTTTCTTTATCAAGGCTGCTGTTAGAACCTTAACTTTTTTTAAAAGAATAAACATTTATTTTTTAATAAAAATGGAAACACTGAATTTGCCGGTGTTTGTGAATAAAACCTCTTGTGCTTTTTAAAACTAGGATATTAACCTTGAAGAAAATCTTAGCAAGAGCGAGTAGACCAAACAGATCCCCTGGCTGCCCGTTAAGAAACACCTATCAGAAAATTACAATCAGACTGAAGTGTGGGAAGAAATGCAGAGAGGAGGTATATTAGGTTTTAGATTTGAGGTGGGAAAGATACAATCTAGACAAGAAGGAAGGATGAGAAGGGGAGTGTGGAAAGGAGCAGGCAAAGATATTTTAGTCTCATGTTGATACTGGTGTAACTTTGCAACAAGTTGTAAAAACCATGATTTACGCAGTTCTGGAGGTGCAACAGAAATGCAGTGTTTTAAGGGTGATTTGGCAAAAATTCCCACCTTTCTACATCCTTTTAAATATTGGCAAAGAACAAGGCACCAGTCCTATGCCCAACAGCTACTTGTATGTGAAGTTAGGAAAAAAGGATAAATTATTCCGTTAATGGCAGCTTTCTTTTTTCAATGCTTCTTTGAGGCAGACAAATGTTTAGCTATGTATATATACATATGATGACACTGAATGTGCACAACCAATTAATGTTGTATTCTGAAATCATCAAACTCTTAGCATGTGCTTAGTAAAAATGTGTTTTTTGAGACAAAAGAAAAAGGAAAAAATATCATTCCGAAAGGACCAGCAAAATTCATGGTAGCATCCACAGATTGAATCTCCTTTCTGCAACATCAAGTAACTTCTTAATTTTTTTTTTTAAATGTCCTTACATATTTTCAGTATACTTAATAAATTTTGCCTTGCTTTTGGGAAACAGTTGAGCCACGCTTGCTGAAAATCAATGTTTTGAAGCCAGCCACTTTAACACAAACAATCACAATTTTGTCATATCTCAAATGACTGAAAGTGCAAAACTGCAGCGTTACAATGGAAAGTAAAAGACAATTTTATCTATAGACATTCTATTGATGCTTTCATTTTGTTTGTTTGTTTGTTTTTGAGGGGAATGGGAGGCTTTATTATCAATATATTCTTATTTCAGTGCACTACATTAAACTTCTCTAAAGTACAAAGACACAAACCATCCAATGAACCCTACAACAGTTGTCTGGCAACAGCTGTCATCCAATCAACAAAAATGTGAGTTAACAAAGCTTTTCTCTAGAATTTTACAGGTAGAGGCGGAATATATTTTTTATCCGTATTTTTTTCTGCAAGCTACTTGCAAGTTTTAGAATAAATGATGAGTAAAACTTCAGCATTGAAAACAAGTATTGATCAAAATCAGACTATGATCAGGGTTTGTACTTACTTATACTTTCTGCTGTAGGAATGGAGATCAGTTACTGTGTCCCTGACAAAACTTCCCACATTACTTCCTGTTAAATTTGTTTTTACCGTGTGGTAAATGTACTATTAACCCTGAGACTAATTCTTGAAACCTAAAGCTGCTAATTGGGTCTGGAAGGATTCTGGATCAATATGGGTATGATACATGTTGATATCAAGTTTCATATGTATTTAAGAAGTATTATTTAGGATTAATTCAAGCAAGGAAATATAAGCTTAAAGCCTAAAATAGATGTGTCTTCTGTCCTTTTCCTAAGAAAAAGCAAAGTCATGTTTTTCTTTCTGTGGATTAAAGTATCTTCTTGCATTATTTTAATTTTCCTTTTCTACTATTGAAAGTATGAGTGCAGCTTTTTCATTTGGATCATCTTTCCATAAGGTTTTTCCATAGAACACCAGACAATCATTTAACAATATATTAAACATGCTACTTGTGCATATGTTAAGGTTTCAATTACTATTAGTAGAAATTAAAGCTGAAGTTCAAAACCAGTTTATTAGACTAAGTGAAATGCGTTGATGACCTTGGAAGACTCTGTGTGTTAAAAAGTATTGGATATATTTATCTTCTCAGTAGGCTGGATTTCGAGGGTATGGAACAGAAAAACTTCCTTGCCCACAAGGGATTAGATTTCTGATACTGTTTTGCTTTCCCTGTAAATGTCTTAATATGGCACCTTTATTGGAAATTCACTTTTAAAACCACTTTCTTAAAGGGAGGAATAAAAACGGAAGACAAGACATGAATATGGGATATGAAAATATAATCATTTCTGAAAATGCTTTGTGTGACATTTGTCCAGAAAGGCTTGGACATTTAAACTGTTTTTTTCATTTTGGATCATTTTATTGATTATCTAGCAATGAATGCTAGTAAACAGATTGACATTTTGTTTCTTGGACTCTTTCTGTTTCTGGCTGGCTATTTTGAGACTGAGAAAAATGTTAGCTTTATAAATAAAAAGACTAGTTATGGTTTAATCAGTATGTTTGTTGCAAGCACTTTGACTACTTCTCTCTAAAGTCTCAAATCTTTCCACGTGGATGGGCTAGTTTACAGGATCATTTGTATGACCTCAAGACAAACTTATTTACATTGTTGTCAATATAAGTGTTTTCTGTAAGATAGGCTCTAACATATGTCTCTTTATCTCATTCTGCAGCCTCATTTTATTCTGTAATTTCATATTCTTTTAACTTAACATTTCTCATTCATATGGAGTGCTTCTCTCTTACTGTAGAAAGTTGGAAGCAAAACTCTTGCCTTTCTGAGGATACTCTAGAAAATTTGCTGCATAAACATTATTAAAAGTATCATAAAGTTTTGTTAGATCTTTCAAAAATAATCTAGCATAGCTGCTCAGCTGACTGGCAGAGTGAATATTAACTAATATCATCCTGTTGAACCAACACACATTTTAGTTGACGAATTCTAGATTCCAATTGGAATTTAGTATTCAGGAGAATGGATAAGTCCCAGATGTGGAAAGCTTATTGCATGTTTTGTCTTCTTGTTGGGTTTTCTGCTTTTTTGGGGGGGCGGGGGGGGGGGAGGGGTGTTTGGTTTGGGGTTTTGTTGGTTTGTTGTTGTTTGTTTGTTTGTTTGTTTGTTTGCAATGGATTTACTTATCGGACCTGGGTTATTTTGTTTTTTTACCTGTCTGGATGAAGCTGGCAGATAAATTTGCCAAACAGTGTTAGAGCTGCGTACATAAATGAGCTTTGCATAATGGATGCCGATGTGTGTGACTTCTGTGTGCACCATAGTGCAGGGGCATCAAACTCATGGCTTCTGCCATTTTCCTGCTCCTGTACACATGACTGGCGGTGGCAGGAGCATAGGGGCAAGGAACTCGGCGCTGCCACCAGGTAGAAACAAGGTGCCAGGCTGGATAAAACAAGGTGAAGGGCTGGATTCAGCCCATGGACAATGAGTTTGATACCTCTGCCATAGTGGTAGCAACATACAAAGCCGGAAAAAACACAGAAAACACAAATCTGATGCCAAATTAAATAATTGAATTAGCAAAAATATTCTACACAAGAAAATGAAGGCATACAGGAAATGTTTGGCGTAAACTTGAGACTCAGCAAACTAGTTTTTCCGTATAGATAAGGAGAAAACAAGGTGGTGAGGATGGCTAATATAGTTGATTCAATAACGAGAATTTTCAGTGCTCGTTGACATATTTGAGGCGGACTTGAGATTGACAGAAATGCATTCTAGATGTGATAGGACAAATGTCTTAGCCGATAAAAATATTTTGGGGATGTTTTTAAATTGAAATGTGAAAAATCATGCCG
The DNA here is from genome assembly GCA_033556795.1 of Tapera naevia. Classification (NCBI taxonomy): domain Eukaryota; kingdom Metazoa; phylum Chordata; class Aves; order Cuculiformes; family Neomorphidae; genus Tapera; species Tapera naevia. The sequence goes on from JAUMJJ010000048.1 coordinate 7,663,656, forward strand.
TAGAACTCCAGTTTAAGTACAAATATTACCACGTCTGCTGCAAATTTATAGCTTTCCTGACAAATAATCTCTATACTTTAGTCACTGAATAAAGAATAAAGCATATAATCATGTCTTGCAGCTTACACTGTTAGCTATAAAGTGCTTCATCTTTATCCCATGGATGGCAATTTTTCATGGGCAGAAAGGATAATAAGCAACATTTTTAATAAAATGTATTTGAAGTCTCAAAACATAATTTCTTCAAAGTAACACAGAAATTCTCTTTTATATAATTCTTTTCTAGGCATTACTCTATACATATGGCGGAGAATTTACAGCTTCATCCTGAGCCTATCACACCTACAACAATTTCTACCCAAATAAACATTTTGTATTAAAGTTCTGTCTCCCAGATAGCCCAATTAAAGACAAAACTAAAAATAAAAATGCATGTAGCAGCATCACTTGTCTGCTGTTGCTCAAAGTTTGCACTTAAAAATGGTTGAGGCCCAAAATGAAGATCCTGCATGGTCTCTACTTGCACTTCAGCCCTAGAAGCAGAACTCTTAATTATTTCCACGTGACCAGGTTTTCAGTGCTTGTGTTTATCTCTTCAAACACAGAAGTAAAAATCTTCAAATTCAAGGAGCCCAACTCATGAAACATAGCATTGATACACACTGCACTACCTCCATCATAAGTCACAGAGCTATGAGAGTCAACAGAACAGGAAGCTAACTGATGGGGTCACATACATCTCACTGCCAGGCCATATGTCTCCCCCAGAGAGCTACATATAGCTGCTCTGAAATGTTTCAGAATTGTAGAATCATAGAATCTTCTGGCTGGAAAAGATGTTTGAGATCATTGAGTCCAACTGCACCCATCCTCCTCTAAACCATGTCCCTCAAAAACTCATCCACCCATTTTTTAAACACCTCCAGGGATGGTGACTCAACCACCTCCTTGGCCAGCTGTTCCAGTGCCTGACCACCCTTTTGGTAAAGAAATTCTTCCTAATATCTACTCTGAACCTCCCCTGGCACAACTTGTGGCCATTTCCCCTTGTCCTATCACCTGTCACTTCAGAGAAGAGATCGACACTTTCAGGCAGCTGTAGACAGCAATCAGCCACTCCTTGTAGGACTTGTTCTCCAGCCCCTTCACCAGCCTCGTCACCCTTCTCTGGATGTGCTCCAACACTTCAATGTCCTTCTTGTAGTGAGGGGCCCAGAACTGAACACAGTGCTCGAGGTGTGGCCTCACCAGTGCCGAGTACAGGGGCACAATCACCTCCCTGGTCCTGCTGGCCACACTGTTTCTGATACAGGCCAAGGTGCCATTGGCTCTATTGGCCACCTGGGCACACTGCTGGCTCATATTCAGCCAATTTTCAATCAACACCCCCAGTTCCTTCTCCAGATTGATGGAAGCATCATTTTCCCTTCTCATGAATACCTCCAGGGTCCTTCTACGTCCTCTAAATACTACCTAAACAGTAGAGGTTATATTTGTGTGGTGTAAGTGGATAGGCCAAATAAAAGAGAACCAAAGCTCTGTCACTATAGGTTTTATAGAATGCTAAGACCAATGAACAAGCAACTCAGTAAAAAAGTTTTATTTCCCAGAGAATAGTGGAGCTAAAAGGCAGAAAGCAACTTGTTCTTGCCTAAACTGGGTTCAAAGCAGTCTGTGCTACGAAAAGGGTGCCTGCAGATTTAAGAAAAACAGAGCTTCTATTGCAAACAAAATATTTGACACTTGTGGCCTAGAACACCTGAAAAAATAAAACTGAAAAATTGTGAATTACAGGTGTTAGTAAGACTTCTGTAGTTGCAGAGAACTAGATGGAAGACCATAACTATGCTGAACCGCAAAGGAATATTTCAAAATTCAGGTTTGTGGGTAATAAAACAGTCATTCAAGAAGGCAAAAGGATATGTGTTCAAATATCTTGTCAGAGAGCCAGTAACAGTGCAAAGAACTGTAAGTGGAGAAAGGACATCAAAACCAGAAATGTTCTTTGAAACACCTAGTTATTCCCATTATCTTGTGATCAAGCTTGAATGCTGATGTTAGAGGTTTTCCAGAACTATTTTTACTGTGTTGATTTTGGGGACACAGAGTTTCTTAAGTGTAGAATAATAGACGTCCTAACACAAGATCAAGTCTGATATGGCACAAATGAGATGCTCAACCTCTTATTTCCTTATGTTACAGGGACCGTGCTGTGTTGCAATCAACTCAACTTCACCCATTTCTGCTATAGGCATCCTCATATTTCCACCCATCACTCCCTAGTGGACTGTGCTTTCTTTTGTCTGGACTGGTTTTACCTTGTGTCATAGTTTAGTCCCAACCCCTGACTTGATCAACAGCTAAATGTGAGCGGTTGTGATCCCAATCCCCACCATACACACCCAAAACGGGAAAGGGAAATGAGAGAGAGGTTTCATGGCTTTAAAACAAAAACCAAACCAGCTTCAATTAAAAAAAAGATAATAATAAGGAAAATAAAATTAATATGAAAATCATAAAATATATACAAATACGTGAAAACAAATGCCCCTTGATGACTGTATCACCATTGATGCTGCAGAGCAGGCGTGGGGATAGGTCCTGGGCTGGACTTAACAGCAGACTGGAACTGGACTCAGGAATTGGATTCAGGAAAACATGAATCCAGGATCAGGGGCAAAAAGACAGATGCAGTTCTTACTGGATGCCAGCCATTGAATAAGACCCTCATGATCACTCCTGTTCTTATACAGAGTATGACGTATATGGGTTGGAATACTCTGTTGGTCAGTTTTGGGCCACTTGTCCTGTCTACTCCTTCCTGCAGGTGTAACTCTTTTTCACCTGTTTGACTTACAGCATTCCATCACCACTTTGACTATGACCTTGGTCTCCATAGGGATGAATGTAAGCAATGACTTTTCTGCATACCAATGCCCCTTTCCTTTGGCGATAATCATAAATTTTAAGTGTTATCACTCCTAGAGAGAAAGTATCTGAAAACATGTAGTTAACTTTTAGAAAATGAAGTTACTTAGATGAGGCTTAGCTGAAAAGTCAGAAAACATTCTACTTTAGTTCAAACCAGAACCCAAAATTTGATGCTCTTATTAGCCATTAGCAAAAGGAAGTTAATTTACTGTCATAGTTTGCTCCGCTTTCTTAAAGCACCCCTAACACGTCCCCTCCAAACTCACTATCTAGTAATTTTACATACATTCTAGTGCAATTTTTTGACATCTTCCACACTCAGCTCCCCTGTCTCTACTTGAATTATGAAAGGTTTTTTGGGCAGGTTTCGGTTTGCTTAACAACTTTGCAGCATCTGACATGAAAAGGACTCAGAATCTGTGGATGTAATTGTACTACTTCTAAATAAATAATCTGAATTGGCTAAAAGGCTGGAGTGAGATCTGTGATTCAGAGCTCAGCTCTGGATCAGATACATTCTCCTATGTTCAGGTACACATAGTATGTTAAATGTTTTGGAGTTTTCCTTCCCCTCTTCATGCCCTGTTTGTAGCTACATTTTCTCATGGGATACAAGAAAATTCTGTGGACTTCAATGGGAATTATTCATTTTCTGCAAGTGGAGAGCAGAGCCCACGACTGGACTGAAGCCAATGTTCTTTAAAAGTTCACATGCCTTGTATTTGCTCTCTAACTTAAACTCCTTCTGACCAAAGTTAGGGGAGGCGGGGGGCGGGGGGGGGGGGGGGGCTGTCAATGAAACGTAGTAGCAGCTCTTTCAGTAAAAAATCCTAAGGGTTAACATAACATGATGTAAACTATTTCATCTGATCTTCCTACTTGCCCATTTTAATCAGAAATGAGTAAGTAGAGCCTTATATGCAGTGAACTTGAAGAATGCTAATGGGATGTCTGCATCGCGTGGTACTCGGAGTTCTTATGCCAGAATAGGAAAGCCTTTTATTCTGTAATTCTCTGAAGCAAGAAAGAGGCTTTCTGAAGAGTTAATTTAAATTTAAACTCTTATTCTAATGTTAGACCGCCTGTTGGATCCCTGAGTTAAAAATTGCTTCAGCTTTGGTTACTAGAGCCAGATGTAACATTGACCTTAAATGGTAAAAGCTCCCAAGAGTGAACGAGAGGCTGGCCTGAGGGAAAAAGAGGAATAACTGAAGTTTTAGGTAAGTAATCTCTATAACCGAGAATAAGCTCTTTTTCAGCAGTGAAACGGAACGGAACCATATTTCCTCCTTAAAGGTACAGTACCTTGTTGTTGTGATAATGAGTAGTTGGTTCTTTCTACCTCCCCCCCCCTCCTTCAAATTCTATTTTTTCTTCAAAATTCAGCTGTTTAAAGAGTGGGTGTAGTTAATGAAACCTAGTTCTTCTTGTGTACTGTTTGAGAATATAAAAGATGAAGAAAGAAAAAGCTGTCTTAATTATACTGAGACTTGATTAATAAAGGTACGTAGTCAGTAATTCAAGGCAACCTGATTCACAGATACTGTTACCAGTGTTGTCCTAACCATTAGAGTCTTAGCAGTGATACAGGATATAGAGAAACAGATACTTAACAGATTTCTTTTTCTTTTTTTTTTTAAATTGTATGGCTTTCCTTCCCACATACTTGCTTTTAACAGTGCCCGAGGTTATTGTTTTGATGGATTACCCACTTATGTCTGGAACCTATCTTTTAAAAAGATATTTCCAGAGCTATTTCTTTATACAGTATGTGCTTGTGTTTAATCTTATTAGAGGTAAATTAGTACTATAAAGTTGTGTCTAATTAGAATGTTGTACAGAAAAAAATCTCACCACCTTCAAATGTTAAAGCATGTTTGCTCTATTATGGATAATCGCAACGTTTACATGTCCTGATATTTCGATCTTCAGTTTTATCTGTGCTGTTTGGCACATGCTCTGCGCTGAAGTGTATTTTATTTTCCTGGCAAATTAAAGCACTTTTTTGGTCTTACTAATGTGTGCGTTAAGCTCTTCTTTTCAGACAGCAGTATATAAACAACATGAAAGAATGAGGTCAGTACAGGGAAACAGTAGCTGAAATTGAAGATAGGTTTCTGTTACTAACAGATATTAGTAACAACTTGTGTTAGTGACTTGATTTTTCAAATCGTACATAGCATCATTTCATCTGGTGAAAAATTCTCTGAAATCAGCCATGAGTTTCCATCTTCTCAGAGCAATTAGACGCTAGTTGTTAGTTTATGTTATGCAAAACATAATTGGGAGAATTTAGAGTTCTAAGCACAGACAGTGTTTCTGCAAGTGCTAACAGTTACTGCATCTATATTTTATGTGGTAGGTGTTGTGTATACTTTAATGAAAGTTCACTTTATCTAACTGCAAAAGAATGTCATAAATAAATCTTACTTGTTAGACCATTTCAGATCTGGTTGCAAAACTTGTAAATAGTTTTCCTTTTATTTTTCTTTGGACTATCATTAGTGAACAGCTTACTACTCCTAGGTTAACCTCCTAGCTGACCTTCATGTTTTAAATCAACAATTATTTCCCAAATTAACAATTATACCAAACTTCAAGTTTAGTAATCTGATGATGCAACCCATAGAAATCTAAGTTTAGTAGAGCTAACAGTGGAAATTGAGAAGCAGTCCAATATATTAAATGTTGAATGCTAGAGAGTCCTTGCTGAGTTGTTGTTGTATTTTCTATCTCAAAAGACCCCCATTCTGATTTGCTGGTTTTGTATGTGTTACTTTATTTGTGACGTTTTATGCACCCCTTCAACTTCTGCAAGGATGTGCAGTATTAAGCAGCATTTAGAAGGCATTTAAGTTTTAATAAGTTACTTTTAACTTCATGTATGGACTGGAATAACAAATCTGTCTAACTTCTCCATATCTGAACTACGTATAAGTCTCTCATATTTGATATCTTGTAGCATTTCAGCAACTATTGTTCTTGTTCTACACAATCCTTTTTTATTTTGTACCTTAGAATATTTAATACAGTGCCAATGTGTAACTTTGTCTTCAGTAAAGATTTTAGGATGATACTACGTATAATACAATAGAAGAAGTACAAATTGCTTATTGGTACATCATGAAAACTGTGTGTTAACATCACTATGATAAATTACCTGGGATTATCTACATATTTAACCTATATATATCCATCAGCTATATGCATCCCTCTGGATTAAGCTCTAAATTGGCTATGGGCATAAAATCTGTATATCTTCCTACCTTGTTACATGTTTGAGTCAGTTTAAATAACTATAGTCCAATTTATCTGGGGCCAAAGCAGTGGAAGTTAAGAATCTCACTGCCAGATTCATATTTCCAATCTCTGGCAACAGCTTCTTCCATCCTCATATGGATCAATCTGCATCAATCTACTTTCTAACCGCTTTAGATGATAATATGGTGTCAAATAACTTTTTGAAAGCTAGGTGACACAGAGTATGGCAACTGGGAGAAGAGACAGATGTGAAAGTTTCTCAATTCAAGGGTCACATTAGTATTTTCCTTACATGTCATGGAGTTTTCTTCCCTCATCTAGTAGCTGTTCTTAGAGAAGTGTATAAGTCCAAGAAAAAGAAGCATCAAATGGCTTGTGAGTGGAAGGGGAAAGAAAATCCTTGCTGTTTCAAGGCTTGTGGGCTATTTAAAGATCTGAGGGATTTGTGGGCAGGGAAAGATCTCTTTTCTGTCCTAACTTGCAGCCTTCCTGTAAACTAAGCAGAATTTCCTTGTGATGTGTTCTCCACTTGTACTTCCTTTGAAAAATAGGTCAAAGAGATGTTTTGGATCTCAGTATCACTGACTGAAAGGAAATCTGAGTGGGTGATCTTGGGTCACTAGTTTATAAGATTACAAAGACACGAATTATTACTTATGCACACGTATAGTGGTATGCCTTGGAGAACTAAGTCTGTGAGTATTATGGTAGCACTTTGAAATAATAACTCAGTTCCTCTCCCCAGAAAGTAGGTCCTAAGAATTCTGAAAAGCAGAGAGGTATTTGATACAAGTGGAGTTTTAGCCTTAGGTTTTGTTGAAGAGCTTGGGTTCTAACAGCATCATTGGATTTAATCTACTTCAGTAGATAGATGTAATAGACTTTCTCTTGCACTTTTTCTATTTTAATGTGTCTATTTTTGATCTTACAACCTGGAAAATAATTAGAGAAATTTGATTTTACATAGGAATTACAAGATGTATTAAATATCTGAAAGATTTAAACAACAACAAAACCAAAAATGACTACCACCACTCTCCAACTAATAGTTGAAATCAAGAATACCTTACGATCTACTAGAACTTTTACCTGCCTTTAAAATGTACAAACCACAATGTCTTTAGGTATCACAAGTCATTAGAGACCTGTAATATTCTTGACATGATCACCTGTGGGTTTGGACAAGTAAGGCCTGTAGAATAAGATTTTTTTTAATGCTAACACAAATTGCTTGGAGGGGGAAGGATGAGAGGGACAGGGAAGGACACACGCAAACTTGGCAAGTAATGTATGTCAAGTGTGTATGTTAACCTGAAAGTTTCTTTTCCCAACTAAAGCATATGCTGTTGTGTTTTTTCATGATATAAAATTACCCTTTAGCATCACTGCCTCCCTTAATTTACATGTAAATACACTTATTTTCGTGATTGTTGGAGCAGAACCACTAAGTCATGGTTATAAAATGGGATCTCCTGGGCTTGTTCATGCAATTTCTGCAAAGAGCAAAGGTGTTGAAAAGTTGTTACATCAAACAGGTGTGGGGGAGGGAATTTTATGTAGGAGTTGCACATTTTCTTCTTCCAGTTTTAAGGTTTTGCATCCTGGAAATGGATACACAGCAGAAATTCTGTGCTTCTGGATCAAATATAGCAATTGCTTTGAATTGCTTTGGGCTAGAGGCTTGCCTTCAGAGTAAAATTATTGCTATTTATATAATTCTGCAGAACGTTTTGTAACACTGAAGTTATACACGGGGAACTTGGCTCTGAATCTTTGCTTTTGAAATCATCAGCAAAGTTTCCGTTGACTTCAGTGGTGCCAGATCAGGCTCTTCATGAATACCACAAAGGTAAAGGCTATGTTAGTTAGAAAGAAATAAAAGTCTGGAATTTAGGAGAATGTGAGTAGCAGCAGTGGGTCTACTTTTGACCATCTTATTGTGGACTTAGAAGAATGCACTATCAAAGGGTAGGATGCATAGATTGAGATTTGCTTCTGAAATTTTGGAAAATAAAAATCCACAATTTCATTGTCAAATGTTCTCCCAGTTTCTCTGGAATGTCTCTGAAAAGACATTTTTAGAAGAGGATGTATGCGTGCAGGTGGTAGAATATGATAAAACATGATATGTCAATTAATATTTCCTGTTAAAACTTTCATAGTTGTGTTGAAATGTGCTCTACCTGTTGAAAAGAGAAATTTCAAATAAATTACCTAACCATAAATTGAAGGAGAACTTGTGGAGAGGAAAGGAAACAGCTTCACAACATGTAAAATTGCACGCATGCTTTGCAATTTCAGCCACTGAATTTCCCATATTTTTCTTTTTAAATAATGAATGAACATGGATGACCTCTGGGATCATTAAAATACCATGGTGTAATTAGGAGCCTAGTTGGAATGGAGGGTGGAGTTTGCCCCAGGAGGAGGTGCTAAGTCAAGTTGGTGCTCTGCATGTCATCTCAGACTGGAAAAATCTTGTAAACACATCTAAATGCTGTGCTTATTTCCCTATGCAATTAGAGTTGTGCCTGTCTTCTTCACTTCCCTGAGGGATGTTGTAGTTAATAAACTTATCGTTCCTATTCTTTGACAGGTATACTTATCAGCATTGCTCTAAAAGCTGGTTTTAGTGCAGTAGTCAGTGGAGCAGACTGCAGAAAACAAAGGTACCAGAATTCTCAAGTATCTTAGACACTGAGAGCACGATTGAGAGAATTGAAAACTGTTCTTGGTTTACTCACTGAATTAAGAGAAAATATCTGTGAGGGACAGGGAGAAAGAACTTGTGGGATATATTCTAAAACCTCAACCTGTAAAACACAGTTTTTATCAGTGTGCTGAGGTTTTGGGACCTGTTTGAAATTTCTCCTGCATAAAACACAGCATTAAAATGTCCCTTGCAAAAACCATACATTGTGTGCTAATAGAATAGACTAATTGGAACATTGTACTCTTATAAGAAGCTCTTGAAGTTTCCTGTTGAATTCATTTTTTAAAAAGTCTTTGACTTTTCCTGTTTAACAGATTTCAAAAGGGTTTTGTTGGTAAAATGGCAAACATCAACTATCCCACTCTATACGAAGCTGACATATAATCATAACAGAAAGGTGAATAATACCTGAAGATCTCCCAGGAAATCTGTCCTGTTGATGCTTGGTATTTCCATGTCTACAAATGTATTCAGAAATTGCAAGACACCAAGTGGTGTTTTTCACTGACCTCTTGCAGAAACTATATAGAACTTAAAGGACTTAGAGAAAAATACTATACCAGAGAAAATAAGCCTTTCTTATTATGAAAACGATGAATTGTATTTCTTTAAACCACAAAGCAGGGCAAGATATCACTTCTTGCAATTTACAGTTGCTATGTTTGGAATATGTGGAGCTTTGCCCGTTTTATGAACAAAGTAAGTGTCTGTCTCGGTGTATTTTGATCCCTCCTGAGAATTTGACTCCACTTAATACAAAGACAATTTCCCTTTTTCTATTGCTTAACAGGTGAAGATCAGACCTGAGGGAAACCTTTCCCTTCAGAGTAGGACTTCATAAATATCTTGCACATATTTTTACAAAATGGGCACAAATCCATGAAGTTTTACACCTAACCTTGTTCTCGGGGAGTAGTTAGTGATACACTTTATTCAAACAAAATCCTTTAAATTTACAATATGCCTTACATTTATCTGCCTGTTTATATGATTCAGAGGTTGTGAAGTTGGGAGGTTTTTTCTTCGTTTTGAAGGTGGGTACAGTACAATCATGTTGTGTACTTATCTTCTGAGAATCTGCTTAGAAAATAAAGCAACATGCCATTTTGACATCCAAGAAAGTACTATAAAAAGTCTGTTGCTATGTTTAAATGCCTACATTCAGTTGCTATAGCAATAAAAATCTCAGAAATGATGTATGAATTGCCATAGTGCATTACCAGTCCTTTCTGTGACAGGAGATTGTGGCACTGAGACTATGACAAAGATGCTCAAAGTATTATAGACAAGAGCTGCAACATGGTTCCAGGTGCTCTGTGCTGTTTTCTGTCAGCAAAATGTGGCCTGACTATACAAATCCCAAAGTGGCTGTGTTAAAAGGCACAGCTGGACCCCTGCTGATTCAGTTGCTTCTTCATGAGTTATGCGACAGAGTTTGATACGTGGAGCAACTTCCCATTTCTGTGCAAGGGAAAATGCTGAAAACATTGACCTTTCTCTAAATTCCTCCAGTCTCATTATATCAACTGTAGAAATCAGCATACAGAGAGCATCAGACAGTGTAGATTTCCTCTCTGTCATATTACAATAGTCAGTCTGAAATGCCCTTGCTCCTGACACAGCTGTGGGAATCCTGCTGTCAAAAGAGAAAAGAAATGAAAATGTAGCTAATGGAATCCCTAGCATCTCTCTGGGGCTCAAAGCCTTGAGCATTTTGTTGTTTCTTGAAGAGAAAAGGAAATCCAACTTCCTTCATAAAACAGAACAAGTAAAGGAAGGCATGTTATTTCCGGCAACTATAAGTTCAATTATGGAATTGAATTGTTACTTCAGGCATTTCTATGCCTTGTTCTCTCTTCTACTGAGGGACTAGTTAGGGAAAAACCTTGGAAAATTTGGAACCCTGTCTGAAAGCAATGTAACTCTTCTGTTCCCTTTATTCCCAATTGCTTGAATAATCCTCAAGGTTCAAATGAGGCTGGCTCAAACTGCATATAAGTGTGTTGTTCAGTTTGAATATGATAATTCACAACAGTCACATAACTATTTCAAGTGTTCTCTTTAACATACGCTTTCAAGTCCAATTAAGAGGTCTGATATCATTTTCAGTTGTTAGTGATTAACGTTCTTGTTCAGAGGTTTCTATGTGGTATATTATAGATGAACTGATTCTTAGAGGCACTATGGTGGTCTGTAATTGGACGGCACACCTAAATTCTCTAATCTTCTAAGTACATTTGGACTTCTATTATATTTTTGTAAAAAGTCTAAATAAACTACTACCATGTACCTAGCTGATAGCTTTTCTCAAAATACGAGCTGCAGCGTTACATAGATAGTAGCACCTCTCTCGTTTCTATGATAGAGAGCTTCTATTTGCAACATCATTACAGTATTTTTTTGTAATTCATTTTGAGCATCTTTGGGATTCAATTTTAATATTTCAGTTTTGGTTTTAACTGTTAAGAAATTGTATAGCTTTTCAGCTTTCCAATCGTATAGCTTTATATCTTTCTCAATGTCTAAACAGATTCTTTGTTTACTTTCTTCTAAACCGTTTATTCTTAAGCAAACATCAATAGAACTGAGAGAGGGTTTGATTTATTTTGTTTCTTTAACAGATCTCAGAAGAGTCCGAATGTGAGATCCATAAATGTTTATTGAAACTTGTTCATTAAATTTTTCTTAGAATTCCAGTGATTATCTTTTATGCCAAGCTTGGGAGATGCTTTTATGGTTACACATAATGGGCTTGCAAAATTCAAGCATCTACAATTCATTTATGATAAAGTAACTTTTATTGTTGTCAATACATGGTCATGTGAGTAACATAATTGGGGGAAGGAATAACAAGAGCTTGAGGAGGAGATGTGTGAAACTTATAGAATGCAGCTTTTCTTTTTCATGAAATTGTTGAATACTTGAAATACAGAAACATGATTTTCCTTAATGTTCTATACATATAACACCATCACCATGACTGTTACAACATCAGTCTATTCTGTATTTCAAAGCTCTTGTACATAGTCTGTGTTTTAGATGCTGTACCTCTGAACTTGCATCTGCCATGGAAATGCAGACTGCCGGATGACCCATTCCCTGGGTTAACTTTAGTTGAAACTAATCACCAACTTTGAAAGTTATTGCAGTGCAGGGGGGAAGAAGGGGAGTTGAACAGACAGCTCGGCCACATAATTCTATGGCTATTGGTTAGAGACTCATTTCTCATTATATATTGTCCACTAGCCTTCTTTATACATTAGCTATTCATTTATTCTTTCCATAATCTATTTTTGGTCTTGTTTTCCTTGGAATGATGATTGTGCTGTTATTCTGGTTGTCAGCCAATTATACTTCACCCTTCTTCTCTGCCCTCCCTTCATTCCCTCCCAGTAGCCTCTGAGCTTGTTCAACTTGTTGAATTTGGCAAGAGAGAATCTCAAAAGTATTATGTTCCTACAAGCGAAAATCAGTGCTAAGAGAGAAGAGACCCACGTTAGTGCTGCTAAGGGGGAATGGCTCCATTGTGAGCTGAAATCATCACTGATTCTGTTTGATCTACCAGCTGGCAGCCTGGCATGCACAAAGCTCAAAACCAGGCACAACAAATGCTGTCTCTCATCCCTCCAGACTGGCAGAAGACTTGGAGACAAGTGAGCTTAGACCGACGAGGGAAATAAGACTCAAAATCATCAAAAAAAAAAAGCCTAAAGTACAGGTTTTCCTAATTCAGCTACTTAGAAACAACTTGTTTCTTAATACAAAGTTATGTGAGTTACAAAACTGTCTGTTTGTGCACTGATGCCTCAACTTTATTATGTAAAACTTTCACAAATGCGTGTGAAATGATCATGAAATCTGCATGCTGATAACTCTCCTGTGATTCCACCTGAAGTTCTAATAGTTGGTGGCAGTCCATAAGTTTGCCTTCTTTCTAAAGCAGTGCAGAGCACTGTTAGATTGTAAAATAGACCCTAATCTATTTTGCAGATTTTTCCATCAAGGCTGCAATGCCTAAAGGGAAAAAGACTGAGGTTTTTGCAGTTGTTAGGAATAGGCTATAGACTCTACTCAGTGTGCTCTTCAGGCATGTCAGTCAGGCTCATGGGAATGTTGTTAGTGAATAGGTTCTTCCCATGGTGGATAAACATCAGCCAGCCGGGTAGAGGCAGCCTTTCTAATCAGGCTTTCCTTATATAACACATGTTTTCAAGCTCAGCCAGGGAGAATAAACTAATATCCAGAGACAGCGCCCCCCACCCCCCATCTGCTTTCTGGTGATTTGAAGAAGGCAGCTGAGGATGCAGAACTTAGACCCTGAAAATTCCCTTGCATCTGAAGTGGTTTCTCCACTAATGGTGTCGCTTTGTTTGTGCATATACAAGGTCAGTGTGCAAGCTCTAAGGATGGCAAAAGCCCAGGAGTTCTGCACCATGGGCACTGCTCACTTGTACCTGCTCCTATAGGGACCCGTTAATCACCTGCCATAGATTTAGTTTTTTCTTGAAAATACACAGCAAAATACTGGACACTTTCTCTGAAGATTGCTGAGATTATGCAGATTTCGGGTTTATGGACCAGATCAGGTGTACTTCATTATTCCCCCCCTCCTTTATTTCATTAGTTTAAAATGACATTAGGAAAACCAGAAACATTAAATAGATGCTCACAAAATCAGAGAGAGATGATGATCCTGTTAAAGAACTCCTCCTATGGCTTTCTTTGTGTCACTTTAGAAATCTCTAGAAGTCATTCAGCAAAAGATGACAAGGCAAGATCTCGTTTGTCCTCAAGCAAGCTAACTGCATACCCTGTTTCTGTTAGTCTCTGATTGGTTATTCTGTGATTATTTGAAAAAAATCAGACTGCACTAACATCTTGTTTTCTTTCTTTGCTTGATCATCTGTTTGGCAGGAGCAGTTTGTTTTTCTTAAACTAACAAAAAACCCCAAACACTTTTCTGCCTAGATATCATTAAATCTGTTTCATTTATGTTTAAAACAAGGACCTTTCGTCACCTCCGCTATGGGCACTATGCTGACCATGACAGTTCCAGATCTTAAATTCCTCTGAGAGGTAATATCTAGCTTTCTGGTTGCAATTTAAATTTTACTAATTTCTTAATTGGGGGTCTCATTCAACAAAGAGAATAGGAGTCTTGTGCCTATAATAGTTACATAGGTCAGCTACTTGATATTCTGATAATTTTTTAAAATATTTTGATTTTTTTTTTGTTAATTAACATATATATTGACCATTTGTTAATTTTTAAAGCAAGTGCTGCTTCATAAACTGATTCTAATTAAATCGTTCATAAAGATAATATAAAAGTTATACTATAAAAGATACAGAAGAGTAAGAAAATATTTACGTAACAACAGATCTCACACTCTTTTATCAAGGCCACCAGTGGTAGCTCACTGTGAAAATGTTAATCCTTTGCAGTCCAGATCAGAAACTGAAGTTAATGAACTAGAAGATAAAAATGATTGTTGGATTGCCTAACTAATATTCAAGAGCTATATTTTTGTCCATAACTGTCAAACTTATTTCCCATGGAGTTCAGTGCTCTGCCTAGATGGGTGCTCAGGAATAGAAGCTGCATCATAAGACTCTGTACATAACTGTTTATTCTTACTAGCTGGAAGTACAGTATGGTTTGGGTATGTGACAAAAGTGAGATTTAGTTCAGAAGTGCAGAAGATCAGGAAGATCAGACAGCTGCTATTAGATCATGTGATGAGTTTTACTATAGTGAATTTAATAACTAGGACTTATCCTGAAGCAGTATTAGTCATCTGATAAACAGTTCAGGCAAAGAAGTAAGATATAGTGGCAGTTTCACTTAAGTGAGCTGGAGAATGATTATTTCTTCTTCACAGTAGTAAATTTTAGCTATATTAGCAAGTGTTTATTTGAAAAAGCTGAAGAATTATGTTGCTAGTATTTTGGATGTTCTGAGATTTGTCAATATGTCTTTTGAAAAACAAACAAAAACAAAATTCAAAAAAACTCAGCTTTCCCAAAATATTTGCACAATATACTGAAAAATATGCCATTATACAATGAAAATATACAATGAAGAACCAGATCTCTTGAATAGTTCAAACTGGACTGTTGCATCCCTCTCTTTCTTAAACACATGATTCTAGTATTTTCTGCTGCATTTGTGCTATGAAATGATCATTTAAATTGGTGAAATCTTAATGTTCTGATCAGTTGGAAGGATTGAGTAATGTACGAATGTGAAGCATGTTCAGCATGTTTCAATATGCAGATCTCTCTAAGGAATATTAACAATATTAACCCATCATAGCAGGGGTTACAGCTGTGTAGCTTTGTGAAAGTTAATTGAGCGAATAACCTGCATGCTTTTGCAGAATAAATTATCTAGAAAATTTATGTGACTTATTTATGCCTGATATTTGGCTTGGTATAGTTGCAGAAATAAAAATGAAGTCAGAGTATGAACCTGATAAGTGCACTAAATAAGATTTCATTACTCCACTCTGCTGCAAAAAAAGGAAGAAGAAAATAATTATTAATATCAAAATAAATAATATTATGTAATTGGTTACTCCATCATTCAATATTCATGAAATTCTGCAGTACAATGTTCATTTCATTAAAACAAGCAATGTAATTGAAAATTACTTTTTTGCCTCAAATTATTTCAAAAGCATTCTTAATATTCATTTAGAATTTAATTGTTTTTTCTTTCGCATGACTGATAGAAAAATGTGGTACTATTCATTTAAGTTGGCAACTGAACTGATGTGGAAAGTGTTGTAGTTGCCTGTTTGTTCATCTTCTAGATTCCGTTCTTTCTTCAGAAAAGAATTTGTGTTAACTGGATAAAGGGAATTTTGGAAAAAAAATAATAATTGGCTCTGACTTTAAATGTAAATATTTTCTTTAAAAAAACCCCACAAAAATGGCATGTTTACTTACTAACTTCATCCTCTTTGTTCTGTAAAATTGTACTTTTTTTCCTCCAAGAGGGTTAAAAACCAAAACACTCAGAGGGAACACTTAGAAAATGAATTTGTGGGTTGCCATTAAGCACCATGGAAATTAGAATAAACATTGTTCTAACAAAGAAACATTAACAACAAAAAGGTTGTATTGGAAAAAAATCTTTACATGCCTTAGAAACACATTCTACACAATTTGACATCATCTTATTTACAGAGATCAAACAGCATCATTGGTATTAACTGATCTTTAGGTAGCTTTAAATATTTTTTTTGCATAGATGTACACGGTTTGTTAAGCTGACTTGGCAAGCGCTGCATCTTGATAGTCAGTTGTTACGTATTACAAAGAACAAAAAAAGGAAAGCTATGAAAAAAGATCAGTGGAACATACAGGAATTGTTTATGGAAAATGTAGTAACTCTAGTTCTATCTTTCTGAGATAAGATTTTAATTTATCTTTCTTAGATTTTTAATTCTTCAGAATTTAATTTCTTAGACAATACTGTTAGGAATTAAAGAGGAAGGACAGATGCTGTCTCTCTCTTTAGGCCACTATTCGTTCCCCTGCCCCAAGCAATTTATTTGGAAGGTAATCTGAAGGAAGTCACTTCAGGAAAGGGGATTACATAAAAAAATGTTAATTTCAGCCTAATGAAGTTTGTCTCCCTCAGCTTCCCCTGTAGTCAGCTGAGAAAAGAGAGGTTCCTCCAGAATGCAAATTCAGAGTCTAACCTACCTTCCTGATTTTAGGGCAGGAACTCAAGTTGACTTAAAAAGCAAACAAAACTACAAACCAAAGACAAAAACTGGATTAATATCTATTAAATAAGAAATGCATACCTGTAAAAATGACCATGGAAGCAGTTACACAACATAGACTGTCCAAACCAATGTTTTATATACAGAGCGTGACATATATAGAATGGAATACTCCATTGTTCAGTTTTGGGTCATGTGTCCTGTCCACTCTTCCCTCCAGGTGTAAGGCTTTTTCACCCCTTTGACTTCCAGCATTCCACCACCTTGACTATGACCCTGGTCTCCATAGGGATGGATATAAGCAATGGCCTTTCTGCATACCAATGTCTTGTTACTTTGGTGATAATTATAAATTTTAAGCATTAACACTTCTGAAAACAGACATTATCTGAAGCACTTAATAAACTTTCAGAAAATGGAGTTCCTTTAGATGAGGCTTAGCTGAAAATTTAGAAAACTGATTCTACTTTAGCTCAAACCAGAACACAAGATTTAGTGTTAGTAAGTTTTCCTTGCTTACTCCTGTCTTTCAGGCCTTACAACAGGAGGACAAGATTTGACCCTTTACTGTTGCACCAATTCAGCACCAGGAAACTTGGAGGTTTAGAAACAAACAAAATGTACAGTCTATCTCTTCAAAGCCTTTCTGTAGTGAGTGGGAGCTTTGATTGTGCTTTTCATTACTGGAAAACAAAGTAAGTTGCTCACAAAGCTTAATAGTCTAGGTACAGTGAGCTTGTGGTGTAGAATTCAGCAATAGTGAGTGAAAAGTTATAATTACATATTTAATCTCTTCATTTTAAAGCAGTCTCATTGTGGGATTTCTCTTATAGATTTAGCTTACTGGGTATACAAGGGAAATATGACTTACAGGGTGAAATCAGTTTTAAGAGTTGTAAAATCATGTGACATATATAGCATTTCTAATTTTTTTTCAAAATTTGAATACCTCAGGGGACAAGGCCATCCATCATACTTGAGAACATTTATTGGGGTTTTTTTACATTTCCTTGCACACTGAGACATGATTTTATACTGGCTGAACTAGGAAGAAATATTAATTAGAGAAAGAGATGCGATACTTTCAGCCTCTATCTGAGAAAGTTTGATTTACTCCTTTGCACTCCACTGCTATAGATTCTGTGGGAGAAAAGCAGTGGGAGTTGCAAGAGCGTCTTAAAACATTCCCCCAGTTCGTACCCTGATTTGATAAGGAATTATTTTCATGGGTTTTTTTGACTCAGCCACATGTGAGGCATTGGGAGCAGGAGTGTAGGCAGCACTGTGTAACTGAATACATGTGATAGCTAAGGGGATGGCAAAGGAAGGAAGAAACTGGTGGGCTAAGATAGTAAGAAGGAAAAAAAGATGGAGAACAGCAATGGTCCTTTGTAGTCAAAGGGTACGCAATCCTTCATGCCAGTCTCAGTTTCCTGATCTTTTGGAGAAAGAAGGAGAGATTCTCTACTAGTTTACACCTGTGTCTTCTATTAAATAGTATTGCAGTCAAATGGAATTTTCTTCATGCAGCTATAAAATTGGAAATATCATTTAGTGTATGTGCAAGTAAATGTTTGTATATAGATGTAAGACTGCAAATTTTGAAAAGTACTGGCCCACTGTCTTTTCTCCTGTAAAATCCAGTGCTTCTTGTGTGATGGATCTTGAAGAACTGAAAATACTTTCAGTGGCCTGCCACCCAAATAGCCTCTTGAAAACATCTGAAGTTTGTTCAAATGCAAGAATCTAAAATGTGACAAAGAAGAGAGATTCCAGACATTTTTCAGACTGAGATATATTTACTTCTTCAAGATTATTTAGGAATCCAGCACAGTACCATCCTATGGCAGCATCATCTTAGTCCTGGCTGTGATCTTAGCATGTACTGACTTGTATTGACTAGAAAAATGTACAAAGAAAAGGCTTTTTCTCCCATTAATTTCTTCTCCCTCTTGTTCTGTTCACCCCTTCTTTCAACATTGTTAATTGCTCAGAATGGGTATAGAGGCAATTTTCTTTTGTTCACTTTTGCAAAATCAATTCCTTTCAGAAATTGAAGCTGCTTGCATTAGTGAACGTGCAAACAGCAAATCCAGGTCATGCAAACTGTTCACCTAATCCTACGTGAGGATCATGTTTATGTTAAGCAAAAACCAGGAACATTCTTTAGTGCTTGCTATTTTCACCTGTCTGTAGATTATGGCTTTCCAGTTCCAGAGGCTGTATAATTACACTGTACCTCACATCTCAATGCATCTAATCCCTTTTTGAACTCACTTATATGCTCCAATTTTTCTACATATTCCTGTGATAACAAATTCAACTATTTAATTATATACTGTAGTGAAGAAACTTCTTTTGTACTTACAGCATTCTTATCCTTGTGTACTGTGAGGAATTGTGAGCAAATGCTTAATAGGCTATCCTCTCCTCTCTGTTCATGATTTTTTTTTTAATTTCTAACTTGATTCTATCCAGAAGTGTCCCTTTTCCAAGTCGAAGTGTTCTAGTCTTTTTGCACAGAAACCATTTACAATTGATGACCATTCTTTCTTTTATGTACCCTTTGTATTTATGTTGCTTTTTTATTTTTGAGATATGATTAGAACTGTTTTGAAGATTTGGGCACAATATGCTCATAGCCTGTGTTCTTAATTCTTTCCTACTAATTCTTAACATGTTTGCCTTTTTGGCTGCTGCTGCATTCTATTTTCAGAGAACGCTCCAGAATGACTCAGAACTTTTCCCTGACTGGTAAAACACAATGATGGGCTCTGATTTAGTTGAGTATATTTTAAGGTTATTTTCCCTCAAGTGCATTGATTTGCATTTTTCAGCAGTGTATTTCACCTGCTGTTCTATCATTCAGTTTTTCAGTACCCCATAAACTGCCTTGGCTGGCTTCAGATCTGATTATCCCATCTCATCTTTAATCAGTTGTACATGCCCTTTTTTTCCACATTCTTCATGACTATATTGAACACCACAGTCCCTGTTGTAATCTCTTCAGCAGAAAGGCAGACCTGTAACTCTTACCCTTCATTTTCTTCCTTAAATTACAAGAGATCTTACCCTTTTGTCCTGTAAGAGCAGAATTTCCTTAAGATGTTTGTAGAGAACTTTGTCAAAACTTCTCTTTGAAAATCCATAATGATTGTATTAAAAATCTTGTCGAATCTGTAAAGAAATTTAGTGAAATAGCAAAGTTTGGGATGCTGTACAGCCCTGTATTAATTTAGAATTTCCATATCTGCACCTCTTTAGTAATAAAACCCTGCATGAATTTCTTATGCAGGACAGTTAAAGTTAGGAACTAGGATGAAAGCCTTAAGTGATAATAAGACTATAAAGCAAGCAGACCTCATTTGAGAGATTCATTTTGTTTTGGCAGAATAGCAAAGCACTTTAAGGTCAACATCAGAATATTGAAGGAGTTGTCTGGAAAGAATGAGCATCATTCATTGCTTATCCTGTTTGCCTTTATCTCAGTCTCTTTAAGATTTTTTTATTTGCTCTCCACTACCTCAGACAGATAATGTGCAGCTTTTTTTTGTCCCAGCATGTGCCAGAACATTGTTCAAAGGCATTCCAAACCCCCAAAACTGTGATTATTAATAAAACTTTTGAAACATTGACATTTCAGCTTTGGTTCTATTTTAGTTTAGTCTTTTCTTTGTAGTTCTATAGTATTGTTAAAATTACAGTCACTTGCTAGATCTTCTTTTAAGACACATTTTGTAAATATTTTACCTGGTTTTGTCTTTTTCATTTCGTAATATTTTAGAATCATTGAATCATTTTGATTCCATATCTTTCTACAAGAGTTTTAAATTTAAAACAAAGTAGCCACTTTCCATGTAATATACCTGTTTTCAACTTATGAAATATAAAGAAAGAATAGAAAATGGTAAGGCAATGAATCTCAATATATACAGATTATATACTTATTGTATGCATGTTATTTCTAAGTGGCAAATACAGAATACCATTTTGTCTGATTTATATACAAAGTTACAAAATGAGCATAATCCGATACACATCACAATTTCTTAAGACAGTAATGACAATAGCAATATTGGATTCTAGCATAGCTGATAACGAACTATGAAACAGGGCTAAGAAAGATGAGTTCTGGCAGATTTAGCTCACTGTCAAGATGTGAATGCTGCTCCTTCCCCATATTGTCACCACGGTCACCTGCCAAATGTTATCCAACTTTTAGGAGCTACTGTGGAACAGGACATGTCTTACAACCTCAGCCATTAGAGCTTGCTATAAACTGCTGGTTGAAAACAGATGACTGAAAGGCAAGTATGCACCTTATTCACTTTCTTTCACTGTAGAAATGATGCACTCTGGAAAAGACACAGAGAACAATTGGAGAGGGCTTTTATATTTCTATTGGAAATTTTGACACCCAACATATCCCGTTTCTCTTTTAAAGGCTCTTCTATCAGTAACTCTGCTCCTTTTAAACCTTCCTCAACTCCCACATTTTTATTTTAGGTTTTGAGGCCAAAATTTTAAAAACTAGTATAAAAAATTTAAACCTCACAGTCTATAATTCTCTTTCCCTGCAGAAGTAATTCTCTGAGTTCATTTGTTTGCTAGAGGCACTCTGTGCACAACAGTGGTAAAACTGTTGTGGGGTTTTTTTAGATGTTGATCAGATGATATTGTGTGTAAAGCTGGTACATTTGTTTTGGATCACTTCCTGGGTATAATCAGTGATGGAATGGTGTTGGCTAAATTATTTTATCAGGGAAAGGTTTTGACAAATGAGGAACATTTTGCTACATTTGGCTTGTGCCATTCCAGAAGAGCAGAGCTGTTGTTTGCTTCAACACCTTGTTCTGAACTGTCTAATTGCCCAGAAAAATGTGGCTTTTTGGTACAGTACATGCCAGTCAATCCATGAAAATCCCTTTCTTGTTCTGATAGCTTTGATCTTTATTACTAACTTTCTTAGTTCTGGATTTTGGAGAATGATCATTGAAAAACACAATAATAAGGTTAGCAAACCATCTGTTCTCAAATAGTTAGAGTTTTGTATTTCATGGATTTCTAAAGAAAATAAAAAAGTTTTTGTTTTTCTCACTACGCTTTCCAGAAGAAGTAAACCAGTGAGGATCGTTTCCAAATTAGAGTTTTCCAAATGGTTAAGCTCCTGAATCTAGAACTTCAGCCAGTAAACAATTCTGCCTCATTTTCTTTCATACGAATACCCATAAATCCTGCTGAGAAGGATTTAAAAGTAAGAGGACTTAAATTTCTTTTTAGGAGATTACCTTAAATGTTGCACATTTGAAAATGCTGATTTCCGTGTAGTCTATATTCAGTAGACATGGTGTTTCCTCAAAGTGAATAAACCAGCAGTACATGGTTAAATTCTTCTTTGAGTCCTCAGTGTCAATGCCTTGAAGGTCAAGCAGTACAGACTGATGGAGCTGCTGTCGGAGTGGGTGGTCTAAGAGAAAAATTTACTTTTAAAGACACATGCAAAACAGAGTGTTGAATTGTCACTTTGTGCATTACCATGTTTTCCCAATATTGGGATCCTGTAGGTAAAGACTTTGTATGACAGATACAGTGAAAGGCAGCTCTGGAATATATACTTTTTTTTTTTTTTTTTTGTACTAGCAATCATCTCTCATCACTCGTGATGGATTCCTCAATGAATCTTAAAGGCAGAGCTTTGAGAACACAGGAAACAGGAACTTGCTCTTCTTTTCTCACAAACAAGTTTGCTTTCATTTTCTGACCATCTCTTCTGTAAGTCAGCAAATTTCTTCTTTCTGAAGTGATAAGTAGTATGCTCTCTCCCTTTTCTCCACATTAAAATAAAAAGCTCAAGTTTATTTTCCTGAAGCTGCCCAATCTGCATATCAAATAAGGATAAAACAAGGGCAATTATTTCTCCTGTAATTTTGGCTGTGGGCGCTATACTGTAGCCACTGGGAAATCTCCTCCTAAGAGACTTTCTGTTCCTTGATCAGGTCACATATACTTCAGGCCAAGTAGCTGAATTTGGCATCTAAGAGCAGGAGAGAATCACAAAACAACTCCTTAAATCAAAGATACAGCCAGCGATTACCGGAGAGAGGCTTGCAAGCGCTGACCGAGATAAAGCCTCTCTCCTGGGACACTGATGGTTTCAAACTAGGGGCTGTAGGCCAGACCTTACTTTTAAGTAATCAGTTGAAGTACCTGTGTAGTTATCTAGTTATAGTGCTAATATGATGCACTACTTTATTAAAGGTTTCTCTCAGAATTCAGCTACCCTCAATCTTTCTATTTCAAAGACTAGTTTGCGCTGGGAGTTTCAAACCTGCACTGCTTCAGGTTGGAAATCTGAATAAAGTATGGAAAGCCATAATGTCAGCTACTTGCAAAAGGGTTCGTCTCACAAAGCTCACCAAACGTTATTTATGACTGAGATTTAAACTGGTGCTTTCGCTGCATTCTGAAATACCTTTCTAAAGAATGCAAATTAATTTTTTTTTGTATAAGAAGTGCTGTGTCATGAGCATGCTTAGTGTAACAGTTTCTGTGTTAACATGCTACTATTGCATGGTGTATGGAGTTTGGAGTATTTATTTTACCTGCATATTGATTACTACATCATCCTGCCTGATAGAATACCTATATAGGCCTCAACTTATTAAATCAAATCCTCTTTGTTGGTTTCACCTTGAAATTTGGTCTCAATTAATATAGATAGTGGAACAGGACACACAGGGCTGAGGAATTTGTTGCTGTTTCAGCCAATGTGTATATCTCATTGGAGAGTCATCCCATTCATTGCTAACTTGGCCAGTAAAATGCATACTGAATTTCTTTGCTAAATTCACCAATAATAGGGTGGGTTTTCTTTCTCCATATATTGTAGGTATTTGTTTTTAAATTCCAGTACAAATAAAACCCTCCAGACTGCTAAAAGCCTGACTTTATATAATACAGAAGTTGAACTGTCCAGTAAACAGGCTGCCTCTTCCCATTACACTTTTTAAAAGTTAAATTTAAATTAAGAACAAATCAGTTAGGGAATGGTTATTGTAAGAGCTTGATAGTGTGAAAACAGCACTGTGTGACTACATCTGAAGTGGGCTCTTCAGCATATTTTTTAATATGGTCTCAGAAGGATACTTTCAGTAGCAAGGAATAACACAGCCCACAGAAAACTGCAGATGATTCAGGAAAACAGGAAAAAGACCTTCTGCAAAGTATGTTTGCAAAATCTTGTCTTGCTTTAATAGACCTTTTGAGCAAGCACAGGGCTTTTGGCCCCAATTCTGTATCGACATCACACCTGAATGAAACACTGAGAACTTTTTTTTCTCCTCTCTTTGGATAACACTGAAATGAAAGATCATCCATTGTATAATTAATCTTTTTCTTCTATTAGTATGACCTGTTTCTTAAGCTAGATATTGATAAATTAGTGCAGCTGCTGGCTTTCAAGATCCTTCTAATTCTGGCAATAGAGCCTAAAAGATGGCATTATTAAATGTTATTGCTTATTCATATGTTAGCAGTAGAAAGGAGATCTATATGTTAGTTTTTGCTTCTTCACAGTCAGGTAGGCCTGCAGAATCAGTATATAATCTAGGGATAAAACTGAACTGTTTATAGCAAAGCCAACAATTCTTATGATCTAAAATACTGGATCTCCGTATCCAGGTTAGGACATTACAGTCTAGATGAATGAACAACCAGATCAGTGGGAAAAGGAGCTGAATCATTGAATTCAAATAATATGGTTAATTCATTGACATTACATGTCACCTGACATGACCAGTGAAGTTCCTTGAGGGTCTATCCATTTATTAGATGTGGAGGATGAGTAGGAATACGTTCTTATCAGATGTGGTTTACCACATCTGGTTTTGGGCCCCCAAGATGTTGACAGACTTGAGCAAATCCAGGGGGAGCAACTCTGGTAGACTGCAGACACACATCCTGTGAGGGGATGCCAAGGGAACAAATTCATATTGCTTAGCCTGGAGAAGAAACTAGTTGTAGTTTTACAATACTTAAGAAGACGTTACTAAAAAGATGGACTGAGGTTCCTTACAGAGATGCATGGCAGGAGAATGAGAGACAAACATGTACAACGGGACATTCTGACTGACTGTAGGGGCAGGGCAGGGTGGGAATTACTGTAACTAAACACTTGGTCAAATCTAACAGAAATTCTGCAATTTCTGCTCTTGGAAGTTCTCAAGTTCTAACTGGACAAAGTCCAAAGCAACTTAGTTTAGTTGCTTCAGTGCTGACCCTGGTTCAAGAAGGAGGCTGGTCCAAATGACCTTCCAGCCTGGAAAATTCCTTGGTTCTGGGAACAAATCCTCCAGTTTGGCCACCATACAGCAACCATATAGTCAAGTAAGCAGTCAGAAGTTGAAGTGCATGGAGCGGCTTGTTATTTGAATAAGTGACACTACAGTTACTCTTTGCCTCGTGCACAGCAATATTTAAGAAAACGTAGAGGAATTGGAATTGTAAATCTCTCGTAAAAAGGAGGAGAGACACTTTCATGCCCTTCTGGGTGTGTTGATTTTTGCAACGCAAACAAAAACATCTACATGTGTCCTAGAGTAAGCAACTGTGAATCTGGTGTTGTCTAGGAAGCATAAAAGGAAAATAAAATACTTTTTTTTCTGCTTTGCCATTATCTGTGCATGATGAAGGACTGAGAGTCGTCTCCCTGCTTAAAGATGACAACTGCATTTTAGGATCCCAAAGAAAGCTGTATATTGTTGGTTTGTGCAACCAAGTGTGCCCCCTGGGACTACCCTGTGTAACAGGGAAAGAAAGAATTTTGTTTAGCTTCTTCATTTGGAATTTTTTTTGCTTGACTAGCAACGAGACTCCTGGGTCACTAAGCAATAATGTTCTTCCCTAATTGCCTTCAACTTATTTATGTTTCTAAGTTAGGCCTTTGGTAGTCGTTTTTTCCAAAGTCTATAAAGTTGATATCCAGCTGTCTTGGAAAAGAGAATTGTTCATGGAATGTTCATATGTGAAAATTGCATTTGAAAATATTACTTCATGTAACAACCTTAAGATTTTTCTTAAAAAAGAATGAATCAGCACCAAAAGACATGATTTTTTTCCCCCTGATCTTATCTGTCTCCCCTTCCCACAAGCAAATTTGTTTTCTTTTTGCATTAACTAAGAATATAGTTGAGTGGCAATTTGAGAAAATATCATCTCAAGCTCCCAACTCTGCCTACATCACAGACAAAAATAAATGTGTAACTAGAATGTGATGTATAATACATGCAGTCCTGACAGTAGAAACATATCTAGGTCTCTCCAAATCTGTGAGAAGGAGAAAGAAACTCAATTGACTCTGTGTTACTGAATACATGATGCTCATTGAGACGAAAGTATGTTTAGTGGTAATATTATCTCCCAGTATTCTTAATACTACTGTCATTAGCAATTTCTGCTGGGTGATTTATCGATACACAGGTCCTGCATCAGAGGGGCCATTCAGGAGCACGGAACTAAGATTGGTGCTGCCTCCTAAACAAATTTGCATATTTTTTTCAAATAGTGAGTTTTTTGGGGGGAAAGAGAGCAACTTTTTTTACCCATATATCATTTTCAACTTTTTTGGATTATGTTGTATTTTAGGTCACTGTCTTTATGT
The DNA here is from genome assembly GCA_033556795.1 of Tapera naevia. NCBI lineage: Eukaryota > Metazoa > Chordata > Aves > Cuculiformes > Neomorphidae > Tapera > Tapera naevia. The sequence continues at coordinate 7,689,955 of JAUMJJ010000048.1, forward strand.
TGTAAGACAACAGGTTTTTCTCCAGATACTTCCTAGGTCTAGATTCCTTTTAACTATCCTGCTGAACGACACTTAATTTACTGTTCTCCCACTCTTATTTTCACACTTTTTCATATGTTATTCCTTATGCTTAGAAATCCTAATTCTCCATGCCAAATACCTTCCCACTCTATGTTCACATTCTTCCTTTAAATTGCATTTCCTTAAAGTCTATCAAAAATAATCTTCAAGATATGAAACATATCAAATCTGCCTTAAGATCTGACAGACTTCTCATCATCAGATTTGCTACTGCAGGGTGAATTCTTTAAATCGTGCATAATACTGAATAGATCAGGGCCTATTTTTTTCTTAATCTCACACACATTATATTTTTCTCCAAATATATATTTCAAAGTATCCCAAAGTTCAGCCCAACTGGTTTCCTAGAGGCCTTCTGGCTGAGCTCTGTTGCCTGTTTTCTTGTTCTCGTCATTCTAGCTGAAAGCCCACTGATGGAGGAAAAATGAGATCAGTAAGAAGTAGGATGAGGTAAAATTTTTGTTTGCAAAATAACAGAATTTACGGAAACAGGTCTCTATGAACTGTAGAGGGGTGGGATTTGTCCGCATTGCGGGAGTGGAGATTGTGGATTTTTTTGTTTATGGGGGCGGTTGGGTGGGGCTTTTTATACACAAAACCAGGGATAGAATTCTTGTAATTACAAAAGCAAATTTGTTTAGGAGAGATTAGTTGAAATTTAAAATCCAGGAGACATATCTAAAAACTTCTGTGTGGTAAGATCTGTTAGGCTGCTACAACTATTTCATGACGTTGTCTGGTAACTGGCCTGCTTGTGCACTCTGTTCTTCATGTGTAGTAAAGGTTTCGTGGCTTTCAAAGGCATCTTCCTGTGAGATAAAAGATCTACCATAATTAAAATCTCTCACTAGTTTGCAGTTGGAGTGCTTTCTTTGCATAAGCATTTCAGCATAAACCTTTAGTAAGCTCAGTGAAATATATAGGTGGCTTTCACCATTATGTATTTTGTAAACATATGGCTTCGTATTCACTTCAATTTCTTTTGCTTTCTGAAGATACTTCCTTGCTTTTGACTAAGCAATAAAAGAACAAAACAGACCGTGTAGATAGATGGAAAAAAAAGGATACAGGCATTGTTTTCTGTTTTGCCTCAGAGTCTTTGACAGTATTAATTCTCTACTCACTTAAAAGTGACCCTGGAAACAGTTGTCAATTAAATTACTTTAGCTGTAGTTCATGCTGAATGCAAACATTTGAATGAGGGGGAACAGATGGGTAAAATCTTTCAGGTCTGGAATCCCTGAGGAAATGCCACCTCATTTTGATTCTTTTGCCGCAATCGTCCTGTTGCCTCCAGCATGGGGTGTGAGGAATGCCAGATTCTTGCAATGGCATGACTGGGGAGAAGCATCTGCGCTAAGAATCTTGCAGATTTGTCCTTTCTCACAACTCCTTTGGCTGTCCTTTCCATACCAGAGCAGGGTCCAGTATCTTAGACACATACTTAACCAGATAAAATTGTGTTATTGGAGTTTTCTCTGGTGCTGAAAAGAAAGAAAACCCCAGAATGAATAAAAATTACAAATGAACCAGAACATATTTTTGTGAACTTGTATTCGAATCTTAAGCCCATTTGTTTTCATGAGGAGGTAATGCTACTTACAACCTTGTTTCCTTCAATTCTTTTTCATGCTAAATAAAAACGAAAACCGAAAAAAAAAGACTTTTCATCTAAACAAGAGTAATTTATAAAAGTTTGATTCATGCAATATTAACTCCTAATTGTCTGCAGTAAAAGTGGAATCAGCAGCCTGCATAAAATACACTTACCTTAGAAGAAAAACCTATCTTTTATTTAATCTGCACCTAGTGGTGTAAAGAGTTAGTGGAATACCACTCCTCAGCAGTTCTAAAGCATGTACATTCTTCAGTTGTTTGCTGCTTCTCTGCAGCATAAAATCCATCCTGGAAATATATCAAAAAAAGGTTGCAAAGCTACTCCTCCGATTGCTTTCCTACAAGAGAGATAAACCTAAATGCTGACGGCTAACAAATCAAAAATTATAATTATTGTTAAAACAAACGAAGCTGGATGACAGCATTTCACAGTAAAAAATGATTCTTTCAGATACAGTTACAATCTTTAAATGGGTCTTAAATTTCTATTTAACTGTGTCACAATAATTGTCTGTGAGTGAAATTGATTTTTCTCTTAATGTATCAGGGAAATGCCGAAAGCTGGGACTAGAACGGACCCTATTGGAGTTAAGTACACAGCTCCCAGAAAACATTATCCATTAAAGTCTGTGAGAGTTAGTTATCAGACTTGTTTAAACTCTGGTATAAAATTTAAGATATATAACCAAACCAAATAGCCTGTTGTAGGATTTGATCTTGTTGGCAATGGAGCAATATCACCTCTTGCCCCCAGACTCTTTGTTTTTTTCAGTCTCAGTAGTGTCTCATTTCTAACCACTGCTATAGAAATCCTCCCAAGTGCTCCTAGTCACATCAAGCTGGACATGCATCAAAGCAGCATTTGCTTTCTGCCTGGCCTAACTTTTTTGAAAACTATCAAGTTTTATGTGTTCCTGAGCTATGAGGAAAACAGGAAGCAGAAAAGGAGATTCTTTCCTGTCTTGCTGCTCTGAAAGCAAACCCTATACGGATAGCTTGGAGTCCTGAGGAAGACTGTACCCACTGAGTCTGGGAGGCTGAAATGTTTTAGAGGCTGAGGGACATTTGTTGTATTCTTCTTATGCTTTTGTTAGTTTCTTCCTTTAAAATACTCTTGTGACACAATTGTTGACACTTACACCTTGTCTCCAAGGTTACAACTTGGATGTGTTCTGATTGTCAAGAAGTATTATTTAAGTTGCTCAGGAATTAATATCAGTAGTTCTCAGAATGAAAACAGATGCTTTGAATTCAACTAGTAGATGCATAGCCTTTGCGTGCCTCAATGGTGTTGTTCTGTATCTTATAAACAGAAACACCACTTTGTCTTCCAGATTTTACCTTGTACAGTTGTATGGATATTAATGTGGGTAGAACTCAGATCATTCAATTATCACAGAGATACATTATATTCGTTCTGGGGTTATATTCTGACCATGAGTTTTGATAAACTGACTGAAGCAGCATCTGTTTACCTTGCAAACTTAAGTATTTGAGAAACCACTCTCTTGTCATAAAAAACAGTTGCAGTAGTACACAGTCAATTTGTTTCCTGTGTTGCAGACAATAAAGAAATTGTTTTCCAGTTTCCATGTAGTGTCTTTTGTCACTAGGGTAAGTGTAAATAAGTCAGCTTTAGTTGTGGTTTGGTTTTTTTTCTGTTCCAGCGAATGTTTCTGTTATACAAAAAATTTTGAAGTCATTTTCTGTTAAGACATTCTGAGCCTGGTTTTATAGTTTATGTTTATTTTCATTTATTGTGGGTTTTTTAAATGTTTTGGGACAGCTAATATATGCCAACAAAGTTTATTTGTGTATCTTAAAAAGTATAACCATGCTTTTGTGTTTGAAAACTCATTTTGCAGTACAAACATAAGAAAAACACCCTGTTTTGCTCATGCTTGGTTTGAATTAAATAAGTTTAGTGTTTGTTAGGTACTTCAAACCTGCAAAACCTGATTCAAAATGTTGCATGAGTTCCATATACTTTTACAGATATACAAAAGTAGTGCAAAGAGATATCTCTCTAATAGGTAATGTTCTACAACTACTCTTCAGGACAAAGAATAAAGTTACAAAAAGTAACTCAGAGTTGTGCAGCTCAGCTGTGTTCACAAGTATGCAACTGCCATTGTTGACACAAAGGCGAGTTGCTTGTCTTGACAGCGTGAAGTGTGAGGTCAAGAAATATTAATAAATTGCTTTCTTAACTGTTTATTTCTGCTTTTTTTATATATTCTTCTTGTGATGTGACAGAGCATCTGAGGTCAACTGCCAAGCTATCAGTGGAGATGGAGTAAAGCACCTTTAAGCCTTTGCTAGCACAGTACTCAGCTGTGACTCAGAGAGTAAGTAACTGATTATGCTTAGCTTTCTCTACTATGGTAAAATGAGTTGCAGAGAGAACACACTGAAAGCCAAGGGCCTCTAAATACTTTTCCCTTTTATGGAATAGAGCTCCCAGATCACCACTTCCTGGAGATTGTACTCTAAGCCTACACAGTGGTAAAAGAAAGTTCTCTGCATTCACTGATCTATATCTGACTACAAATTTGAGCTCAGGGATCATTTTTTTCCTAACTATTTTAAGTAGTAAGTTTACAACAACAGATCAAAATGTTACAAAGCCCTCCATCCTCTCTTCTTTCTTTCTTTTTCTTACTTTTTTCTTTACATTGTCTCATCTTAGTGTGGGAATAAGCAGAGTCTACTGAATAGGATAGGTTTGGGTTTAAACTCATTTTGTAGACGCAAAAGGCTCATGCAAACTAAGATTGTAGATCTTTGCCCACATCCACTCTTCTCGTGACGTGAGTTAATCTCCACAAGCATTTGATTTTATAAGGTAAGTTTGAAGCTCTTGCAATTCCTAAAAGACTGATGGTTTACTCTGATAAAACACTACAACAATCTTATTACATGCTTTGATAGGCTAGAGGTAGGCCAGACAGTTTGATCAATGCCTAACAAAAGAAGTAACAGAATCTTGACATTGTCTTAGTGACTACGATGTTAACGTGTGTTTATGCACCTTGATTGTTTTAAAACTGCAGATGTATATTTTTTTAATCTATCCTTTCAGTATCTTCTGGGACCATAATTACAGTTGTTTCAGTTGTTATCTCATTGCATTGCATATATTGTTAAAACACTGTTTCCTCTTTAACTGAAACATGTTTATGCTTGTGGAAAGGAGATAAAGCTGGCACTGGCAGCATGATCCCTAAGGCTGTTCAGCTGACAGATGAGCCAGGCTTACAATCAGGACAGTCATGCTTTCTGCACTTTGGTTCAGGGTTCAGTAAGGCTGTAAGGTGTTTTTGTAGATAGAGGTGTGAATTTTTGTAGGGTACAAGGCTGCACTCCTCCCTAATGCTCTACTAAAGAAAATATACCTTCTAGGGAAAAAACTTAGCATTGGGGTTTTCTGGAGAGATATTACGAAAAGATGGAATGTCAGAAGAAGAACTTTTCCTACTGATCAGCACTACAAACCTTTGGAGCTTTTTCCTGTTTGCAACATAGCTCTGTATGGAAGTCAGAGAAAATGTTCTAATCATATCAGAGATGCGCTGAACTCAGTTCCCTTCAAATCTGGGTGTTGTTAAGGTGGCATAAATTTGTATTTCTACTCTCTGTTCCCCCTTGGCTGTGCTTTCTGTGCTGCATCTCTCAGATAACACAACTTGGGATTTATCCCTTTCTATTCTTAGACAAGCCAGCTGATTTTTCTTTCCTTTTAAAGTTTTTTTTTTTTGCTTTTTAAATCTGAAAAATGAACTGAAACTTGATGTGTTTAATAGCTCTTTCTTGTTTCATTATGACTTGCTTTACTTTTTAAGTTTTGTATGTACTAGGAACTTAGCTAAGACCAGAAATAAACCACTTTGATACAATAGTTTATACAGCTCCAAGTAGGATTGGAAATGCACTTTTGACTTGAAACATTCCTGATTTTTCAGGCCGAGCATTCTGTTAAGTTGAGCTTATCAGAACCACTATAAATTCACAAGGCAAACATTGAGAGGGATTAGATAAATAGCCAATTTTATATCTTTTCTTTGGTTTTGTTTGAGTTCTTGCAAACTCAGAAATTGTGTAGGATGCCAGGATTTTGTTACAGAGATGAAAAGCAAGTCCGCGTCACTTTTTTTGGTTACCTTTTTATCTTATCCTTGTATGCTGTTAGTGGTTGATGATTGTTGCAAAAACACTTATCTGTTGAAACACACAGATATTTAACACTACTGCTATCTCCCTAATCTCTGTGGGTTTATTAAAATATACAGAATCATAAATGTCTGGTTTCCATCATACTGAGAACTCTAAAGGTATTTTACCTAATAAACATTTTTAAATCTTTTTTATTCATAGAAATTTTCCCTTACTCTTATTTGAAGTCAGAGGTGGGTAAAATCATGACACAAACATGAGCCTCAAATTATTACAGAAGGGCTAGAAATTCACTTGGAATGGATTCAAAATGTCTACAACAGCTTGAAACACGCTGCTCCTACACCATACACTGCTCTGCAAAAAGTTATGCTCACTGTTCAAAAAAAAGTCTCTATCTTGGACTTCATAATGATGTCATATATCTTGCATCTTTTCAGCAGTCTTTATCCAAGAACTTCAATGAAATAATTGTTTTTTTCTGAATGCTTGTGTAGTGATCATTTTTATAGTCTATTAGTTCTGTATTAAATTCCATATGAGGTGGCCTTTTATTCCTCTTCTAAGTAAAAAGTGTAGTGCAAAGTAAATCTAATAAAAACCTTAGATGCTTCTATAGTCCAAAATTTTTACACATACTGTAGGTTTTGCAACACAGAATTTTTTCCATGAAAGCTGAGGTGAGGAACTTGTCATTACTGAGGTGCCTTGGTATTTCTTGTGCATGGTTTTGTCTCTCTTTTTTTTTTCGGTCAACACAAATATTTTGACAATTCTTATTGTCAGCCTCAATAATTGACATGTTCCTAAATCCATGTTTGCCCTTCCCTGAAAGGGAAGGGGAAACTGTAGAACCTTAATCTTGCAGTACAGAGAGGTGCCTTGAATGGCAAATTATCACCCAATCTATCATGTTTCATCTATCCTGATTTCCAGAAGAGTAGAAGAATCGAGCTGAGATTAGTAATTCAGGTTTGCAAAAAGAGAACATGTTTTGGAGGTTGAACCTTTCCCTGCTGGGTCTATTTATCTCCTTGGCACACTATTGAAGTTGTTATGTTACTGTTTGAGTGTATAGCTCCATTCTATACACAGCTGGGAATTAACTGTAAAGGGCATATAGTTAGCTTTTACGAGTCCAGACAGAAACTGTATACTAGATTGTCTCTGATAATTGCATTGTTTGTCATCTGCAGGCATCACCAAGGAGCCGAATGGTTTATTTATGAGGACTGTTCCTTAACTATCCGGTAGGTGTCACAGTAGATCTTGTAACACACACACTGCGGCTAAAAGGGTTAGTGTTTAACATTTCTCACCTTCAGGCTACTGTACAGGCTTTAATACTAATAATATCCTTGTGAAGGCAGTCGCTGCTGTTGATACTAATAAGAAGAATTTTCTCAACTAATAAGCAATGGTCTGGGGTTTTTTTTTCCCCATTTGGACATTGCTGCTATTTCACTTCAGCAGTGGCTCGCACAGTGTTGTCTGGTGCAGATATACAATAGGTCTTTGCACAGTTCACCTAGGGCTTGCTCTTGCTCAGAGGAACAGTGCCACCATCTGAGTTGCCAGTTCTACTTCTTTCTTTGAGATCTGAGTTCACACTCTGCAGCATTAGGACTTTGCTACTAAAAGGAAAATTATGAATATCCAAGATGCTATTTCCTTCTTAGAGGATTTTTCGAAAGGGTAGTTTGGTCAAAGCCAAAACAGTAACAAAAAAGAATCTGTAAAATGGAGGGAAGAGAAAGAAATAGCAACAAGAACGGAGATTGTCTGTTTTGAATGCGTTTACTGTGTTGTACTTGACCTTGAAAGCTTTAGTTAATAAAACACAAGATAGCATTTTTAATTTTAAACTTTAAAACTGTTTGTTATTGTAAAGTGATCTCAGTGTTAGAGCACAGCATTTTAAATGGATTTGATTTGTATTTTTGGCATCTAACACAGCCTGCAGATCACAAGGCCTCTCAGCGCTTATGCCTTCAGGCTAACTTGAAACAGATATTCTCAGCAGTGCATGGTCCTGTTAGTCCACATTGCAGTTCCACGTGCTTCACACTGTCCACCATGCCAACCTTACCTGAAGACAAGGGACAATCAAAAGAGGCACAACACTACAGTTCTCCTCCAGCCAAAGTAAGCATTCTCACAACGGTGTTTTCTGACACTTGTTGGAAACCTGAGACTGAAACCTGTTCGTGTATATTTAGAAGTTGATATAATAGCATCTAATCATTGCTATATACTAGTGTGTTTTGATTAATTGATGAAACTATGAATAATGTTTCAGTTGATATTCTTAGACTTTTTCAAATACTTTAAGGAATGAGAACTGAAGTTGCTCAAACATTTGTTTATCAATTTGATCCGGAGGCTTATATGTCTCTCTGTCCTGAGCTATTTATATAAAGCTCTCCAAAAGTATCCTTCGTGATGTTATTACAGAGAACTTTAACCTCTGAAAAAAAGAACTTAGGTTTGTACTTCACAGTAGTCTTGAAACACCTAGTGTTGCCTTTGCAGATATGGGAGGTGCTGTGCAATTCATGTGCGTGTAAAAGATAGAAATCTGCTTTTTGGTTTGCAGTTGTTCTCAGTGCTTTATTTGGCACAGTAGTAACTATACAGAGAGCAGATGGGGGCTCCCTAGATATATTCATCATATTGCCACACAAATTTGTGGCCTCTACAAGTTTTTACACATTTTATTTGCAGGTAAACTTAAAAATCCAGTAAGAGATGATACTTCTCCCTTTTAAATAGTTTATTCCACTTATAAAAAGTAATTTTATTTTCTAATAAAGTGTGCTGTTTGGGGTTTTTTTCAATTGTTAGCTTAGCAGAAGTAAAGAACTTCACTGTGATTAGAAAGTCACCGGTTACCTAGATCATCCTCTTTTATGCAAACTGGTGTAAAGAAAGAAAGGATTTCATATCTGGCACATTCTTAGTTAAAAATGTATCACTGTCACTGGATTTGAGGACACTATATTCTACACTTTAGGTCAAAACATCCGCTAATTTAACATTGTTGGAAAATAGTGTCAGCAGTAAGCCCTACACTGGTTTGTCATGCATTCCATCTAAAGTGCTTATTGTGCTGAGTGTTAGTTTCCTGGCTGAAGATAAACACCCCAGATGGATGCAAGTTCATCAAACTGTTGCTGAGCGCATATATTAGGTTAAGAAGCTTGGGGTTTTTTAAATCACTCACGTGAAAAGTGAGTGATTTAAAGACTAAGTGGGTAAAACATACCCAAAAAGAAAAAAAAATATAAAAAGTTAGCAGACATCACTGAAACTAATCCTGAATGTACTTGTCCAAAGGGAGAAATTAAGGATTACAGCCATCTAATACAAACCAAAATTTTTAAAAATATTTTTTGAATACATTCTGCAGGCCTTTTATGGGTAGGTCTTAAATGAACTATGATAATATGATAGTTCATTAACTAATTAACTGTACTAAACACCTTGTTTTAGGCAAATTGGTACTTCTAGGCACACAGTAACAGTGAAAGGATTTTAACCAATACACTGCCCATAAGCCTACTTAAGAACTGAAACTAGCCAATGTTGTGAGAATTTGATCTTGTTTGTACCTGTTGTGCTATTGACCTTGGGTTTTCCTGCAGACCAATTCTACAGCATGACTATGTAATAAAATACCTTATCATTGTGAGATAACGACTCGCAAGCAAGGAGAGGGCACCACAAGGAACTAACAAATAATGGACTCATTTTCTGCTTTTGGACAAAGCTTTCCAAAGCTGGAATCTCATCTTATCTAAAGTGCTGTCTGGTGTCTAACAGATTCCTCATTCTGTTTCTGGAGATGCTTCCCCACCTTTTTCCTGCATGCACAAATGCACATGAATTCACAAAACATTTCTGAGAAAAAGAAAATTAATCCTATATTGCATGTAGTTTCTTGCTGACTTCAAATATCTTTTACACAATGGGAAGACCTACACTTGTATTTCTCAAATTCTTTTTGAGAAAATGACTATGGTTTTCCATTCCCATATTTCTCACAGCATTCTATGTTCACCATTCTGACTAACAACAGTGTAAATGACGTTCATCAAAGTATTCATCAGCTCTGTGTCACTGACAGAAGCAGCTGTGGAAGTCCCATTAACACAAATGTGAGGGCAGTTAGCCTAATTCTAAGGACTTTAGTCCCTTGTTTGAAAAGTCATCTGAATTAGGAGTATGTTGTTGAGTTCTTAGTTAGTGTGCTGTCTTGTTACAGTAAGTATTGAACATTTTAAAAGTATTTTATACAGAATAATTTCTCCCAGCATAAATCATAAGATGTCAGAGTCAGATGTCATTTTTAGTGATTTCCATATTTTAATTTAACTACATCTCTTTCACATAGAATAATACAATATAATAATAGATTTTCACTGATATCCTTAAAATTTTATTTCAGATTTTTACTATTAAATACAGAATTTCTATACATATGATACATAGATGGTGCAAAGAAAATTAGATCCTTACTAGTTACGTTAAAATATTTATATTGGCCTACAAATCTCCCCACACTTTTGGGATTGGTTGTGAGCTACCATCTTTCCCTTTTTTAAATTAAAGATCACTGTTTCTATTTCCAGCCTTCTCCTCTCATTGTGTCCCAAACACTATTTTACTGGCTGTTCTGACTGCTGCGGAAAATTCTGTCTCAGATGTTCCTAATGTTTCTCATACACTGATTATTACATCATTCAAGCTTCTACATTTTTTATTATTCCTATTTAAAATTGTATTGCACTTTTATCAAATCACTGCACGTTACCTGTTTTCTTCTGAAGGAGATGTCCCATATTTATTTTGCCTCTTCTCTTGTTTGTTTCAACTAAATGCAATTACATTGAATTTCATTATTTTACTTGTTTAATTCTCGGTTCAGTACTTCCCTTAAGCCGATTTAAAACTCCACCTTGCTCAAAAAACTGCTCTCTGAGATTCATAAATTTTCTGAGGCCTTTCACTGAAGTGCCTTTTTCAGACCAAATTTGTTCTGAAATTCATTCCAGCCTTTTAATTAATTTCTAAGAACAAGGCAGATGTAAGAGTATTTTTTTTCCAACACTTTAAAGAACGCAAGTGGTACACAGTGAAGCTTTATCATCTGACTGTCCTGGCCAGGTTGCTCTTTTAGCTCTTTATTTACTCCCTTTTGCCTTCAAATCCATCTAAATTTGGTTGGACTATGAAACTTTTTTAAACACATTTTCTCTATGCTTAGCGAGATTTTGGTATAGAGCTTAACTGCCAGAATCTCTGCAGATCCCATTCACCTTCGGGCCTCTTGGATCTTCTATTGTGGACCAAACTATATGTGCCATTCCCTCAGCATGGCATAAGCCTCCCTGCAGGACTGAACCACACCTGAGGTGTAGGTGCAGAGCATGTGTATTGCTTCCCACCTCAGCCGTAGAGGTGGAGTCAGTTTTACCCTACATTTTTGTGGGAGGAGGACTTGGGAAAGAAGGGGAAGCAAAGACTTGGTGGCAGGCAGTCACTGGTACTAGGAGACGAGGCAGCTGTTGGGAACAGCTGAAGAGCAGGCTTGTCTGGAAGCTAACGTGGAGAGGGAAGTTACAGGCAGGCAATGGGAGGGTGATGGAAAACTTCCGTATCATTTTTGTGCAGATGTACAACTGTGAGACAGCTTCAGCTTCCTGTTAAGTCTTCTCTTCCAAGACCTGCATATATAGAAGCCTGAGTATGCTTCAGAGTATATAGAATTCTTTTGATTCAAGCCAACTGGCCCTGCAAAGAGATTCATGCTCTCGCTCTTCCTGCCCCTCCTATACAAATGAACCACAACAGGTGGCATGAATTTTCACTTGTGTAGAAGCTGAACTTCTATAGCTGCTGACCACGATTAATGTATTCTCCCCGAATGGCCACCCTAACTGACCTAGGCTGCAACCTTTATCTTTTTCTTTTCTTTTTTTCTTTTTAATGAGCTGATTTTGGAGTCCTAATATAGAATTGAGTGACTTTAAGGCAGATGTTATGTCATTCAAAAGCTTTTTCTCTTTGGCAGTCATAAGTGTAAAGAATGTGCCTGTGTACTCAGCTGCTTTGCCCTGCAAGCAGGGCAGTCACCTGAATATTTGCCATTGGCTGTTAGACAAAATACATTGTTACTTCATAACATTTCCAAGAATACGACTAAAAATTGCTTTCAAACTATTATCGTACAATATCCGCTGTGCACTTGTATGTCATAATAGGTCAAACTTTTACATTCTAACATTTCCAATATTACAATGATCTTTTTCTTACACTTAAATTTTGATATTATTTTCTTCATTTGTTTCTTATCCTGCTCTCCTGCAACTGATGATGTGGACTTGCTGAGGAATATCATATGAGAACTATGAGTAAAAAGTAGAACTGCATGGAATGTATATATTTTAGTTTAAAAAAAAAATGTTTACAACAGAATCAAGAATCCTAAATCAGATGTCCAAACCAAAGCATATTTCATTGCCTTGGAGAGGAAGAAGGGTCATGCTTTAATATAATACCATTTTCAAAATGCTTATAGAATTCTTTCAATTAATCATTTTACTCTTATGTTTCCATAAGAGTAAAATGCAGCCCTGGGCGAGTTGTTGAAATGAGTTCTATTGTAGCTAATAGATACTAGCAGTCATGTAACTGATAGCTTTCTGCATGTATATAATTCCTTCATTTTACACTCATATACTTCTGTATTATAACAGACTTCATGATGACACTAGTTTCTCTACATGATTGCAGATGACAAACAGCTATTCATGGATGGCCTCTGTTCCACCTAATTGAAATTATTTAATTTTCTCTGCTCTAAAATGTTGACTTACTTAAACGGTCAACTATTACATGCTTTAGTCTGCAAATGCCTAAGTCAGTGCTTTAATAAGACCTTTTATTATCTGCCTATTTAATAAATATTACTAAATATAAATGTTATTCTGAATTCATTACACTTACGTCAGCCTCTAGTAGGTAAACATTCTTAAAAGGGCTGAGTAAAATTGACAACAAATTTCAGTAACAGTAAAATCATGTTGATTGTAATTGGCTTTGTGCCATGGATAGGAAATATGCTGCAGGAGCAGCAGAAGAACGGTGGGAGCCATGAGTTTGACACCTCTGGACTAGATGATCATTGTAGGTCCTTTCCAACTGAAAATATTCTTTTCTATGCTATGCTACAATACACTATGTTATTCTGTTCTGTTCTCTGGTCCAATGACAAATGAAGTAAAAATTTCTTATGAAACTTTGTCATGTGGTTTAAAAATAAAAAACTCCAAATAATGAAATAAAATAAAATAATTGTACATATTGTAACCCAGAAAAAACAAAAGGTGAGACACAAATTATTCTTTCAGTTTTACTAGTTGATTGATGGCTGTCCCTGCCACTATCAGGAAGTTTTCCCTCCATGTATAATTACTCACTCTGCTAAGATACGTTCTACTTATCTCATGATTGTACTCTAAAATCAAAATTAGAACTTCTAACAGGTGCCTACACTTTCCTCTCCTCTGCATGATTTTGTGTGAATCATTTTTTTCAACTGCTTGACTAACTGTAAACACCAGATTGCTTATGTAGCTTTTCAACAATACCGGGGTTGACTTTTTTTTTTATCATGTATTTAGGTTTTTTGTGTGTGAATCTGAAGATAGTACATGGAGTGGAAGTAATCACTTTTTGATGACATATGAGAAATCCATAGTTCTTTATTCTAACTGATGCATCTCCATTTGGGATATCTCAGAGGAAACAGATTCCTTCTCTTTGGCTGATTGGCATCATTGTGGTGGAAGGTGTGGGGTTAAGTTCTCAGGACAAGTTCTCATATATTTTAAGAAGGAAAGCATACATTGATGTTGAGTGCCAGTTTCTTTTGTCACTTAAAAATTCTGTTGTATTCTATTAAGTGTTGCAGTTACATTTTTTTTTAAATCCAGTTAATAGGAGGGAAAACCAAGCAGAATACTAGCAAGATAATCTTACAACTATTTTGGGGGGGGTGGAGTAGCATGCGTACACTTAATACCGCATTTATTCAAGCTTTCATTGCACACTAGTACTGTTTGGAGGGTTTGTGTGCATAATTTGGCCCTGTTATACATAGCTGCTTTTTGCTCTTGCAATTCAGCTCATAAATTCACTAAGTGTTGTACATGTACTTCAGTAGAGGAATGGTTTGCTGCAGGAAAAATCATTTTGTCTACCATTTTAAAGCTTTCTCATTAGTTCCATGCTTATTGGATTTAGTTTGTGTGCATTAAAAAAACGTAAAGAAAACAGATATTCCAGATCTCCATCATCTCTTTTTAGCAATTTAAATATAGGTTTCTAGTGTTTTATCAAATAAGAGCTAATTCTTACTTGGTTCAGTCATTTTATCTTTTGGCTAAATTGAACAATACACAATGTTTTCCACATAGAGCGTCAATATTCAGTGTTTTGAATTTCTGTTTAACTACATTTTTATATTTGTCACAAACCATTCAGGACACTACTGTTGAAGGGACAACATGCAGTACACCTTCTATTGTTCTTCCAGAGAATGCTGTTACGCCAGATGTAGAAATTGATAAAAATCTGGTTAACAGGTACTATATAATACGTTACCAATCTATGCAAAAATTGTACAGTAATTCCAGGATCTGTTTTTCTGAAATAGTGCTTTGAAATGTATATTTTATTAAATTATGATTGCTGAATCTCTATTTGTAATTTGATCATATTGTCTTTGTATTTTGGTGATGATTTTTTGGGTGCAGGGAAGTAAGGTGGGGGAATAGGAATATAATTGATACTAAAAGAGTAGATTTTCATGTTCTACTAAGCCTGATGATCTGACTCAGTCAACTTTAAATGTACATGAAATTTCTTATCTGTCAGAATATCATAATTTGAAACTAAAACAAAATTGTAAATCAAAGTTTTGAATAATTTGCACTCAAAGCTGTAATTTTTGAAGTCCATCCCTTACTCGCAAATAAAATATGTCCTGGTGAGAAAAAATTGCTTGGTCAAATCCTTTTGTAGATATATTGTTGTATGTGTGTGCGCGTGCTACGATCTTACACCTGCTGCAAGGATTCCTCATGTTCTGTGCATGGAAATACTCAACGTTTTCCTTCTGTCTAAATTTTAATCTTAGACCCAGTAAAGGACTAACTGAGTCCAAAAAAACTACAATTGGGCATATTTGTGTTTCCTGAAATATTGTCCCACTTGGAAATTCTTCAATTCAGTAGCTAAATCCCTAATTCTGGTCTATGAATTCTATATGTACACCAGCAGTGCTGCCTTTAGTCATATAAAAATTTCCACAGAACCAATAAGAACTTTGTATACTGATGTAGAGTTAGGAAATTAATTCTTGTAAAACCTAAAAAGATTACTGTTTTTTAAACACTGAAGATGTAAGATCCTCCAGGTGTGCTCAGCCATCAGTGTTTGCCCACACAAATGAGTGAGTCATGTACAAGCCTGTGTTATCTGCTCCCTCTTTGAATTAAAGAACTAGCTACATTAGCATCTTATTACAATATTATTAGTATCATGCTGAAACAAACAGACATTTTAGCAATAATATTTGCAATTTGTTGGTATGGTTTTGTCTATTGAAATGAAAATGCAGCAACAAATTATGGTGTTCTTAAAAACAATCTGTTTGTATGATCCTTAAATTACTGAAGTGTGTTTTAATGAAGAAGGAAGGGTTTTTGAAAAAGATGGACTTGCAACGTATGACAGTTTCTATAATGAGGCTTACCTGTCAGAGCAGAAAGTTTCCAAGGAAGGCTTCATAAAAATACTTTGCAATTTTTACTAATAGCTTTCACAAGTGCTTTATTTATTTTTTTATGCATAGCATTTTACAATTTTGTGAACTGCTGAAAATGCTTCTTACCTTTGACAGGTTTAGCATATTAAATATATCTTTAAGAATAAATATACCTTCCAGTCTTGTGCAGAGTATCTTGGTATGATTTAAAACACATACCGTTTTTTTATATTTTAAGGTAAGGCAGGTGACACTACTGTTATTGTATTTTGTTTCTTTCCTTACAAAATAATTGGTAGCCTGGCATTGCTGTCTAACTTTGTTTCATAGGATAATATTCTGAAATATTAAAGTATCATGATATCAATAACCAGCATCTTTAAAATTTTCTTCAAAAGCCAAATAAGATATGCTCAATTCTTTTAATGTTCTGAGTTGAAAGCATTGAAAACTGAGCTACAGGACTTGTTTTTTCTATCTAAAACAGATTAAAAAAGTGTAGGCTACTTTACCAACTCTTATTACCTTTCCTCCCTTCTATCTGTTCACTCGTCCTTAGTTTCATCTGCAAAAGAAACTTCTGTAGCACCTGGAAACTGGGCTAGGACCACATTCCTGATCTTGTAAAATAAAATAAGTATCAGCTGAAAATTCACATAGTTAATGTTTCTAAGCTAGGTAGTTGGAAGAAATTAAAGATCTAGCTTGAATACAATAGTACAGCAATTTTTGAAGCAGATGTTTGGCCCATTCAGGTGAAAGTAAGCTGTTAAATTGAAATAATAATCCTGTTTGAAGCTGAAGACTTCAATTCAGTTTTGAGTTGAGTTAAGATTATTTTCAGTGTTCTCATGAAGTGTAATCTTGACCTGGGATTTTTAATTTATTGACCTGACATTAGACTTGAAATACAGGGAAAAAACTAACCAGAATATATTGATCATCAATTTACACTATCATTTGCTTGTGTTTTTAAAATGTACTTTTCCAAACTTCATGATTATTTAAGAGTAGCATTATAATGCAGCCCATTAAAAGTAGCATTATTTGCTGGATCAGCATTTAATTTTCTGCAGTAATTTGAGACTTTCACTTGGTTTTCAATTTAGAAAGTTCCCATATTATTATATGGGAGTGCCAATGTGGGAGCCTAAGAGGTTATTTCAATCAGTTTAGGAAGCACTAACAATTTGGAAAGACTAAAATTATCGTTTGGGCTTTTTTGCAATTACCGTATCCGCGTGAGTTTTATGTCTTATAATGAACTAAAGAAATATAGTTTTTCTGAGAAATAGAAGTTCACAGTATATGAGGTTATCAGCAAATGTCGGAACTACTTTGTGAGAGAAATTTTTGTAATTATTCCTTCTTTCTGCAATATTAATCCTTCTTTCAGTTGTTTGGCGATGAGAGAAATTACAAGAAAACCTTTTAGTTTTCATTTCTTAAACAAAGAAAAGTACTTTTTAATGTTAATTTTTTGTACAGAAACAGAACTATTTTTGGGGTGGCATATCCCTATAATATTTATTTGTTCATTTTTCTCTCTAGGCCTCGTAGTCCTCATAGGAGACACTCGAACCGTGCCACTAGGAATTCAACAAACTCACTGACGTCTGTTGGTAAGAAGTGATTATCCATTAAGCGAGGATATTTTCTCAGACAATGTGACATGCAACAAAGACATGCAGCACAAGTGCATTGACTACAGCTTTTTTTCCTGTGCATGCTGTCTATAATGCATGCATAGTGAATATTGGCAGCATGTGGAATTGTGATCATGAGTTTATGATCGTGTGGACTGCATGCAGACAGATCCAGGGAAATATGCATATTGTCATTCTCATAAAGTTGTTAGATTAGCATGTTAGCTTAACATTTTTAGAAGTTTAGAGATATATACCCTTACAATTCTTGCTGTGTGCCAAATACTGTTCTCTAATACTGTTCTTATTACTTTTGAACAACTCGAATTTTTTAGCAAGCATACACTTAACATACACTTAAGTCTCAAGTTATTTAGTTTGGTTATCATATCAGATTAAACCTTAGATGGAAACAAGCTATCCAAGGGAAGATTTTCTTCATTTCTTCACTTGCTGTTGGATCTTTTACTACATAATTAATTCTACCGGTTTTTCAGTAGTTACTTGTGGAGTAATTTGTTATTCAAGGGGACTAAAACTGTGGATGCGAATTTGTGAGTACTACTGAGACAAACACTTATCCTGTTATACCAGTGGCAAAGCTCCATCAGGACCTATTTTTTGAATGTTTGCATTTGGATTGTTATTTGTCTCCCTTTATGTATTTCCCGTGAAGTAAAGTTGAATGGAGTTGATAAAATGTTTATATTCTCTGGTATAAAGGATGAATAAATAAGCATATGAGACCTCCTACCAAAGTGGGGAAGGAATCAGAAATTCAAATCAATTTTAGATATTATTTTTATCTTTACAACAAGTTACTTTCTTCCAGCCACTAACTTAATTTCAGCCAATTATCACTGCTTTATGCTGCGCATGGAAACAATTTTCTGTGAAATCATGGACTTGTGTGATCATTTCATACCTTAAAAAAATACTAGGTTTTGACAGACTTAAAACCAAGCTTATCTATCAATCAGGTGACTATTCCAATAGTATCAGAGGCTTTTAAACGGAAGCACTCTTTCTACTGTTCACTAAGGAACCTAGCTCTTAGGCATAGTGAAACAGATGCATCTCCTTTTTTTCTTCACTAAAGCACCAGAAAACATCAAAATTCTGTTCTATCAGCTGAGATTATTTTTAATAATTGAGATTCAGTTAAGGACTCTGATTAATAAATCCTCTTTGCATGTGTTTATTAAGAAACTCAGATGTGTGGAGTTGTTCTTAATACGTTGAACATAGGCATGGAGGTTCATGGAGCATATCTGAGTTTTCCAATACCAAAGGGATTCCTGGAAATGTCAGCAAGTATATCTTATGAGAGACACTGATTTGCTAATGATAGCAGATCATGCATCTCTATGGTTGAACAATGGCTACAACTAAGACTACTTTCTCTTCTATAAGAGGTATTGCACAAGGAAAAAAATCTTTATCAGCAACCTGGAGGAGAATGGACTGCACTCTCAAGAAATCAGCAGATGAAATCAAATTGGAGAGATTAATTTATATATGCTTGAGGGAAGTGCTAAAATTCAGAGAGACCTAGGAGAAGTGGGAGGAATGAGCCAATAGGAACCTCAGGAATTTCAGCAAAGAAAATTCAGAGTCTTATATTTGGGAAGGAATAGCTCCTTGCAATAAGTACAGCCTGGGTGTTGGCTGGCAGGAAAGCTGCTCTGCTGAAAAAGTCCTGGAGGCCTTGGTAGACAGCAGATTGAACGTTAACTAGCAGTGTGTCCTTGCAGCAAAGAGGACTACCACTGTCGCGACTGTATTAGTAAAGGCTTAGCCAGTAGATCAAGAAAAGTATTCATTCCCCCTTACCTAGCACTCATCAGACTGCATCTCAAAATCTGCATCCAGTTTTTTTGGACCACCAGTAAAAGAAGGGTATTGATAAAGGTGAGTGAGTCTACTGGAGGGCCACAGAGATGGTCCAGGGTCTGCTCTATGAAGCAGGGCTGAAGGAGCTGGCCAAGTTTAGCCTGGAGAAGAGATGGCTTTAGGGAAACCTAGTAAAGCTCTTCAATACCAGTGAGAAGACTATCAAGAGAACAGAGTCAGGCCCATGGCAGCAGGAAAAAAGGCAATGGACTTAATTTGGAACAAGCAAAGCTCTAAGTGGGTATAAAGAATTTTTCACTCACTGTAGAGTCAAACATTAGAACAATCTGCCCAAAGAAGATTTGCCTTCTCCATCCTTCAAGGATGTCAAGATTGTCTTGAAAGACTAGCAACCTGATCCAATTTCACCACTCATTCTGCTTTGAACAGGTTGGACTAAACGACCCCCAATAGTCCTTTCCAACCTGAATTACTCTATAACTCTAAGATGTTGCTTTCCTAACTTAAGCACATTCTAATTAAATATCACAAGATGTCTCTTGTTATAGGTCTGACTTACCTGCAAGAAATCCAACTTCATGGACATGTGCAAAATTATAAACTTGTAAACCTGAAATAATCAATAAGTGATTATTTGAACACTTGTCATTTGTAAGTAGATGCTGAGATGGGATGCAGCAGGAGAAACTAAAGGGAATATATGGGAAAAGAGAAAATGGCAGCAAAGGGGAAGGGAAATGGTGGTGGTGTAGAGGCAGAAGGCAAGGTAAATACAGAAAAAAGCAAAGATATTGAGTATAATGAGGGAAACTTACCCACTTGAGGAAGATAGAAACTGCCATGCCCTGCAGCTCTCCTCTTTTGCTGACCCAAGGAAAGTGCCATTGGAGATCCTTCTCCCAGACTTTCAACTCACAAATCTTAGAGCAAAGCAGAACAGATATTTCAATTAAAAAAAAAGTCCTCCTTTAAAATTATCCAGTCTGTGGATAAGCATGCTTTTTGGCAGCTTTGAAAGTGAACTAAAATTGTGGAAATTAAAAAGAAAAAATCCACTACCACCCAAAAACCCCACAAACTACCAATCCCACACTCACAAAGCAAAAACCCTTGAGTTTTTGCTGGCTGCTTATGTCCTTAGCTATTCTGAAGACTGATTGTACTGTAATGGCTCTTGTGAAAATTAAAAATATTTTTCTCTTGTTGTCTGATGACTTCCCTCCCCCTCACCCAAGCTGTTCTTTACCAAGTTATTCCAAAACAGCGTTATAAATTCCCTCATCCCTAATAGAGGCATCAAGCTGAGTAGAGAAACAGTCACAAATGATATTTCTTAGAACACATTGTATTCACTAAGCTGTGAAGCTGTTAATGTGATCAAGTTGTTATTAACACCAGATAACTGTTCACCCAACATAGTCACTCACTCACAAAGTCACAAAATTTCTCAGTTACCTGGGAATAAATGTCTGACTTACAATCTTTTGTTGATGCTGGCATGTGCCAGCTGCCTTGTATGGATTAAGGAGACTCTTGGTCATCTGTTTATCAGTGTCTGCAGATCCAGCAAGCTCACTACTCTGTCGAGTTTATCAGCCCACAAATAACTTGCACACACTACCTTGTCAGTGCATATATTTCCATTTTTTGGCCTGTTGTTTTGAGGTGACTGTTTCTCCGTACAAGCATCGATGCTTTTAAAAGCCATTCATGCCAACTCACACAAAGAAGGCCTTTCTGACAACAGGCTACATTCTTTGCTTAATCATAGCCTGGAATGTAGTAAAAATTAATGTTCGGAGTTTAGTTTAGCCAGGAATTAAGGGGCTCTTTTCACAACTAATTAAAAATTGTATAGAAAACAACACATTGATTTAATGGTATAGGCGTAGGGTAGTGGCTTTCAATTTGTGGTCCATGCATTCTCCTGGATCACATCGCTAACATATCAACATAAATGGACACAAGGAAAAGCAACCTCTAACAACTCCTTCTTTAACCATTGGATATTCTAATGAGATTTGCAATTCCTTTGGAAAATTCTTGCAGGTTCCCCACATTGTAGAGATGGATGTGCTTTTTTGAAACAGCTTTATAATTCTCAGGACTTAACTATTCAGCTTCTGCCTGCAGCTTGGCCAGATACAGCTTTACTGTTGCTTCTGCATTTGTGGGAAAATATCTTACATCTGCATAGAATAAAATCTTTATACTTCCAAACTTTGAACTTTATTCTGTAGATTATCTGCTGGAATCACCTGTATGTTAAAAGTATCATGTATAAATCTTTACCAGGTGAGTTTGTGGGACTTTAGGCATGAGAAAATGGACATATAAAATACACGGAAAAACTGAGTCTACAACAGAAATGCTGTGGCTGCTACTTGAAATGGATCTAATGCCACTTTTACTGATAAATTAGATAAATTTTATTGGCGGCACAACCAGAAAACCCAGTTTCACATTTCAGAACATCTTTGACCATAGTGACTTAATCTTAGTGGGTTATCTGTGTTTTTGAGGATTTATTCTGTACTTGCAAATATAAAAACATTAGAAATGAGCAGACACGAATGTTTGTTAAATCCAAGCTCAAAGCTAAATTTATAGATATGTTTCGTACTTGTTACTCTGAAATGCCATAACCTATCTGGAAGTATCTAATTCTGATATTTACTATCCAGATAACAGTGGTCATGTGATTGACCTGGTAAATGATCAGCTACCAGATGTCAAAATATCCGAAGAAGACAAAAAGAAGAACCTTGAATTACTCGAAGAAGCAAAGAAAGTAAGTGAGAGGTTTCTAATGCGCAGAGGCAGAAAGTCAAGAAGCAGCCTGCCAGAGTCACCGACAGGTAGGTGCAGATTCTGAAAATCAGACTAAATACTCTATTTCAAAGATTTGCAAAGGCATGTACAAGTAGCTACAGTAACACATACATACAGGTTTTTTATTTGAAGGTCAGAATCCCTCTGCCCCTCCTCATATGTAAAACAGAAATGGCAAATCTCTATATTCAGATGTAACAGTGGAAGATGGTGTAAAGTTTGGGTGCATGAATGACACACATCAAACACTAACAGGAAAGCATGAAGTATTTCTATTGGAATCTAGAAAAATGGTCACAAATTTCTCTTTGTGAAGATTTTCTCCCTAAAGTTCCTACGTATATAAAACAAAGTTTTAATGGTGAGATTCACCACTGAAGAAACAACCCCCCAGACATAATTATAGACTATTATGCCAAACAGTCATAAACTAAGCTAAATGGACCAGATTCTCCTTTAAAAACAGCAGAATGAAATGTTTTGTTCTAGAATGTCGACTGAATTTGTTTACACAAAGTGTTTGAAAACTAGGACAAAAAGCCATTTTATCATGAAGTGGGACTTTCATTTAGCTTTGAAATGCCAATTCAAAAGCAAAGTTCTGTCTTAAAATTGTCATGTTACTTTCTGGAGGTAAAAAAAATTTGTTTTCCTTTCCCTTGTCCTAAATTCCTTGTGAATCCTTTTCTTGTGTCTACTTCTCTGCACTGTTTACAGTATCAGAACACTGAGGAGACTAAGGATTCTGTATATCAACAGAATTGTGTTGGTTTGAGGCAGATATATGAGAGAAAACCTGCTCTAACTTCCTAATAGCCAAGTACAACTTGGCAATTAAAATGACTTGTCAGGTTCTGGATGAACACAACTGATGACTAGAAGATTCATGTTTTAATCTTATCTGAATTTTAAACATTCATAAGCTGCAAGCCTAGAAAGTAAAATTATGGGGGCTCTTGTTTGTTTTTGTCTTTGTTTTAATGAAGCAGTTTCCCCAACACTTAGTCCTAAAGTTTCACCGGTAGCATCTCGGAGCAACTCTCTCACTCTTCCAGT
Organism: Tapera naevia; assembly: GCA_033556795.1. Classification (NCBI taxonomy): domain Eukaryota; kingdom Metazoa; phylum Chordata; class Aves; order Cuculiformes; family Neomorphidae; genus Tapera; species Tapera naevia. The sequence goes on from JAUMJJ010000048.1 coordinate 7,713,046, forward strand.
TCCATCAGGTAAATTGATCTTTGCACTCTCAAACTTTAACTTATATAAGCTAACCAAAAATGTATTTTTTAATGTCTTTTGAGGAGAAGTAAAAATCTGTAGATTCAAGCATGTCCTCCTAAAAATGATGAAGCTTATGAAGACCCACAATATATGTATTTACATAATAGGTATTTTAATGATATTTTTATTCCTGTGGCCCTGCTAGGTTACATGTTCTATTTTTTTATTATTTTCAATAGTGATGTGTTGAGAATCTCTAACGATTTTTTTAACTTACTGCATTTTAGATATTTTTTTTCTCCTTTCAAATAGTATTTTCCATATTTAAATTTTATGGAACTGTGCATATATATGTTTGCTAATTCCGTAGCTGTAAAAATTTTGAGGAAAACCTCAGGATATGCCCTAATTATGTGTGTGTCTTCCTAGGGTCTGATGTATGCACTACCATTGGTGTTGAGTCAGTATCTCCAGGGCAGGTAAGGAAGAGCTAACAGTCTGCACAGTTACCTTGTTTATTACAGTATTACACTACACTATACTGTCCTATTAGTCCCTGAGGAAAACAGGATGTTTTGAATATCATTTTACATACCAAGACTGGATTATTGATGAGATTTTTTTCTGCAGAGTGAGGGACTCATAAATGTTAACTCGATAAAAATCTGCCATGAGGTAATGAGTGCTGAAAGATCATAGAGATGCATTAAGTGTAGAAAATGGAATAAGATCCAATATTGCCCTAATCTATGGAAAAAACCTAATCCCAAAGTTTACTTCATAATAAATGTGGCAAGCAGTGTAAAATTTAAGAGATTTGAAGTTCTAACATTTGCAACATAGATGTGACAGATAACCTTGTAAGGCAATTTTTTTCTTCTTTATTTTGCTAGAATAACAGAACTGTGAAAGAGGATGACAGGCAAACTGCAGAGGTAAGTGTTTCACATTGTGTTGAACAAAATCTGCCTGTTTGTCTTAGCATATGTATGAGTGTTATTTATGTGACTAAAAAGGCTAAAACACTGTTCACTAAGTGAAAAGAAAAATGATACTGCTCTAAGTAATTGTGAAGCACCTGCAAATGTAGTGGAAGACCATGGGCTTACAGCTAGATTTTATATCACAAACCCTGCTCTAGCTCAGTTAAAATCACTATATTAGATACCTTTATAAGTAAAGTAAAAATATCTACAGGAGCCACTTGGGTGTATGTGATGTTTCAGACATACATCCTCTTCCAGACCCCTTTGGTTCAGTGGAAGAAGCAACTGTATCTCGTGTTCTGCATCACTGATGGGACGTTACCACTCCACATAACTATTGCTGGATCTTAATTTGTTTTAAGTAATATCAGATGGCTGTTTAAAGAGATGTTGCTATGTGTGAACAAGGCAATACTTACAAAAACCAGTACAGCAGCCGAATTTTGAAGCAGTAACTACAAAGGAGAGCAGTAGCAACATATCTAAGGCAGACCTGACACTTAGACTGTATATTGGTTGCTTTAAATTGCTGATACAGGTGCAGTTAGACAAAATACAGATTCTGCACCAAAGCAGCTGAGGTATAGGCACACATTCTTTTACCAGTTCTCCTACAGAGATTGCAGACAAATTATAATCTATGGTATTGTACACAAAGTAATAAGAAGAGAGAAATTACAATATGTGCTTTAACTATGTACAAGCCCATTTTTTTCCCTTGAGAAGTTAGAGACTAACCAAAAACAATGAAAGGAAAGTTACAGTGCTAAGATAGAGACAAACCTTACATTAACATGATGAGAAACTTGCCTATATGAGGATTGCTATAATGGACTCTGCAATGGGAGAAGGTTATCTCAAAGGTTCATAGAAGAGACTCCCAATTCAGTGTTCTTTCAAGTGTCTTTAAAAAAATTATTTCTCTTGCAAGAGCACATGTTTCAAAGCAAATGCCTCTGAAAAGGAAATGTCTTTCTACAGTGAAAAACTGTCCTTGGGCAGGAGAAAAGAGAAAAGTGCACTTGTTTCTGTTTTATGTGTGTCGCTCTACTTGCAGAATGCTGCAAAAGGATTAATTGATCGAAGGCAGAATGATCAAAGAAAGATTTCTCAGGGAAGGTTGGTTCCTCGTTCTACTGGGTTTGAAAACTCCAAAGAGAAGCTCTCAGAACAAAAAGAAAACTTTGATCCACGTACACATATGGATACTTTACCTAAATGCTCCCCTTCAGGTGGTGACGGTGGAAGAATGTCTCGTAACACTTGCATGAATATTTGTGAAAATGAACTTGGAAAATCATTCCTCAAGAAAACAAAAGAAAATGACGTTCCTTTAAGAACCCATCTACCAGGACCAGGAATAGGAAATATAGACTCAAAGCTAAAAATGCCTGTTCCAGAAAAGAGAGACCATAAAGTTTCATGTAAACCAGAATTTAAGCTGTGTGGACTGCGTCCTCCTCTATTACGGGCTGTATCATGGGATAGCTTGGAGCCTGGACAGAAAGATAAAACACCTTTAAAATTACCTTCTGAGGAAGATAAAAGCCCTGGGGCTGGTAATAAATCCAGCAATCAATTTAAAGCATTTAAAGACCTTCAAATCCAAGTTCAACCTGTTCGAATGCAGAAACTGACAAAGCTCAGAGAGGTGGGTCCTAGTCATCAGTCATATCCTGTTTTAAAGATATTGTCATCTTACTAAACTTTGAACTTGCTTACCAATGTTTATCATTGCAAGAAATGTACAGTAACATAATGCAAAACAGTTTCAGCAAAATCAATACAGTATCATATCATTTTTTTCATTTGCAACTTCATCAAATTGTAACCTGTAACTGGATTTCATGGAATTATTTCCTTTCGTAGTTCTCTTCAAACATGCATCAACCGCACTGTTGCATGTTCAAGGTGTACACATGCATGTGCATATGCTCTTGCACATGCAGGTGTTGGCCCCCAGAAGATTGTAATGCTGGTGTTAGGAAAGTACTAATAGCTTTCGTTGTGGCAGGTGTATCTAAAACACAATATATCTCATTTTTGCATTGTTTATATGACCTATAAACAGGATGCAGTTGATTAACTATCATGTTATTTGTAAAGCGTACTTGGGACTAATGTGATCTGTTTTGATTTCTGAAGAGAATTTTAGATCTGAAGAATCTTTCCTTCCTCAGGATATAACAACATTCTTTTTACAACAGTCACTTGCGCTCTTTTACTTCCTTTGTTTCCCTGTAGTATGCTCTTTCTGCTCTTTCAGAATTGACCTCAAATCCACAGGTTGTCACAATATACAGACTAATTGACTGATTTCTGTGCGAGTGGGCTGAGACTTGCATATAAATACAAATCTTTAACCAAAGTTGGAGACATTTACTATACTCTTGATTAAGAGATTAAAGCACTGCATACCATATACTGCTTGTAAGCTTTCTTTGGATTTAAAAATCACTTCTACTTTGTTCAGCTGAGTGTTTCTGAGTCATGTATTGGTTGGTATTCTCCTTTCTAAGAGCAGTATTCCTGTCATTCAAGAATGCTAGCCTTTGCAATAGCATAACATTTGCAAGATCTCAGGGGACAGGGAATTGGTTTGTTATAATTTTTCTCCTATTGAACATTCTCGGAAAATATTCAGTGTCCAGAGTTTTAAAACTGTGTGTCTCTGAGAGTAAGGGCAGATAGAAATGGCCAGACTTACAGTTCTTAATTCTAATATGGTGCAAATGTGTCAGCTTCTTGAAAGACAGACTTGCACTGCGAAATCTATAAACTAATATGTTGTTAAATAGTTGTCTTAGAATTAAATTCTAACAATTATCCAATGTATTTAAAAACTGGTTGATCTCATGAAATCATAAAAATGTCACAAAATGATAAAACACCGTCATAAAAAAAATACCATGTGTGCGTAGCAAAAAATAACTTTGAAAGAAAAAAGCAATAGTAATAGTTCTTTTCCTTAACAGCCTAATTAGAATATTTTCTGTGACCTCCAGGAATTAATATTTTAAGGTCAATGCAGGACTGACAGGTGAGGACCTCAAATTCTACACTTTGGTTAATTCATTCCCATTGTACTCTGTGGGAATGGCAGCTTAGTTATTCGTCTTTTCCTGTTTATATAACATACTCTTAGCATATATGTACTGGAAGTTCTGATTTTAAGAGTCACTTGCACCATATAATTTTGATAGTCCTGGAAGCTACAAAGCACAAGTAGAAGTCAAAATCAGAAAATTAACACAACATGATAGATAATTCCAGTTAAGTGAGATTTGAATTCTGTCTCCAGTAGGAATTGTCTGCTTATAAACAAAAGCAGGTGTTTGTGAATTTTGAACATTTGAGAATATGGAATTAGAAAATGAGGAGGTGTCTAAACAAGGAGAAATAAGATAAGGTTTAATCCTTGAGTACATTCTTTCCTATCTGAAAAGAATAAAGGCAGCGTACAGTAACAGCGAAGTATTAACTTGCTGCTGTAGCGTATTAAGCTTTGGAGTGAATAAATCCTAATGAATATGTCAAAGTGGCAAAGTCTTACATATCTGATTTTCTGAATTTTCTCTCCTTTCTGAGATACTTGTAACTACAGATGTATAAAAAAATTGCTTTTATTTACTGAAATTCATCTTTTCTACTTGAGTAGGAGGCACATGTTGCAAATCTCTGTTTATATGACCAGGAAATTTTTAAACAATGCATTAATGAAATTTGAAATATGTAATAATTAAGAGTGTTTATGTGAAAGTATATATATCCATGCAACGTAGCATCTGAAATAACAATATATTCTTATATTTATTAACTAAAGTAAATGTTATATTCAGTTTTCACATGGCAGGGATATTTAAATTGAGCTTTCTAGTTAAGTTACTTAGTAATATTACCTTTTTTTTCTTAACAGGAGCATATTTTGATGAGAAATCAAAATTTAGTTGGACTTAAACTTCCTGAACTTAGCGAAGCAGCTGAGCAGGAAAAAGGTGCAGTATCATAAAAACTGGAAGGACTGTTTTTTGTTATAAACTGATTTTTATAACTGAATAATATACAGGGGGGGGAATCTTACTCTTCAATTGCAATATTAGTTGTAATGAGCAGTCATGGAGGAGGGTAGTAAATGATGAATGAGAAAGATCAGTAATGGAAGTACCTGAATTCCTTGATCATCTGAGCCAAGAAAATAATGTGGGTATTACTACAACCAAATGGAAAGAGGCATACCTGGAACAGGTCTAGCTTGTACGTAATACATGGAATACTGTCTCCAAGTTTCAGTGACTTTCTGGAAAAAAAGTTTCAGCAGCAATGGATTGAATGGAAGTGACCTCTGCAAGATATTGCCACCACAAGGGTGAATTTGATTCTTGAAAATATAAATAAGAAGGGGAATTCTTTATTCTTGCTTCTTTATTTTAGTATATATGTGGCAATTATTGAAATGGTATCTTCACTTCTCATCCAGAGCTCTACATCAATGTGAATAGGTAAGAGTAAAGCCAAAGAAGAGACCTAAGTCTCGTTAAAGGACTGGAAAAATATGCTTTGGAATATGTGTGTGTGGGGGGGGGTGTTAGCTCAATTTGCGTGATTTTTAGTTAGGAAAACACTTGAAACTCTACACAAATCAGGAAACAGAAATCTGGCAATGAAAGTTTTTTTCCAACTGAACACAAGCAAATGAGATTTGATGTCTGTAACTGCATCTAAAAAGATTCAGAATAGAAATAAAGATCCAATATATACTTCTGAGGACAGTTCAACTGGAACAGATAAATAGCTGTAGTGTAGAGAGATCAATTGAAAACTTTAAACCAAAACTGCAGGTTTGTTTGGAAGTAGTTAGGTTAGAACTTTTTCAGAGTGTTTTTAAAGCTGAAATGGAGATAGTTAATATGAAAGCAGCTGAAACTGATTGTCTGAGATTTGGTGCAATGATAATTTCCATTTTTTGTAATCCTGTTCATCCTACTAATTCATAGATTTGCTTTGTGACTGTTTTACAAGCCCTTATAGTTTCTGTTGCACAGGGGGATTGCTGAGATAATACAATTCTTGTTATCTCTGGGAACAGACTAATCCTCAGTCTGAATGAAATAAAAGAAACTTGTTGTCTTCTCTTTCTGTATTTAGTGATTATATCTTTGGATTCTTAGATATGGTAATATTATTCTTGTCACTCTGCTAATATATCATTTCCCAGAAGTTATTTAGCAGGCTATGATTTGAAAGTGTAAAATAGTTTTTACCATCCATTACATAATTTTAGTAAACTTGAAACTTCTGAGGAGAAAAGTTATTAAAATCTGAGCATCATTTTATCCAGCTTTTCAACCAAGACCTCATGACTATCATAAGCTTTTTAAAGTCTAGTAAATTCTCTGAATGATAGCCAGATTAGCTAAGGGTCAGCTCCTTGTCCTCAGTGGGGAAAACAAGCGAGAGGTCAAATTCTTAGTTCATTTGTTAGGGAGACTTACTTCCTTACATTGTCAGAAAAGCCATCTTGTGTTTTTAACTGAAGCAATAATTTTGCTTAAATAATAGCATATAGCCAGATACTTCATTATTACTGTTATGAATCAAATATACTGGCTCCATCATGTTTTGCTATCAATGCCAAGTTATTGTGATCATCTGAATAAACACAACTTTGTAGCTACAGAAGTCTAGATAAGTGGGAAATACTAGATCTGGAGATATTGTGGTGTCAGGCTGGTATTTTAAGGACACACATATGACTGTTCTTAAGAAAAAGAAATCTTCCCACATCTGAAATTCAGACTGACGAACCAGACTTTCCTGTAGGAGAGTCCTTCATTAAATTCTGGCATGACAGAAGGAGATAAAGGAATTATTATAGATGAAATTGAATAAAATGAAAAAAAAAGTTAAGCAACAATTTAAAAAAAGAAAGTTTGAGTCATATCTCGGTCCTTATGAAAGTGACAGAAATTGAGAATGTCATCACAACCTTTATGTCCTGTTTAATTGATCATACAGTGCAAACAAATGCATGTCGTATTTCATCACCATGAATGGTGGACAAAATCTATAGCATAGTATATTATACTATAATTCATCTTGTCAGGTGGCATTTAAAGCCTCAGAAAAATGTCAGCACTCTATTAGAAAATATTCCAAAAATTCTGTCACTGGCAATGCACAAATGAAAAATATTATGTTACATGTTCCTGTAACAAATTCAGGTTCAGTTTGAATTCTAGGATAAATACTAATGCAATAAATATTCTTCAGTGCATAAGAGACTGTCAGAGAGTATATTACTTCTGTCTTTCTGCATAAAGGATGACGATTGATTACTCTTGTTGCCACTGCTCGAAAGGAACACAGAGAATCTTTAGCAGTAACAGAGAGATGAGTGATGTGTCACTGTACACAACAAATGAAGTAATATCCTGCACAAAGGCATGGACCTTTTCTTGTTGTTCACTTTTGCTCCCAGTAGAGTTGGTGTAAAATCCTCATTGACTTTAAAAACGACACAGTTATGCTAAAAAATCCTATTTGGCTCTGAGATGCTGATTGTTAATAGTTGATGCATGACTTTTCAAATAACGTTAAAATTTTTTTTTTTGAAAATGTCTTTAGGTCCTTCACCTCTCCCTTCCCCCACTGAAGAGGAAGAGACAAAGAATAGCTCTGATGTCATGCCCAGCATTCCTGATGTATTGTTGCGAAAACTACGAGTGCACAAATCACTTCCGGGAAGGTAAAAGCTCATTAAAAGCAGAAAGACATTATCCGGGGGAAGGCACACCAATGGTTTCCAGTGAACTCCCTTTATGGAATTGCATTTGTAGGGGTTCCATCCAAGTAGAGAAATTGCTGCATCTCAAAACATTTAACACAGATTTTCTGTAAAAATCTGGGGAGTGCACCAGCTTCCGATAACTGAACAACTTTTAAAATTAGTTTGAAAGTTCTACATAAAAAGTCTGAAAACTAACTTACATGTTGCAAGTACATTTTTATACACATCTTTTTTCCCACCAGGCTGTCCTGGTTTTCAGGATTGCTGCTGCAGACATAAATTCATGTTGAAAATGTTAGAATATCTTTCCCCCAGAAAAGTAATCAGGACAGATAATGCTTTCCAATGGTAAAATTTGGGCATGTAAGAATTCTGCTGTCACAATTTTTCACAGAAACACAGTTTATTTTGCAAATGTAGTTGAAGGACTTGCTCACAAATTCCTTGATCTTGGGGCGTAGGCATTTATCAACAGATTACTTAACACCTGTCATGGCTCAGGAGTTTGTCCTTTCCCTGTTGTGCAATCTGAAACAACATTTCTGCCTGTTCTAGATGTGTAGAGTAGCTCCGTACAAGAGATCATTTGAAACTAGAGCTATTGTTGCATAATGCAATGTAACTACGGCAAGAGAATCCTCTGGTCTATGCTTGTCTGAGGTGGAGTCATAATAGAATGTGTCTCCCAGGTGTTTGTCCAGACTTTTAGAAACACTCATTTTCATTTGCTATACAAACATAACACTTCCTTAACAGAATTTAAGTGGAAATTTCCTTTTTGGGGGAGGTTTATGTTTAAAATCACACAAAAGTCCATAATTTCAAAAAATATTTTGCCATGGCCCAAGAAATCTAGGGAAGAAAGCTTAACTTAAGCATTTATCACTACATACCTTGCCCACCTTACAACACTCACAGCTTTAGAGACTGAGCATATTTTCTTCGGTATTGCCTTAGAATAAAGCTATGATTCTTTTGTATTTCTGCATAAGCCTGGTTTTTGATAGAAATAAAATCATAACAAAAAATGTTTATTAAAACAATTCACAGAATCACATATTTTTTTGGCCAAAACTATTACTAAATTCACCCATATGTTTTTATACTTCAAATACTAGAGGGCTTCAGTCATTTGAAGCAATCAGTAAACGTTCCCTGTGTAGATGAAATAAATATTTAACACTTGTTCTGAAAGAACTGTTATGCGCAGTATTTTATATAAATGAATGCATAAGGTGAAGAAATTTGAAGAGACCATTGCTTAATTGGAATCAAATACTGAAAATAAAAGTGATTTCATAGCTAAATACAAAGTAAGTAAATGCTGAACTGGTTTTACGGACCACATAATATACAGATCTTCTGTTCTTCAGGTAATATTCTTTAACTGGTTGGGTTAATCTATTGAATACACATAATTTTTCATTTTTATTATAAATTTCTCAGAACTTTCCCAGCCGGAGGAAAGACACATAATTTATCATTCTCTTTTGTGTTATATAATACATACACACTCTTGAACCTCCTTCTAGAAGGGCTAATCCGTCTAGTAGGCTTCCCCTTAGAATAACTATAAGTGATATGAATACTAATACTTTAGGCACAAGATGGTCTTCCAACACGAGGGATGTACTGGCCTCCCTTTTTCTAGTCACTATTCCAAGTATCGATATTTTTCTACCCAACAAGAAAAATCTGCTGCTCATTGATGCCAGATGCATTGCTTTCTATATTTGGGATTAATGATGCAATGAATATTACAATAATATTTGAAATTTCTGAAAGTATCATGTCTGCACAGTGAACGAGAGGTATGTCACCCACAATTCCTACCACTGCTATCCACTAGAATTTGTATATACAGCTTCTTTTATGTCCTTCAGATGTTTCTTTGTTCATTTGCATAAAATGGAATAGCTTTCTGATGTTTTGGAACAATTACAGGGAATGAGAACCTGTAAATTCAAACACATGGGACGATTGCCTTTAAGTGAAATAGTGCAATATAATGTCTATCTAATTTCTTTTACAGTATTTGATGAAACTGCATTTTGGTAACCTTTTTTTAATTTTTTTATAGTCAGTAATCATTCTTGTGGTGGAAAACTCATATAATCAAATACATCTTTTTTTCCAGTGCCAGAATCAGGGTCAGAATCATTGTTAGCTAACTTCTAACAAAGTTAGCAACCAAAACAGGATAGTTCAGTATACAGTGAGCTGGGTTTTGAATTCTTTTGAATTCTGCCCACCTGTGACTATCTGTGAGCATCATAACAAGTTGTCAACAGTCCAAAGAAGGACAACAGGTAAAGATAATGATCCGACATATAGCGTACTAAGTCATGTGCAACTCCAAAAGGGTAATTTCTGTCTTAGTCTTCTTGCTCTTGTTCTCATGATTCATCACAATGTAGTGCAGATTGCAGTATTCATCAGTTGTTAGAAAATTTGGCATGTTTTTGCCAATAGTCAGGAGATTCTATTCTGTTGCTTTTTAAAAAGTGGGGTTTAGCCATCAAAAGTACAATATAATTAATTAAATACTGGTTTCACCAAAAGAAAATATAAAATGTTTAAGAGGAGGTTGGTTTTTTTTTCCTGTTCTTTTCAATGAAATATCGCAATAGCTTTGTTTTTAGAGACAAAACTAATTAACATGTGAATGTTTTGCTTTTGTATCTAGCTCCCCTCCACTTACTGAAAAAGAAGTTGAGGTACGTATGTTCTTAAATTTATAGATTTAGCTATAGGCCTCAATATACAGTGGTTAATGTAAGTTTAAGGGTGGTTCTTAGAAACAGTGGGATTTTTTTTCTCAAGAAATATTTCTCAGAAACAAACCATATTGAGCTCAATCAACATAACAATTTCATTAAATATGAGCAGTTGTCCCAGGTAATGGAAATTGTAAAAAGACTTGTTTGTGCACTTGTTTATGCATTCTTTGTAATAAAATACCCATTCATTTTGGATATTATAATATATTTAAAGCAGTAAAAAAATGAGATTTAATGAGACCAGAAACTAAATTATTTAAATTGCAATTTTGTACATGCCACTAGGAGCTTTGGGGTAGTTTTTAATAATATCTTGCAGTTAGGTTACATTATTCTTTATTTTTTTGATAGGTTGCTCTTTAGTTTTATGGCTTTGTTTTTTCTTTTTTTTCACATATCAGTCAAAAAAACATCTTTATTTACACAGCTCCAACCCAACAGTTAGTTGGACTATTAGCGTGTAATGCTTTGCAAAGTATTAATGCTAAGAAATAATGCATCTCATAAAGGAAGAAACAGTCTTTCAAACAAACACAAGCAGAGTGCAAGAGAATAAAAATGTTCATGCTTAATCTTTTGCTGGCTTCAGTGGTAGGTGTTTATCCCTTAGGTCAAACAATGCTCTTGGTGAGCTCATCCCTGGACTTCCTCTCCACAGAGTATCTGTTTAAAAACCTTGGGGACCCTTGGAGGAAGTCCAGCTAGAAAACAGATCCATTGTGATTCTGATACTTCTGGTAGGCTGCTTCCTTCATTGTGTCTCTGCTCTGCTGATCTCCCAGAAAAACATTCAGGAAAAGAGGCAGCAATACATTTATGCATATTTTAGAAGAATTTAAGAGAAGTTATTTTTGAAACAATCTACTTTTAAAAATATTTTAATTTTTCTGTTGCAATACATATTTAAGCACCGAAGTTTGTTAACCACATACCTTATTCATAAGTTGTTATTCGAAATTATATTACTGTGACACTTATTTAAAATGCCTCTTTTTTTTAATCCAAACAGAATGTATTTGTACAACTTTCCTTGGCCTTTAGAAATGACAGCTACACCTTGGAATCTAGAATTAACCAAGCAGAGAGGGAGCGAAATCTTACTGAAGAGAATGCTGAGAAGGAACTGGAAAACTTTAAAGCAGCCATTACGGTAATTAAAACAACAATAATTATTTTTCTGAACTATACACATGAAAGTGCACACACATTTGAAATATGTGAGGTTATACTTGCTTATCGTTATTGTAAATTCAGCCCCAAACTTCATTTTCTGCTGCTCGAGCTCCTGACCGCAAGCTGCCTTCCACTCTACACGAGCATTTTCTGCCAGAATGGGCCACCATTGTTGGAAGTGCATAGAGGGCGTTTCACTGCATTTAGCAAATTTCAGGAATGAGTACTGTGAATTTGCTGTTCAATCAATGGAATAAGCCTGAGACAAAGTTAAGAGCATTCTGAACTGCAATCTGAGCACTGCTCTCCTGGGCAAACCTTCTTCAGCAGTAAATGATCCAAAGCCTGTCTCCTGAGATTTGTGACTTTAAAGGTCTTAACTGCAGATAATAAAAGGCAGTATAGGAAAGGTAACAGCAAGAATTACTTAAGGAATACAGGCAATTTCAGGATCAGGTTAGGGGCCTGAATACAGTTTTATTCCATCTGTCCCTGACATTCTTTTCTAAGCAACATTTTTCAGTCCTTCTTGACCACTTTCTCTGGATTTTCTAACTGAAATTACAAATACGTCTGAGATGTGACAACTTATCTGCTGTACATGCTTTTGTGCAAAAAAAAGGAATGCATAGTTAGGGACCCTTAATTAAATACCTACAGACCTAATTCACATATTACAAGGAGGTACTACCATACGTTTGAGAAACAGTTAGGAGAAAATATGATTCTTCCATTTATTTTATCAAGAACATTATCAGGTAAGAAAGGATAAAATTTTTAAAATATTGTGATGCTTACATCTTTTCACCTGGAATTTCAAATCTTTATTTCCAGATTAATCGTTCCTGCAGAAAAAAAAAAAAGAATGCTTTGCTGATCTTCCTTCTGTTCTCTGTTTAAAGAACAAAAACAATTTATTCACTACAAGCTGTTTATTTTTTACAATATTTTGCATACAAACATGTTTTTGCAACTAATGTATAAGGGCTCTAAAAATAGAGAAAAAAACTAGTTTCTTAGATTTGATGTGTATGTCTGTTAAGAATCCTTAATTAGGCACCAATGACCATGTTGCCGGCATGGGACAGATATGATTAGCTTTTTCCTCCTTTGTGCAGTTCTCGTGCTACAGTCTGGCTTTTACAAGTTTTTTTACATAATTTATAACAAAGTGGAAACCACCATTCATGTGAAAGCTTTTGTTCTATGCAATGGAATAAACAAACAAGCAATTAAATTAAGTGATGGCTTCTGTATAATCTATAGCATATTAGACCTAGACTTCTTCAAAGTCTGTGGGAGGTTATCTTCATTTCTGTAGGATAGGCACATGCCAGGCACAATGACAGTTTTACCAGTTTTTATTATTTTTTTAATCATATTGTGATAACATGTTTTATTCAAAAACTTCAAAAGAAAGCTGATTTACATGAGCTTCGGATTTGTTTGAAAAAGTAAGCAAGTTACAGTTGCCAAGAAAAACTTGTAAATGTGAAAAACTTCTGTATGTGTTTTTCTCAAACAGATTCCCTTACGCCTTCTTGGGTCTTGCAGTCAAATTTCGGCTGAGATTTGTTATAGCACTAGCTTTAGTGAATAATATATTTAATATAATGTATTCTTGTTGTTGTTGTCTTCGTGCTGAATTCAGTAGGCTCATGGCTGTGTTTCTACAGCAAAGGTTTGCACTAAAAATGCAATTTCTCAAATGTCTCTACCCAAAAAGTTGCTGCATGTCACTCCCTTCTTTTGAAGGGTGGGAGAAGGAAGAGGAGGAGAGGTTATTCTCTTCACACAGATAATCTCAATGCATTGAATTACTCTTGCAGTAACACAAATGTGGGGTTGCAGAGTACTAGGGAACAATGCAACTGGACAGAGGGAGAATTGTGTGACCAGCAACACAGGGATTAATTATTTAAGACAACTCAATGCCAAAACTGGTGCATCCTGAAAATGCGCTTTAAGAATATAGAAATCATTGAGCATCACAAAGTCTTCCTGTAAGTCTGAACTGAATTGTATTGAGCTTTCTCATACCAAACTTTTCTGCGAACAGAAAACTCATTCAGTGGAGAGATGCTCACTAAGGCTTTGGCTAACACGACATATACAGTCACTCTTGCTTTCGGTAACTAATCCCAAGGATTAGTGCTTCATTGCTTTTCAGTGTTAATCTGAGCTACCAAAGTGATTATATTTATCCACTGCATAAATGTATGTCTTGAATGACAAAAACTGGTTAAGAAATTGCAATCGCTATTTGATTTACAGGCCGTATTCGTTTTGGCTACTTTTTTACATTTGGAATTCTTGAGTATATGTCTTATTTTCCAAATAAGTGAAGCATAATGGAACTGAAAGAACATAAATGGTCTTCTTAAAACCTTGTGCCCAGCAAATTAAAATATTTGTTGTGTTTTGGCAATCATTTGTAAGTAGTACTTTAAATAAGCTTAGTATTTGTAAAGTTCATAGGTAAGCTAAGTGAGATTCATCATTACTTTCAAAAGAAAAGGTATTGCAAAGGTGCTTAGCCCTTTTTAACTCCTCAAAAGGTTTGCCTGCAGTATGCAGTGAAGCAACATTCCAAAACAGAGCAGCAGAACTCTCCAAGCTACCTCTGGCGGTAGTGATGGCTCTCCTCTGGGGGTAATTTAATCATGTGTCCTTCTGTCTAGACATATCTACCCAATTCTGTGTCTTAGGCTACTTCATCTAAACTAAAAGTGGGAAGACATGACAATAAAGCTTATGTATTTTCACTTCAGTCTTCAGCCCACTTATGGCATCACTATGAACACAGAGAAGCCTACCAGAAGCTGCTGGAGGACATTGCTGTTCTGCGGCGTTTAGCTGCCAGACTGTCGAGTCGTGCTGAGATGGTTGGAGCTGTTCGCCAGGTAAGAACATCCTACTGTCTGACACATATCCTGACTGCATGTGTTCACAATTTCTCAGCGACACCTGGAAGCTATATTAGCCCTTTGAATTTTATTTCCCATTTTGACAGATTAAGGACACCATTTCAGTCTGGAAATAGAATCCAAACAGAGAATATTACCCATAAAGCTATTCAACATCTGTACAACAGGAGCATATATATTATTCAGAAATATAGCTGTATCACAAGAAATTTTAAATCAATGCAGCATGAATAAGAAAGCTTTTCTGGGTCAAAAAATCTCATCTAGTTCAGTCACCCGCCTTTGGCAATACCTTACTTTGAAAACTATGAGTATAAGAACAGAGCAAGCATAAATGAGAACACAGCCATACCCCCCCAGATTCAAGACTGTTATGTCTGCCCTCTAAAGCAACTAGAATCTCAGTGACTAAGACCTTTGAGGGGTTGAAAACAAATGTATGTATACCACATAACTAATGACATAGGCGACCTGTGTAAATACTTGATTAAATAAATTGTGATAATCTGTGCATATATATGAATGCACATGCATTTGTGTTCTAATTAGCTCAGGAATTTTCAGTCATGAAGGCACCAATATTTCTTTAAGAACAGATGTTCTAGATTTAGCCCTGACAGAGAACATAAACATAGAGCAAACGATTTGTTTGAGAAGCTTGGAAGTTTCATATTTCCTTTTTCTTCCTTAGGAGAAGCGTATGTCAAAGGCAACAGAAGTAATGATGCAGTATGTGGAAAATCTGAAAAGAACATATGAAAAGGATCATGCTGAACTAATGGAGTTCAAGAAACTTGCCAATCAGAATTCTAGCAGAAGCTATGGTGCATCTGGTAAAAAAAATTAAAATTTAAGGGTTTGTCTTGGGTGTATACAGAGAGGTGTTGGTGCTTTTAATGGCAAAAAGTAAGGTATTTTGAAACCTGTTCATGAAGTTCTGATCTACAGGAGCAGACTTCAAAAAGTTGTCAGATATAATAGGTAAAATACTTCATATAAACCATGCTTAATGCTATAGTATGGTAATTTAATTTAGCAAATTATGAGACACAATGACATTTTCAATTGGCCACTTGCACATACACGTAGTTTGCACAGTTTTAATACAACTACCTCTGAGATGACAGAAGATGGAAAAATTTCATTATTAAAAATGCTTTTTTTTTTTTTTGCAACCTTTTTTTGCAACCTAATCTACCCTGGTTGCTGGAATCTAAAATACTCATATTTTCTTTTGCAAAAACTTGTATATGGAGGCAGGCTTTTGCCTGATCTCAGTAAAGATAGTAATGGCTCAGGTTTTTGCAATTCTTTCATATTCCTTCTGTGTAATTGAGACCAGAACTGTATGACAGATAAATATGCAGTTGTTATAGACATTGTTAAATATATTATTATTTGTACTCATATAGCCTAAGACTGTTCTTTATCTATTATTTTTATGCAGAAGATGGAGTACCTCGTTCATCTAGATCTATGTCTCTCACTGTTGGAAAGGTATTTCTAAAATCTAAATAAAATCAAGTGAACATTTTATATAGTGAAATTTCTTTGTTTACATATTTTCAATTTTATAGGCTGTGTTCAAAACATAGTGCTGTTAAATTCTCAATATTGTTCCTGTAATTCAGTGCAAATGCTTTTTAATTTTGCGTACATGATTAAGAATGACTCTGTGCAATAATGCTAATGTTTGCTCTGAAGGTGTAAGCAGTAAAGGAACCTATTTACTCAAGAACAATTGTATTCCTGGTACATACCTGTGCTCCAGAAAATGGCTTAGGTCCTGTGCTTTATACTAGTTCCTCCATGAGGAAGCTGAACATGGGATCAAAACTTATATGATCAGGGATTCTATGATCATATCATCTCATTATCTTAAGAATTATATCCTGCTCAGAGCACCTTAGACTTAAACAGCTATTTTAAAGTAGGGCTTATTTTTCAGTTAGGATCAGAATATCTTGTTTAGTTTGACAAAACATTCAAGGTGAGAGATTTTCCCAGACTATTTCGGCTTGATCAATCAACAGCTTTAACATTGCCAGTGTTCCATTTCTGCAAAAACTCCAAGAGTTGGAGATCAAGTTTATTACAAAACTTCCTAAAACAACCAGTGATTTCAGAGAACCAAGTCCTAGTGTGACAGCTGTGAAATTTGGTGATCAGAGGCATTATATGCAACTATTTCTTTTCTTATTTTCATTTGCTTGATTTGGGCAGACTCCCCAGTATAATTTTTCTGGAGCACATTAGACAAACCTCTGTCATTAATGAATAGGTGTAGTTGGTTTTGTCTAGAACCAGGATCACAGAGTAGGTGACTCCTCCTATATATTTAGTAAATTTGTAAATCTTTCTTTCCTGTAAATCTGTAAATCTTTCTTTCCTGTAAAGTTACCTAGAGCAGAATCTTAGAAGTATTTGGTTATGCACTAAGATGAAGCTATTAGAAGCTATAGGTGCTTGGATTTTTTACACATTGGGGATCATAGATTTCACTAGGTGTATGTCATAGAATGAAGTATTTGGCTACTTACCCAATGACAGCAACAGGATCTATACTTGAGATAGAATATATTGTGGAAAGCTGGCATGTGTTTATCATTTAAAGAATTTCTGTGGTCTTTGGGAAATGTAAATAATTTCATATGATGCTAGGGTGGGGAGAAGGCTCTGTTCTGTTGTGGAGGCAATGGATGTTACTGTTTCCTCTAAGTTATAATTTGTAGGTTTAGAAATAATTAATATATCATAATGGGTACAATATATCGTAAGGGGTATGTAGCAAGAGAAGAGTTTTGCATGTAACTTCACTCTTTTCAAGTCATTGTGACACTGGCACTTTTCCCAGTATCATTATGCATCTGGTTTAACCAAAGATAATAGCCTCTGGTAACTGACAATAACAGCTCAGAACATATCTGTTGTGTGACTTCCACTACTGGGCGTTCAGAGCGGAGGGAAAAGAGTAGCATCCCTGTTCAACACCACATTTCACACTAAGCTGTTGCCATACCAGACAGTACTAGAGAAAGTTTTGGGGGAAACCACAACCCTAACAGCCACTTATCTTAATTTTGCTCCTAACTCTTCTGTCCTATGATAGACACTAACCTACATCTTCACCACGCCCAAAAACTTGTAGAATTATTCTTCAGCCTATTTTGTTGTATGACAGAAAAAAATGTTGTTTGTCACAGAATATGCCTCGGAGGAGAGTCAGTGTTGCTGTGGTTCCTAAATTTAACTCCTTAAACATTCCTGGTCAGTCACCAACAGCTTCACCTATACCTTCAATGCCATCCCTGGTAAGTAAAACCCACCATTTAAAGATGATACTTTTTGTCTAAACCGCTTTTGCATAGGGCCAAGCCATAGTTACTAAAAAATGTAAGCCCGTTAATTTTTTCAGCTTGTTTTGACTCCATCCTAGTGGAGAAGATGAACAAAGGTAATTCCTGTTGTGTAAGGGGCACATGCCTTCAGAATCTACCTCCATAAATGCTCACCTCAGAACAGGGCCAGCTGGTGACTCAGAAGCTTTAGAAATTAGCTGAAGCAATTTGCCTTTTAATCTGTAGCAACATACTGGAAAGAAGTAGTAAAAATAGTTATCCACTGTAGGTTAGAAGTTTTAACTAGAATCCATAGAAGATGATTGGACAGCTTCTCTTCATTTCCAAAAAAGTCCACTAAAAAGAAAAGCATATCATTAATGTACAGAAATACTGTATGTGGTACAAAACTAAAATTTCTGTAATGATCTGGGATTAGTGGAGCTATCAGCCTTTGCCTTGCATCTTTGTTTATAAAATTTTAATAAATTAGGAATCTAATTTGAATGTAATAAATTTATATAAATTCTTTGGAGGAAAACTAAAAGGCACACTGACTGTTCAGAAATGAGCTAAGATGACATATAACCTGAAAATTACGGAGTTTCAGTTAAAAAAGAAGGGCTATTTAAATCAGGGGTGTTGCTGAGAAGCTACATTCATTTTAGTTTTAAGAAAACCATCTCTTTGTGCAACTTAGTTATTATGTACACAGTGAATTGTTGCATTGTTTACTGTGTTTGGTAGGAATAATTTGGAAGCTGCATATTAAAGATACCTTGCTTGTGCATGTGGGAAGAAAACCTAAGCAATAAATTGACTTTGTCATTTTACTGAAGACTCATTTGAAATTTGTTTATGGATGTAACATTTATTCCTGTTTTTAATTTACAGTCTGAATCACCTGGTAATGGAAGGAGCAATCTAACATCCACTCCTGTTCTGCCAGCACTTTTAGAAAAGTGAGTTTTCTCTAAGTCATCTCATTACCTATTAAATCCTAGTATGAAATGAGAATTATAGAATTTCTATCTTTCCTAATAGAAACTATACCAAGGCACAAAGTATTGAAATCAGTGACACAATATTGGCTTAGGTTGATTCACAATTTGGTAACTGTATTTTACGATGTCTCCATCGTATTGTTCTTCTCATGTTCAAAGAGTTTACAAGCAGTATCTCAGAACTAAACTGAGCCTGCTATGTTGATTAGAAATCAGTAAGTGACAAATGCAGCAGAAGATTACACAATTAAAGATTTGAGTAGGTCTGCCTTCAGAACTTCACAAAATTAAGAGTATTACATATAAAGAGTGTGTTTTTTTTAAAAAAAATACATTTCTTGGCACAAATTAATGCTGTATCTAAAGTTGGCCATGAGCAACCCTGGCGATGAATATTCCTTAACTTGACTATCCCAGTATCAGAAGTTTGTGTTCTGCCCTTGCCTTTTCCACACGTGGCCAGCTGACAAGAATCACATTTTGGAATACTATGATATCCAGTGTCATGCAGGTTTTTAAATTTATATGAATAAACTTACGCATATGGAATTCAAAAGAATAATTTATCATAAGAGTAGATTATCAAAATTTTATAGAAGTCAAAATAATGATTAAATTACATAGTACTTCTTTTAGTATAAAATAAATTGAACATTCAGCTAAACTAAACAATTAGATTTGAGGTATTAGTTTTAACAACAAGAGATTTTAGTTATAACAGAGAAGTCTGCATTTTACAATGAATATGAAAGAGGACATTTTTTTTTCAGCCTGGTAACAAGCAAATACCCAGTATCTCTATTTTTCTAGTCCCTATAAATTGCAAGAATTTTTTATTAAAACATTTACCCTTTTGACTTTGTATTACCTACCATTAGTACAGATGGACTGGCTGGATTAAAATGTGCTGTTATTATCCATTTTCCATGATAGTTCCATGAGTCATTTCACAGGTTTTAAATAGCACTACCTTTGGAGCAAAATAATAGTTATGTGGACAAGGAAAGCAAAGAATTGCTCTGCTGGAAAGCATGTGCATCTACACGTTTCTGGAAAGAACTTTTAAGTTCTTCCAGTTGAAATTCATGTACACACATAATTTAATTTTATACAAGAAAAACCTCTGAATACAAAGGTGGCAATGAGACTGGGATGAGAACGGAGGGCGTACTCAAGCTGTTCTACAAAGTTATTGTAAACCGTCACTATTACGCATACAGGTACTGTTGCATTTGTAAAACTTCATGTGCATATACTTTATTCATATGCATAATCAGCCTAGAAAGCACAAATAAATGTCAGGCACTTTTCCAAATGTTTATCTCTTTCAGGAAATGTTGCACGTTCTGAGGAAGTTGCTTGCTGATGCTTCAGAAGTAAAACTTACTAAAACATCACAATGATTTTTTTTGGTTATCATTACTACCACTACTACTGTTAGTGCTGCTGCTACTACTACTACTATTTTGGTTGTTTAGACTTTTTGCAATTTCACAGTAAAATATCTGCAATATTAATTGAAATTAAAGTTTGTAAGTATGTTTTAAACTTGCAAATTAAAATCTTTAAAACTTTTAGATCTCACATCAGTACAGAATGTTGTTTTGAGGTAGGGCAAAATTTATCTTATGTCTTTGTTTTATCTCCGTACTTTACCAAGATTGAAAATATGCATCAATTTGGAAAACAGAAACGGAGAGCTATGGTAGTAATTTTTACAATTCAACAGCATTCTACAAGATTTAGACCATCTTTCAAAAGTATACAGAAATAAAGAAAAAGAGAAAGGAAAATCTTACCAGAATTTCTTACTGGATCTTAAGAAAAGATTTATCAAGTTTTATCAAGTAACAGAAGTAGAATTTGAAATGAAATTTTGAGCATGAGTACGTATGCTATAGTAATGTAAAATTACATACTCGATCAGTTTTGTACATTTAAGCAATTCAAGCATATATTTATGATGTGTTTCAAATCCAAATGAAAATAATGTTTACTTTTAATATTACTTATTGAGAGAAAATCCATTGCCCATAGATGGTGTCAATTAGGATGAATTATTCCACCGTTGACTTTAGTGCCAGAAAAGTAAGGTCTGCAAACCTTGAAATGGGATCCTCTGTTGAGCTTACTAAACGTTAGCATTTATAGATTTTCTAAGTTATGTCTGAATAATTTGAGTTCTTTCTCCCAGATTTAAGTAAATGAAGACAGGTGAGCACTGGATAAATAATGGCTTTTTTTTAGGCTAAATGCTCAAAGCTTTTGCTTAAGAAAAGTTTTAGTGGCAAAAGCTACTTAAGTATTTGTATGTTTTTAACCTGTGATCAGTTCAGCTTATAAAATCAGGAGGGAGGAGTACCTAGAGTCAACTAAGAAAAATGTCTTCATAAATTAAAAACTGGTATTATCTCTACTATTTTCCTCTGATGTAGCAGGCTACAAATGCTAAGATGACCTTTAGAAAGCTGAGGGGAATATTTTAAAAATAGCAAACAAATGACACAGATAAGCCAGAAATCCAGTGTTCTTTTTTAAAGAAGAAACAAATGCAAGATTTAGTTCTTGAGAAACATATTAATTACTGTACTTTAATTACAACACTTTGAAGCTAGAATTTTGTTTAGTGTTTAGGTTTTTTTTCTCTTGAAAGACATTTCATTTTTCTGATATAGAGTACAGAAGAAAAATCAGGCGTTAAAAAATTACAAGTCAAAAATTGCCAGTGACTGTTCTTTTTCAGTAGTATACTTCAAATACAATGCATTTCAGTAGTGTTGTTTTCTGTTTGTCTCTTTCTTTTGTTTTGGCAGTGGTAAGACTAATGGAGAACCTGACTGTGAAACCTCTACTACTGTGCTGACACAGAGTGGGCTGGAAGAAATCAGTCCTGAAACTAAAGCCAAGATAGAAGAGGAAGCATATAACAAAGGGTGGGAATATTTTATGTAAACTAAATCTGTAAATATGTGCTACCAGATGAAGACCTTTGTTTTTATAATGTAATTTAAATGTAAAATGAATTATATAATTGATATGAGCTCCTAGATGGTCATAATAAAAGCAATGTGGGAAACAATGTGAGTGAGCTTCACTCAGTGTATTTGCATCGTAGCTGTTCACTTTCATCCTATATTAATGCTACCCAAACTGTGGGAGCCATTATGTGAGAGGTTCTGAGATGGATGGATGTTCTTATGTCAACAGTGTTCAGCTTCATAACAGGATAATCCAAAACAAATTTCTAAAATATTTCTTCTAAAAAGAATACATAGAAATCAGTAAAGAGTAGGTATCAACTTTTGCAGTACACTTCTGAATGTGAAGCCAAGAACTTTGTGCTAAGTGAAGACTGAGACAAAAGTATTGATTGTCTCCTGCAGAATCCAACAAGCCACCAGCCTTTAGCATTCATTTGCATTTATTCTCCATGATAAAAAAAAAAATCTACACAGTGTTCATCATTGAAAAAAACAAAAATACTTATCAACTTCTTTACCATAGAAAAATGTTGTGTTCTGCTCAGGACTTCAACTACTTATTCAAGATGATGAATTTGTTAACTGAGGTCATATAATCCTCTATTAAGGAATGGTGGCCATCTGTGTGCCATGCTCACGGTCTTTAGCAATCTTTTACTCCTGTCTGAATGCTGCAACATTGCTACTTACATTTTATGGCATGTAAGAAAACATAAAGTGAAATTTTCATTACATAGGAACAGGCTTGTACAGCATGCTAGACTACGAAAAATGTTTTATGTGTTAAAGGTACCAGGAAGGCTTGAAGAAAACCAAAGAGCTTCAAGAACTGAAGGAAGAAGATGAAGAGACAACAAAAGAAAGTCATGATGAACAGGAAGAAAGTGAAAATGAAGATGAGATAAAAAAAATTAAAAACAGGTGAGACAGTGGTATAGTATGTAAGGAGCCACTTTTTCCATTTTTGGTACCCAACCAAGTGTTTTGTATAATTATCTTGCCATTTCTTCCATTCTAAGGAATTACATTTGAAATAACAGTATTTTCACATGAAGGCATATTCCAAGATACCATAGTTGCAAAATGCAAAAATACCCATTCTAATATTTCAACTAAAATTTTATGTTGACATCAAGATGCTTCACCTTAGTAGGGTCGGGTTTTGGTAAAAAATATTCCACAAAAGTTCTCTAGGTGCCAGAACGTATCTCTCAGTGGGCAGGTATTGTCTCAGGAAAGTTGCAGTTCAAGAACCTGATGCCCATATTTGTTCCACACGTCATTCCCAAAGAGTCTTCACAGCTGAGTCCTTCAGTACGTCTACAAAGGTGAATGCAGATAAAGACAAGCTCCTCAGCTATGTTGGACTAGCTTTGACTTGGACAGGCAGGTGCCTGCTCCTTCTGGAAGCTGTGTAGAAGCAGCAAAACCTCACTACTCTGGAATTGCTGACTTTCAGCAATGACACGTTTATTGCTTTCATCTGTACCCAATGGTCTTCTTCTGTACTGGGGACTGAATCCTTTGCTTATTGTCTTAACTTAAGTACTTCAGGTCTAAATAGAAAACTTTCGGAGACTTCCAATTTTTCTTAGAGTTAATTATTGAGTTTCCTTGGTGCATCTGCCACCCAATTCAATATACCTGCATATTCCTACATTTAAAAGCAAAGAGACTTTTGCATTAGAGAGAAATTGAATACTGGCCAAAGAAAGTAATATGTCCAATTCCAGGCTAAGGTAGGTATCCTTACTTTATCCGGAAGAATCCATTTCTAATCCATAATCATTATGGTTATAAATATCCGTCGATTTGAGATCTCAGCCATATTCATAAGGACAGTCATCTCACTGGTCATGAAACTCTTGGGAAGAAGTGTTTACAACATGCTCTAATGTTTAACTTAATTGATCAAACTATGAACAGTGCAGAATTTTAGATAATATCAAGCTCTGAGATCTGCCAGTTGACAGATGAACAGATGGGGGAAAGAGAAGTCAAGTTTATGATCTTTAGCTGTTTTGCAAATATCGCCCATATCTGAGTGTACAACTTTTCTTAAAAGAACTTAACAGTCTGATTCTTCTTTGACAAGGTATTTGGATTTGGGAGAAAGATGGTGCACCATACATTTTTAAAAGTCTCAAATTGAAAAGCTTAAGATAATAAATTTGCATGTGATTAAAATATAACAGTTTTCTTTTAATTTTACAGCAGACTTGAAGTCATCATTAATTATTTACACATACTGTACCCCAAACTGTGTAAACACTGGAATGTGGTATGGCTTGTAGTTGCTGCAATAATAATTTTTGCTGTGGTGTTGGGAATCTACCATTCATACAATTCCTGTGATGAAAAGCCAGAGGGACCTGAAGGGAAGGCCAGCTGTTCTGCTGCCCATCAGTATTCCTGGTGGAACTCGGGATTTAAACATGAGCAACGCACTGAACAATAAAGGAACATCCACGTATTTACGGTACCTGAACAATTACACATAGTATAACACAATTGTTAAAGGTAGTGCTTAGTCATCCTTATGGTCGTTTGTTAAATGTGATCTATCAGACAAGTGAGTTACTCCACACCATCAGGTTTAGGGACACATTGTGGACATACTTTGCCAAAATGACAATCTCATAAATATTCTTGTCTGTCCTCTTATTGTAAATTACTGATATAATAAAGTAATATTGAATCATGATAAGGGTTATGGCAGTAATCAACAACCAGCAAGATATTTAAAAGCACAATCTGCACTGGACACTGACATCTCTGCTATGATTTTGAAGAAAGTCATAAAACCTGCATTTGCAGTTAGTGCTTTACTTTGCATTTCGTGAATTTATTGGTTGTTGAAGTACTAATGGCATTTAAGTTCTTTGGGTTTTGAAAATCTAATTCATTTCCTTACTCATGATTATTGGATAGAAATAGAAGCTCTAGGTGTGTCTAAGTGACACAGTTTGTATCATCAAATAAATCTAGGAACTTCTGATATACAATGAGACATGCTTTGCAACAGAGTCAATACTGGTTACAGCAAAAATTAATTGTTTGAAAGATTAGATGTATTGCCTAAGCCCAAAACACAGCAGTCTTGGACATGGTAAGCAACCTTCAAATTCTTAGTTAAAAAAAAAAAAGAAAAAAGAAATCTTGAAACCTCTGTATACAGGTGATCCCAATACTGGAAATAGATATCCTTGGAGATCTGCACTGGGAACACAGTTCTGAGTACGGCCAAAACCCTACCAGTGCCTAGATGAATCGGGACATGAAGGCAAGGAGGTCTTTAAAGAGGCCACTGCATGTTTTTTAGTAGTTCATTTTCAGAATCTGATGCCAAGTATATAAC
The DNA here is from genome assembly GCA_033556795.1 of Tapera naevia. NCBI lineage: Eukaryota > Metazoa > Chordata > Aves > Cuculiformes > Neomorphidae > Tapera > Tapera naevia. Next base: position 7,738,383 of record JAUMJJ010000048.1, read on the forward strand.
TGTTTTTACATGCTTTCAAACCTAAACTATAAATTCATGATAGATTAATCTTTTGCCCAGATTTTTTAACAGTTCTGTTGTTTAGGAGTTGTGAGTTCTTACACAACAATGTGGAATCCTGAAGTTTTAAATAAGCAATTTCAAAATGGTGAAGTCATTATCTGTGAAAAAAACACACCACCTAGGGCTGCGACCAAAATGCACATCACTTAAGGTAGTGCCATGTGGACCTGCTGAACATCACTTCTGACTGAACTATGTTTGTCTTTCCACAGCTATATGCGTGAACATAATCACAATATCAAAATCAATGCGATACTTGATTGTACCTATGTCTTGCATTCTTCTGGCATTTTGTGACTGACTTACAGGTCTGTTTACCAACTGAAGTACAAAGATGTTACGAAGTACTGTAATTTCAGTTCAGATGCTGTTAGTATTAGCTTGTTTTCTTTGGGTGTAAACACTGAACCTCAAGCTAACAATCAAAGAAAACATATCTGGCTCTAGTAATAAATATCCTGCTGGTGGATTTTGTTTAGACATGCATTTCCTTAGAGACATTTATATGGAGAAAGAAGAGAAAAAAATTTTAAAAAATTTAAAAAGCAGAACAGCACCACTTTCTGAGGGGAGGGAAAGTCTATAAGCATTAAGGAGGTCGGCTTTTAATTTCAAATACATATCATTGAGGAATAGTGTGCTTAAGGAAGTTCAAAAAGGATAATGGGAAAGTGTCATTTGGTCTCAAATGGTAATTGGTAAAGAATAAGACAGAAGAAGGTTTCTTGCAAATTACTCTGTATTTGTTTGGTTCAGATAGAATATCTAACTATGAAGAACTACTGTGACATTTCACATACTTTCAGTATCTGAAGATACCTGGCAGTTGTTCTTTGAATATTATTTTACTAAAATTATCTTCTTGAACTTAATATTCTTTACAGATAATGTTGATAACTTAATAAGGCAACAAAAATGGGAGGTAAAGAATCCTGAAGATTCAGCACATTCTATGCCAAAAAATACAGCACATATTTGATTATGTGATTGTGGAAATGTTGGGCTACACTGAGGAAAAATAAGTAACAACGCCTATAATCTAATCAATTTGCTTTTATTTACATCTCAGATGCAGATCCATCACTTTATTTTAGTACATTTAGAAATTTATTGATATCAACTGCTTAATGTTAAGCATGTGCTAAGGTTTTTTTGATCAGTAGGAACAAGGTCTCCAACCTTTCTTGAAATTCAGCACACTGGCTTTTTGTGGACTTGGCACATAAGGATGAATCTCCATAAGTAGTTGTACTGATTTGAACTGAACTACTTGCATGTCTAAGGCAAGTATAATTTAGCCACAATGTTGTTAACTGCTGAATAGGCAGAAATAGGCAAGAAATTTTAATGGGGATGCAAAGAGGAAGATACAGTTTACTTCTTAAAAATATATTCTCTTTACAACTACTTTGAGCAAATTGTCCACTAAAAACAATGAACCACAATGACTAACAGCACATTAAATATTTTTGCTTATGTTTTGCAGTTAGTTTATGAGGACACTTTTTTTAATAGGAAACTAGGCTGATCTCAAAAACTATTCTAAATGTAATTTTATCCATTGGATATTAGTTTGCTTTATCTGGAAAAAAACCCAACCTCTTCTGTGTTCAAAGATCACATCTGATAACAAGAAATAGGTCTATTATTTATGCTATTAACACTGAAATAGTTTTCTTGAGGTGCAATATTTATTTTTCTGCTTTAACAAGACACGTTTATTGTTCTTCCTGCACAGCACAGATGTTTCTAGTAAAAGGAATTTTAAAAGGGCACTATTTTTGTGTATCATATTTAAATTTGTAATATTGTAAGATTTTGCACAAGTGTGCTTGTATTGTACTGTATAGTAACACATACTTGAGTTTTGAAATAAAAGTATGGTTTCAAAGTCCTCAGTGTTGCTGCCTTAAAGGTTTGTTTCTTACATGCTCTCTGTCTGCATATTAATGGTTATGTTCTTGTAAAATATGTACTGTCTGTTCTGTGTGATGTAGTGCCACGTCACACATACCAAAGACCTCCTTCTTAGCCTTCCAGTTCTTCGGGAAATTCCTGCAGAAGAAGCAAACTCCTGTTTCAGTAGAGAAAGTATTTGTAAGCAGGGTCATCCCTGTCATACCCTAGAAGTAAACTGAGAGAGGAAACTGAAATATCCTGGAAAGAGTTTAACCCCTGCTTCAGAGGGACATTGTCTGTCACAGTGGAGGTTGAACACGGGAAGCCATATAGGAGATCTGTAACCAAAGGAGAGTGAGTGAAAGGTTAGGATTTTTCATTTGCTTTGAGTTCTTGCAGGCTTGGGAGGTCTGGGAAGCCTGGGCTTTGTGGAGAGCCGAAATGCCAGGCCAGTGGGAAGGAGGCAACACTCAATTTTCACAAAAAAAACGCAAATGTCATTTCTGAATCTCTGATAGTCTGTGTCAGGGAGAAAAAATTGAAAGGAATGACTGTTACTAGGAAAAGACCCTGTTATTTGCGTTTTCCACATCCACATTTTTTAAAACTTGTTTCCTCTCCTGTTATTCAGGCTTCAAGGTTCCTTTAGAAATGGTTGTGGAGAAAAATTAAGTCTGTTCTCCCATACTGAAAGTTTTCAGTTTAGCAATCCTCATCAACATTTTAAAATATTCTGGCATGAGATGCTGGGAATTTTCATTATAGGTTACCACAAATATTTAGTTCAAGGGCTAATTAAACGTTCAGTGCTTTTTTTTTTTTTTCACCACACAAGATGAAGACACACAAACAGGTTAAAGATCTTTTATACTGTTACAGTCCAGGTAAGTGATCTTCCACACAGTTTTGGAATAGCAGAAATATAAAAAATAAGGTTTATTTCAGTCTCACTTTACCACTCTAAAATTCTTCTCATTTCTTCCTCTCCTTATCTGTAGTTTCTTCTTACCATGTGAAGAAGCTTATTTATGTTTGGTGTTGCAAAGGTGTTTATCTTACTTTTCCAGCTAAAAATCCCACTAATCATCAATGACATGGATAGATTTTGGCTAAAAAAAACTTTGCCACAGTGAGGATAGCAAGCATAAGGTGTTAAAACTTGGGAGGATGCAATTTTAAAATGTCAGAAACCCACCTTTTGTTTAGTTTTCATGGTAGGAAATAGTTAGCAGTTCAAGGTAAGTCTGGAGATGGTAAGATTTTATTTAATGTTCTGAGTGTTTTACAGCCACCGTCTACTAGTCCATGAGAGCTACGCAACAGCTATTAGTTTATGTTCCTACATTGTAAATGTAGCTGAATTCATTTAGAACGTTCTTCAGTGAGAGTAAGTCTGATTACAGTATCTCAGATTGCCATCACTTTGTAGAGGCAGGTATGTACACCACTATAAAAGAGTGAGTAGAAATTGGAGTAAGAAATTTGTCTTTAAGATCTCAAGGAGCTTTACCAACATTCAGTTTCAAAACACAGCCCAAGCACAATCCAATTTTAATTTCTTTATCGCTAATGGAGTAATCATTTCATTAATCCACTGGATTCTCTGCTTGGCCCTGCAGATGCCTGTCTATGTTATAGTATTCCTGTAACCATGTTAGGTGCTGCTGTGCCCACATAAAATTTAATTCTATATTAATTTTATATTAAGTGGGAACTTTCAACAATGCAAACCACCGTTTAAAGAGTTACTGTTACGCTTGTGTTTACAGACCTTGAATACAGCCTGGGGATGCTGGACATACAAAAAGTTACTGAATCACAAACTAGACATCATGTAACAAAATCATCCTGTTGCAAAAAATAAAAGGGCTTGTATCATTCTGAAGCGTATAAGAAGGTAAAGTAATTTATTAATCAGCACTGGGCTTTGGCGAGGACTCAGCTAGAGATAAAAGAGTGAGCAAGCTGGGGTTTATCAGCTGAAAGAAAAGTGGGAGCAGAGGCATAACACTTTAAATACATAAGATTGTTGCAAAAGTTAAGGGAATAAACTGGTTTCCATGCACATTTCCAACAGGAAAAGACGTGATAGGTTTACATCATGGTATGAGTAAGTCAGGTTAGACTAGGGAATACCTTTTAACAGTAAAGGATGGTGAAGCACTGGAACAAAAAACATTTGAGGAAGCGTTAGGAATTTGTAACTGCAAGTCTTCAAGAATAGGTTAGACAAACATCTGTCAGGAGTAACATAAATACAGCTGATCCTACTGACAGTAAAGGGAACAAGCTCATCTCTTGAATTCCCTTTCTGCTCTATGATTGTTGGAATCTCTGAAAAAAAAAATCATTTACTAATACTTCCTGAAGATTTTCTAAGTTACAGCCATGAGGATCATCTGCATTTTGAATCAGTCTGTTGGAATCACTGTTGGAACTGAAAAGTCTGCACACTGTCTCCCACCTCCGTCCCTAGAATCTCACAAGGAATCCCATTTATGGTAGCGTATCTAGAAATACGTTCAAAACTAGATATGATATTGCTGTGTTATGGTAACTATTTTTGCATTGGAACTCTAAGGCAAAGAAAGGTAGAAGCATTACAGCAAGATAAATAGTTTAGTGGGGAATGGATGCTCTTCCAACTCCGAAAGAAGAAAAATTCTGCCTGGCATGCTGTGATATGATAATTTATTTTATTTACCAGATAAATAGACAGCCTGAGTAACGAGTTGTTAATCAGTAAAACAGGAAAAAATAGCAAAAGAAAAATTCTTTCAAAGTGTTTACTGTCTTAGCAGTCTAGCAGCCTTATCTCCCTTCCTCAGCTGTGTTTTCTGAGTCAGCAGTAGTTAAATTTTCCACCAGGCCCTACATGAAAGAAAGTGTAGAGGGTAATTAGGGATTTCCAGTCAGTGACCTCAGTGGGACAGTCAACACATTTGCTCTGGCATTCTATGAAGCAGGGCAGTGACAGCTGAAGGTGCTTTCAAGAAGCCATCTCAAAGTTGGTCTGACAGTATCCAGTACCTTAACTTTTCTTAGCACGGGAGACAAACCACCTTGAATTTTCTTAATTTTCCAAGTTGGTGAAGATGGCAACTTATTTTGGAGTTACCTCAGCAGTGTTTCTCATCTGGGTTATGACATTCATGGCTCAAAATTACTTTATAACAGGTATGTAAACTTCCACTTTTTAAAGTCTTATGGTTGAACAGTAAAGTACCCAAAAAAAGGCCAGAGGTGGGGGGTGTAAATGTGTTTCTGACATAGGAAACCATGGGATTTTTAGATTATAGTGCAACAAAAACTACCCTAGCATATGAGGGAACTCTTTCATTGTTAGTCTAATTCAATTACTGTCTAAGTTCCGTAGCGTTATTGTCTAAATGTTAGAGAACTGCTTGTTTTAAAGATTTGGTATTGCATTTAGGATTAAGTTCAGACCTATAGAAATCTGATTTTACTTTTTATTATTTAAAATATCACAGCAAACAGTTCTGTACAATCCTCAGAAAGCAAAACATGCGTGAAACCAGGTCTGTGTGTAAAACTTTATCTTTTTTTGCTCTAATTTAGTAATATCCTGATATTGTCTGCATTTGCACCACTGAAGGGAAAGTATGGCAGGGAGCTCCCGGTTCATCTCCAAGGCAGTCATGCCTGTCTCTGGTTAATACAGTGCAAACGTTCCTTTTTTATATAAACAAACTCTTTGAAAAATTTAGCATAGGGAATTGCCAACATCAACTTCATCACATAGTTCTTGGATATTCCTTAACCCTCAAACATTATTATATGAAGCTATTTTTTTCAATCAAGGTCATATAATACCTCTTCTATACATATATTAAACTTGAATGCCTTCTACTTCAAATTGTACAATCAACTTCACACAATCTATTCTAACTGTAGTAGCTATTAGGATAGCTGCAGATACTCAATGTACACCAAATGTTTCCAGATAATTCACTGAAACTTGCAAGGAGTAAAGGCTTGTTCTACCTGTGCAAAAGAACATACACAACTGCTGCAGACAATTGATTTTCTTATCTACTGAAAGACTCGTGAAGGAAACCTTGACTAAGTGAACTAGACACTCCATTTAAGCCCTATTGAAACTCCATAGGACTGGAGTACCTAAAACACTGGTCTCCTCCAGCAATCCCAACAACTGAATAATTTTCACTGGGGATAGAGAGAGCTGGAGTCTTAAGACTATTCCTTCCAGCTCTTACGACCTTCCCTTAGCTCCCTTCCAAGCCTCCCTTGGGGTACCTACTCATGCACCCTCTGCTCATTTGTCCAAGAGCTCCAGTTAAGATCAGGGCTGTGTCTTCAAGCTGTGCTGTAGTATGCCCAGCCCCCTCCTGTAATGATTTACTAACTGGGCTTCATGGAGGGACTCCAGAATTAGGTTGCAAATGGCCTTGTCTTCAGGATGAACTTCAGGAATGTTCGACAGTAACACCATCTTCTGCTATTCCTAAATGAACTTTCTGGATGAACCCTACATCTAACTCACTGCCTTGATCTCTCTGGGGCGGTCAGTGAAACCTCCGCCTGTCACTACTGTGTCCCTGTTCAGGCACTGTAGGACTGTACCCTGGTCAGTGGGGGCAATGTCCTGCCTGTGCCGTGGTCACCTTTGGCTTCTTGGCTCCTCGGCTCCTCTTTCTTTGTGGAACAGCCTTGTTCTTGTTGCTCCTTGACATCAACAGCCAAAGGAAACTCTCTCTAATAAATCAGAGTGAAGGCCTGGTGTAAGGCAAAGAGATTGAAACAACAGCTTCCCCCAAAAACCAAGAGAATTAAATCACTACAAAGCCAATACCTACAGCTCACAAAAAATTGAAAAATTTTCTTTCTTCCTGTCCTATGACACCTTTGTCTTGTTGTGACATTCGTCTCTCTAGGTCTTCCCACCTTTCTCTGTGAAACAGATTTTTCACACAAGACCCAAACACTGAGGAGTATGTCCCATTATTAGTAGGTTAACTAAATGTAGCAAAGTTTGAAGGACAGCTATGTGCAGCTTGTGGACCAAACCAGATAATACGCTCCTAAAGGATTATTCAGTCTCGTGTACGAACTCAGGTATCTTTAGAACAGAGTTCAGAGGTGATTTAAGAAGTGAAGAAAAGATTTGAAGAGGCTACTCGTCTCTTTCTGGATTTCTTCCTCACACTGTAAATCAATCTGGAATATAGATTAAAGGTGATAACTTTTCCAAAACGTTTCTTTTACTTCACCATTTTGTTTTAAAAACCTTAGCAAATTCTAAGGTACAACTTTGGTCCATGTCATACAGTCATTTTTCTTATCACTTAAGATTTATTTTCCTGGAACTGAATTTCTATATTATGGTATGTATCTATCATACAATTCTCATATAAAAACACTTGTCCTGCAATTGAATGACTAAAGATTTTAACACTCTATAAGTATCTAGGCAACTTTCTAAGGTTTCAGGAAATTACATTCAGTCAGATGCTCAGCTTTATTTTGAATCTGTAAAGTTGGTAATTAAGAAACTCATCCCCAACATTAGCTCAAATCAAAAGAAAAGAAAATAATTGACAAAGTAAGCAATAAGAGTAGGAGCAAAGTCTGAGTACAAAAGTAGTAAGAGGAGAACGGAATTAAGGATAAACCCTAGAGGAGTGGGGTCTTGAAAACTAAAAAAGAGGAAGTATGAATGTGGGATGTGCCTCAGCAGCTGAGACAGGGAGTTATTTAGGAAACCAGAAATTATTCTCAAAATGACCCAGAGAGCTGCCTATTAGCAAAAGGGAATTAAGAAAACCTAACACTGGAACACATAGAATAGAATAGAATAGAATAGAATAGAATAGAATAGAATAGAATAGAATAGAATAGAATAGAATAGAATAGAATAGAATAGAATAGAATAGAATAGAATAGAATAGAATAGAATAGAATAGAATAGAATATTTCAGTACCTACAACGATCATCTTATCCAACTGCCTGACCACTTCAGGGCTGACAAAAAGTTAAAACATGTTGTTAAGGGCATTGTTCAAATGCCTCTTAAACACTGACAGGCTTAGGGCACCAGCCACTCTCTAGGAGGTCTGTTGCAGTGTTTGATCTCTCTGACACAGAAGTACTTTGTCCAAAACGAAGACATACAAGAGGACATTCATGAAGACAGGCTGGCTAAAAGGAAGAAATTTGACAGTGTGGATCATCTTCACGCTGGGACTATTTGAATAGACTTGAGGTCCTTAACACTGTGCACACGTCTTCACTGAGCAACAGGGATTCTGCTCATCCTCATGCAATAAATTTGGGCTTGGCTTATGTTCAAGTCAGGGCTGGATGCAGCCATGATTGGCTATGGGGACTGCTCAAGCCTTCAGTTGCTCACCTGCCATGTGACTGGGTCTACACCTACCAGGAAATGTTAATGGCAGGTCACAGCCTCCACCACTGCCAAGATAAATCCACCTAAGTCAATGATTGCTCTACCTAATATTTAAGTCAAATTAAACTAAACATAAGGACAGTAGAAATTCATCTTTTACCAGAAGCCATTTCCAACCCCACCATACCCAGTGGGAGCACGATTGAAAAGCCTGCCTTTCTTTTAGCTCTCTACACAAGCTTACTCATTCTTTTAGCCCCTTTTCATCATGGGAGTGGCTTGGCTGCTAGTTCTATCTTTTCATTCACAAAATTCAATTTAGCTGCTGTTACTAAGGAGTCACGTGGTGGATCTGCATGCATCGCTTCATCCTGCCTTGAAAGTCAGTGGATTGCCTGTATTCTGATGCAAAGATTTTATAAAGTATTCATTAGTGTACATATCTGGTTGGCAGGCAGTCTGAAGAGCATATTGAGCAAGGAAGTAACACCTGTGGCTGTTTCTGAAATGTTGGCAATGAAATGTTGAAATGTTTCACTTAATATGGCATTTACTGTATGTACCTCAAAAAGAAAAAATCTTTTTTCCACTGTATGGTTCCAGAGAAATAAGGAGGCAAAAGACTAATATTGTTTCTCCTTGTCTGTGTCAAACTCTGAATTCTCCTATGTGCTTAACATAAACTAAGAAAGTAGAGCTAAGCTATGTATTTCCTGGTGTAGGTGTCACAAACAGTGTGCCAGATGTGGCTATCTAAAAAAGCGGGATGAACTGCCTATGGAGAAGGAATGGGGATAATCGTTATAAGTTCATCTGATCTACCCCCTTTACCTGCTGCCTGCCAAGCACTCAGCAAACATTTGACAGTGGCTGGGAGGCAGAAGCATCATGCCAAGCTAGGGGGAAAAAAAAGATAAGTCTAGGAGGAACATAAGGAATGATAAAATCTTGATAAGCGTATTTTCTTACTGGAATATTAATTCCATTAAAAATTATATATAATACCTTTGCTAGAGCTCATATTAGCAAGAGTTGTGTACTGACAGAACCAGTGCTTCAGTGCAAATGTTTGTCTTACCATTTTAATTAAAAAAAGGGAAAAAAAGTCTGATTACTTTTCACATTTTGCATGAATATGTATGACAAATAAGAGTATCTTTAGTAAGAAACTAACTCCAGATAATGAGTCAGATGGCAACTGTATATGCATTGAATCTAATGACAGCCAAACTTCTTGAAATTCTAGACTATTGTGTTAAGAAAATACGTGCTGTTTTTAAAATATGTCTTTTTTTCTAGTTTTCTACCTTCCTCGAGTTAGAAACATTTAACAATGTTCAATTCAGTTGGATGTGATCTTAAATTCTTCATGAGGAATAAATATTAATATTCAAACACTAATCTTAAATATTTATGTCTAAATTACAGGTTCCATTCTTTCACCTTGCAGGATCACAGGTGTAGGAATTTATCTTGAGGAGAAAGTGAATTTCTCAGAAGCAAGCAATGCATGTAATCAGCTGAATCTACAACTGGCAAGTAAAGACCAAGTTGAAAAGGCTTTGAAACACGGCTTTGAAACATGCAGGTATATGATATCAGTTAGTGTCTCATCGTATTTAGTGAATGCCTTTACACACATCTGAGGCTGGTGATAAATTTAATATTAAAAGGATTGATGCTTTTTATTGTAGCTATGGATGGGTGAAAGATGGATTTGTTGTCATTCCTCGGATAACATCCAACAAGAAATGTGGTAAGGGCAACACTGGATTAGTGCTATGGTATGCTGAACTCTTTAAAACATTTAAGGTTTACTGCTTCAATTCCTCAGGTATGTAAGCACAACAACTACATTTCTTTGTGTTTTGGTTTGATTTTTATTGCTTTTTTAATATCTGCATGAAAAAACGTTAACAAGTGAGTGAGTTCTTATAATTTGTTGGCCCTTTGCCCAATCTTAAATTGTTAAGCCATAGTTAGCTCTGTGGGGGAAAAAAGCCTCCAAGACATACAAAAGGTCAAGTCAGTTAATTGAAATTAATAATTTGGTGCTGCCATGACAGTTCTTGAAGAAGAGTTGCTTTTACCGTTCTGTAATGTTGACACAATACTCTTAATATCTTTTGATTATTTAGGCACATTAATTTGAAAGAGTGAGTCAAACCTTTAGCCAAGGTGTCTGTGTGACCAAAAATGACCAAGAGCAGGGTACTTCAGGAAAAGTTGAATGTTATTTGATAAAAGGAAATGTATCTGTTAAACTAAATTAAAATATAAGATATAACAGCTGAGAGACCATAAAATTAACTGGATTCCCAATCTACTATCAGTAAAATCAAAAAGCTTCCTTTAATGTGCATCATCCTAAGTGTTAAAACACTTGCTCTTCCCCTAATTTTTCACTGTCTCCTCCTAGACTGAAAATAAAATAGTGGAACTTGGCCCTTCATATAAATTAGGTCTTCTCAGCACAATAGATCAGTATTGTTTCTCAATGACTTATGTGGTATTAACTAAAAATAAGTATTTAACTAGAGGCATTGTGTTCCTGCTAGTGTCCCATATCTATGGTTATTATGTAACAACTATCTCAATAATTAGACAATATCAATACATTAGACAATATCAATACATAGATCAATACATTATTTCTAATCAGTCCCTAGACCTTGCAAATAAGCTTAAGGGAAAGAGCAAGACATTATGTAGGAAATCTTGAAATTTTTCAGGAAAGATGTGTGAATAAGAGTTGGAAAGAGCAGGAGAAAAGTAGATATGCAAGATGTGCCCACGCAAAGGTATAAAGTCCTAAAACCATGTCTGGTGACTATGAACACTGGAGCTTAAGAAGAAGCTGTGGACCAATCTGTCAGGGAGAAGGCCAAGCCCTCACCAGTGGGACTCTGTTCATGATCACGGGCTACTTTAGCAAAGAAGGGCAGTTGATGTGAGTAGTCGGCTTTCTACTCACAGGATCAGACTGCTGATAAGAAAGCACTGCAGAGAAAAAGCACCATTAGAAATTGACTTATCACCTAAGCTGTAAGGTTAAAAATGACATGACTCGGCTAACTCAGTTTTGTCTACAGTCCATAGCTTTTATTGATGAATACATAGGTGAATTAGTACCCAGGCACGGTGCTCTAAAAGAAGCTACTCCTATTGGTACTGTTATTTCTTCAGTTCCTGTGCAATACGGTGTTTGAGTGTATGCAATATGTGCCATTCTGCATGAGAAATGTTGTGTAGGTTGGATAATGCTAAGGAGGTAGCAAGTAATTCCAAATCACTTGCTTTGTTTAGCTCTAATTAAGAAAAAAAATATACTGTTACAGAATGTGAATAAAGTTAAGCTTGCTGAATGGTTGGAAAATAACTACAAGGAGTATATATTTAACATTGGGATGATTCTGCACTTTTTCATCTTAGTTGCCAAATTTTTGTCTGTTCTAGTCATTTCTTATCCACAACATTTGGCAGAAGCTTATTCTGTGAATTTTAATTGTGCCAAAGAAATGCCAAAATCACTTGAAAACTGTAGTGGAAAAAAAGTACAAAGCCCCTGACATTTAACTTTATATTCTGTGAATGAAACTGCGTCATCACACTTCCCCCAGGGATTCATTTGGAGAACAGTACATACGTTGTTTCCCTGTTATTTACGTTGTAATCCGCTTGTTACTTTAGTGAAATTTTTATAGCTTTACAGAAAATAATAGAACTTCACTAGTAAAGAATTTTCACATTTTCACATAAGCCTGATTCAAAATCCAGCTTTTCCTCTTACATATAAAAGTCCACTTGCACCTATATTTTAATAAAGATAACACATTCCGATCATTTAAATGACTTAATTTCTGAGTGTGCCTGAAGTTTGTTTCTTTCCAGCCCCCATTAGAATCAGGTCACTTTTTTACTCTCGCACTGATGCCTGGCTTACCTGAAAGTTTTGTGTGTTACTTCTGTTTCCATGAAATCAAAGTAGTGTTTAACAGTGCATGCATGCATTTTGAACATACACATAATGTAATACAAATACTTTTGGATCTTGGTCCTGAAGTAAAGTCTTCTGCTCTACAGGAGGTCATATTATTGTTTGTTATATGCATTATTATTCTAAATACTTTACAAGAGGAATCTTGTCATTTGCATGCAATTATAAAATGGAAGCCATGCTTGCTCAAAAAAAGTGTTTAACTATGTGAGTAACGAAAAAGGTGTGTGATCTGGGCTGTAGCCACTTATTTGAAATCAGCATGCCTGAGTTGGGTAAGGCTTTTGTGAACAGATCAACAATTTCCAGCAGGCAATGACTGAAGAACAATTTCAATAAATGTGAGTACAGCAAATCCAAAACTAATGTCCAACACAATTCTTATTTATTTGCTTTCCTGGCTGCAGATGTTCAGATCAATTCATGTAAACCAGATCCAACTACAACTGTACTACCTTCATCAAGTGCACCAACAGACTTAACCGCATATTCAGACTCTGATTTGACTGAGAACAGCACAGCAGTGCCCAATGTGACAGAGTCAGAACGATCCCTGAAAAACATAAAATTTCGGGTGATATGTATAACTGAAACTGTACTGCCAACAGAGGGGACTACTACGAAAATGCCAGAGGAATACTCGCCCAGCTACACTTCCCGTGCTGCCTTTAAGAATGATGCCATTGTCTTTGGAGGTAAAGGCCATATATGGTAGCTATTTAGTCAGTAGATGTTCCTCCCAGTACTTAAAGGGGCCTACAGAAAAGCTGGGTGGAGCTTTTCAAGGGGTGGACGTGTTCAAGACCAGGTTGGATGAGGCTTTCAGCACCCTGATCTAGCAGAAGATGTCCCTGCCCATGTCAGGGTGGTTGGAACTGTATGATCTTTAAGGTTCCTTCTAATCATTTTATGATATTATGTTAGTAGTAAAATTGTTCACAGCTATTTTTGATTGCTACTCCAGCACCCATAGTGATGTAGCTGAACCTGGAGGCAGCATACAAGAGTTATGGTTTTGCAAAAGTAAAGCTTATAAGGCAGAGGATTTAAAAATAATTTTTAAGTAAAAGTAAACTTTTTTAATAGTATTTGATAACATTTTAATAGGAAACAGTGGAAATTAATTCTGTTTAATGAGATTTGGGGTAAATACATTTTTGAGAAAGTCTTAGCAAATGCCATGTGCTCACAGTAATGGAAAACTCAGCAGGCTCTTAAAAGCAAAACAAGCCAAGAAAGTCTTAAGAAGAATGTTGTTCTCCAAATACGGGGGTGTTTTCCAGATATGAGGCGTGAATAAGTATTCCTTAATATATAGCAACCAAGAAATAGACCAAAAATGGAGGAAAGCATTCTGACAGTTAATCACAAAATATGTCCTCTAGGCAGGTCGTAAAAACCCTCCAGTGAGCCAACTAGACAAACACCTGCAAGGGGCTGCCCTAACACCTGTTTTAGTCTCTCTTGGGAAAAAAATGAACAGGAGTAACTAAACTTTTGAGAGTCTTAACACCTCTATTCTTGAGTTGACATGTACCGCTTACACTAGGTTGTTTTTTAAAAAATCTGGATTTATGGTCATGAGCCTTTAGAAAGTCAGAATTAAGTACACATAAATACCCTATGTTTACCTCCCTTTTATCTCTAGGTATCCCTACGGCACTTCTTGTACTGGCAGTCATCTTCTTCATTATTTCAGTTGTTTTAGCAGTCTGCTATATCAAGAAGTAAGTTTTTCTTATTTTTTTCCATGGAATGAGTTAACTCCTAGAGCACAACCAATGGACATTTTAAATGTATAGCTAAATAGCAGAGAAGTAATGATAATGACATAACAGCGTAGAACAAAGAACAAAATCTTAAACCCTGTTGTTATGTAGATAAAATGTTGCCATTCCCTGCTTTAGAAAAGGAACCAAAGACAAATATTGCCTATTTCTGAATATTGAGTCATGCGTAGCGTAAAACATTTGCAAGTGTGCCAAACAAGCAACACTGAAGTGTGCATCTGTTTGTATATAAGCCTGTTTATGCAGTTTAGTTCTTTTTTCTTTCTATGTCAGACTCAAGGTTGAAGCTTTATTCTTGGACTCTGATTATGCTCAGAAAAAGATAATTTTTGATCTCATTTGGCATGCATAAGGCTCTTCAACACAGTGCATCATTAAATTGTAACAAAAAGTTGTGTGCAAGCCCAGATAGCTTTACCATTATGTACCATGAATCCTGAATAAACATTGTCTGTTCTTAAAAAAAAAAATCAAAATTATTTATTTTAAAAGCACCTTGCTTCAAAAAGAACAGTGATCTGGCATGTCACAATTCTCTGTGAGATTTTGCTTGAAAGAAGGTGGGTGGCAAAGGAAGTTGTCTAGGTATTTTTTACTTTATTTCCTGAGTGATACTACCAAACTATGTCAATGCTTCTGCTTTACTATCCTTTTCTCTATTTAAAGGTACAAGAAAACCTTCCCATTTTCAAACAAGAATCGGCAAAAAGAAATGGTTGAAACTACTGCTCTCAAAGATGGCAAGTCAAATGATAAAATACCTGAGAAGGAAACAAAGAATAATGGAAAAAAAGCAGAGGAGTCTAAAACCACTCCTGAGGCCACAGTAAAATGTTTAGAAGCAGAAGTTTAACGGGAAGAATGTATAATTCTTAACAGAAACATAAAACAAAGCACACAGAACTTACTTAGCAAATTTTAAACATGAGTGACTGTAAATACTCATGAATTTTTCTGTTTTAACATACGAAAACTTGTTCTTTTAATAATTACATCTCTAGCTATAAATACTCTTGCAGAAAAACATGGCATCTTATTTACTTGAAATGAATAAAAAAATCCATATTACAGCTCATTTTTTATCTTTAATAAAGAAGTAATTAGGGATATGCTATTAACTACATGCAGTGTTAACTTTTTCCACAGAATGCAGATCAATACATAATGAAAACAGGTTTTTAATCTGGAAGGAGGATGACTGCTAACTTAATGTCTAAAATAAAATTATGATACTGTAGCTCTTCCTCATGTAGGTTAGCTTACTTCCTTTAAGTAGCTGCATAGATTTAAAAAAGTCTAATTACAAACAGAAGGAATAAATTTCATCAACCCATTGTCACTCAAATACCCAAGGAAGGGCACCAAGATGCTGATGCTTACGTATATAGAGTAATTAATAACTTTCTTAGCTATCTTCATTATATCATAATTTACTGTTTTATTTATTAAAACCTGTATAATTCTTCTGCATCAGATATTTGACAGGGGAAAAACAACATTTGAACCGTATCTCAACAGTTATATTTAAGATCTTTTGTGTATATTTCAATGTGGTTTTCATAATAAAGATCTCAAATGGTATGGAAAGTTTACAGTACTTCATAAAAAAAATAAATTATGGTAGATATCTTTGTCTGGACAATTTATTCTCATTAAAACTGCCTCACAGTAAAAAGAGCTCATATAGACAATGTTACAGAAAAAATAATCTAATAGAATACCACTAGCAATTTTACAAATATTTTCTTGAATAAATTGTTTGGATACCTTATTTTTATATGTGAATGAGTTTATTATGGCAAAGGAAATTTCCTTTTAAATCAAGTAGCTTGAAAACAATAATCTCAAATAAAATAGCAATAGAATCGCTCCCCTATATTGTGTTTTCTACAGTGTAGGTTATTGGGTTATGAGCTTTCATATTTTTGATTCATAGAAGTTTAAAAATTGCCCAGTGTTTACGTATTCCTCTAGATACTGAGTTACAGTGTACTGCTAATGGCATACTTAGACTCCCTGTGTTGTTTCTTGTTTTCTCTCTCTTTTTTTTTGATAGCTCAGAAATATTGCATGGCTCCAAGAGTCTGGACTGTGTTGATATGCAGTCCACCACTGCCATTAAAGTTATACAGCTGCAGAAATACTGTGATTCAGTACAGCTCTAAAACCCACTAATTTCAGATGTACATCAACAGAATTTCAGCAGAAAATCATGCAACAGAGGAAAGAACTAAATGCAGCCTTCCCACTCATTTAAGTAACTCCTCTCCTTGCAAAACACTGCAGTAATGCCTTGTATCTTTCTTGGCAACCTGAATGGAAGAGCTCTATGCCATGTGAGAAGTGGGAGTAGGCAGCAGAAATAAGGCCATCAGGAAAGGCCACAACCAACGCTTGTCGTGATGGTGTCACGATACCAAACAGGCTTAAAGATGCAGGCAACACTAGTGGATTCCAGGTAATTTTGGACTTCCTGTGACATATTGCAATTTCCCTTCCCCTCTCTTTTCTATGTTTTACAGAACAGAAATTACCTGTTTCTTTGTTCTTTTCCTCACCACCAAGAGATGATTATCACTTCTCTTACTCTCCTACTAATATTACCTCTGTTCCACATGTATCAACTTCTTTTTCTCTCAGATTGTCTCATTCATACCTAAAAAAATTCAGAAAATTGTTCTCTACTTCCACCCAGCCAGAAGTTTGTTGCTTCTCTTTTAGATCTAAATAAGGGGTTTTTTTTCTCTGGAAGTATTTATTTTCTAAAAAAAATATACTAGCTGATAGAATAAGGCACTGCTTTAACCTATACGTGTTATTTTTTCATGTACCTTAAACTCAAGATAGCTTTCAGCCTGACCTCCACACTGACACCTTGCCAATGCACATGGTTTGATCTGTCCCTCCTGTCCATAACACAATTTATGCCAACACTACAAAGGCTAAAAGGTATGTGTTAACTCTCTTCTGTACATAATAAAAGCTAGCTATAAGTACAAATCAACAGTTACTGTATTTGATATTGGCTATATAATGAGTACTACTCAGTCACATTCAGATTGGAAAGTACAAAACATTCTTGCTCATTGTTTAATAAAATTACAAGGGATGTGCCACTACAAAGCAAACAGGAAACATTTATTTAAGTTCTAGACAGAAAGTGTCAAACCCCAAAGCCCTTAACTGGTTGTACCAGAAAAGTAAGAGAAACTCTTCATTATGTTTTTGCCCTCTCTCAAGTGTCATGCCTTCTTTTCACAAGATATTCTCAACAGCTATGAAGTTTCTGATGTCTCAGAAATTGCATTATGCTCAAGTATTTTGGACAAATAATTTGTTCCACCTAGCAGGAGATCACAGTTTGTACTAGTCATTTGACAGCAACATTGCTTAGATTCCCACACTGAGGCTACAGATGTTTGCTGACCTTATGTGAAAGGGGTGCTTGGCCTGCAGGAAACACAGAGAGATTCCCAGTCCAGCCCAGTCCCTGTCTGGAATACAGGGGTGCCTTTATCGTGGGAAATACGTGTGTCTATGTGTGAACAGAAGTGGCCAGGAAGGGGAAGTACTACTCCTTTTCTTCTCTTTAAACTGAAAAAAAAAAACCAAACAGCTCCTGAATAAAACCTTGAAGCATCAGGATGCGGATGACCAAGAGGATGTTCTAGGACTTCTGTTCCTAAATGGCTTGTTATCACTTATGGGTGTTGGGGTTTTTTTTGTTAAAAGGTCGGTGTGTGCTGACCTTTGCCAGGCACGTCCACGTCCTGCATCCTCCACGAAGGCCGGGGTGCTCACTCCCCTGGCTGTGATGGCAGGGCGGGAGGATGTTTTGACCAGCCGCTGCCGGCCTGTGATGATGCCACCATGGCAGGCACTCAGGATCCATGAAGTATCATTTCAATTGCTGTTTATTAGAACTTATGGATTGGACTGGATGATCTTAGACATCTTTTCCAACCTTAAGGATTATATGTAAGAAAAGAGAGAACAGTTCCGGTGGTCTTATGTCTCTGCAGAGGCTGGGAACCCTGATCTTATCTGTGCAGCACTGAGTGGGCACCAGCTGAGGGTGCAGCACGGACCGTCTGCATCACAGTTACCCCATTTTGCTCACCCAAGCTACTACAGTATTTTTCCTCAAAGAAAACCTTCCTCAACCCCATTTCTAGAATCATATAATTTCCTGAGTTGGAAGGGACCCCTGAGGATCATCGAGTCCAACTCCTTTCTCTGCATAGAACAACCCCAATGTTTACACCATGTGTTTGAGGGCATTGTCCAAATGCTTCTTGAATATTGTCAGGCTTGGCACTGTGACTGCTTCCGTGGGGAGCTGTTCCCAGTGCTCCGCCATCCTCTGAGTGAAGAACCTTTTCCTAATATCCAATCTAAACCTCCCCTGGCACATCTTCCTGTCATTCTCCTGGGTCCTATTATTGGTCACCGTAGAGAAGCAACCAGTGCCTGCTCCTGCTCTTCCTCCTCCCCTTGTGAGAAAGCAGCAAACTGCAATGACGTCTCCCGTCTCCCCTCTGTGTCCTCTTCTCCAGGCATAACAGAGCAAGTGACTTTAACTGCTCCTCATACAGCTTCCTCCCAGTAGCTTTATATCCTTTTTATACTGTGGTGCCCAAAACCGCAAACTGCGCTTTAGGTGGGGCCACACCAGCGTGCATTAGAGCAGGACAACCACCTCCCTTGACCAGCTGGTAATGCCATGCTTGATGCGTCCCAGGACACAGTTGGCCCTCTTGGCTGGCAGGGCACACTATTGGCTCACATTCAACTTGCCGTTGACCAGAACCCCCTGATCCCTTTCCTCAGGGCTGCTCTCCAGCCTCTTGCTCCCCAGTCTGTATGGACAGCCAGGGTTGCTGCTCCCCCCAGTTTTGTGTCATCTGCAAAGTTATTAAACCTTCATATCCTGCATCCAGGTCATTTTCGAAGACATTAAAGAGTACTAGCCCTGCATCAAAAGAAGCATTGCCAGCAGGTCGAGGGAGGCAATTCTCCCCCTCTACTCTGCTTTTTTGAAACCCTACCTGGAGTATTATGTCCAGTTTTGTAATCCCCAGCATAAGGATATGGAACTGTTGGCACAGGTCTAGAGGAGAGCCATGAAGATGATCAGAGAGGATTGAAGCACCTCTGTTATGAGGACAAGTTGAGAGAGTTGGGCTTGTTCAGCCTGGAAAAGATCTTATAGTGGTCTTCCAGTGCTTGAAGGGAGCTGAAGGAAAGCTAGGGATGGACTTTTTACAATGGCTTGTAGTGATAGGACGAAGGGCAATGGCTTTAAATTGGAAGGGGGAAGATTTAAATTAGACATTAGGAAGAAATTCTTCACAATGAGTGTGGTGAGCACTGGCACAGGTTGCCCAGGGAAGCTGTGGATGATCCCTCCCTGAAAATGTTTAAGGCCAGGTTGGATGGGGCCTTGAGCAGCCTGGGCAGATGTTCCTGCCCATGGCGGGGGAATTGGAGCTGCATGGGCTTTAAGGTCCCTTCTAACCCAAACAAATCTATGATGACTCTCAGTAAATAAAGATGGACCTTTAAACCTCTGAATGTTTCACAAAATTATTGGTAAGTCCACACCAAAATAATTTTACATATCATGGTATTCATATAATGCATATTCATATATTCATATAATTTTAAATATCATGGTATTCTGGGATTCACGGTATTCTGGGATAGAACATTTTATAACTTCTTAAATACACTTAGTTCATTCCTGTTATCCGTACAAGGTATCTTCACCAGATATGCCATCTCTTAACTATTTCGTAGACCTTCTGGATTAGGCACAGTTACACACAGTCCGTGCTGTTATTTGCATTTGTTTTTCTGGGTGACTTCCACTGCACAAGGAGCTTGTGTTGCTGCTGTGTAGAAGCGTACAAGAGCTCCCCTACAGACGTGAATTCCCGGGTCTCTCCCCCGAGACCTGACTTCTGCCACACGCTCTCCAATCCGTGTGACAGCCGGCCCGACCCCGCGATTCCCAGCGCAGAACAGCAGCGCCCCGCCCCGCCCCGCCCCGCCCCGCCCCGCCCAACGCCAGCGCAGCCACCGCCTCCCCGCTCCGCACACCGCCGCCTGCCCGCCACCACCGCCCTCCCCCGCCCACCGCCTGCTTGCGTCACCGCCGCGCGCCGGAGCCGCCGCCGCGCCTGCGCAGATCGCGACTGCCGGGCGCGCGCGGGGCCGCCTCGCTCCGGGGCCCGTCGGGGGGCGGCGAGCAGGATGCCGGGGCGTTGGGGTGAGGTCGCTGGCGGGGCCCTCCCCTCCGCCGCCCGCAGCCACGGCGCCCTGGGCAGCAGCGCGAGGGCGGGAGGGGGCGCGCGGAGGCCGGGGGAAGCGGCGCGGGGCGGGGCCGGGGCGCGCGGCCGTCGGGCGCGGTTGAACGGGTGCGGGGCAGCGCTGAGGCGCCGCGCGCGCCCCCAGCTTGGAGCGTGTCCGAGGGGAAAGGCTTCCCGAACGCCTCCGCTGGGGGTTATAGTGCACGCCTTGCTGTGGCACGGTGCGGTGTTCTTGCTTCAGCAGGGCTCACGCTCAAGGAGGGCACCTCAGGCTGCCCCAAGGGGGGGTTCAGATTGGACACCAGGAAATATTTCTTCACCGAAAGGGTTGTCAGGCACTGGCACAGCTGCCCAGGGAGGGGTCGGAGTCCCCATCCCTGGAGGGATTCCAGAGATGGGTAGATGAAGCGCTCAGGGAGATGATTACTATAGTAATTACTGTAGTAGTGGGCAGGTGCGGTTGGACTCCGTGATCTCAAAAGTCGTTTCCAACCAAGCGAATCCATGATTCACACGGCACTCGGCTGCTTCGGCAGGGCTCCTGTCTGCAAGGGAAACTGACGGGTGAGGGGGGTGAGGGGTTGTGCTGTTGGGAGGTTGCACTCCAGGTGCACCTTCTGGGTGTGTGCTAACCACATGCCAGGTCTGGATTGTGGAAGGGGAAGTGATTGGAGGGAGAAAAGTGACTTGAGTGCGAACACATCTGTCTGTCACAGAAATTGGTCAAAATTCAAACATTACATTGGAAGTGTATTGTGTGGAATACCAGAATGGTGGATAGATACTCTTTCGTTATCAAGAATGTTCTGATATGAGCTCGCTTTATGTATACTGTTGGTTTTATTACACTGTGGCAAGAAAAATTTCTTCTCTGAAGGGGTTGTCAGGCACTGGAACAGCTGCCCAGTCAGGTGGTTGAGTCACCATCCCTGGAGGGATTTAAAAGAGAGGCAGATAAGGTGTTCAGGGAGATGGTTTAGTAGTGGACAAGTGTCGTTGAACTCTATGATCTTGGAGGTCTTTTCCAGATAGATAGATGTATGATCCTGTACAATCTTGACAGCTGTAGACAGTGTTCCTGGACAGTTTTATGGCCAAATGCAGCTATACTTACATAAAGGATGAAGTTCTGTGTTTCTGTGATGCCTGTCTTAAGGTGTCTGTAATGAGCCTGGTATCACATGATTCCATGTTTAAGTTAAGATTGACGTTCTGCAGTGTGCTTGCCATTACAGATCTCTGTATGTAAAGTCTTAAAAATGTGTGAAATCACATGGGTTTGTGTTACAAGCAACAAACTCTGTATAGACAGAATTAATTTGGACACCTCTGCTATATCAAGACACAGAACAAAGAGAAAATTTTGGGAGAATGTCAAATGAGAGGAATCTAGGGAAGGAAATGGATGAAGACTCAAGCATAGGGTAGATCCATATGCAGACTTTTAGGAGAAAAGTGTAAAGGAGTGTAAAGGAAAGGTGAAATAAGCTAAAGTTTGAGGGGCTTGAGCAAGTTAGTTCTGTAATATGTCCTACAGTTGAGTGTTCTGTGCAGATAGGTAGATTTCTAAATTGGTTTATGCTGATGTGGATCCTTGACTTACCAGTTTAAGAATGCTGTGAGAGTTACTTTGATCTGGCAGTGTCAGTCTGAAGTAAGAAAAGTAATTACTAATGTAATGTCTGTGTATAGAAATACATATGTTTATTAGCAGACATTCTGACTTTTCCATCACAAATATTTAGGAAAAACAAAGATTGTCATAGATTAGCATCATCAACTCAAGATTTTCGTTTCCATTTTATTGGATGTATTTATATGTGTGTGTTGGAATTGCTGAAAAATTTGTGTGAAAAAAATCTATTTAATTTGCTGTAACAAAATAATACAAAAGTTAATGCAGCATTCCAGTCTCTTCTAAGTGCTCTGCTTTGTTTCTGACTTGACTGTTCAAGTTGCGTTATTGTAGAGTAATTAAACTGTTTAGTGGGTAGTAAAAATCTTGCACTAAAAGAAAATGAGAGAGTAGTGAATCACAAAAGGCACAAATGTAACTCTAAAATATTTTTAGCAGAGACTCTGCAAGTGAATGAGAACTTCTTTCTACGGAACTGAGGTGAAGAACTTCACCATGGGTCAACAAATTTCAAACCACACACAAACCATAATTAACAAGTTGCCAGAAAAAGTAGCAAAGCATGCCTCTCTGGTTCAAGAAAGTGGTTTCCTAACGTATGAAGAGTTTCTGGGAAGAGTAGCTGAACTTAATGATGTGTAAGCCTTACTTTGTTTCCTTGGATTTTTTTCATATTTTACAGAGAATTTGTACGCAATATGTTCTGTGCTGCCTAAGCCAGAATTGGCCGTCTGGTTTGAAATGTTTTCTTCGGTTCTTAAAGTTTCTATAATGGTTGTAATTTTGATTTCATTTTTCTCCAATACTGTTCTTCATGCAAGTGTTTCTTCTTAGAAGCTCACAATAGGTAGATGTTTAGGACCATCTTTTTGTCAGTGTTACCGGTCTCCCTTACTCTTATCCCTGTCTACCAAGCACCTGAAGATGCAATGCTGCTTCCTCTCTGCCCATCGCTTTTGGTAGGAAGTAGCAATTTGAGCCCTTTAAAGACAGTACAGCTACCCTAGGAAGGTAGTATCGGAGACAGAACTGTTTGTGACTATCAGGCTGTGCTGTTCCTCCTTAAGGATGAAACGTGCCTTACTGTCTGAATCCAGTGACCAAGATAATCCCAAAAAAAAGACTGCATAAATAAGGTTTTTCGTAGCCTGCCTTTTGTTTGACTGATATCTTGATGGTAAAAAAAAATAACAAAAAAGCAAAGTTGCCATTTTTAACCAGTATTTATGGTATAAAATTATATTAAGTGGAAACGTACATGCTGAAAAGGGGCTTTGTAGTGTGTGGCTTTTGGTAGTGTTTGATGTTTAACTATAATGTGGATTTGTATTCTGTTTAGAAATTGTCTTGTGCAGTGTCATACGTTTATGAATGACTTTCAAGAGCAGATAGTTGTCTTTTTGGTAGACACATAAATAGATTTTGAAGAACATTACTTTATGTTTTGCCTAAGAACCTACACATATCTCTGTATAATTAACCGCAAAGTATTATTATTATTCAAGAAGGGTTTTATTTCTTTACTGTGTTTACTTCAGCCTGAATATAACATAGCTTGTTCTGATTCTTACGGAAAAGACCTTTATGTCTGTATTCCATTAAAAAAAGAAATACAAACTCCAGAAAATCTCAGGGTCACCTGGAGCCTTCACCTGACTGCTTCATTATTAATATATAATAACAAAAATATACCTTATCTGCATATGTTGGTACTTGTATGCTTTTTTTTACATAGATGGTAAGGAAATATCCTTTTTAGATTGGAACACGAGATTGTGTGATTACTGTACTAAACAGTGAAAGTAAATATAAGTTAAAATGCCTGTAAAGGACACTTGCTGATGCTGGATCAAAAGACTTGCACATCATTTTCTGAAATTTATTGTGCAATTTAAAGTGAAGTGGACTGCATAGTTTATATTTAATGACATACTAAGAAGGTCATTACTCTTTAATTTCATGTCTCTGAGCAGTATCGATAAAATCTCTATAAAGAGCACGTAGGTGAATAGTAAATACCAGAGTTGCTGAGGTTGCTTATCTTTGCACATGTAGCACATGATATAAAACTGGTGTTTCTTTATTTCAGTACTGCAAAATTGGCTTCTGGACAAGACAAGCATCTGTTATTTGAAGTGCAGCCTGGTTCTGATTCTTCTGCTTTCTGGAAGGTGATCGTTCGAGTAATATGTACTAAGGTAAGATTGTTGAAAATTTTAATGTCGTTGGGGTTTTGTGTACGGATATTTGAGGACTGTCACTTATACTGGTAAAATGCAGCACCAAGTATATTTTGAGTACATCTTTTCATACAGATGATGTATTCAAGGATACTGTTTGAGATAAATTAAGCTTATGTCTAAGTTTCTGAAAAAAAAATAGGTTAACAAAAACATTTTCATAACTAAGTTTAAAGGGGAGCACTTGCAGCCCATTAGTTACAAATTCAGATGATTTGTGAGGTCAAGTCATGGTAATTGAATAGCACAACAAACTGGGAACTCTGTTTAATGGTAGTAGAAGTTAGTTGGCAATTTCAGGCATTATTAGTTGAGCTAATGTAACAGCTTGTATTCTTATTCCTTAGAAAACCGATCTAAAAGCTGAATGTTTAACTTAGTTTGAAGTTTTATGACAAACTTAAGTTTGCTTGTTCTAATGAAGGGGTTGTTTTCCTTTGAATCCTGTCAAGTAACATCCTTAAATGGTCCTGAATCCACTGAATAGTGTTAACATGCAGTTTCAACCAGGCCAGCTCAAACTTTGCTCAAAACTAAGAGTTTATGATTTTCTGTTTGGTCTGAGTTTTCATTAAAGCAGCTGTCATTATAGGCTATTTTAAGTTGAAATATGAAATAACTGATCATCTGTTCTTTCTTCTAGGTTTGGCCCAAGTTTTTTAGGCATTAGGTCCCTACTCATAACTTAATGTATTAAAGTAGTGGTGGTAATTGTCTTGCCCTAAAAGCCCTGACTGTGGTGGTCTTCGTGATGGAACAGCTGTGTTAGCAAATGTTAACTCTTACTGGACTGCAGTTTGCTAACCTAGTGATGCACACTTGGGAAGGCAGCTACTGCCATGAGAATTGCAGTGCATGAAAAGAATTGTGATCAATGTCAAGTAAAAATCTGATATGTGATTGTAAACAATTCTTATATCTTAAGATAAATAAAACAAGTGGCGTCGTGGAAGATTCCAGAATCTTGAACTTGTATCAGTTCGTTCAGCTTTACAAAGACATCACCAGTCAAGCAGCAGGAGTTCTTGCAGAGAGTGGTACTTCCGAAGAAGCTGCTGAGAGTTTGTCTGTCTCATCTTGTCAGGCCAGCTTGTGGATGGGAAGGTATTTTGATATACTCCAACTTCTGACTACAGTTACAACATAAATATTTTGGAAGTTGTGCGTAAAACCTGAACTACGAACACCTGCGTGCTCTTGGCAGATGCAGACTTAGTATCCTCAGAAACAGGAAGAGCTCACCTTCTCTTTACCAAGAGAGCTGTAGTGTACTTGGCTGTAATTCTGTGGGTGCTAACATACCTTCACTTCAGAGCAATTGTTTTGATGATCCGTTCTAATATAAACATGGTATATGTTGAATCTCCTGAATAAGGGAACAGGAGGAAATGGAATCAGCTGCAGCTACAAATCTAGGGGGTTTGGCAGTGTTTGTTTAAACAGATTTTGTTATTGTTCCACTTAAACTTTCTCTTCCTCTTTTACATTTTGGCATGTAAAAGTTCCCATCTGTTGCCACTAGTAACTCATCAGTTATAGCAATAATTTAACTTGCAAGACTGGAAAAATGTGAACTCTCTCACTCATGTTGACATCCTGCTTTGTTAACTAGAGGAAAAGCAAAAGCCTGAGGTCAGCACCTGCAATAACTTCAGTTCAGACTGGGTGTAACAGCAAGTAGCTTGTCACCCTTTCCCTATGTGGAAATGTTGCTACCAGTAATTCCTTGCATTTAACTTCCTGAATTAGTTCAGAGTTCTAACTCAGTTTAAGTAAGGTAGAGACAGGTTTTACAAGATAAAGTAGTAAATGGTATAGTTCTCTATATCACCCACTGCAGAGCTCGTAGCCAGGTATTTTTAACAAAACAAGTTGCTGAGGTAGTTAACTGTCATTAGAATGTCACGCTCCAGCTGTTAGAATGAGAAAGGGGTCAGCTATGTTGTCATTCTACAGACAGAGCTCACTGTTTTTTGTAAGTCAAATGGATTGTGTAATCTGTTAATTTCATTTATTTTCCTGTTTGTTTTTCATGATATCCTCCCATTTTCTTAAATTCTTCTCACCTTTAGACATTTTCTAGCTCTACAAGAGCTAGCCATCACTGTCCAAAAATAGCAAAGATTATCTGTTCAGTTCTTCTTATCTTAAATTCTTCCACTGGAATAATATCCCATTTCTCCAGAACATCCATTTCCTATTTGGAGCATTGCAAAATATCTGTGAATGATTTATTCTGTCTGATAATGAAGAGACAAGCATTTCCTTAGTTTGTCACTCTTTATTTTACCATTTCTTCTTCGTCCTGTGACCAAATCTTAGGTTCCAGAAACTTTATAAATAGGGCATCCGTTCTAAGTATAATTACATGTGTATATGCCAGCAAATCTCAAAAATTGAAGTGTTACCAAAGGTTAGTGCTCAGAATTGTGCGTGGGAGAGAAACAAAAGGGAGCAAGTCCAAAGAATGTAGTGATGCAATCAAAAGATACTTTTTTTTGGAAACTGTTGTCCTCACTACATGCGAATCACCACCTGTAATTCTACAGGAAAATCTCCTAGCATTCTAAAGTAATTTCTCAGAAAGCAAATTGAAAAGGAAACCCCAAGGACCTACTGAAGAATAAAACAAAAGCATGTTAATTGCTGTCCATTAGGTGGCTCCTCTGTACAGTTAAAGAATTACTCTGCATTTGACAAGCTTCCGAGAGACCTATGCAAAAGAGGTCTGGTCAATAGTTGTTGAGGTTTTCTGTCCTCCTGAAATGCCATTCTTTCTAGAATACTACCTCTGTGCCCTAAGTCAGAGAAGGGATTCCCAAATTAGGACTTGGTATGCCATGCCATGACATGGCACAGATATTTGAGATATTACTGTTGGGAACTTTAGATACAAATAGGTGTTGTTTGGGGAAAGAAAATGTAGACAGATAAAATTAAAATGTCTGTCTCGAGGAGTGATGTAATTTTTAAACTACTTTTGTTTTTCCCAACAAGAACACTTAGAAGCTTAACTGGAAGAGCTGGGGTAACAATCAGCTTGAGATGGAGTCCTAATTTTAAGGAACAGTCATGAGGAAAGCATTGTGAGCCAAAACCAGCCTTTTAGATTTAATGAGCTGTTTAACTCTTGGCATTTTGATGGCATGTGAAATTAGTGAGCGTGTGTTCTAGCTGTGATCTTCACAGCACACATGTTTTTATCTAGGATATAAACCTGTACACAGAAGTTTGACGAAGTTCACTATGAAATACTTCAGCCAAACACTGTGAAAGGAAGATTCATCTCCTGCCTTTATGTTAAACAGTCTTTTTTCCCAGTCGTGATATGTAGCAGTTACAACTTTTCACTCTTACTTGTTGGTAGGGAAAAGGATTTGCATAACCCTTTGCAATGCCAAAGGGACCACATGGTACAACAAATAAATGTATATTATAACTTAGTTTAGTACATTTAAGGCTGTTTCTTGGTAGCTTGAGGCTACATCTGCTGATGTAGACTGAGATGATGTAACTAGTCTAGTCACAAAATTGCATGTTCCTTGCGGATAAGCACAGGTGTTCCTTTCTGTCCATAACTAATTATTATGACAAATGTAGTAACTAGTGTAGTTACTAGGGCATAAATATAAAACTTATTAGTTACTTGGGAGAAAATACTGTCTTCTCTTCCACAGGGTTAAACAGTTGACAGATGAAGAGGAATGTTGCATCTGCATGGATGGGCGTGCTGATTTAATCTTGCCGTGTGCTCACAGCTTCTGCCAGAAATGCATTGATAAATGGTAATACATATTAAAGGATATTCATTATTTTATAGTATGTAGTGGTTATCTGACGTGCTTCAGTTTGTTCTGACAGATTCCTTAGTTTTCCTGTATAATTTAATGTCTGAAGATATTTGCAAACTAATGTACACATTATGCATAAGAAGCTTGAGTAAAATCAGACTGCAGCAGAAGGGAAGAAGGCTTTTAGAATTTGTAAACATTGTAAGAAGAATTTCATTTTGGGAAAAGATGTGAAAGTGCTTTTCAGGTTTTGTTTTGTAATTTCTTAGCTCTTTATATTCTTATTAAATTAAATCCTTGCTGGAAAACTAGAGAAGACAGGGTATATGCTGATGGTGGCATGTTATGCTTCCCACAATCTCATTAAAAGCTTTTTAAGGGAAAAAATGAATAGTTTGTAAGACTGCAAATCATAGAATCTTCCGGTTGGAAAAGACCTTTGAGATCATCAAGTCCAACCGCACCCATTATCCGCTAAACCATGTCCCTTAAAAACTTATCTGTCCTTTTTTTAAATACCTCCAGGGATGGTGACTCAGCCACCTCCCTGGGCAGCTGTTTACCCTTTCAGTAAAGAATTCTTGTGAGGGCAAGTTGCATTGCCTTATCACTTATTTGGGAAATAACTGTCAGAGATATTTCTTTCTATATATTATGCTTTCACTTGAAATAAATAGCATACAATTTACTAATGTAAATATATCAGACTTTTCTGGGAAATAAATTCTTCTCAGTAGCAACACCTTCACATTTATGTATAATGTGTATCTTACTATGAAGCTGAACATATGTTGTAAACTTAACAGCTTCTGCATCTGTCTGATACACTAGTTGTTGGAAAACAGAGAGAAAATTGCTTTGTGGAGGAGCATAGTTCTTCTCTGACAGTGCAGAAGACCCACAAGGTTTAGGCAGGTGTTCTTGCAGTCTAGCATTAGATGATAGATGATAGATGATTAGATATACTCAGTTAAAGGCTTTTTTTGACTAGTTAATGCAAATTATTTTATATTTAAGTCACATAATTTGGGCACGAGAATCTGTTTTGTGGCTTTTTCAGAGCCTATTGAGGGAGTTACTCTTATAACACCATGCTCCTACAAGGAAAAAACATAGTAAAAATTGCTGTATCTCAGATCATAACTAGTCACCCCTCTTTTCTGCAAATGTGTCTGTCAGCAATACAGGGCTTCATTTAGTGACTGGTAGGGAGTAGATTATATTCTACTTTGGCTAATGAATCAGCTGAACTGTTAAGTAAGTTCCAGTTATACCATTCTTTTTTTGTTATTCAGTTTTTAAGGTTCATCTCTTCTTAATCTAATCATGTAACAGAGGCTCCCAGCTTAGAATTGTCATTGTTTGGGACCCCTGAGATAGTCAGTAGAGGGGATGGGACTCTGAGGGACCAATGCTAAACTTTGATGGGCCAAATGATCCAGGAAAAGAGTTCCTTTTCCTCTTTATGTAGGAAGCTTATGGGAACTGATTTCTGAAGTACTTCACCAGAATATCTAAAGACAGGAAGAATTAATTTAGACCATGGATTTCCATTTAAACTTTCTGGACAGGTAGCTAGGTGCATTCTGTTTAACCTTAGTAAACTTAATTATGAGGAACATGACTCCAAATTAGTCAGTCTAAGAATGCAGCTACTTTCAGAATTGTTGGCCAGTCTTTCTCACACAGGAAAAGTTTTTAAACAAACAAAAAGTATATAGATGGTTGAATCCAGTTAACCTGATCATTCTTGGAGTTCTCACTGGGTTGTTTGGGTTTAGATTTTTCTTCTAGGGGCTCTTGTAGCTTTTTTTGACCAGGAAAAGCCCATCAATGAAAAATACTCATTTCTCTGGCTTCCTAACAGGAGTGATCGTCACAGAAGCTGTCCTGTCTGTCGTCGGCAAGTGACCGGGGCGGGTGATTCTTGGGTGGTCTCAGATGCACCTACAGAAGATGATATTGCTACTTATATACTTAACATGGTAGATGAGGCAGGCCAGCCTCACAGACCCTGACACTGGCCACCAAGCTGGTAATAGCAGCAGCACTCAGAGCTTTCATTTTCATGAACGTCTGGTTTTACCTCTTGTTGCCGTTCTTCCAGTCTTTTACTTCTTTTCTTGGCTGCTGTGAATCTATGCTGCTCTTTTAAAACACTGGATATATGAGCCAGTGTATGCGTGTGCAGTCTTAATTATTACACTGTACTATCAGTAAAATCATAGATCATTAACAGAGTTTATTTTAATAACAACTTATAACAGCACAACTACTACTAACTGCTGTTTGAACACCAGTGTACTGCTGCAGAAGATGAACCATGTCATATGGCTTGACCTCTCAGTTCTTATCCCTAAAAGCAGTTCCTTTTAGTTTCATGACAAGTGTGAATGAAGAGTTAGCACTAGTGATCAGTAATTTGAAATTTTACAGCTGAAACTTGAAGATGTCCCACTACCTGTTCTCCAGTAGCCAGTTATTGCTGCTTTTAGTACTTACAGATACTGATTTCAATCTAATCTGTTAGAAGTTTACTATTAATTATTTTAAATCCATTTTGGGGAGAGTAGGCAGCTCTGTAAAGGTATTTATGAACTTCTCTTTATTCTGCTAATACGATTGTCTCTCAGAACATTTTTTAAATATATTTAGCATTGTCTTATTAGCGTGGAAATATTAAACAATTTCATACAGAATCCTAAAAAGAGTAAATCAGTTTCTTAGTATTTTTTGTTTAAGAGCAGACAAAATTATTCTTAAACATTAGGCATATCTGAAGAGAATGACTTTATTAGAATTAGCAGTTACAGTGTCTGATGCTGTGGTTTTATCTGCCTCTCTTGCATTTTTGAAGTGATGAAATCAGAGTTATAGATATACCAAGAGCTGTAAGGTAATAATCTAAGTAAGGGTGCTGTGCTTTATATCTACAAGTGCAATATGCTGTTATGTAGCAGAGAGAAACTTCTAGTTTAATAATGTTGCTTGCCATGAGATGCGCATGTGACAACTTGGAAAATCACAACTGGAGTGTAACAGTGTGTTTCTGTGTCTAGCAGAGTAAAATCTTTAAAGATCCGAGTTTAGACAGTCTAAAATAAATTGTTAAT
Source organism: Tapera naevia (assembly GCA_033556795.1). NCBI lineage: Eukaryota > Metazoa > Chordata > Aves > Cuculiformes > Neomorphidae > Tapera > Tapera naevia. The sequence goes on from JAUMJJ010000048.1 coordinate 7,769,612, forward strand.
ATTCAGGAAACCCATCTTAAGCCTCTTTTGCATAAATAGTGTTACGGAAATGAACTGCTATTGTAAATAATTAATTCATGGGTTTATTTAATATGTATTAACAATACCATAACGTGAGGCTGTTGAGTGAGAAATATTCAAGTGTAGCATTTGAGGGAATATCAGCATAAATCTTCCTTTCTCTAAGACTGCATTTTTAATTACCATACTTCATAAAATTCAGTGATGCCTAAGACTAAGGCCTTTTATTCCAGACAGGTTCTGAACTAAAAGACGTATGCACATTTGGGTTTTCTTAACTGGTTACAAAAATAATTTCTTTATGTTGGAGAATTTCTCTATTAGACTTCTGTTTGTTAAGGAATGTGCATAGCGTGTGGTGCCCATTTGAGCTTGGCTTATGGCACAGTTGTCAAATTTATCATAGACATTAAGATAGATAAGCAACATACTCTTCCTTTGTGCGTCATCTAAAAGCCAGTATGGCTTACTGTGTATATCTGTATTTATGAATCCATTTATGAATGTATATAGCTTAGAACTAATTATTTTCCCTTTGTTAATCCTTTGCTATCAATGAGATATTTTTCAGAAAATGTGTGGATTGTTTGCTTTCATAAAGGCAGTTATTACTGGGACTGGAAATTGTAAACGGTCAGGGATTTTCCACTAAAATATTTGCAAATATTCCTAACCACACACCAGTTTGGTTTCATTTTGCTTTATGAGCTTGCATTAATCCATGTTCAGAACTTCAAAATAACCTTTGAATTTTTTAAACTTTTTATATCACTGGAACAGAAAGAGCATCTAAATTAAAGCTTCAAGCTAACTTTATTTTTCAAGAACTATACTTCTGAACAGAGATTTTATAAGTTGACTTTCTGCTGAGAACTTACACAAACTTCTTTAAATGTAATTTTGTAATGATGCAAACAGGTTGCTAATTGCAGCATAATGACATTTGCAATGGCAATGTAAACTAATGCAAAAATAATTTAAATAGTGAAAAAGTAAACTTTGTATTCTGTACAGCTTTTTTAATTAAGTCGCTGTAATTCACACTGCTGTGATGTAGGTACTGTAATGTGTGCCTTGTAAAATATGTGTACTGTATGCTATATGGGACAATTAACAGTAAAAACTTGATAATTTGGTACTGGTTGGTATTACCTAGTCTGAACTGCTACATTTAGGGAACAATTTTGGAAAAGGGATCACATTGGCAGTGATATGGCAGTGGGTTCCAGAAGGTCAGCCTTGAAAATATGAATTATTATGAGCAGCAGTTGGCAGGGGCATTAGAACAAACTAAAATTTCATGTGTTAAGTGAAGATTTCTTACAGGTCTAATGTGAAATTGTGATTTAAATGTTATAGATTGTATTAATAGCTAGGGACATCCCAGTATATTAAACTTTGTGTATGAATTGTGCAATAAAGTTACTTTGGAAGAAATGTCAGAGTTGTTTTAAGTATAAGCATTCTCTTGCCTTTAATATTGAAGTCTGAAAACTGAATTTTAATCTAAACGCAATTCCATTCTACAGGTTGTGTGGTTCAAAATTTGTCATTACAAGCCAGGTGTTTCTTCAACTTTGAAGTGTGATATTAACAAGGTAGCTTAAATGCAGCTCTGCAAAAAAAAAAAAAAGGCACTCTGCTTCTTACTGTTTCCTTTTGTCAAAAGAAATAAATCAGAACATTCTGCAGTAATGGGAAAATTTAAACAATTCTACTTAAAAAGCCAGTATTGAGAAGCGGATTTCGGATTGGGAAGAGGACTTTTTATTTTTCCCAGAGAAGTGTGATTTACTTTTCCTCCTAAGTTATTCCATCATGTTTCTGATAGTATTTTAAGATTTAGGAATGCTAGGGTTTGGAGTATTCTTTCTTCTCAGATTTTTCCTGGTTTTTAATAAGGATTGAAGTATATGATTAGTGTCTGTTTCCTCTGTCTGGTTACTTGGTTTATCTGTTAGGAACTTTCAAAGCAAGTGAGAAATGGGAGAGGAATTCATTAAGAGATCAGGAAATTAAACTGGGAAACTTATCAGTCAACAGACACACCAGGAGGCAGGTGTACCTGAGGAATTAGCAAATCTGTGTATTTACTAGGTTTCCAGTTTAGACACCATACTAAGGTTTCTTTTTCTAGTGGGAAATAGCATCTTTAACTTGGATTTCTTTCCTTTAAAGGAATTCTGTATATAGTTGTAAAGATTTTCTAATTCATACTCATTCCAGTTCTGGAAACACAAGGCAATGAGTAAGATCTCTGTGCTACAGGGTTTGAACTTACCTGTTAAATTCCACCCCTGTGTAGCTGTATGTGCCAAATGCATTTTTTTTAGAAGGAACATTTTAGATATGGTTCTCTGTGTCCCGCTGAATCCTGGAACAGTAGCCTCCTCAGGGAGCCCTAAAGGTGCTTGATACAAGTGGGAGCTGTATGTTAACCTAACTGGCCTTAATTCTTGACACTGTATATACATAGTTCTTAATTTTGTATCCACTAAATACACCTGCTCTGTAATGGAAGTAATTGTATTATGACTAATAATATAGTAACAGATTATTTTGGTTTTCTGTTGTTAAACCATTCCCAAAGATAACTTACTTACCATTAGGTTTTATCCTCACCTGTTTTAAGTGAACAGAGTTCTGCTTCCTTAAAAATCAGTAATTCTAAAACTGAATTTTTTTCAATTTTCATTTTTTTCAGATGGTTGGTTCTAAGGCCTAGAATTTACCATACAGCAACATACTGTAAAGATGGAACATTCTTTTCCTATTGCTACTTGTAGCTGAAATTAACCTGAATGGGACAGTGTGCTTTTCCCATAACTGCAGTGTTACTGCCTTGTGTTGTGAACTAGCCCTGTTCCAATGAATATCATGTCTGTGAGGGACACAGTCTACTTTTGTATTTGAGCTGTCAAGATGCTAATTAGCAGATGATTGCTTACCTCACTAGACCTTGGATGGAGCTTTCCCCAGCACGAGTCTGTTGGAATGAAGAAAACGATCCAACAGGTAATTGAACACTCTGGTTTAAAAATACAAACTGTTTATGAATTAAATTAGTCAGAAACCTGCCCTTCTAGAATTCAATTGTATGTGGAACACAGTAGGGTTTTCATACAACAGTCTGCTTCCCATGCTAATGTGGTTCTAACCCACTTTAATAGACCTTCCAAAAATATTTTGAATGTGAGATGGTACCTGTTAGTTGTTTAATGATGAATGAACTAGCAGTGTGGGTGTCTCAGTATTATATATACATTATTCTCTGTGCCCCTTGACGTTGATACTTAGCGCTTTGGAGCAGTATGGGGAGACCTACACATCCTTCAGTTATAGATGAATCCACACTCGTGCTTCATGAGAGCTGCTTGTGTACAGAAACAAAGGGTTTGTGTACAAAACGAGACACACAAGTTTAAGCTTCATTTAAAAATCTTTATTATATTTCCTACTGAAGAAAGAAATTTGTGTTAAACTTTTTTTCCTCAAAAGTCACCTGGACTGTAGCAGAATGTCTTTGTTGATATCAGCTAGTTATTTCAGTTTATCACTTGTTGGCTTCTTAGTTGTATACTTTTTGTCACATAAAACTGTTCTGTGTTCTGCCTAAATTTTTTTAGCTATGAGAGTCAGAATTGCTTTCCTGCACTGAAATTCAGCCGTTTTATCTCTCTGTTTAATACCAAGATGAGGCTCCAGGATCAGGAAGAGGTGCTGCATGCCCTACCCTGATGCCCAGTTTGGCTGAGCAAGGAACCAGGGCATCAAGAGACCACAGGGGCAGCCCTGCAGTAGTTTCACTTCAGTACTTAATGCCATGTCTTCTGTTGGCACAAATCAGAACAGTTGGTTTTTATTAACAGTGAATTGCTTTAAGTCAGCTGAGCTTTCAGTTCCTTCTTCTAAAGATTGCTTGGTGTCTTATCTATCTCTACACTGGGGTGGGGTTTTTTCAATTTTCACACTGTGGTAGTCCTTAATTCTGGTTTAGTCTTCTATACTGCTGACAGTTTAATTGCATAGGGGTTTTGTTCTACTTAAATACAGAGATTTTGAGCAACTACTATTTTATCGAGAGGTATACACACACAAAAACCCTAACTATATTCTTTTAGAATTTATTTATTAGTCTAATGTTTAATGCTTCCACAAGAGGCAAAAGATAAACATCATTTAACCCAGGCACAAAAAGAAAAAGCAGTTTTTACAGACATCCCTTCCCCACCCACTTTTTCAGACAAATTTTAATTAGGCAAATAGAACAATAAGGTAAAGTAAAGAACAATGATGTGAGAGGATAAGGTAGCTCTGGGGTGAGGGGGAAAAATATTATGCAGTTGCAGAGCAAATGGGTTAAGTTTGCTGAAGTAACAGAATGGAAATGCATCACTAGAAATTGTTCAGATAGGTATGCTGTAAACATCAAATAACCATGGTAACCACTTTAGGTGCAAGTATAAAATGCTCAGAGCTAACAGATTTCAAGATATCTTAAGTAACGTTTGAACCTTAACACCCGTGAAATGGTGAGAAAATAGGATATTCTCCCATCCTGAAAGAACACCCCACTCACCAGCTACAATGATGCTCTTGTCCCTTCCTGTTTGTGTAAAACATAAGCTGTGCAGTAACCAGGTTTCATCTCAACACTGTCAAGGCAGGAATCAGCAACTGCCCTGTCTTGGAGTTGAGTAAATGCGAACAACAGTAATTGAGATGTCAATAACAATTCAGCCCTGGATCTGCCCTTCATTACATTGTTGTCCAAGACCATGAGGTTATTTTGAGCAGCCGTATATTAGAACAAACACACAACTTCAAGAAAGAAAAAAAGCTGAAGTTTCAGAACTGAACTTGAGAATCAATAACTATGCCTAATTAAAAGAAAGATGACCAAAAGAGATGTAGTAGTGGAATCTTGAAAGGATGTCTGTTTGTTTCCCTAAATATAACACTATTGGCTCAATTTATCCTTAAAAGAAGCACACAAGGAAGCACAGAAAGCAGAAAGTGGGGTCACAGCCACTTGTGTGTTACTGTTATTATTGTCAAAATTCTGATTACTGTCCACTAATTGAACATGCAAATCCAGTTTTGGGGTTTTTTTTCTTTAATAAGAGGTACAGACATTTTAGTACCTGATGTGTTTGAGGTAAGGAAAGCTGAAAAGGTATCAAACGTACACAAATTTGGCATAATTATTAAGAAAACTAAATAAGGAATCTTAAGTGACACCAAAAGCAGCACTTACAGCAATCTTCAGGTGAAACAACCCAAGCAAAGCCATGTTTATCAGTTGACAACACTGAAAATTTAAATTCTTCAAACCAACCATGTTGCTTGTTTAAGCTGAACGCAGATGCTTTTCTCAGGTAAATAACATTATATTGATAACTTTATTAGTAAGTTTTACTAACGAAAACAAGACACCTGCATTTTATGCAGTTAAAATGCTTGAACCACTGCTTTCAAACTTCATCCTAAGAAAACTACACTCACCAATCCAACAGTACATTGTATGAGCTGCTAGAGTTTCTAACAGCAAGGCCAGTAGGCATGGCTGACTAAGCACTTTGGACAATTCTACTATCATACAGTTGAGCAGCATAGCATGGTTTCACACAATTTTTAGCTGCACAAGGAATACAAAACCTGGCACTAGCTGAACACTGCAAACATTAGGCCAGGTCAGGTCTCCCACCACCTGTCTGCAACCATATTTTGGATAAAGAATATCTGCAATCACTGGCTAACTGTAATGCTGCCTGGATGTCCAGAACTCTGCTTCTGTGCCTTGGTCTCCCTCAGAGCATGCTTGCTTCCAGACTGCTTCCTAAAGGTCTTTCGGTTTTCTCTCTCTTATGGGGCTCTCGTAGGGCTGCACAGCTATAGGAGGTGACAGAGAATTCCTCCTTTCCTTACTTTGATGCCATTTCCCTGCAATCATGTGTCAGGACAGCAGGTACATTACAGTAAGTGTCCTTGTAGGTATTGCTTTGAACTGCCACAGCATGAGGAGAGAGTGCATGTCTTCAATCCATACATACACATATGAGTTGTTTGGTACCGGTGACATCACCACTGCTACTTCTGGCTGTATTTACAAGGGAAAGTGAGATGATCAGCTCTTGAAACAGAGGATGTAAGTGCCCAAGCCCCAGGAGAAGGGCCTGGCCTAAGAAATAAAAGTGGCACAAGACGTCTGACGCAGTGAAACATGCAGGGTTCCAGGTCTAGTGAGGCTTGACTGGCTACTATTCATTCGCTTTTTGTGCATTCAGTGAGTTACTGTTCTAAGGTGCCTAAGCTCCCTGTGTATTGTATTAGATACCCAGGTCTCTAACCATAGGCTCAAGATCCCAGCTTACTTAATTTGAATTAAGTAGTGGAATGTTGGACTTACAGGCATCAACATCCTCTGCTGTCTTCTTTGGTGTGAAACTACATGCAGCTTCTACAATACATAGATGCTACCATGTTATTACCTTTAATCCTTTCTGAATGAGTAGTACTTAAAAAGGATGATCAAATACAAAAGAGATTTGACAGGGATACATATTCCAGTGGGTGTATTTTACTGGCCACTCCATCATAAAGAGTTTAACATAATGTGATTTAAAATTACATATTTCAAGTGGCTTGCTTCTGTATAAATAGACAGTTTTGACTTCTCAGCCAACTCTGACTAAAATACAAACTAACACAAATGTGTAAAAAGGTGTCAAAAGTAGGACCAAAACCCACGTCTGGAGTTTCTACCACTGATTCATAAGAACACTTCCTTTGTTCGAGTAAAAAATTTCTCTTTACACGCAACCAAAATTATCTGCATAAATTTCCAAGTAATTTGAACTGGCATATCCACAAATTCCCATTACAAACCAATAAAAAAGTGTTCTCAACTTTCAAGGCAAAGTTTTCATGAAGCAATCAGACATTATTACAATGTACAATAGTAATGATTTTGACACCATGTTTTCTACTTACTACATTAAAAAGCACAGACATCCTACATGACAACAGGAAGTAGGTAATTAGACATTAAACAAGACAACCAGATTTTGGGTTTTCTTGTTTTCCAGTATAACTGCAGAAACATTAAGGTAAAAACTGTCCAAACACCTTCCAGAATGAAAGGGTAGGCTCAAAATTATGCACCTCATACGAACTGCAAATGAATAAAGGGTTAAACTTACAAGTGCTAAAGGCCATGACTGCTAGAGACTGGCAGGACAAAACCAGGTGCATGTGTACTGTCAGCATCTGCAGAATCCTAAGGTGCAGATCACAGATGCGCTATGAATATTCTGTTGTTTTCCAAGCTACAATATAGTGCACAGTTAAGACTATGAAACAAATATTACATGAGTCTGAGTTTGCATTTAATATTTACAGCAATCTTACAAAGCCTAATGTTTGTAGAAAATGAAATTTCTGCCATGAGAATAATGCAATAAAATATAACAGCAAATGTTGTTTACCCTCTGTAGAACTCTACTTTTCTCTGTACTGTTCAGTTACATCTTGGTAGCATAAAATCCAGATGATTCCATGTTAATTGGCATCTTAGTCTGCTTAGGAGCGAAATGCTCTGGTTTCTTGGGGTTTGTAACTACTTCGACAGGGTAGAAATCTCTTCTGTTCTCATAGCATCAGACAGGAAACTAAGTTCGTTGCACAGCGTCTCGTACCTGAAGGCCATGCGGATCTGTGCAACATTTGTCTTTCGAATGTCATTTCCCTCAGGCCCTTCTTTACAGTAATTCAACCCTAAGAATTTCTGTTTTTCCTGTCAATGGGATTAAACATAAAAAGAAAGACATCAGTTCAACCGCTTTCATTTATTGTGTAACTGAGAATTTGCTAGTTGAATGACCCCAGTGCAAGTGAATAGAGCACCTTCAACCAGCTGGCCTTTGAACTTTACCTCAGGCTTCAGCAGTTTGAGAGATTTTAAGACCACAGTCTATATATGTAATTACTGAGCAGTGCACTCATTCTGGGTTGCTAAAGCCATTTGTGCTAGTGTTTGGTCTTCACTCCTACATCTTTGATGTCAAAAGAGGCTTAGGTTTCTTTTGTTAAGCATTGCACAAGAGGCAAATTAGTAGTTGTCACTTGAGAATATTGGAAGAACCAAAAGAATATACTTGCAAAGCTGCTCCACGTGCCAGCTCTAAGTCCTAGAGAAAGCCATGGATGAATTTTAAACCCAAAAAGGAATTTCATCTAATCTGCCAGCCCATCTAAACCAGAATATTTTCTGTAGTACTCCCTTCTAAGCACAAACATGGCTGGCTTGTGACAGGCAGTCTGGTTTTTACTCAATATAAGATATGACATATAAAATGACTTGCAAAGGGATATCTCACCCAAATAACAAAAGGTTTGGAACTCAAGGCAAAACTGAGTATAAAGAGGCACTTGGTCTCTGCATGTTTTTGAAATTCCAAAACAAAGACAGTGAGGAAAAACAAAATGTTAATACCTTTCATTAATACAAAGACTGCATAGCAGATAGTTTATGAGTACTTCTGGAAAAGAGAATAGGGACGTGCACAAATACATCACCTACTACTCAGTTTTCAGATTCACTTCTCAGTTCCTACTTGCCCTAGTCTTCACTAAAAGAAGACATTTTTTCAGCCACAATTACCTTATCTGACAATCCACTCTGTAATACACTGTTTCTTGCTATTTCACACAAGTCACAGGTACTTAGTTTCCACACCTGGGCTGCAATAGCATATTCTTCCATGAGAGCTTCCTGTATCACCAAAACACATTTCATATTAAATTGTATGTAAATAAGACATAAATGGAGATATGTACTTGTTACTAATTAAGGAATTTATACATGCTCTTTAGACAGCTGTGAAAAATTAGAGGTTTAAGACTTTAACATCACAATTACTAATGAACAGAACTGATTATTTCAAATTTCCCAAGGGCAAATAATTAAAGGGCACTGGGTATCCAGTTATCAGTCTAAGAAATTGCAGCCTGCAGTCCAGATCCTTAGAGGCATTCATTAGGCAATTTCAACTGAGTTCCCAGAGTACATAAACACCTTGGAGGATCTAGTCATAAATCTTTAATGAATATGTACATAGGCAGATAGCAGGGCAATTTCTCACTTCTGACCTTCCACACAAGGAGGCTGGGTCTGACTCTAGTGGGCTGTCACAGCTGAGACCTTCCACACTATGCGTAACTCAGCCGGTGCTGCATGACATCCGTGCAGAAAGCCCCTTGGAAGCTCGCTCTCTTTTCTAGCAGAGGCATGTCATGGGCCAGAAGCAAGCCTGGGTGAAGCGCACCAGAGCTCAGCTTGTCCTCAGAACACAATCAACTGAACAACATACAGGCCACTCTAAGGCTCAGCATGACTCAAAGCAGTGACAACCACAAAACTGAGGCACCAGAACCAGTGACCAGGAATTTCTGTCCTGCCAAGCCAACCAAGGGCAAGAATTAGCTTCAGGTCACTGAATGAACAGCTCATACGTCATCTTCAGAGATTCCACATTGTGTTTTTGTTATGTACTTCCCCAGATTTATTAGTAAGGAAACTGGACTTCCCTGGCACTCTAGAGGATTGTTTATGAAGGTTCAAACCTCCCTTCAGCCTCATCCTTCATTCTATACTTCAACAGCCAACACTGGAGAGGCAAGAGTACAAAAGAAACATAATTAGGAAATCAGACATTTCCCTCTGAAACCTAACAGTGAGTAGTAGACTGAGAATGAGGAAGAATAATGAATGAAGTGACTGAAATACATGAAACGTTATATCCCAAACAATGATACAAACTGCTTTCAGGTCATTCTGGGCCTATGTGGTACTGTTACTGTGTTCAAAGACCAGTGCTTTTTACAATTCTTACCTTTGTGTAATGAAACTGCATAGGATCATCTGTGGAGAGAGAGACAAGGAGTCCCTTATGGAGAAATTCCCGTAGTGGATTTTTTGAGTACTCCAGGAATAGGCTGTTGTTACTAAGTGGAGACATAGCAATGGGTATTTGTGCAAGATAATAAAGATACTGGAGGACAGGACTCTGCAAAATATAACACAGTCAGCATTTAATGGTACTATGACATAATGAAAAAAAAGAATGTCCCTTGGATAAAATGGAAACAGCACTATGGAGGGAGGACTAGGACCAAAATAACTTAGGTTGCAATTGAACTCTGACTTCTTTAGAAAACAGTTTGAATTTTAAATGTTACTGATCTTTATGATTTACATTCTTCAAGGATGTCACCTTTTTAAAATTATGGTGACTAATATTACTGCAGATTGGTAAGTATACATGGCTATTAAGGGCACTGTATTTGATGTTAACTGCATACCTTCCCCCAAAACCTGAAAGCTGCAGATAACAGATGTGTAAGAACTGCAAAGCAATTTGCTATTTTCAAAACTGCAGTCCAATAGCTAAACTTTATGAGCAGAAGTTTTAATTTATTCAAAATCATGTGTCACTGTTGCATATAATATAAATATCTGTGGTTACCTCATCTTTATTACTATTTTTGGCTTAACCAACCTATGAACCTAACTAATAAAGTGCCTTTATTATCATTATTATATGCTATGCCAGGTTATCACACCAGGCTAAGCAGTGAAGAAGAAAATGCTTTGGTCACGTACAGCCTTAGTACTACTCTGCCTGGGTCTAACGTTAGGAATTACTGATCCTGAGCATAATGTCAGACGTGATTTTAGGCTAATTTTTAATTTTTTCTTGGATATGTTGAAAAACACAGAGTATTTTCCAGCATTAACCAGAAAAGCCAATTTATAAGAGAACTGTTTCCAAAAATGTAAACCAAACTGTGCAAGTCTGCCACCCATTGACCAATTATTTTAATTACAAAAGAGTGGCCTGGGAATGAGTTGTGTGATGGTTTTTATTGACTCATATGCCAGGAATTATAAAGTTTGTCCGGTCATAACAATCAAGGTTTATATAAAATATTGCTGTGTTATACAGCTATGTTAAATTTCTTCATCAAGTGATCCCAGTTACTCTAATCAAAACCTTAATGAACTTCTGAATGAACCTTGAATTACAGGAGTGTCAGTCAGGGAAAATGACCTTTGCACCTGTACGGAAGAAATGAGAGCTTTCCTTAAATTCTTCTGGGACCTAAACCAGAGAGTAGTAACAAGTCTATGCAGTTTTTTTCATGTATTTCAGCTCTGCTTAGAGCAACCAAAAACAGGTCCCGCAAGTCCTTGAAATATCTAACCAGTTATCTTTCCTATAAATACATAGCTTTAAAATAGTCACTTAGGAGAAGCTGTATTTTTACAGCTTAAATAAGAAATAAGAAGTTCAGCTGAGCTTATTTATTTCTGATCAAAAGTGGAGAGTTACTTGTCCTTGCTAAGAAAATTAATTTTAGGCTGCTCAGATAAAGTCAGTTTGGTGACTGCTGTTTGAAGCAGTGACTGACGTCTAAGCAGGCAGTGATTAGTTCAGGGAAGCAACCAAGCAATACCTTCTTCAAGAGCAATCCATGAGAAATGTTGTCTGCTGTCAGAAAGGCTGATACAAGGTGTGTGATAGAGCCAGCTTCTCCACAGTGAGGTCGAAACAGAAAAGTACACATGCCTCTTTCCCTGAGGAGATTAAAAGCAAGTTCCACTAACAAAAAAATGCACTGTTCTTCATCTGTTTTGTCTATAATTATCACTAATATTGGAATTTAAAAAGTCACATATTTTCATACAGTTTGATGTGGCATCAAATCCAGCCTACCTGTGCGCTGCTGTCAAAAAGCCCCTTCCACTACCCGACATATTTGTGTCTTCCTTCTTTTCTTCCCCAGTTACATCTCATTTAGCAATTGTTTAGCTACTGGGTGAACAGTTATTGAACTGATTTCAGTTGAAGGAACTGGCAGATGAAAAGCTAAGTGAACTGATGCAACCTGTGGCCGTGTGATTCCTAAGTTCAAACTGAGGCAAGAAGTGGAAGCATATTGCCAAGAGTTAGCTAACACTACCTAGTGTGACAGCAACCTGCCATCTCCCCAGATTAAGTGTAGCATAAAACCACACGCTCAATACAGAGATGGTGTAGGAGTGTTATTACACGAGGCTTCACACTGTAATTTCTCCAACTCTTTTATTTTTATTGTCTATATTAAAAATTAGGTTATAATGGACCCTGTTATTCAGTGCAGACAAATGTACTGGAAGTATATGGACATGTTCAAAACAATTTCAGCAAGGACTGCTACAGTATAAGGCAGTTCTAGTCTGGGTGTTTAGTAACATTTCTCCTGAAAATGGATGAGGATGTAATCCATCCTTGCTGACTTCGCTAAAGCTACCAAAAGTATAAAGCAGTTTTGTAATGGACTGGCTCTGGTGCCTCAGATGCTCAGTATGTTTAACAGGGTGAACAGTTTTGCTGACTCATTGCTGAATTCTGTCATTATCTCACCTAGCTGTAAAGAAGATTTGATGATAATCTAGGGAGATTTTCAAACAGTAGTTGAAATGATCTTGAGGTAAAAAAGAAATACCAACTTTCTGACAGAATCTCTGTCCTTGGAAAAGAAAAAAAACTAAGACTGCAGAGAATGTAAAGGAAGTCAGGAGAAAGGGATGACTTAGGTATCTGCTGTACTCTGTTCTTTCCATCTTATTACAAGTTTTGATTATACAGGGTGGTAGAGAAAGAAGTGCTTGCGGTAGCAGTGGAGGAGAAGAAATAACATTTTGAATGTTAACTAGGATAGGACCTACTAAAATGACAAATACGTGCACCTCCTATAATAAAGTTCCAAAATATTTACTATAAATAATAATGAGCCAAATCCTTGTAAGGGAAGTGATGACATTGTAATATCAATGGATAACCTCAGTGTGCCTCAATTTAAGTCAGTTGTGCAGATCACTCAGTGAGCCAGCCACGAAGTCAGGTACATAACCTCAAGTTGAATTTCAGGTTTTACTGAGCCTGATGCCAAAATCTGCTTTTACAGTCAGGATCTCCTATTCAGTATTGTAACTCCCTGCATTACTTGCCTAGACATCAGTCTCAAAAGTAGTAAAACCGAATGAGTCAGCAAGCATGCTGAATTAAGTTAGCTAGATGTGCAGTTTATAATTACATCCTCCTTTGTCTATCTTTGATAACAGCAGCAGCCTTTAAACCAGTATTTTACAACATAGCTTTGCATCTCTTAAATTACTGGGAGAATGAAAACTATGAAGAGGTACATGTATTTGGAAATCCACTGTGAATCCAAGAAAAGGTCAACAAATCCATTTTTTGGGGTTTCTTCTTTTGTTTTGTTTGATATATTGAGGTTTAAGGAATTCACAAAACAAAAATACACACAAATGTCAAACCAAGATAGTCATATGACGCCTTTACAAGTTCTGAATATTTCATTTGACTTCATTTTGCCGTTAACATTTTCAAAGTAACTCATGTGCTCCTCTTGGATTCCTTAAAATAATTCAAGGTAACTTTTGCTTCAAGAGACACATGACCCAGACACCAACTTAGATTGAGACTAAGATCATCAATTTTTCTTTCTGGATGCTTGGTAAAAGAGAAAAAATACTACTTACTTCCTAAGGTTGTTCAGCAGCATGATGTTCACATACATATAATACAAATAATAGCTATACGGGGGATTTTTCTCACTGGTCCAGAGATCAGGGTTAAGGCTCTTGTCAGAGAACATATGGCCACTATGTTTGGATTCATCATCAACACTGTCAAAGCCAGTCACCTGGTGGGAGAAAAGACACACAGAAATCAGTGTTTTCAAGAAGCAAACTTCAATACTACTTTTGCTTCAGGACTTGCTTGTTCAAAGCATCTGGTCCTCTTTTGTTGTTTCCCTCCTCAGGCTAGCAGTCCTGGTGCTCTGTCCTCCTACCATCCCATGCAGACAGCAGGAATATGGTGTTTTCTTGAAGGAATTTCCCCCATTTTTTTTTCTGAGACAAATAGGAGGCCCAAGTGCACAAAAGTGCATCTGGAGTACTGTGTCCTGTTCTAGGCTCCTCAGCTCAAGAAAGTCAAGGAACTACCAGAGAGAGTCCAGGTAAAGGGCCATGAAGATGACTAGGGGACTGAAGCATCTGTCTCTTACAAAAGTCTAAGTGGCCTGGGTCTGTTATTTAGCATGGGAAAGAGAAGACAGAGAGAGGATCTTATCAGTGCTTATAAATAGCAAGGGTGAGTGTCAAGAGGATGGGGCCAAACTCTTTTCAGTGGTGCCCAGCAACAGGATAAGGGGCAACAGGCACAAACTGGAACACAAAGTTCCACCTGAACATGAGGAAAAACTCTGTTACCAAGAGAGTGACAGAGCACTGGAACAGGCTGCCCAGGGAGGTTGTAAAATCTCCTTCTCTGGAGACATTCAAACCCGCCTGGGCACATTCCTGTGCAACCTGCTCTAGGTGAAGCTGCTTTAGCAGAGGGGTTGGACTGGACCATCTCCACAGGTCCCTTCCAACCCCAGCCATTCTGTGATTCAGTAAAAAGCCTTCACACTCTTGCGGGGGGCACAGGCCTGTAAGCCTCCCTCAGATCCAGATTATAATGCTTTAAACTCAACTGCTTTGCTATCTGAAAAGTAGATGAAAGCCAGAGGCTCCTAGGAAACCTTTTTTCAGTCATTCTTTATAGACAGGACTACTGAGAGGGTGAATAAGTAGCTGTTGAGCTGTTACAACAGCTATTTGACAACAGGATCTTACCCAGGCTTTTATTCAATTGTATGTCAGGACTTCATAATGATGACACAAGTAATCTATGGAGGAGGAAGCTTTTTTTAGTTCTGGAAACAGCTGTGGGCAAACAAAATTTATAGGTAGGAGAGGAACCATTTCATGTGAGACAGAAAAACCAAACACACTTACGTATTTAAGGAAAAGGTGCAATTCTCTGTGGTCTTTGGGATTGATTGTTGCTTCAAACAAAGGTACAAAGATGTTCTCCAACATCTTCCCAAAACTAGGTAGAATATTCTTTGACCTAAATATGTCACTGAAGGGGAAAATATATATAGTTGTGATCATTCTTTATTCAGCTTATATTTTTCTCCATTTTCATATATGTATTTTCTGTTATTTGTGTATATTCTACTCATGTATGGATTCAAGAGTAGACTTCTTTTCATTGATAAATTGTATTTTAATTTGCCTTTGAACACAGCTTAATTTCATCCAGTTGCAATTTTTGGTTTTAGTATCTTCAGACTTACAAATAATTCACAGTAGTTTTGAATAGCTACATAAAGAATAGATCCAAACCCTATCTCCTGTCCTCCACCCCCAAACTGTCAGGAAAATCGCAGGAAGGGTCAAGAATAAATTTCCCAGGCTGTTGCTTAAAAATAGAACTACAGGGACAGCTCATAAACCATCTAAAAAAAAATCAGAAATTAAAACAAATCATTGGTATTTCAAACTATTAAATTTACCAAAAGCTCCTGATTACTTACTAGATTCTGGGAACCTGAATTATCCAGCGCATATGAGGGGAATAAACTTTATGTTTAATGAACCATTTTGCCAAGTTCAGCCATTCATCTGGAGACCGTCCGTAAATCGATAAGCGGGGTTCTGTATACTGGTACTTACTTTCTTCTAGTTCACGGGCTACTTCCTATTAAGTAATAAATATATTTGTTTTAGTGAGGACACCGAAGATCATTTACAGCTAGTAGTATAATTGTCATTATTTTCCTCAGAGCAAACATAACTGTATTGTCACCCTTTAAAGACAATGGGAATCTCTTGTTTATCAATCCATTATTTTATTTTAGGCATCTAACTATATTCTACTAGCAAGCTATCTCAGATATCACTTAGTAGAATTACTTTGACATCCAGATTTAGAGGACAATATTCTTGTGCGGTTATTACTAACACCTTTGTTAGACATATGTTTAAAATTTGGAAATCAGAATTATACTATTTAAACTGTTGTAAACGACTACATAAAATATGCACACCAATGGAGAACCTGACCCAGAATTCATGGTAGTATGCAATTTTCATAGTATCATAGAATCATAGGTTGGAAGAGACCTCTGAGATCATCAATGGAGTCCAACCATGCCTGTCTCCCTACTAAACCATATCCCTAAGAAACTCATCTACCCATCTTTTAAACACCTCCAGGGATGGAGACTCCACCACCTCCCTGCGCAATCTGTTCCAATCCCTGACCACTCTCTCAGTGAAGAAATTCTTCCTAATGTCCAGTCTAAACCTGCCCTGGCGCAACTTGTGGCCGTTCCCTCTCGTCCTGTCGCTCATCACTTGCAAGAAGAGAGCAGCACCCTCCCCGTCACAACCTCCTTTCAGGTAGTTGTAAACAGTGATGAGGTCTCCCCTCAGTCTCCTCTTCTCTAAGCTAAACAACCCCAATTCTCTCAGTCTTTCCTCGTAGGGCTTGTTCTCCAGCCCCCTCACCAGACTCGTTGCCCTTCTCTGGATGTGCTCCAACACCTCAATGTCTTTCTTGTAGTGAGGGGCCCAGAACTGCACACAGTACTCAAGGTGTGGCCTCGCAAGCGCTGAGTACAGGGGCACAATCACCTCCTTGGTCCTGCTGGCCACACTGTTTCTGAACCAGGCCAAGATGCCATTGGCTATTAATTTTCAACAAGCACTTCTATACATCCAAGAAAAGCCAGTATCTTGTCCATAAAACTACTAATACTTTTGTTGTAAAAAATTAATTTGTAGCCTGTGCATGCATGTGCAGACATAGATTTATGAAGGGGCATCTCCCTATCTCCTCCTTCCCTAGCAGCTATAATTAGCCGACTACACCCTAACAAAATATTAAGCCAGTGAATTGACCCTTGGCTGCTCTCCATTAATTTGAAACTGCACACAATTCTGCTTTGAACTCATATACAGGTTATGTATATGAGTTTCTAACTCACACAATGATTTGAAAGCAGCAGTAGCTGACTTCGCTGAGGTTCTTCTCTGATGAACTGTTAGAGCTAAGCCAATACTTGGAATCACTTAACCATAGTGTTAGCTCTAGATGCAATTAAGACATCATTAATCTTTTATCTACAGCTGGAATAGCTTGAAACATATTTACCTTGACCATACGAGCAAAATATTCACCACCAATGTAGTTCTCAGTTTTCAGATACAAGTCCCTCAGCTCACTAGCACCAACTGGATTGTACTTGGAATTGAATTTGTCGAATCGATGAAATGTTTGACGACCCTGAAGGAGGAAAAAACTCAAATAACCATGTTTTTAAGTACACACAATAGTTTATAAATTAAATTGCCTAGCAATACAAGGCACAGAAAAGGAAAAGCCTATGCTAACTAACTTCAACCGTGCCAAGTAATGTAGGAGTTCAAAATGCAAAAACTTTAGAATTCAGAATTGCACACAGAAAACTTAGCTTTTTCTCACTTATTCTGTCATTTTAATAGACTTACTGCATGGACATCTAAAGAATCTACAGTGAGGTCATAAGGGTCCATGTGAAGACTTTCGAAGACTTGCTTTAAAGTCATCTTCTTGCCTTTTTTCTCTGCAACAATCCTGTTGGGCTCCGTCTGATACGTGTGCTTAATAAACCTCAGTAAGTGCTTCTGGTTCATGCAAGCAGCAGCATGGATATGAGTATCAACCTGAAATCAAAAGGTTATTCATGCTCATCATCCATATACATAAACTTAAACTAGCACAGTGTCTATGCCAGTGACAACAATGACTAAAGCTTTCTAAAATATTCCTTAGGTAACAAATGGATTAGCACCTAAGCAAGCCAAAATGTTTCAGAACCCTCAGATTTCAGTTTTGGAGGAGTTATGCAAGCAGAACTATAAATAAAATATCCCTCGATTATTAATCTCCTATTTAATCAAGAAAATTTCCAACAAGTTAATATTCATTATAAGTGCAAATCAAGAACCTAAGCCCAAATTAAATTTGATACTCCCTTAAAGGACAGCATGAATCTCTAGTATATTTTTATTTCATCCTTGAATTGATGCTGTCTTTTTAGTTATAGACTGTAGTTATAACCATCTTCTCTGACTGAAAGGACCTGGAATTCTCAGCCATTTCCAAAGGCATAATTAATGTTTGTATTTCAACCATGTGAAACATCTTAGGTCACCAGAACAACAGAATGTACACTTGAAAGATTTTGTCACTGTTTTTTCCAAGTTTAATTATAATACAGCACCTCATAATGCTGACAGATTTTTCAGTTTCTTCAGGTCTCTTCACACACTAATGGAAGTGCAAACTTCACAGAAGGGCTGAGGGTACTTCAGTTTTTTGCTGAAGACCCATTAAAAACAAATTAGAAGAACCAAAACAGTTTCCACACGTATGCTTTTCTTCTGCTCAGAAGCTTGTACTGCTATTCAAGCAGCCTCTATTAGAACACAATCCAAAGAAACAATAGATGAGATTTGGGGGTGGGTTTGTTAATTCAAGTTTTCACTTTGGTAAGCCTAATTCCTTAGATGCCTCCAGCAGATTACGTAAAACGAATCCGTTGCAGAGTTTATTATCTTAACTACAAGGATAAAGAATAGAAGAAAACCAGGTATGTTCCCCAACTTCTTGTTTGACAAGGCAGGTAACGCTAATTGCAGTCCCAAAGGACCAATTACCTGAAAGGGAAGAATAGCCCTTAGCTAGGATAATGGCCTTAAGGAATCTAACAGCACAGCAATATCCAGAGTGTGGAGCTCTGCTGCTCCAGGATCCATTTGCTTTGAATTTCCTTGAGAAATTCTGATTGAACAACAAAAAAGCCTAATGCATGCCCTAGGCAAAACAATTAAATTATTCTACCAAAAAATTCCTATCAATCTAAAACCAAACCAAAACAAACCACTGTTCTGATGACATTTCACAGTTGACACATAATAAACATAACAGCCCTGGGAACAGCTTGACAGCTCTGAAATTGCCTTCAAGTCTAGACTGCCAAATTCAGCTCACCCAGAAGCTGCAGTGCTGCAGCCTGTCTGCTAAGCTTCCCGTTTTCCTCCAGCCCAGGCCCTACCTGGACTCAGATGGCCATGAGCACAGAGATGTGGTCAGAAGCAATGTCCAGCTTCCACTATTTCTAACAACTGCCTGGTACTGGAGACACGTCATACAAGACCAACTGGCAGAATGGTTCTGCAGAAGGAGCAGGAAGCAAGATAATCAGTCTGTAATACAAGTTTCAGGATAATATATAACAGGGACAGGATGGTTCACATAATAAATCTTAAAAGCACCACAAAGTCCTGTCCTATATATTGGTAGATGGTTTGTAATCATGGTAAGTAACGCTTAGGAGTCTTATGTTAAACTGTAGTGGAAAGGGCTGTTCTAACTCCTCATACAGAGTAAGAAAGGAGCTTCAAAAGAGAAATAAAAAAATGTCTTGCTTCTGCAGGAGACTGGTAACGCAGCTGTCAGAATGAGTCTAGTTTTGGTGTCAACATTTAAAGGCTTACAAAAACAAATAAAACATTCCCAAGAAATGTCACAAAAAGAAACAGGAGCTGGAAAACTCACACTTCCATGTGATTGTAAAAATGAAACTTACTTTGTTTTAAAGGTGCAATGTGAGTTAAATTTATTAATTGTCTACTGGTATTTGTACATCCAAAAGAAATCACGAGGCAGAGAGGGGGCTTTTCAGCCTCACAAGCAATGACGTGAAAAGATCCAAAGACTGGATGCTGACATTAAATACGAGTTCCTAAAGGTACTAACTACAGTGTGAATCCACTGCACTGTGCTTCTTAAAATGCAAGTTACAAGTGTTCCCAAGAAGAGCATATAGCCTGTACGCAGGAAGTCACACTAGAAGGAATTCTGAGATAAACCAGCTATAAGGAGTCACCAAACCTACATCTCTGCAAGGACTCTCATCCACAACTCCTCCGTCCAGGAAACTGCAAACACGGATGCATACAATGTGAGGCCAGTGCACTCCTCTTTGTGTAGTGACTATATCTGCAGATTTCAGATTCCACCAACAGCAGTAGTTGACATCCTGCTCTGCTTTTAAGGTTCAGTAGGAAACAGACCATGGAGCACCTGAATAAGTAACAGCCGAACTCCTGCAACGGAAACCTCAGCTTACGCTATGATATCCAGTCCACAGAAATACCACTGTTTTACTTGGCACAGGTAGTCATTTAATCTTTAGTTTATACAGGCAAAAGTTGTTGCAGCCTTCTAAAGATAAATTCATCTCCCTGTGAATGTTAATAGCATAACCGAAGACCAAGCCATAAACTGAGTCCTAAACATTAATTGTTAATCATTGCTTAGTTCAAATATGATAGACACTTCAACGCTAAATTAAAGAGCAACATCTTACTGTCTCGAAGTATACAACATGAAGCACATTACTGATGCACAGTAAAAAATGTTGTGCCTAAAAACAGTAAAATGAGCTCTGATTAACATATTATTACACTTCTCAGAGTATTTGTATAGACATTTGAACCCAAGTGCATTACAAATACACTTTCTCAGGTTAATAAGCATCTTCTACTTTAGAAACAAATACTGTTTAATAGAAACCCTTCCCGGACCAGTAAATACTACAAGCTACTAGGCTTGAAAAACTTATATTGGAGAGTGAAATAACAGCTAATAGATGCCCTGCAACTCTAAACATTCAGGAAAAGCATGTCATAAGCATAGAATACTAGGATTAGGGAACCTCAATAAGTCTAGTTTATTGAATTTCAAAATGCACTAGTTCCAGTGGTGGCTCAGCGACTGAAATTAATGAGTCTTGAAAAAAAAAACCAAACCAAAACACTTCCTCTTTATTTAAGTCAACATGAATCCACTACTGTTAGGAGGGCAAGGACGGAAAGCAAGGAGACATTTTGTTTCTTTTGTTTGCTTGCATGCAGGGATCACATGATACAGCAGTAACTGCATTTCTTTTAACCTGCTTCCCTTTGAGGAAGAGTCTCTCAAGTGTGCCTCTGCAAGTCAGTAAGCTCCTGTGAAATCTTCTCCAGTCCCCCCAAGCATATCAGACTCTATAGCTGAGCTAACCATGCTGGGGCTATTCTCTAAGAACCAAGGTTTTCCTTTTTTTTTTTAATCCTCACTCTCCATAAATACGTTTATTTCCCAAAAGTAAAGAGACTCCCCTGGAGTCTCTTTAAAGATTTTTTCCAGGTAATATGCAGTATTTTAGCTAGTTTTTTTAACTACCTGGTATATTTTGACCATTAGGTAAGCAGCAATTTCAGTAACAGCAAGTCTTCATCGTTTTTCAGAAGCAACGCAACTATTTCGAAGGTTTTAATGACTTGAGCTTTGACCTACCCTAGCACATAATTAATTACTGTGTATGCTTTTCTGCATTTTCACAATTCAGGGTGCAATCCTATCTAACTGAAGCATCTAAATACAGAATCCTTAGACATAGCTTATACAGTCAGATTTGATTACCGTTTTATTATTATTATCTGAAAATTTTATATTCTAAGAAATTGTCACTAATTTCACTGTTATTTATTAGGAAAGACATTTCCTAAAAGAATTTTAACAGATTAGTTCATACAAGAGTGACAAATTCCCCCTTTGTCTCCTCTCTACCCTAAAAAAAAGGACAAAACCAATTCCATTTTAAGCTGTTATTATTTCAGTCTTCATACAATACATTAAGTAAGCTGAGGCTTTTATGAGCCACGAGTAACAAGGCCCTACCACAAGGTATATTTGCTTATATTTTGCAACATTTTGCTTTCATTTTCAAATTTGTTACAATGCCATTTCAGCCCAGTTTCCCCTTAGTGGAAAAAAACTTGGCTGCATGCCTGTAGCCAATTTCCTGTTGCAGTTTTCATTCTCCCCTCCCCCAGAAGGAAACCTTTTACTCAAGGTCACATTAATCTTCAGTTAAAAGAAGAAACACATTGACTGATAGAAGCCTATCCTAGACCACATAATATTGCTTCAGTGGACTCACCCTTTTAACAAATGAAAACAACTGTTAATACAAAGGTTTCCTTAATTCTTTTAATTCCATCAACTCACTCAAGCAATGGTGGACATCAGTTTTCTTGCCATTAAAGGACAACAGAATTCCCTTCACTCAGTAATTCTTCATGTAATGAAGCCAACCTGTCTTCCTCTCCACCTTCTTAGTTCAGGTTAGCCCTTTCCTTATTGACCTGACCACCCAATGCCATTCTGTCTGCAGGCTTTGTGGATGAAATGCTTATAGTTCTCAGTCAAAACGCTTACTTGTGTGTATGACTTACAGCTTAAGGAGCCCTACAAATCCCATCTCACCACTATCAACTTCCGTAGACCACTCTCCTTCCCTCATCTTCTTGCATTATTTCTCTTTCCTTCCACTAGTTCTCAAATCGCTACAAAACATCCGTCTCAGATGTATTTTAAGGATATTGCGCACATCAGAAATACTGTTGCAATGAATCAGGCGTATGATCTAGATTTAGAACAATAAGTGATAAATACAGCAAAAACAAATGCCAAGGGCAGCCATTTCAACGATACCAAACTTTTCCTGTGCATAGACCAGCAGTATCCACAGCTGCAAACTCCCTGATTTTCTAAACACGTGCACTTTAGCTCAGAAATACTTCTACTCCAATAGCTATAGGTTTTACCAACTCGACACTGAATTCTCGGCAGCCTTTACTTCAATGCAGAATTGAAGGGAAATCATTCCACATCCCACTGTTAAATTCCCTGCTAACCAATATATTCATACTGCATTAGCTCTTCAGATAGGATGCAACAGCTTTATACAATGAGCTTTATTCTTTCCTTGCAGCTCTGTTACAGGCATGAGAGGCAGAAGACACAAAATACTGTGCCCTAGGGTAGCACAGTAATGCTCCTGACAGTGAAAATAGTCCCTAAATCATCACAGAGCCCCTTAGGAGCTTGTCTAATTCATACTTATGCCATTTAGAGCAACTCAGAAACCCAGAGAGACAGATGTGTCTGTGTCTCCAGCTTGTTTGGCTCTACTCGTTGCAAAATGCACAGAATCAAGCCCTATAATGTATGTATTCACATGGATACAGAAATACATTGCTGTGAAGAGAAATTTCTTTTTTCTGTTCTTTTAACTACTAAAAGAAAGGACAGAGGAAAAGCTTTCTGTATTGTCTCTAAAGAATTTTTGTTATAATGATTGATGGCTTTCTGCCCGATCATTCTGTGCTCACTTGGCAAGACTGAGGGTAGACACAAGAATGTACCTCAGCTTTTCTGCAAGACAGGAAGGGAGAAGTAGTATGCACAGTATGCATGAAACAGTTTTACTGCCATTTAGTAGTCGTAACATGTAATGCTGACAAGCAGAGATGCAAATAGGCACTCCTGTCCCTTGAATCTGATAAAAACCAATAAGCTCTCCTATTCACTATCATTTTTGGTTTATACGACAAATCTGAATTTCATCTTCAAAGACAGTAAGTAGCTACTGGGGAGACGGGGGAAGGAAAAAGAAGCAAACACATAATCAAAGTTCACAGAAGTTAAGGTATAGATTCACTGTTTACTCAGCAGGCTTTTAATCATAAGTTTACAAATCAGGTATCTGCTAATTTAATTCAGAATTTTGTGGGATCTATATAATTTAGAAGTATATAGATCCACTCTAACTTCCTTACTTAGAAGTAACAAGTGGTATTTCAACCCTACGGTCATAAACAAAAGCTAGAATTTACTTCCTCTTTGACTAACCAATACTTAGAAAAAAAATCTGTTGCAACGATCTAGACCAAATGGTATGTCATGGCAGCAATCAGCTACTGCAACAGAATTCAGCAGAGCTGTGTAAGCCACTCTAGAATCTGTGTTCCTCCATGCACAGCTACCCTGGTCTGAGCCAAAGCTCAGCTGCCGCAGGAGGATACGCATCTGAGCTGGAGAGTCTGTAGGCAGAAGAATACAATGTGAAAAATCATTTCTATGACACATCCTCGGGTTCGGTTTGCTGCCACAGTGAAATAATGGCTAAAGAGATAAAGAATATGGAAGGAGGCTTAGGCTGTCATTTTTTCATCCTTAGAAAACTTATCAAAACTATTTGTAGTGAAGGACACTTGACAATGCTGTACATAGATATATGTCATAAAGGCAGCAAATACACGTTAGGTAAAAAAATGTCTTGGCTTCACCTTTAAAAAAAAAAAAGGCAAGAAACTTCCCCCTAGAAAGAACAATAGCGACAAACTAAAGTTCCTAATAACAACAACAGCTCCAAGACCAAAAAGGCACAGTAAATGCTTCCTGCAATTAGCAACATCTTAATAAAAGTAAAATAACATTCAAGTGTAGGGCCTTTACTTTGAAGGTGCATTTCCACTTAAAAAAAAAATGAACTATCAGCTCTGAATTATATGAGGATGTTGGGCTCAGTGGTCTATTGGAAGCCTCACGCAAAAATCCTCACATACTTGCTTTGGAAGGCTAGACAGCCTTGTACACAAAGGCTAAAACTCCATTCTAAATTTGTGTGCTGTAGAACTAAACTCCTATTACTTAATTTTATCCTTAATACAGGCAACCCAGGAGTTATGTGGAGAATCTGTGTTGACTGCACTTTCTATGCATCAGCTGGGGATTGTGGGAGAACTCTGCTGATGTCAGACTCAAGAGTCTTCTCTAAAGTTAGGATTCTCCTACACAGACAGTTGTCCACCTCCTGTGGGGAGCCACATGGAGCCAGCAATCCACCTGTGGATTCTTGTCTGTCTAGAGAAATATTTGTCTGGTACAATTTTCCAGTTCCATCTTGATCAGTGCAAAACATGTCTTTGGTTGCACTCTGGTTAAGCCCAATCTGTAAGATAGAGACATATATTTCCCTTATTAAATAGGAGCCTTGGGGTTTACTAGATGAGCTCATTGGAGAAGAACTATTAAATCAGGAAAAAGGGTGAAAGGGACAGAGAAAAGGGGGGGGGGGGGGGAGTAACCTTTGATTATCATGCTAGCAAATAAAATTGGCCAGCTTTCTACAGCACCCTTCTAAATGCAGTAATACATGTTCACTGACTAACCTTGCCACTACACTCATAACTGTTTTAATTTTGGCATTTGCAATCAGTTACTTTGGCTCTTTTATATAAGCAAACAGATTGTACCAGGATCTCCACACTAGTGTCTGAGGGATGTAAAAGACACCTTCACTAACAACTTTTTTGGGAGGTGAATCTTATTTCTTGCCTTCCTTATAAGCTCTCTTTAGGATTGACTAACAGAGAGACATCCTGAAAATAGAGGCCCTAGAAGTGCCTGTTTTATATTATAAATTTCACTGCTGATACTGTTTCTAGGGAGGAAGCACTTCAGGGAAGTTACAGATCCAAGCATTACTTGGGCTAGCAAGGCATAGGGAAAACGAGATTATTTGGGGGCTTACAGGAACTCTATCCACAATGCAGTATACTGTCCATAGAGAGTGCTTCATAAAAATACTACTTGTAAGCTTGCTTCATAAAAATTCTAGTTCAAGCAAGATTAACTCTGTGCAGCAAGAATTTTTAAAGCAGTAATCAGCAGTAGGAATGATCTCTGCCAAAGAAGAGCAAACTTGTTCCTGCTTTCTTGAATTTGGATATTGCCGGGGGGGTGATGTGTATTTTGTGCTTTTGAACAACATTAATCCATTTGTAGATTGGCTTATTTAACAGTAGATAATTAGAAAATAATTAAGATACGCCCAGAGACACTGAACATTTGCTTTTAAATCAAAAGCTGAACTTAGCTAGCACAATCCGGTTAATTACAGCTTCTCAGTAATCAAATGGATTGTCTAGGCAATTACCGGATCCACATCTCTGTCCTTCACACCTCGCACTCACCACGTGTTCTATTATTAATGTCTTCATCCGCTGGTGAAGTGTTTTAGCTGAATGTGGCATGGAGTAAATATCTTGTCCAGGGTTATGCAAGAAAACCATCAAGTCAGGAGTCCAGTCTCTGCCACTTGTGTTCTGCTTGAGTTAATTACCTAATAGATCCTCCCATCCATACGCTTAGCAGATAAAAGTGTGAAATTCATTAGAATGTACCTAACAACCCATCTGCTTCTACCCTTGTGATAGACAGGGGTGTGTTCATCAAACACACTTGTTTAGCAGATTTTGTATTTGACAGTTTAGTACCACAACAGTAGAAATATTCAGTAGCCATCACATTGGGAACTATAAGGAAAAGCCAAAAGGACTTTTTCATGTACTAGCACTGAACAAAACATAACAAGAAGGAATAAAGTACTGAACTAAGCCCTGAAGTTAAAAAATAAGAAATACCTCTTCCAACTGCATATAGAAACAATTAAAAATGGACCTAAAGTGTTTAAAACCACCAGCAATTACTGCTTTTTGAAGAAATCTCACCTATCAAACTTCCTCTTAACTTCAAGAAACGGAAGCAAATGAAGCAGTATAACATTGTTGCTTCCATGCTTTGAAGAGAATGCAGCTCCCTTGGGTGTGAATATGTCAGGAAATGAAATCAGCTCCTTGATTCCCCTACCTGTCTCTTAATTACATCCCTGTGTATCTCAGAGGCTGTTAAGAATATAACTCAAATAACAAACTTTCTACTTAATACTTCACAAATATTTTTAGATATTGACGGCAGCACAAACCCTCAGTTCAGTTTCCGTGGGAGGTCTTTTGACATGTATTTAAACACCTACTTTCAATATGAAGTGAAACTTTTATTCAAAATCTATGCAGCTGTTCCTACTACAATCTTGTATGAGTTACCTACCTGAAAGAAGGAAAATGCACTTGACAATATTTAAATGAATTAAGTAAATATCCATGTGGATATTTTTATTCACAATCCAAGAGAGCTTCATTTGATTAACTCTGTTTCGCTCCTTTAAAGCAACCTACAGACAATTAAGCCACTTCGATTCTGAATAAGTAAACAAATTAGTTCAGCATAATCCATTTAACCCACTCACATTCAAGTTAATATTCCTGGAGTATTCCCACTTAGAAAGGAATAATACTCTTAAAGTAACGTAGTTCAATTTAGTGGCATGCACACATCATTTTGTAGGTATTGTCTACATCTCATACAAGAAAAGTAACATGGCTGGAATTCCTACTAAAACAATGTCATGCCTTTAACCCTTTTCACACTTACCTTTCTCACATTATAAAAGTCTCGATGGGGATTACTCTTCAGTTCTTTAAATTCCGACATTTCATTTAACATCTCATGTAAACTAAATTTAGATTCTAAAAAGTTAAGCCTCCGATGACAATATGTTTTTCTGTAAAAGAAAACACAAAAAATAACTGACTTAAAGCTATCTGCATTTCAAGTTCAGCAATAACTTGGAAGTTTTCACAGTAAAAACATTTTTTTTAAATGAAGACCAAGACAAATCCATTCTACTTATCCCACCTGTTAATAAATATATAACTCAATATCCAGTATGATTCCAGACCAAAGTTATTAGTGGAACCTCAAATAGAACTCTATATAACCCTGTCATTTAAGTTGTTCAAGTTTTATTATCACTGTAACTGTGCATGAACTGCAGTTCTTTTAGGAATGATGACCAGAGAAAGCATAAAATCTGTAATAAAATGTGATGTCAGTTGCTATTACTCTGAAACTATGCTTCCAGTAGACCAGATCAGCTCATATACATAACAATCTGTAATACAGACTTACTTACTATGCAAATAATAATTTAAAAAAAAACCTCCAAGGTTTATTTGATTTTTCAATGTGAATACAAGCCAAGATACAATATAATTTCATTTTTTATGCCTTAAACACACATATATTGTGTAAAAATACTGTTTTTCAAAATTAATTTCTTGTACTTTTCTGAGAAAAATCATGCTGTTTGGTTCCTGCTTGACTACTCCTGTCTTCACTTTCATGTTCTGTTTCTCATTCTATTTTTAACCAATGACATGTTTTTTCTCTTCACCATCTGTCAATTCTTATTCAGTCTACAATATTTTTATAGCACTAATACATTTATAGCCTTCTTTTTCCTGCTTTATTGTTGACAATCTCTCCTCAATGGGACACAAATCCCACTATGGATTTGAAAGTCCGATTCAAACACAGTCTCACTTATCTGTTACTGATCAAGACCCATTTGTCCACTACAGGAAGTTTTTGTTGGGTTATGCTGTTATTCAAGAGTAGGAAAGACTGAGGGGTAGGAGTGAGATTTCAGCAGTTTAAGAATAGCGGAGATTAAAGAACAATAGGTTCTTATCTCCAAGCAGCCCCATGTATGATAGACATAAATGACAAGAAAGCACTTGTTACAAATAGGGAAAAAATACCATATGAACAGCTCATGGAAGAAGATTACCAAAAAGTCTTTTTCCTTTTGGTTTGTGTGTATTTATTATCAGGGATGTGAATCAGCCTGCAAAAGCCCAGTCTCAAAAAGTGAAAGGAGCAGATGATTGCTCCTACATTGACAAAGGTGCCGAGTGTTCTAACATATCCTACCACAGCCCTTCTTACTTACAGCTTCCTGATAAAGCCTGTTAACAAAAGCAGCAAAAAGGAGAATCTTTGGTATGACTTCTGTTTCAAGTTTTGCCTTGTCTTTTAATCTTTTCAATACCTGTCTCTTGGAATATAACACAGTGAAACGGAAAATGCATTTACCCATTGCATACTGTAAATAAGAACACTCAAGCTAGCTTTGATTTGGAGCAGGAGCACTGATAATGCTAGCAGCATAGGCTTTTGCTCTTGAGTAGTGCTTAGGGAAGGGGACAGTTCTATTCAACCTCCTTTGCCACTGTCAATGCACGAGGAAGACAGATTATGCTGCAGGTGTCAGACAGAGTCTCCACAGACTCAAAGGGAACAGAATGCATCAGGTGTGACCTAACGTCATACTGTAAGTGATGATCTTTCAAAGGTAGAAGGACTAGGAATGCAGTGCTGGCAGAAGGGCAAATAGTTGGGAAAACCAGTCCAAATTCCTGCTTTGTTGCATCCTAGGGCAATTTCCTTTTCCTGGTGTTGAGGCCATAAGAAACATTAATGTTTCCAGTCTTCAGATGGGAAGTAAACTTAAAAACTGAAGGTATGTGTTCTCGTTATGTACTGCAGAAGGAGATTGTCCTGAGTGTGGCAGTGATGGTACTAGAATTCTGGTTGTTAGAGACTTCCCAGGAGTTTGACAATTCTGGGAAATTTCAGACCTATTTTGGCTAGGCTTGCATAGATGAGTTTTGCAGCATATGAGCAGTTCATTCACCACTGGAACAAAGCACATTAAATATTTACATTGCTGAGCTGTTCTCTATGCAGAGTTTCTCTTCATGCAGCAACAGTAGACCAGACATGGAGGAGTTCCAGACAACTGTGTAGAAACCTCAAATTTCAC
Source organism: Tapera naevia (assembly GCA_033556795.1). NCBI lineage: Eukaryota > Metazoa > Chordata > Aves > Cuculiformes > Neomorphidae > Tapera > Tapera naevia. The sequence goes on from JAUMJJ010000048.1 coordinate 7,799,042, forward strand.
ATAGGTCAAAAATTCAAGTTTCAGTTCTCATGCCTCAAGAAGTTTAGTCACATTTGGTCAATTTCTTGCTCTTCTGTCAACTGCTTCTCATTTTGCCATGGCTGATGCAAAGAAACTAAAGAAATTAAATATAGCCAGCCATATGTGCGGTCTTTTTCTTTTTTCTAGGATGCATTAATGCTCAAGAAGGACAAAAAAAAATGTTGCTGTACAATGAGCATTTTGAAGAACTGAGTATTACAAAAGTGAGAAGTATTAAACTAAAAGTAACCAGCAGCTTGAAGGGGCAGAGAAGAAAGAAAGAAACGTACGTTGGACCATCTGCAATTAGAGCGAGAACATGGCTTAAGTCAAGAGTATAAGTCTCCAGGTCAGGATACGGCAGACTCCGAGGCTCATTGAGTTCCATCATTTCTTTATTATCATAAACAAATGGAATGCCACCTTTTATCCTGATAACATAATCCAAATTATCTGGAGCATCATCAAGGTTGTAAGGATCCTCATTTTCTTCTGGGGGTGAATGGAAATCTGGAAATAAATTTATGTTATGTTTAGAAGTAGCAGCTTACACAAAAAGGCAAATTACTTACAACAAGAACTTTCTGTTTCTATAATGTTTTGTTTTTAACAGATCTTAATACTTTAATTAAAATCATATTTTCAGTTACTGTAAAAGATCTGTTGTTACAACACAGCTTTACTCTGACAGGCTTTAATTGCAGTCCCTCTCTAAGCTAAGTGTCTACCTTAATTCAAGTATTATACATGAAAGTTCTCTGAATGAATGTATAAATAAATTTAATACTATTCTGTATTAACATATGACAGCATAAGTTTCAAAATAAGCTTCTGTAAGTATTTAAATGAGGATGGTTGAAAGTACATTCGAGATTTTTGAACAATAAAACAGTGGTTGACTTCATACCCACCTTCATTATTTTCTTTTCATCTTCTGACTCACTGTAGTAATTTTGGAAGTTTATATTTAAGCAGATAGTAATGCAGCTGTTCTCATATTGAAGCATGCATCAGAAAAAGAACAGGCTGTGCCTGACTTCTTCACCTCTGTCTTTCCTGCTATCCAATGAGCTACACTAATGCATACATACTAGGATTTTTTCCTCTTTTTCTCAACCATCAGTGACTGTACTTCATTCATTGTATAGCAGGAGTGAAGTATACCAGTTTCTCAGTGCCTCCTACTCTTACCAAGGTTGGTTTGTAGATTTTGGGGAGGAGGAAGGGGCATTGTATGGTTTCATTGTGTTCTGGTTGGGGTTTTTTTGCTTGCGTTTTTGTTTTGTTTGGACGATTTTGTTGTTGTTGTTTGGGCTTGGGTTTTGTTGTTTTTTTGTTAAAAAAAAAACAAACTTCTTATTTTTATGTTTAATTGCAGTTGAATAGGACCAAGAAGTGCAGAAGCCAGAGACAATACAACAGAACGATAGAGTTTTCCCCTTAGCTTTCTAATCATGACTGAAATCATTAAGTCCCAGAAGCATAGCTTGGGTTTGTTCAGCACAGTTCCATAATCCCTTTACAAAATTACATACTTTTCTTCTGAGAATCAGGTAAACACACATATTTCTAAGAGATGCAGCTTATGTGAACACTTAAACATTATCACTCATGCTAGTGAAAATTCATAGCTTCTTTTACAATATCTTACTAGTGCAACTAGGATAAAATAAGCGTCTCAACTTCATTTATGTCAACTGAACTACGTTCTTGCGCACAGTCATATCGCTGAGATTTCTTTTTTTACCTGGTTAACTAAGCCAAGACAGAAAAGTAATCAACCAGTTCTTTTATTCACCTAGAACATCTGAATGTCCACATTACAAGCTGACACATTCTTATCTCTAATATTCATGCCTGTCCAGCACAAGTTTGGGCTAATTAAGACACTGCATAATGAGATTTTATTGTTTGTGTCGTAAGTTTAAAGTCATAACTGTGAAAAAGTTATTAAGCTAATAATAGCATGGAAATATCTCCCTGGCAGCTGTTCCAAAATATCTTTCCTGTCTTGAATATTCAGTGGACTGTCCTCTTTGCACTCTTTCTGTATAACACGTTAAATCACCCTCTTTAAACCACTGACCTAGAGGGTAACTGACTTAAAATGTCACTTTACAGCTTGAGAATACATTGCCAACAATATGGACATATCTACAGTGGCAGGTCTGTACAGACATAAGGTTGCTTCTCACGTGCTAATCCAAAAACCAGCAGTATGAACAGTTTAATGCACAAGTAAAGCTTTCAAGACACAGCAGCCCCCCACCTAAATGACAAAGATAATTTGTGATAGTGGGGAATACGTTCAACCTAATAAGCTTTGTTGAGAGATCAGTTTATTAACCGAGGCAGAACGCCCAACAAATGTGACTATACAGTTTCCAGTCCCGACCTGCTAAGTGTACCATGCCTGTGAAATTACTGACTCAGGGTTTGCTAACTGGCATGTCTGGATTGTGCTTCAATTTACAATGTAGATGAGCTCATAACCCCTTTTATTTCAGTATGCCAAGATCAAGAGGAATGACTTCTCACTCTAAACCATATCCATATATCTTTCTCCTGGAGCAACACAAGTGTACTACTTACTATCCCTTTTGCTGCCAAAAAAAAATGTCAGTGAGCACCTAGTATGTTTTTAGCTTTTGACAGCTTCAAAGTTTCATATTAGACACAGGATTTATAACTTAGGTCTGTCAGTGATTCTCCGCCACTTACTAGAAGAATAAATAATAGAGGCAAAGACACTCAGAAGAGATCATCACAAAAAAATCTAGCTAACATTTACTACAGTAGTACATGGGTTTAAATCTACATTTTAAACAGAAGAACAAGAATATTTACCTGGACACACTTCATCTTCAACCTTCCATTTTTCATCTTGCATGCTACACAAATACTGAGATGTTGTTCTTGGGAAGCGATGGTAGGCGAGACGTGAATACTTTTCTCGAATGAGAAGAGCTTTCACCAGGCTCTTGGCAGCTTGTTCATAATCATCAACTGTAACCTGAAAAGAAAGCCTAGATAAATACTGATAAAAATAAAACAGCAGTTTTAGGAACAAACTAAATCCTCATCAGTAACAAGACAACTGAATTTCCTGATACATAGCTGGGTGTGGATTGACCATAAGGATCTTGCCGAAGGTCTCAGGAAGCCAGAAACACAAGCAGAGTCAAAATACAATGTGAAAAACACACATATACATTTTTTTTCCTCCTACCATATATTACCCATTTGGTTTATACCTGATAATGTTTTTATCTATTTGATTTACTTTTATGGTAAAAAGTATTAAACTATCTGACTTTCACTTTATACCCATTTCACAAATCAATGTGTTCACAAAGCAATTCAATTTGTTGCAAAGAGCCATAATATACCGGCATTTCACACTTTATATACATTAGCCGCTTGTGGTTTGGCATTTTCTCCTCCCTCCTAGATACATAAAGGGAAAATATAAATAATTTCTTACCCCTGCACAGTAGTCTCCACTAATTGAAACTCTCTGAAACTCTGGCACATTGTATGGCACTTGGACTGGCAGAAAAGCACTTGGAAGAACTGGCGTGGCAGGAGACAGAACAGGATTGGCTGATGGTGCTTTCCATTCTTGAGGAGGAATTTGTAATGACAAAGATTGGGATCGAATCATCTTGAAACTTTTCTTCCTAGGAATTCATAGGATAAAGCATAAAATAAGCCATCATATAAAACATTAAATATACTGGGAAATTGATTATAGCAAACAAATCATTTTTACAAATGTGATCTCTCATACCACAGGAAAAATACTGGTCACAAAATATTTGTGCTTTTAGCCTTTTTCTATTGACATTTCACAAGATATAAGCTACAAACAATTCCACTTACCCTCCAGATGAATACAATATGCCATAATTTCTTTACAATCACTGCAAGATGCCCTAAGATTTGCCTTGTTTCAGCAAGTCACCGTACAGAAAAATGCAATCACTGTGCTTATTTTAGTAGAAGTTGATTCTTAGAGACTATTAGCATCAGAATTCAAAGTATAAGACAATAACAAGTGAATGTTACATACAGTAACTTGTTATAAATTATCACGCTATTATACACACTCCTCATTCTTCCCAAAACATGTAGGATTTAAAAATGCATCTAGTTGTCAGGCAAGGCTATGCATCAAAGTTTCATATAGAGTTACTCAATTAAACTCGTAAGAAAAAGGATGAGCACAGTTATTCCTTAGACAGTGCTTAATGAGATTTCAGCAAAAGCCTACTGTTGATTAGCAGAGTAATGACTTTGATGTGCAAGTCCATTCCTCCTCTTAGGGTACTACATGGCTAACACATAGGTTTAAAAACATTTGCCCTTTCTCAGCAAAACAGCGATAGATGCGTACCTTAGACTAACCAGCTAAAAAAGAACACTGTATTTTTCAGTAAAGTAATTGCAATACCTTAAATGAAGCATTGTAATATCTCTAAAGATTTAATTAATTTTCCTTACTCAGTTTAAATGCATTTAAATGTATTTTAGGCATTCATATAATAAATAAATATAATGTGATGTGACAAACTATCTGCGTTATAACCTCCTTTTGCACTGTGGAAACAATCCCTCATTTTACAAGCTAGATGCCAAAACCTTAAAATGTTAGTAAGAACCACTAGCAAAGAAAAAGGAATACTGGAGCACTCTCTGGAAGTTGCGTATTACTTCTGTGGCATTCTGAAGAATTAGAACATGCAGTGGTGATACGATTAATATCCTACAACCAATTTCCCTAAGCACCTGTAAACACCTTTGAAATCAGTATGAAATTCTTGAAAGGCAGTGTTGGATAAAGTGTATCTGAACACAATAGAAGTTTTCCTTGTGTAACTGTCCTTGAAACACACTTCAGTCCTGTAGGACAGGGATAGGCACTTGTTCTGTTCCCACATTTAAACAACATGCATATAATATCCCACTTCCCAGAGTTAAACTTGTACTAAATTTGAGGTACAGAAACATACAGTTTAACAAAACATATTTCAATAAGACACGTTTCCCAAATTAAAAGTGAAACTTAGTACTTCAGGAGGAAATATATACCAAATAATTGTATTAATGATAACATCTAGTTTACCCTTCTGTGCCAACCAGGCACAGAACAGGGCACAACCCACTTGCACAATTCAAAACCAGAAGTCTCAGCCTGTATCATGAGCTTCATATCTTTTCAATAAACTGACTCTGCTCCCTTCTGTTCCAGAAATATGCCAAGCATTGCCCAACTGACTGTCTGCAGATAACCAGGTGCATGTGTTTAGCTATCACTTTCAAAGGCTTCCTCGTTTGCCTGCTTTTTGATGAGTCTGTAAACATCCAAGCCAATTGGTGTCAAACTGCTGCTGAGCTCCCATGACTCCAGGAAATATTCTAGCCAGTCCACTGAAGTTAAGATACTAGAACAGTGTGACATCAGGGTAAGGCTACCTCTCTCACAGAAGAAAACCACAAACCAAACCAAGTTTAGCTTCATTAGATTCGTGGATAAACCAAAGGTGGACTCCTTTTTTTGGGGTTTTTTGAGAAAACTCAAAATGTGCGCTTTCATGGCTGAGAGTGGTTAGATTTTATCTCTGTGAGCTAAGGAAGCCTCTGAATAACCTCATTATGCCAATAACACTTTTTACATTCTCCCTTGATGTTAAATTCCAAGTCTTTGCTTTCATCTACTTTTACAGATACTAAAATAAATATCATACCACTACCATTTTCTCTGTATTAAAGTTATCATTTCCTCTGTATTAAAGTTATCATTTTCTTTGAATGAAACTAGAAAAAAAGAGGGAGATGGGAAGCATTTCTTTTTCTGACTCTTTCTACGTTCATGATCACTTCTACCCAGCTATGTTGTTTGTTGAGCTTGCATAAGCAATATCCATACTACTGCTGTAAACACAGCTCAGACACCAGCAATCCAAACTACCCAGGGCCCAAGCCCACAGCTTCTTCATGGCATGTAAGGATATCACTTTAGGTGCCCTTGGTACCTACTGTTGATCCTTTTCCTGAATTAATAACAGGCAGAATGTTATTTGCCAGATATTTCAATATTAGCTCAAACCCATTTAAAAAAATATTTTCCACTAAGAAGGCAAATACTGAACAAACCTTTTAGCTGTTTCTGCAGACTGTTGTTCTGCCAGTTCCTTCTGCAGTTCCCTTTCCTTGGCCTCTTTCTGCCCAATAGGGCAGTCTTCAGGCACAGTGAACAGCGACAAGGCATCTTTGCTGTCTTCTTCTCGGAGGACTTTAGCAAACACCTTCTCTGCTAGAAGTCGTACCTGCTCATCAACCTCAGAGATGTTCAGCTTCGGAAACTGTCTGGGCATCTCGGCTAATAAGGGAGAGAGTTGACAAAGTTATAACTACAAGTAGAATAAAGATATGCAAGAGACTGGGGTGGGGAGGTTGTCATACACCAATCAAAATAAAGGGCTTAGAGCAAAGGCAGAATAAAGTAGAACAGCTACACAGAATTTCAACTAGCATGCAGTACACAAGAACTACAGGTAACCACTAAGCGTCTTTACTCATGGAGCCATGCCAGTTTGTGAAACAGGAACGTCTTACTATACTCATGAAAATTCCCAAGATACGCATGTACAGGTTTGCCCGTAGATTCCACTTACTTGCACAATCAGACAGATTATTATTTGCAACATAATGTATATTTAGCTGTATGTACTTCCACTGAACTTTGAAATCACATTCACTCAGCTGCCTGCCTTCTTCCCTGCTCAGTGACGACAAACCAATTTTAGAACCACAAGCAAGTTAGAAAAGAAGGCTGCACGTTTCTACCTTACCCCATCCTTTCCACATGGAGCTGCTGTGAAATGAAATGTTTACACAACAGCAGCAAATATGGTGCAGTTAACTCAGTGTCTGGGTTTTTTCTATTTGTTTTCAGCAGCTCATATCCTGCTTTTGAATTGCATGTGGGAAGCAGATAGGACATAGACTTTAATTTCTACTTGGCATTAAATATTATTTTTTTAAAAAATGTTTTATATTTTAAATTTCTTTTTAAGTAGCCTTTCATCACAGCACTACTGACAATACCATCCTTAGCATTTCTTCTGCAGTTTCACAGCTTTATTTATATTTAATTCTGATATAATCCAAAACATGAATTTTGACGTAATTGGTAGCTCTCTGGAGGTAAAAAAATACAGTACCCATAAGCTAGTGACCAGATTTATTTATTATGTACTATAAAGCTTTTTGAATGCCTTCAGTATGATGGAGTTTGTAACAAATAAGATTAAATTCTTATTACATAAGCTAAAAATAGCAATGAACATGTCACAACAAATGGATCCAAGCACTGCCAGAATGTGAAATCTGGGTCTAAAACTGGCATTTCAGAATCCTTTTAGGTTACAAAAATGCAAACACACTTTGTAAGATGGTATTCATTTAAATACTGATGTATGCTGAAAGTCAGCATGGAGAATGGCAGTTTTTAATCACCCAAGGCATAACTTATCAGGGCCTCCATTACAGAATTTCTGTAGGCATGCTGCAAGTTTCACATGTTGATATGTGATCCTTTTGATATGTGATCCTGTTGTTTTCAGCCTAAAATATTCTAATTAATGTCCACCTGTTCTCACAGTTGCTTTGAGAACATTTTCCTTTTATTCTAAAAGCAAATATAGCATGAAAAAAGGTGACAAGAGATATATTGGACAATAACATGGCAGTTTAGCGAACACCTACATTATTTTGCGTTCTTATTTTGCAAGAACCAATTCACAGCACAACAGAAAAATGTGACTGGTTTTAAAGAACTGTGGATCTGACACTATGCAGTTTTTCTATCTCCAGAGTATTTTTTTTGCAATTAGTATTAAGTCTTCATAAAATCAAGTGTAACTACATAACAAACATAAAAATACAGACTCATTTAGCTGAATGATTCAATGACAATGCACTACAATGTTTTAGAAGCATCCAAAATTAGATTCAGTTTCTCAATTTCAAAACTCAATGAAGTCATGGGAGTCTTTCCATTGACCTCAATGAACACAGTTGTCAGCAACAGTAACTGCCATACATACAGGTGCCAGAAACAAGGAAAGGCCCTTCTGCCAGGCAAGAGCAGTTTATAGTTACTGGACTACGCTAAGAGTGTTAGCATTAATAGTAAAATGCAGAATAATAATGTTTCTGCTGCTGCTAAATGAGCAATTAAAATGTTTTCAGTACTGGCTGACTAGGACGGGAAAGATCAGCTGGTTGTACATTTATCATTAGCTAAGCATTCTCCTGGTATATATCAACTTATTCTTGGAGAATTGTGAGAACAGAAAAGCAGTAGGAAACATTTTTGCAAGAGAAACCATACTGTTTTTAAATCATTAGAATAAGACAGTGAAGAGTCAGAATGCATGGATACAAGTGCAATCCTCTACTGAGATGAAAGGTTTTTCTATCTTACAGAACCTATAGCAAATGAAAGGCTAAGGCATAAACATTCTGAAAGGTAGGTTCACCCACATCACTGCTAGCCTAGGGCACTGAAATGCGTTTCATAAACCTAAAAGTCACAAGGCACCTCATGCAAGCTGCGCTATCCCAAACTGGAAGAAGGATGAGGATCTTCTATACAAGCATCTTCTACACAAGTGCTGTCCTTTACCCAAGGTGAGCGACTGGGAGAGCAACAATTAGACATCTCATGGCATGAGGAGGGGGGACGGATGTCATCCAGCAACGAGAAACTGCTCTTTTTCTAAATATCTCAAAGAAAAGGTGCTCTGGTTGCTCTTTAGTTCTGCACCTTTGTGGAAGAAAAGCAAGCTAACTCTCTCGAAACGCGCTGCATAAAAAAACCGAGGGAACGATTCATTTAAAAAGCAGTTATTGATCAGGAATTTGATGGGCGTGAATATGTAATGAGCACACGCCATCAAACCGACAAAAACCGCCGCCGCCGCCGCTTCCAAAGCCCCCGGGGTGGCAGCCTGGCAGCGCGGGGAGCCGGGTCCTGCGCCCCACGGCCGGGCAGCAGGCGGGGAGCCGGGTCCCGCCGGCATCAGGCGGGGCAGGGCGGGCGCTCCCGCCGCAGCTCGCCGGCCGCAGCCGCCCCTCGCCCGGCCCCGCCGGGGCGGCGACCAAGGTCACGGCGAGCCCGGGCTGGCGCTGCCTCGCCATAGGACTTACCTATGGCCCCGGGGAAAGCCATGCTGGGGCAGGGCCGAGCCCCGCCGCCGGCCGGGAAGGGTCTGCGAGAAGCCGGCGGCACAGGAGGAGGAGGCGGCGGCGGAGGGAGGAGCCGCTCCCGCCCGGTGCCGCCGCTCCCTCCTGCCGCATTCACCCGCCGCCCGCACCGCTACCGCAGCGCCGCCGCTGCCCCGGCCCCTTCTGGCCGCCGCGCCCCCGTCTCTGGGCGGCAGCATCGCGGCTCCGCGGCAGGTGGGGCGGGGGAGGGAGGGAGGGAGGGAGGGCGCTGGGTGTTGCCCCCACGCCGGGCGAGGCGCCAGGGGCGACCCCCGCCTCCCCGCGAGTCCCGCCCTGCTGGGACCGATAAGGGCCGGCGTGACGGGGCGGGAGGCGTGCGCCGCGTCCGTACCTCTGTGCGGGGCCGCGCGGGGCGGCGGGGGCTGCTCCTCCCGGCGACGCTCGGTCGCGGCTGCCGCTGCGGTGGCGGGGGCAGCCGCTCCCCCGCCGGGGCCGCGGTCTCGAGGAGAGCGGCAGATTCGAGGGGAGCCTTCCGTCCCCTTTCCCCTTGGGTGACTTCAAGACAGAAGTCGCGCTGTCACATGTCCCCGGGCCGGCGGGGGAGGGCGCTGCCCCGGGCGCGCCGCCCCAGCCCGGCCCTGAGCCGCCTCCGCCCGCCCGAGCTCGCCTCGGCCGCCGGGCGCTCCGGCGGAGCCTCCTTCGCCAGCGCCGGTTTCAACACTACTCCTCGAAAAGTGCTTTAGTGTAGAAAACTGGTTCGGGACCAGAACGCCGTGAGGCTGGAGCAAAGATGACACCCGATAAGTTTGCTGAGCGTGCATCCCTGTCAGAAGTGTCTTCTTGTCCTTCAGTGTAGCCACACGGTTCGGGTGCTCTTACAGGGGTGACAAATAAACTTACCGGGTAAGAAGCCCAGGACAAATAACTGCAGTTCAAAACAAACATGGCTCTTCAGGAATGAGTATCTCAGCGTGTAAAATAATTTTACTTTATGTTGGGAGATTCTGGACCCTGTAGCTGTAAGGTTTGGGGTCCTTTATGGTTAAGTTAGAGTTACAATACTTGGGAGTCTAATCTGAAGACATTCAAATATAAAAATATCTTTACAAGGCAGAGAAACACCGGGAAGATAGTGACTGAAGAACAAGGTCCTCTGTGTAAAAAGACAAGCAGGGTAAAAATAGGTAGATCTCCCAAAACATGTGGGGGATCAGGTAGTTCTGTGTCAAGTGTGCTGTCACCCCCATATCCTCCCAACCTGATAAAGAAATGCTCTATTCATAAACCTCAGAGTGTTTTGAGTGCAGAAATTCCCTTGCTTCAGTACAGCTCATGAAGATACATAAGTGGAAAGAAAGTAGGTGACCATACAAAGTTTGAGTCGCAAAGAAGAGTTGCAAAATTGCCAAGTCTGAGTTCCAAAGATCACCAGATATTTTTACTTTTCTGCTCATATCAATAAGATAGCACCAGGGAAGGTTCAGATTAGACATCAGGGAAAATTTTTTCACCAAAAGGGTGGTCAGGCACTGGAACAGCTGCCCTGGGAGGTGGTTGAGTCACCATCTCAGAAGGTAGTTAGAAGACAAGTAGATTAAGTGCTCAGGGAGATGGTTTAGTGGTGGACAGGTATGGTTGGACTCAATGATCGCAAAGTCTTTTCCAACCAAGGAATTCTATGATCACCTTCATGCGCTCTTAAAAAAGCCAGGAATTATGGCCACAGCTGTTGCACGAGATGTACCAATTCAAAGCATTTAAAAACGAGCAAGCCATCAAAAATCATTAAAAATTAATTGATTTTAAAATACTACTAGTATTACAAAAAAAACAAAAAGACATTGCTTCTTAGCTTGGAAAAAAAAGTTTTATGCTGTGTGTGCATATTTTCCCACAGTAACTCTGAATGTCTTCGTCAGCTGCTGCCAGGCTACACCCAGACAAGCCATCTGCCACCCAGGAAACTGCATACTGTAAGTGTCTATAAGTCTGACTCACAGTTGCCCTGCCCACATGATATATGAGTAAAGGACACCTGTTGCTGCTGGCCATTCAGTACACCTGTTCATCACTGATCTGTTAGTCTGCTTGCTTTCTCCTGTTCACTGTGCCCTTCTCTCAACCACCTGCCTGAACTTGCCCAAACTTGCCTGCTTCTCATCATAGAGTTTGCCTGGCAGTTTGTGCTCCTTCTAATCATAATTGTGACCTGCCTGTTGGACTCAGATATCCCACAGCTTCTTGCATCCCTCTTCCCAGTGTGGCAAGTTGGTCTTGCCTCCACACTTGATTTAATATCTCATCTAGCTATGGGGTACCAGAGCCCAGAAGAGTTCCCTCATGTGCCATTACTGGCTTTCTACCAACTATGATGAAAGAATGATGGTCTCAACAATTTCTACAGTTTGCTTTCATGGAAACTTGTAGCTCTGCATTCCCCAAGTGAAAATGTTGCAGTGTGAGTTCACATTGAAGGTCAGAAGAATTCACATGGAAAGGAGAGCTTAAAAATGCCTTAACAAAGAAAAAGCTTCTATGAGAACTGAAGCACAAATCTGTAAGGATTGAGGACACTTGTTCTAAGTGACCAGGGCTATTTAAATGGGCTTTCCTTCTGTAATAAGTTGGAAACCTTTAAAGGCAAACTGAGATCATAACTTAGTAAATGCACCTATAGTAATTGAAGCATTAATAAAATACTATTGCAAGATCTGTAATAATGTCAGGATAGATTGTAGGAATAGGGTAATGGAAATAAATAAACAATAAAATTCTTCAAGTCCTCTCATATTTTGCATAAGTAATTACTGTGACCAGTTATTGTACAAACTGTGTTCAGAACATATATTTGACTCGCGGGTCCGGTTTCATGTCCCACCTCTGCTTTCACAGTGAACAAGTCACATGTATCTTTGAGAAACAGAAGTAGTAGTAAGCTGGCAATGATGAAATAGTGTGTTTTCAACAGTACATGTTGTACACTTCCATTAATACATGCAAAACATAAAGCATTGAACTTTGCATCCAGACTCAAAACATTGCAGTAATGTCCATCGACACCAAGTTAAATACTTGCCCTCTGGCTTATGAAGCAGTCTTTCTGCCAATCAAGTTTTGGGGTTTCTAGTTTTATACACTGTATTGGAAGTAGTGCAAGTGTCTCCAGAGTGATTTTAAATGTTCCAGTTCCTCTTATAAAATGTCAGAAGCCATCTATGTTTTGATTCACTTGTGTAGGTAGTGCCCTTGGGTAAAAAGTTATTCTTTTCTTATGTCTTGTAAATTTCATTACACAAGGCAAAGTTATCCCCATCCTTTTACCACCAAGTTAAAAATTATTACATTTCTTTATATAATTGTTGTAATTCTTTATTTCTGTTATGCCTTTGACTTGTTTTAAGCCCTACTTTAGAGATTATACTTCTGGTGACAGTAGTAAACCCATGATTATTCCAGTGTACATGGTATTTGGACTGTTCTTTCACAGTCTATTTTAACAGAAGGAGATACAATAAAAGCTTTAAAGATTTACTTGCATGTCAACATCTACTGAGGATAGGAATAAAATAAAGAAAACCGAAATATCTGTCTGTGTTATTAATACTTACTTATAGAAACAGACGGTTGTTGTCTTGGAGATGATTAAAGCTGGAATGCATATTCAGTAAAATTAGGGAATGGTCTCTCATTTGAAATTGTTTCAGGTTTTATAACATAGTGCTTTAATTTGAACAGTGCCTTAAAAGCTACTGGATTTTGAATTCATTTTTTAGAATAGATTCATATTACTGACTGATATTGACGACAACAAAACAACTAATGGATCAAATGAAATAATTTGATCTTTAATGTACCCATTAGTGGCATCCAAGCAATATTAGACCTAGTCCTTTTCTGATCTTTAATCAGTTCACTTAATTATATGCTTTGCATGTATACATTTACTAGCTGATATTCCAACAGCTAAAAAACACGGATAAATAATCTCAAAAAGCTTGAGGGGAGATTTATGCAACATGTGAAACATACTTCAATCCCATTATCAAATACTACTAGAAAGAAAGAACAATTCAAATTTTAAGTAAAACAATAGATCAAAACTGTAATCATGAAAAAAGGGAGAAAATTATTCTACTGAGTGATTGAAATAATACAAAGTAAATTGTATCTGTCTGTTTTGTAAAGTCAGCAAATCCAAAAGCATCATCTTTCTTATCCACTGCTTTTCAAAAATCTTGTAGAAATCAGTCAGACATATGAGTATTCAGTCCCATATTTGAATCAGACCCAGTCAAGAACTCTTGATGCAGATCTTCCTCAGTATTGAATTAAACTAGAATTTGTCAATCTAAAAGTTTGGCTCCTACTGTAAATATAAGCAGCAAATTTTCAATGTTTTGAAGACAGCTCAAGGTCATTCCAGAAAGTATGCAAGAGGAGCAACAAGATGGAGAAACTTTGATTAGGCCAGTCTTTTATAAACTCCATCTTGGATAGTTGTGGTGTTCACAGTATGTACATACAAGATAAAAATATGTGTATGTAGAATGCAAAATGTTTTGAAAATTACTTGCACCGACATTAGAATTGATACTAGATCTGAAATTCTGTTTCTTGGTTTTTGCAGTCAAATGACAGTCTCCTTTCTGAAAGGATGCTTGTGAGTACAATCATCCTGTAGTATATTATTATAAAATAAATGTAGTATGCAAATATAAAACCAATTATTGAAAAACTGAAATGGAAGTGGGAAATGCAGAAATTACAAAAGGATATGACTGGTCAGTCACTGCTTTAAAAATAACCTAGGAAAGTACCTCTACAGTCCTAATAATCTGAGTCTTGAAATAACAGAAGTTTTCCATGAGTTTATAAATGGAATATGCTGTAATACTTTGTTGCACAAGAAAGGTTTACAGGCAAGATGGGACGCTTTGGTGTGTTTGGAATTGTAAGCTGTCCTTTGGATATTTGGAAAGCTTTCTTTCCAGCCAGTTCTTTGCTGGCATCTACTAACTGCTTCGTTTTGTCACAACAGCCATGTAAAAATGCTAGTTTAAAAACAGTTTATGTCAAACCTACTTAGCTTGGACTTTGCAAATGTTTACCCTTGACAGAAGATTCCCTGGCTCTGACATTCTACATAATTTATCTGATATTCTGGAACTGTTCTAGAAAGGAGAGACCTGACTGTATTAGAAAAACCTGTATGTGAAGCTGAAAGGCTTTTAATCTGATTTATAAAAAAGGCAATTTTTTAAAAGTTACATTTCACATCTGTTATATGACATGAAGATGAAATATTTTTTAACCACCACTCAGATGTACAATGCCATTTTACTTATCTGGTTTTAAGAGGGATTTTATTCATTCAGAGTGCATATAAAATGAAATATTCAACAAGCAGCAGTCTAATAAATTAGACACTGCTGGTGCACAATAAATAATGAAACAGTGTATTACAGCTCACAAAGGGGAACTCTGTGGTCTATTTTGGAAACTCCTGAAATAAGGAATATTCTTACTTACCTGATTTCTGCAAAAATCACTACTGGAATCTAAACTGTATGTTTAAAATTCATTTACATATTGTGTTAGCAGTGGGAATGCATATAATCCCATTAAGTGATATTCTGTTCTGTACTTGTATTTCTTTTAGCTGACCGTTGCGGTTTTCATGACGATCTGTGACAAGGGTTGGCATCTGGATTTCATTCCCTAGTAAGAGATATCAGTGTATTGCAGGTGGAGCATATAACTGTGTCCCAGAAACTGGGAAGTGCAAGATATGGTTTAGACATAACCTCACACAAATGTGAAATAGCCTGAAACAAACTCAGGACTAGATGTTGCTGATCTGCAGTCTCCACTATCCCCAGAATATCCCCCATCTTCTCTTTGTTTTACAAGTGTGTTTTACAAGTCTCACCTTCTACAAGTGTGAGCGAAACTCTGCAACTTCCAAAGCTGGAGTTCACTTGTAAACAGGGATTCCTAGTGGCCATTTACAGCCCAAATAAACCTTCTCTGTATTGCTTGTGTAGTGCTAAGCAGGCATAGTTGGCAAAAAATCCAATCCAAAATGTTCTTATTTTCATGTAGAAAAACTTTGACCTGGAGTGCTATTGCTTTCTTACTTTTGTCCAGCCTACCCAAGTTACAAGTGCTGTAACTAGGCCTATGCTTATATGCAAAATGACTTAGAAAGCTGCTGTCTTCTTTCCATAAAGCTCATCTAAAATATTAGATAAGGAAATCTAAAGCTTGTGAAAGTTTCCATCATTTTTTCTCACTAAACAGAGGGAAAATAACATATTTTATTTTTTGTAGCCACGGTTCCCCAAGTGGACGTCGGTCCACCACTGAGCAACAGGATGCACCCTGCATTCTGCTCCTCTCCTGCCTGGGCAGTGCTGAGGGCGAGGGCCACGGTGGCAGCTCACAACCCTCCCCACGGCCTTGGCCGCACCAGCACTACATAAACAGCAGTTACACAAGGAATGTAGATTTCATCTTGCATAACTATTCATTCCTATTGGAGACTTATTTGTGCCTTTACTGCAGGTGGATTAAAAAGGGGAAAGCGGTGTTTGCAGTATTAGGGATATATCTCTCTCTCTGGTTCTGAAGTGACCTGATGGCCCATTTGCTGCTGTAGTACTTTTCACTCAGGTGATTTTGTGAAACTCCTGTCTCTTCCTTAATCTGGAAGAAATTCTCTTCTAATTAAAAAAAAAAAAAGCACACATACCTAAGTCATACTTGTGCCCTTTTCTAAGGGTCTAAGAAAGACTTTGCTGATTCATAGTTATTGCACAGAGTCAATTTAATCCGATGAAGACAAAGGGAAATCAAGTTCTGTGTGTCTCAAGCTGTATGGGTCAACTGCTGCCACAATCAGAGGATCTGATTCCAATATGTGTGTGCAAAAATAGATGTCCAAGTCATTTAAGTGCCATGAGGGCTAGGCAAAAGACTCCCGTAGCTCAGTACTTGCTCTCTAGCAGGTATTAGGAGAGATCCTAGGTATGGTGGGGCCAGTTTGTGTTCCCATGTCTTCTCATGTGCAGGCAAAACACCATCAGGTGGTATACACTTAGGATACTTTCATGAAGCAGTAGATGCTGTCAGGGCTTCTGTGCTTGATGCCTCACTCAGTTCCCTCTCTACTAATTTTTGATCCTTCAACTCTTACAGACCTTTCCTTTTTGACTTAGTGCTCTTGATAAGATGGTGAGTTTGTTTGTGTGGTTTGTTTGGGGTTTTTTGGGGTTGGTTGATTTTATGTTGGGTTTGGATTTCCCTTTAGCTTTTTTTTTCCCTGGGAATTCCTTGAATTTCATGGATGTCTTGAAGGATTGATGTACAAGTGTGCTCTTCTCAGGTTTTTGCTCTGGTTCTTTACTTACACATTTTGGACCATATACCTTCATTCCCCTTTCCTTTTTCATTTCTTGCCGCCTAGCCAGCCCGATAAGGAAAATACAGTATGAATAGAAACATTAATAGGTATTTAGATGGTGTCAAAGATAGAGCAATCCTTTTCCTGTTGTACCTCACCTGTATCACTTTATAATCTTTATGAACTGGAGGTGGAATCTGGACTGTCTTAATTCATTGTCATCAGTCAGTCTCATCGTCTTCCAAGAATTAGTCCAGTTCCATTTTTAACCATGTCTATTTTGGTGTCCACATCACGCTATGGCAGTGAGCTGTTCTACAGCTTCATTGTGCACAGTGAGCCAGGGGCTCGTGAGCCAGCTTTGATCCAAAAATTGTCTGACTAGATACAGCCCAGCTCTCTAAACCTAGCCTTTGCTGGTTGAGACTATAGCCAGTGTAAGCTCATGTCTGCCCTCAGTATACTACAAAGACAATCCTCTAGCTGATGCTTAGACAGGTCACAGCAATGCATTACTGAGACGAAGGAACATGCCATAGATTACCACACTTAGGCATTATTGTGCTACCATGGAAAGACAAAGGATCCGTGGGGAGAGTTTCTGTTCTGTACCTAGTAAACTCTTTGCCAGATTGTGCAGCTGAAAAGAATTTGTTTCCACAGGAGGCATCTCAAATGTGGACAAATCTTTTTGAGACTCAGGCAGCCAATAGAGACTGGAGCAGATGAAAGAAAGTATGAAAATAAAGGTGACCTGCCAGATTTGTCAGCTGTTTGAGTGGCTTATACTTGTCATCTCTTGTGCAACCCAGTGGGCATAAGCAGAGAGTAGGAGAACAGACAGTCTTCTCAGATCTAGACAAAAGTGGAAGAAAAAAAGAGCTGTTAAACTTGTTGCCTGGCTTCCCTAATAATTAGTTTCTGAATTTTGACATTTTATTTACAAAATAGAAATGTCAGAGCAACCTAGAACTTGAATTAATATTTAATTAAAAGAGAGACCACCACATTGATATTTCTTTGACTTTTTTTTTTCAGTTTGATTTAGTCTTTCTTCAAAACCCAGATTGTGTTGTTATTTCTTATAAATGAAACATAAATTTTAATCTGTTATATATATGCTACCCCAAACCAATGGGGAAAGGTAAATTTGCTGTATGAAAACATTTGTTTTGTAATCTGGATCTGAAATGGGATATTTGGTAAAAAAGAGTAAATTTCACATACATGCTGTCTCTTTACTTTTCCAAATAGGCTCTTACAGTTTGTATAGTACTGAGTCTGTTCGTACAAAATATAGCTGTTGTTGATCGCCAAAATGCTCTGCAAGAACTCCTCCAGTGATGAATTCTGTAGGTGAAAATCATGAACCAGGGAAGATCAAAGAGGCTTTAAAGATATGGCTATTGTATTACAGCCACATCCAGGGTGATAATGGCAAAGTTGCTAAGAAAAAAAAAATGCATCCATTTCTTTTCTGATTTGAGGAAGTGTGCTAGCTGTGGCTAAAGACTAGGGAAGAAAGGACTGTAGATGTGTAACACCTCTGAAAGACACATGACATTTTTCACAATTCCAAATGAAATTAGTCATTAATTTTGCTGATTGATAATACGGAAACAGTTTCCCCCCAAATTAAGGCTGGTTTGGGTCCTTTGTTCTGAAAAGAAACTATCTGTCTGCCAGTCAGACCAGGATGATCACTTTGGAAGAATGGAATCTGAGGATAACCACTCAGGACAATTTTTCAGCATTTTGCAGCGCTGTGGGAAGGAAGGAGTACTTACATGACTTAGGGATCCATAGCTACCTTAGTGGTGCCTTAAGTTACTTGTAACCAGCTCAAGACAAGGTCAGAGTTGTTCTTGTGCCAGTAGGACACACACTGATGCAAAGTGGTTCTAGAATTGGAGGAGTGTATCAACAGCTTAAAACCACTTTTGCCAGCTTTCTCCATTCATCGGACCAGAATCCATAGCCTTCATTTTCCCATCCTTAGTCAGCACACAGGCATCCTATGGGCACAATTAACTGTGAAAATTTATTAATACACACAGGAGAAACTGAAAGCCAGTGCCTTTTTGCCCCTTGCACAATCTATCAGTTGCAAGTTGGTCAAAGGCTGAAAATAATTATTTTTTATTTTTCTTTTTTTTTTTTAAATGGTATCTGGATTTCCTTGTGATCATTCACAATAGAGGCTTTTCTAGAAAAAGTTACATAGTCAATGGAGCACATCTCTCCCAATTATACCTACTTTTCACAGCTTCTGCAGGCTTGGAAAATACTGTGCTTAAAAAAGCCAACAGAGCCACCCAGTGTTTGAATTAAAAATGTACAGGTTTGTTTTGGACTTCTACGTGCAAAGGCAAGATCTGGGTCCTATCTCAGTGGTCACAGAGGGAAACCAGCTCATTGTCTTTCATATTAATCCCTGACAGTTCTTGTTTCTTACAAACTGTACAGTTACTGGTGCTAGAATTAAGTGTTAAAATTGTACATGGGGATTTCTATTACTTCACTGGAAACACCCAAGACTAGTCAAAAAGTTTTCTCTCATACTTAGCCTCAGTCAATTTCATATTATCATTTTTAGTTATACATTTACATATCTTCTTGTCATTATATGAGATTCAACAAGGCCAAGTGCCGAGTTTTGCACTTTGGTGACAACAACCCTATGCAATGCTACAGGCTTGGGGAATTGTGGCTGGAAAGCTGCCTGGTGGAAAAAGACCGGGGGGTGCTGGTTGATACAAGCCAGCAGTGTGCCCAGGTGGCCAAGAAGGCAACAGCATCTTGGCTTGTATCAGAAACAGTGTGTCCAGTAAGAGCAGGGAAGTGATTGTGCCCCTATATTCAGTGCTGGTCAGGCCACACCTTGAATACTGTGTTTAGTTTTGAGCACCTCGGTACAAGAAAGACATTGAGCTGCTGGAGCAAGTCCAGAGAAGGGCAATGATGCTGGTGAAGGGCCTAGAGAAAAAGTCTTATGAGGAGCAGCTGAGGGAACTGGGATTGGTTAGTCAGGAGAAGGCTGAGGGGCAAACTTATAGCTCTCTACAGTTACCTAAAAGGAGGCTGTAGCGAGGTGAGTGCTGGTCTCTTCTCTGAAGTAATAAGTGATAGAATGAGAGGAAATGACTTCAAGTTGCGCCAGGGGAGGTTTAGATTGGATATTAGGAAAAATTTCTTTACTGAAAGAGTGGTGAAGCATTGGAACAGGCTGCCCGGGGAAATGGTGGAGTCACCATCCCTGGAGATGTTAAAAAAAAATATGTAAATGTGGCACTTCAGGACATGGTTTAGTTGGCATGTTGGTATTGTGTTGATGGTTGGACTGGATGATCTTAGAGGTATTTTCCAACCTTAACAATTCTATTCTATGATTTAAACGCTTCAGATACCTCTGCTGCTTCATTGCCTGCTGCTTCAGCATGTATACTTAATCAGTTGTTTTCTGTAGTATGGCCTTCCTTCTGTGAGCTGCCTTTTTGACAGTCTAGCACACAATGCAGTGCTCTGGAGTTGGTCAGAAAGCTGGGAAGAAGCCACATTGCAGATTTCTTACATTTTTCCACAAAATACTGCAACAAGTTTCAACGACTGTTATTTCCCTTCCCAGTAATCAGCATGCATGTATGCACACAACAGACATGCACACAGTTTACACTGATTTTTTCTCATCATGTCTCATGGTAAGATTAGATATAATTGCTCCTTTGCTGTAGGAGAGGTAGGAACGAGGACAAAAGAAGTCATAGCAGGAACAGCCACTGATGTTTCTGAGACAAAATGCTTCTTCACAGGTCCATATCGGAAGCCATTGTCCCATAATTATTCTCCTTTTTTTTTCATTTTTATTCCTCTCCAAGTCTTGTCTAATAGTTTGTTTTTCTTAGGCAGCATGCAGTCATTCATTTAAATCCTAGTGTCCATTTAACAATCTAACATATATATAATTCAAAGATAGGACAAGATTTGGTCATTGGAACTTATCTGACCTAACTTTAAATGTTTGAAAGATAGTTGACTAAACCTAAGCTGGTGTTCTAAGGTTCTTTACAGCCCATGAGAAGAAGCAAACCATGTCAAAACAATTATTTCTTTTGATCTCCACAAAGGTGCCTATGAATGCTGGAATCAATCATTCTCAGGAGTTGAATTCCCTATGTCCAACAGCAACTAATAAAATCACTTGCGTAACAGGGATTTCAGAGTGAGGAAGAATTACATTAGTTATTTGGAAGCTACTTCTAGATGAGCATCTTAGACAGGAGGGGCTATATTATAAAAATGCTGTCCTTTAAAGGAATCACTTAACAGCTGAACGCCTTTTACTAGTTGCCCTGTGTGCTCAGGAAAGGAAATTGAGTGAGTCTTGTGCTTCAGAATCATCTTCAGAATCCTATTTTGTTTATTCTTGGTGGTTACTCTGCCCACTAGATATTTAAAGTTTTTAAAAATCAGAGTTTCTTCAGTGATAATGCTGCCAAAAGTCAAACTGAAGGTTCTGGTAGTACAACAGTACATTACTGCTGTGTTCTCTTTACTGAATCCCTTCAAAGGGACTATCATATTATCACTATGACCTCAAAAAAATGTTGGTCTTGTTTAATCATTAGAACAAAGAGCTGGAAGCCAGAAAGATCATAATACAGCAATTAGGGGCAGAGAGGAGCCAACAATGTGGTTCATAGAAAACAGAGACAAGAAAAGACCTATATGAGCCTGTGGAGTGTTTCCATTTCCCCGAGATGATGTACTGCACAAACCATGATATCTCCATTTTCTCCAGAATTTAAGTTTACATTAAAGGAGATCATCCTGTTTACAAAAACTTTTGTCTACACAGGGAAACTGACTGATATAGCTCTCATGGCATAAGCTATTTCTGAGTTATTCTAAAAGCTGCAACTAGTTATTTAAGAGCAACTGTTGTGGAATAGCTTATGCTACGGTGGTTACACCCATCAATTCCCCGGAGAGAAAAAAATCCATTACAATATTCTAAACATGAACTAATTGTAAACTTTTGCAGCATTTTCTTTGGGACTCTACAAATATGCAACTTGAAATAATATTCTGAATGATGTTAGTTGTCTTTGAACAATTAACTCCAAAATCTAATGGCATGACTTGGAACGCTTGGCAGAACTTTTTTATTTGGGACATTTAGAATTAAAACATGAGAAGAAAAAGGAATTGTTATAGGGAAGAAAACTCTGAAGGAGAGGAAGAAAAAAAACAGAAAAACAACCTGAAAGGGAATGAATAGCAGCAAAAGGATAATTGTAAAGAAGAAAATCAAAGTGCAAAAATAACAGTGAAAGTCAAGATGGGAATGTTTCCTCAACTGAGAGACAGTCATGGTAGCAAGCCTGAGTTAGCTACTACAGTACAAAAGGATAGTTTATCCCCTTGATCGTAATGCCAGCACCCCACTGATATCAGCGCGCATTTGCTGTAGATTAAATGTATCATATAGTCCTAAATTTAGACAAGCAGTCATTAAACATGGAATTTGGCCTTCTCTGCAGAATGACTTTGCACATCTTTCACTTAGTTCCCAATGCCAGGACAATATTTTCTCCATTGCATGCCCATGTTTGTTCTGCCAACTGTTTCATTACTTGCTTCTTTTACTCACAGTATGCCAAACCCTGACTTGTGACATTTCAGTCTGAGTGTCTTTTAAAAGAAAAGTTTTTTCTATCTGTTTTGAGAGGTACAAAGCTTGCAGTTTGTTTCTGTCCCTGTGGCAGATGCTTCTGTCCTTCCTAGAGACTTAAATACTGTGATAGATTGAAGGAGAATATACTGTTTCCATATGTATGGTACAAGCTGCTGAGCAGGTGAAATGACAAAGTCTGATGCTGTACAACAAGAGCCAATAATGACAGAATCAGGAAGGAGACCTGCCCTGAGATACTGACTGAGATGGTGTGCTCCAAGCCTGTCATCTTCTCACACAATTCATGGATGAGTTTTGCACATCGTTGCAGGATCAGAAACTAAAGTGATTTTACAGAATTGTCTTTTTTTTTTTTATTTTGATAATTCAGGAGCTGATAAAACATTACCTTGATCAAAAAACTAATCATAGTTCTGATAACTGAGGGGATATCATCTATGTGATGGAAAATTTTGCCTGTTTTTGTAATGTTTAGGTGTGGTTTTAATGCCTGTGTATAAATGTGTATCCACATTTGCTAAGAAAGCCTTTCAATCTGAGATTAGGAATAAAAGGGAGTCCTTTGTTTTAAATTCTATAGTTTGAACAAACAATTAGGCAAGGAGGTTAAATGAACCTTTTACTCCAGGTGTTTCTGCAGGGGAATGAAACTTCAACAAAAAAAAAAAAACAAAGAAGCCAGGTGCTATAAATGGATATATAAAGTGGAAAAGGCTCAAACACATAAAAAGTACTGGAGAAAGAAATTAAAGGATATAGGATGGAACTGAAAACATGGGATGGGAAGTCTGAGTTAGCTTCAAGAAGTGAGATCTGAGAGAGTGAGCTGGAGAGGAGAGACTTTGGCTGGAGCTTTCAGAGAAGAGTTCTAGGTAATTCCCAACTATATAGTGTCTACTTGTAATAAGTGATTTAGGATGTGTCAGGTAAATATACATTGTATTTCTTGGGTTGTTCAAATGAAGAGCAATAATGTTTTTACAATCAATACAATGTATTTTATAGTGGTTATGCCTTCCACCTTTCCACCTTAGGTACTTCCTAACTTGTAAACAATAATGCCATATTGCATAGAATGCCTTGGGATTTCCTTGGGATTCTGAAAACTGGAGTCAGATCCATTGTTGGGTCTCTTTTTGTGAAGTGGAAACAGAGAAACTTTGTCCAGGAAATGTATGTACTGTGGAGTCTGATGGAAGAGGTAATGCTGTAGCCTACTAAAAAGTGCTCAGTGCTACAATTGAAATGAACCCAGCACAGCAATTTGGGGAGCATATATTGGTGCAGTTTGAAAAAAAGCTGTGGACCAGAGGTGAGTAGATGAGTTCATAAATAATTTCTCTATGTGAAGTTATAAGGGCCATAAGGGCTCTTTAATACTGTAGAAAAACAGAAAAATGAGGATCACAGACAGTAAGGTGAAGCCAGCAAATTCAAATGAGAAGTTAGGCATGATTTTCAATACTGCATATGATTAGTCAGTGGCGGGGAAGGTGTTGGTTTTCTGCCTCTTGATGTTCTCTCTTCAAAGCATTGTTCTTTTCTGTTAGAAATACTTCCATTGAATGGTTGTGGATCTCAATGCAGTAATAAATGGGTAAAATGTAATGCCCTTACAAACAGGAGTCAAACTATAATAAGAGATCTATTGGTTCATCCTGGCCTTAAATTCTTAAAATCTGTGAAATTCCTTAGACAGCTTTGATTTCCTCATCCTAGATTTCATATTAGTTCTCTCTGCATTCAGTTTAATGTTTTAAATTCATGCATGAAGGCCAGAGGTGCTTCTTTGGTGTTGTTCAAACACTAACTGGAGGCTGAAAACATTTCAAGTTGCCCAAATCTGGAAAAACGTGGAATGATTCTATTACCAAAGGGAGGCAGGGAAAAAAAAAAAAAAAAAGGAATACTGTGTACCCAACAAAACAGAGACAAGAATGCAGGAATGTAAATGTGTTACAGGCTGTTATTAAGAATTTGGATGCAAAAATTAAACTTAGAAAAGCTTAAAGAGTTGAAAATCCATTATATGATCCAAATTATTTAGACTGGAAATCGCCTTCCCTAGATTGCTAAGGTGACAGGAAAAAAATATGAAAAGAAGGTAATCATATTTGTTTTAAGTCTGGCAGTTTCCACTGAAATGCCTGCCTCTCTATAATAGTGGGGTTTTTTTTTAAGAAAGTGCCTTGGGGAATTACTAGAAAAATGAGCTTTAGTAAGTGTTCATGGCCATCTGAACTACCCACCCATCCAGTATAAACGTGTTCTGGCAAAACAAGTGTTTGTGTTGCCATGGCCTTTCCCATGATGTTATTTTCTTAAGCAAAAGCATTTTTCTAGCCGAGTTCTTAACAAGGACACAGGCAGAGGGCCATGATTCAGTCCTTGAAGAGAAAATTAATGATTTGGAGGGAATGGTAAAGGAAAGAGATGTCTCAGAGTGGGTAGAACAGAGTACTTGGGTATGGTGACTCTTGCCCAACAGAAGCAGTGATCCCTTCCACTAATCACTCCAGTTCTGTGGGAGAGTAGTGTAGCCTCTACCAGCCCTGCAGAAAACGCTGATAGTCCCAGTGCTAAGATTCTCCTGTATACCCTCAGTATAGGGAAAATCTCTCTTAAAAATAGCAGCTCAATTGTTATTCGCTAAACAAATCACACATCAAGATACAGGCTTCCCCAAATCAGGTCATAGCGCCCTGGGCTGTGCACAACTACAGGAAATGTACATACAAATACACCCCCAAGGTCTGTGTGGATCCATGTAATATATCTACAAGATTTAAACTGTTTTGTATACTGGGTTTTTTTACTTCCTTTGCCCTGCAAAATCACTTACAAAAGGTCCTGCCTAAGTGTTTGAAGTTGGTTTCTGTCCTCCAGTAAATACTTCTGCAAGTGAAAATAATTGTGAATTCTACATTGTTTACTGTATACTCTGTTTTTAGATTAATATCAAAATGTTTTACCATAAAAACTAATGAGCCGGTCATATAAGCACTGAACAACATTATTATTTTTTTGGTATACATCACAGCGACTAAAGCAAAACTAGCAGATGCTGATATGAAGTGCATGAGGACAAGGCAGATATTGAGTAACCCTTCTTCTGCACATCTTCCCAAATTCCGGTAATAATTGGTTTGTAGGGTAGAGGTCATAGCTGAATCCTTCTGCTTCCCATCCACTAAGGGGCCACAATTTTTTTTCCAAAGGAATAAAAGACAAAAAACAAAGAACAGCAGTACCAAAGGCTGGGGCTTAACTCTTGTAGATGAGAGATGAGATGAGATGAGATGAGATCCAAGAATTTTCCTTCCACCAGCTGCTGTGAGACAACTCTTGTCTCTCAAATTTCTTTTGTACCCACATAGCTCTGTGAATCACAGCAGAATATTGATCTCACTAGACAAAGTAAAGAGAATAAGGTCCACAAATGCTAAAAGTAGGTACAAATTAAGGAGAGAACATATTTAAAAAAAAAAAAAAAAAAACAAGTAAAGAAAAATAAAAACAGAATAGGCTTCTTGGGTCATCTTATCCCCCCGGAATTAATTTTCTTCATAACACAAACCACATAGTGAGAAGGTAAGCAGTACCACTTCTGTTTGAAGCAATGCAGTCCACATCTCACTGATACCTGAACACACCATTTTAGCAAATAGATCAATTGCAGAACAATGGTAAAACAAACAAAGAAACAGGAAACATTTTATTTGCCCTTAAATAAAATTAATTAAGTGGAAACTAAGAGACCAAATAGCATTTGATAGAAATAACGGAGTATGCTAGAACTTTACTCCAAAAAAGTGTAATGTGTTTCCCTAACTGCTGACAGTGATTCAGTCTCATGCTCCTGCATTGAGAGTACTTTTAGAAATCCCTGGAACAGAACTCTCCTCAGTCCTCTAGAAAACAGTTCCTCAGCCTACCACCTCATGGTAAGTTCTTCCTGTTCAACTCTACATTTACCTGCCATCTCATCTCATCTCATCTCATCTCATCTCATCTCATCTCATCTCATCTCATCTCATCTCATCTCATCTCATCTCATCTCATCTCATCTCATCTACTTGTCATTCACTGCTCTGCAGACGGAAGAGGAAACACCCAGGAGAGACAATGGAGCTGAGAAAGGCAAACTGATCTGCTCCCCGGATAACAACCGATGCAATTAACAAAAGGCGATATGTGATGATAGCAAGCAACTCTCTTCTGAGAGATACAGAGACAACATTTTACTGGCCTTACAGAGGGTGGAAGTAAGGGCAGGTTGCCTGGGAGAAATACAGAGAAATTGTCTGAGCAGCCAGGGATCAGGTTAGGAAAGGAAAAGACCTGATAGAATTAAATCTGGCTAAGGATATCAAGGGCAAGAAGAAAAGCTTCCATAGGTATGTCAAAGATAAAAAGAAGAGTAGGGAAGATGTGGGCCCCCTCCAGAAAGAAACAGGAGAACTGGTTTCCCAGAATATGGAGAAGGCTGAGGTACTCAATGACTTTTTGCTTCAGTCTTCACTGGCAAGGGCTCAAGCCACACCATCCAAGTCACAGAAGGAAAAGGCAGGGACTGGGAGAATGAATAACTGCCCGCTGTAGGAGAAGATTAGGTGTGAGACCATCTAAGGAATCTGAAGATGCACAAGTCCACGGGAGCTGAAGAGATTCATCTATGGGTCCTCTTACTTGTCATCTTTCATATTCATACCCAATGGAAAACATCACAAGTTATCTAATTTAAAGCTAAAAATCCACATAAAGTAGAACTTGAGCTAAGTCCAGCTTGCTTTATGCAACTAATTCCAATGAAATAAAAAGGCAGTTTAGGGGAGGGAAGCAAACTTACACCATTACCTAACTCCGGTTGTATCTTTGATTTTTTTTTAATATGACCTTTTGAAAATTAGATTAGAGAGAGAATTCCAAATTAAAATTGAATCAATTAAGTCTCTTGCAATTCAGGAGGGGCATGTCTGATGCATGAGGCAATATCAGAACTGCATATTGTGGGATGTGTCTTCCTCATGATCCTAAGTGGATTTAGTGGTCACAGTGTAATGTAGTGAGTTTTCAAGCTCCATTCAGCAAGAAAAGAGTTGGCCTGAATAGTTATTCTGGAGCAGAGGGAAAAGGCACCAGCTGCAGAGGATGACAAGGCTGCAAGGAGAGAAGCAAGAATCACTCAGAACATAGCATCACTTAGAGGGAGGCATTTCTAAGTTGGTGCTGACAGGAATTCAGATATGGGGGAACAAAGAGAGATCTAGAGGCCAGAGACAGGACTGTAAATTGAGATCCTCATGCTTATCTGTTGTCACAAAAAGTGACAGTAATTTATAGGTATATCTCAGCTGTCAGATTTCCCACAGGTTGCTTGTAAAAACTCTTGAGAAAAGGTCTAGTCACATGCCTTTCCTCTCTTGGAGTCTACAGTCCCAAGAGCAGAAAGTGCTTTACAGAGGTAGTGTTCCCTACTTCAGCTACAGGTGGGTGCATTAGTGAGAGCTGCTTCTCGTTTCACCATTGAAAGGATAAGTCTTTATTTTGAGACTGCTAAAGTAATGACTATGCATTTAATTCAGCTATTCCCATTTGGAAGCCATAAGCCCCATGGCTGGTTTGGGCCAGACCATGAGGAATGGTACTGGGAATGGCTACAGTTACTTTTATTGTCTCTGCAAATGTAAGCCTCCTTTCAATATGATTGTGAAAGATTAATTCCCATGACTTCAACACCTATATAGAAAAAACTTAAGATATAGTTACATGTGATGGGAAAATTAAGCTACATTAACCCCATGAACATTGAAAACTTATACAACAATCCACCTTCAACAAAATGCCAAAGAACACAATGTAATTGCAATTTAGTTCCAAGTATGTACTTACTAGTTATGAAAATTAATATTACATTTAATTAATATGGAATTATTGGGAACTGCATGCTTTACAGAAGAAATAATGATGAATTCCTGAACATTAGAGATAAGTTTTGTGGTTCCTAGGATCAAATATTTTTGGCTGGCTAGTATACAAAGGCATTTAGAATTGTCCCAGTTTCTTTAATAGAAAATAATTTCCCTCATGAAATATATTAAAATTATTCTTGCATAACTTGTGGAGAACTTGGTGGGCTTTTATTGAGTTGGAACATTAATAAAACACACATATTGCCTAATCTTAAAGCAAAGAAATCGGAAAGAAGTTTATAACTTCATAGTATGCTATATAGTTCCCAATATGCATGTGGGATCAGACACCCAGGTCTCTTTATATTTCCAAATATGAAGTTATGCGATACTAAAATTTTATTACAGAGAGATACAGAATCCCATTTATTATGTAAATGAATGGTAAGATAATTATTCTATCCAGAACTTGAAGATGGGGAGTGGAGATGTGGGTTCTAATTCCCAACCTGCCTTATTAATCGTGTAAAAGCTGTTAAGAACCAAGTATTTCCTTGTTGTCTTGATGGTTTGCCTGTCAATTAATTAGCTGTCCTCTAAGGTCTACTGTCATGGCTCTACAAGGAGATGTGAGTGAGCATAAGTTGTGGCTTTTATTTCTTTTTTGGGCTTAATCCTGCAAATAAGAGAGGTAAATCAGGCTCTGCACAACTACAAAGGTGGCTTTGGTTCACTTTCCCCAATCATTTGCTAAGATTGTTGCACTGAAGAGACTTCAGTTTCATCAGATGCAAGACTGGATCTGTTTTTAGTTTGAGGATAAAGGCAACTCCATGCTACCTCTTTGTTCAGGGCAGATTACAAAGTGGAGATCCAGTCCTAATAGTGGGGATTTTTTTCCATCATTAAATAAACTAAAGCTTAACAAAATGTAGAAACTAGATAGAGTCTAATTGTAAAAACCTTACTTATAGATGGATAACTTCAGGTTATATGGTTAAAATGTTGCAACCTTCTTTTATAAAAAGCTTAAAACAATTTTGACCTAGTTCACTTTTACATTCAGATATTGATGTAAGCTGAATTGCAATAGTCCATTTGTATCTCTCTTATGTCTTACATGAGAATGATCTAGTAAGGTATTTCACTTTGAATTAGCAATTGACTAGCAGAAATTCAACATTTGTCCACTACTTTTTAAATGCCAATGTATATTGTAAATAGTCTAAGAATGACTGCCACCATTAGTCTATCATATTATTCGTATCTCAAGCCTTTGGAGGAATTAAGTCCTCTGTTGAATCTCATAAACAATACGCCATTAATTTCTTGTACAGAAATGAAGACAGCTTAAAACGCCCAACAGTGACACAGTGGGATTCAGCACAGTGGACTCAGCTTGGAGTGCCTATGACTTGCTTCTTCCAAAGATTGTCACCTCTACTGCAGGGACAGTTGAATGGCATGCAAAAATACTCCCAAATCACCACATTCTATAACATAAGCAGAATCAGTCTGGATGGATGGGTTATTCCATTATATATATATTTAGTATATATATTATATATATATTCCATTATTCAGTTGTGACTGAAGGCTACCATTAGTTAAATCTGCTTAAATTTACCAGTCAATGCCTTCACATACTGGAGAGGACAAATGCCAAACCTTAAAGGAAAATGCTAACATATATCATTGCAACTGGCAATCACTTATCTGCAGCAAAACAATACAGATAACAAAAAGTTTGGCTTTATGTTGAACATTTCCTCCAAAATCTTCAAGGGCCAGAGAACTAGAAAAACTATCTGTATTGGGTCTGGCTGTGATGGGGTTAATTTTCGCCATAGCAGACCTCATACTGCTGTGCTTTATGTTGGTAGCCAGAAAGGTGTTGATTACACACCAGTTTTTTGGCTACTGCTTAGCAGTGCTCCCACGGTATCAAAGCTGTCTCTCTGACATTCCCCCTCACCCCCAAAGGCCAGTAGGCATGGGGTGGGCAAGATCTTGGGTGGGGACATAGCTAGAACAGCTGACCCAAGTTGATGAAAGGGATATTCCATACCAATGACATCTGCTCAGCAAAAAAAATGCTAAGAGAACGAAGAAGACAAGGGGCATTCATTTGTATGACATTCATCTTCCAGAGCAACTGCTATGCGCGCTGAAGCCCTACTCCCCTACTTTTCCTACATTGCCTGCTGATGGAAACTAGAGAATATATCTTCTGTTTTTCCTTTGCTTCTGTGCACGGCCTTTTCTTTTACTTTATTAAACTACCTTTATCTTGACCCACAAGTTCTTTTCCATCTTATTTTTTCCTCTCAGATCTGCTGAGGAGGGGAGTGATAGAGCAGCTTGGTGAGTACTTGGTGCCAAGGTCAACCCTTTGCATTATCGAACAGATATCATGGAAATGTTACGATGATCTTCACTTAAGTTGGATGCCTTTTCGTACCCATAAAGATCCTGACACGGCCAAGAAATGGAAGAGTATTCTTTTCCGTATTCTGTATTTCTTCTCTGTGTCTAAAGGACATCTGTCAGACTATTCAGTTGTTGGTCAGCCATTGGAAGAGTTACCAAAATATATTCCCCTAATACTTATTAATTATGTGATTTCATGTATAATGTTACTATCTTTTGAAATAGTGTTAAGGTATCTAAATGACTACTATCCAGAAATTAACTACATTGCAAATTTAATCAGTTATTTTAAAGGAGATAACTGCCTTAGAACACTGTGGTTCTTCATTAATGTTACCCAGATGTTAGTGGCAAGTGTTCTCTCAATTCAAACTCTTAGAAAGAATTTGAGAATATGGATTATGTATATCCAGGGCAGTGGCAGATAGTAATTCGCACTGATCATGTGTTTGGAATGAAATCTTGGCTCCACTGTAGTCAATGCAAGTTTACAGTTGCTTCTTAATTGTAAGACCATACAGATGAATGAGTAGGGGTGGTTCTTTGGGGTTTTTTTTAGTTAATTTTGCCATAAACCAAAGTAGCCATCAAGGTGCTACCAGTTCTGGGAAATAACAAAACATCTTGCTCTGCTCTCTGGAATTTCCTGTTATTGCATCAGTGAAAAACAGAGCAAATGGCCTCTGCATCTTGGAACCTTCAAAAAGGGAGCTGAGGCCAGTGAAAGTCTCTGTTCCTTTCAGGAGACTTTGGAGTAGTTATGCATCTTGCAGATTTTTTTGAGTTCACATGCTATCTAAGGGACAGCAATTATAAAATTCAGCCTCTCAAGGTCATGTCAGTGTTGCTAGGCACTAGGCACATGCTTCTTGGTGCTGGGCCATCGTGCACAAACTGCTGTGGGAGATATCCCAGGGATTCCCACTGAGTATGAAAGGAGCACCCCGCCAAGAAAAGCAGGAAAAAAGTGTTCTTCTGAGGTGGGGGAAGGGATGCCATTTGTTTTCTGGTTTTAATCTGTAAAAGTTCAAGAAAGGGAACCAAAAAGCTGAAGAGTGGGAGGATGAACTGGAGGGGATAAAAGTATCTTTTTACATCAAGAATGGCCAGAGCAGACCACTGTTTAAACCTTGGAACTTCATTATTCTTGGTCCAGCTGGCAGTCTGTTAGAAGAGTCCTCCTGACTCCTGGGTATCCAGAAAAGTTTGGAGGAATGCAGATTTTCCCATTTCCACTCCTGCAAGAGTAACAATTTCCTTGCCAGAAGTACTGTCTAGGGGAAAGCTACATACCTGTAACTACAGTAAGGACAGAGAGAGCTGGGTTGCTGCTTCAGGAGCCCAGAGTGGACTTCTAGTACTTGGCCAGGAAGAATCTGTCAATGTTGGTGTTAAGGACAGTTAGCTGACTGCATTGTGTCTGTGTTCACAAAGATTCCATCAAAGTACCGTATTAGTCAAAGCCTCTGCTGTAATACACAAGTTAGATTTCTAAAGGTCAACTGCTCTCTGCAGACAAAATTGGTTTCTGTCTCAACATTTCCTGTAGAGCTTTCAGAAGCAGGACATAAACATGTCACCAGAGCCAATGGAGGGGGCATTTGTCTTGCCTGGCAGCCCCTGAAAACCTGTGTCCTCCCTGATAAGTTTTTGCCGAACTGTTTGAGAATATGACACTGAAAAGCACTTGCAGGCAATAGATGTTTCTCCTTACTGCTTCAGTAAAAATCCTGGCAAAGCTCAGTGAGCCAAACTGTGGTGCTCCCTGAAGAAAGGACTATCAGCCATGGGCTTTTTCCAATGGCCAGTTACAAGGGGAGTAGAGATTACAGCTCTCAAGGTGAAGTGAAAGCTTTGCCTCTTCCCTGCCAAAGCTGATCAAGGCTGTAGTGTGCCTTGATATTGCAGTGAGACAGGAAGTCCTTCTCTATTATCTGTATTGTTTTCACCGCCTTCTAGTAACCAAAAAAGACAGGCAAGGGATCTGTCATATGGCACATGAAGAACAAAAGAGAAACATGGAGCTCTTCTCTGGAGAAAAACTGAAGATTGTGGGAAATAAATCTAGCTCCACTTTTTAATTGTCTTGAATTCAGCATAAGCCTATAACTTCTAAAAATAATATTCTCTGTTGTAATATATAACAGTCTTTATGAGCTGTTATTTCTCTCTTATCACTTTGTTTTTCAAGGCATTTTGCATTTTAAAGTCTTCTTTCTGTCCAAGAAAAGGCATATCTGCATGCACCACTTAACTGCTTTAACCATGTATATATACATATTTGTTAAGATTTGCATTAACCATGTATATATACATATTTGTTAAGATTTGCATATAGGGGAAAAATAACCAAAAATAATAGAAACAGATAGTCCTACAACCTTAACACAATATTTTTTGTTTCCTACAAAATTATTTGCCTATTTGCTGAAGAAAAACATGAGTTCACAAAGACTGCAGATTCTTACAGGAATATATAGGAAAAAGATTTTAACTCGATACATTTCCCATTTTTTTAAACTTACAACCAGTTTTTCCAAAGGTAAAACGTAACATCTAAACACTGGCATACACATGCATATTTTATTTAACATTTTCAAAGGTCAGTTCTGAGCAACTAAGTACTTTAGAAATCAATTTAGGGGCACAGACACTGTCCCCTCCAGCTACAGGATGCCTCAAACTCACAAGGTCTTGTAGTACTGAGGGATTTCAACTGCTGTGACATCTGCTGGTCAAATAGCATAGCAAGCTGTAGAAAATCGAGAAGACTCCTAGAGTGCATCGAAACCCAGGTAACAGACACCCCCACCTGAGGGGATGCAATACTGAATGTGATGGCCACCAGTGCAGGTGAGCTCATCAGTGACATCAAGATCAGAGGCAGCCTGGGCTGTAGTGATCATGCATTGGCAGAGTTCAAGGTCCTGAGGGATATGGGACAGGTGAGGAGTGTAGTCAGGATCCTAAATTTTAGGTAAGCAACTGTGAAACAGTTCTCAGGGACAAGAGAGCAGAACAGAGCTGGCAAATATTTAAGAATGTTTTCCATAGGAAATCAGGCAGGAAATGGAATAGACCGACATGGCTGAGTCAAGACCTGTGTGTCACATTGAAGAGCAAGAGGGAACTGCAGAGGCAGTGCAAGCATGGACAGGGAACCTGGGAAGAGTATAGGGATGCTGCCTGCTTATATAGGGATGGGGTCAGAAAGGCCAAGGCGCAGCTGGAGCTGAACTTGGCAAGGGAAGCAAAGAATAGCAAGAAGGGCTTCTACAGGTGCATCAGCCAGAAAAGAAAGGCTAAAGAAAGCAAACCCCCCACCAATGAACGAAAATGGTGACCTTGTATCAACAGACGAGGAGAGGGCTGAGGTACTCAACAACTTTTTTTGCCTCAGTCTTCACTGGCAACTGCTGTCCTCACCCCTCCAGGGCCAATGGACAACAAGGTGGGGACTAGAGGGGTAAAGCCTCTCCCACTGTAGGAAAAGATCAGGTTCGTGACCACCTGAGGAACCTGAACATATACAAGTCTATGGGACCTGATGATATGCATTCCTGAGACCTGAGGGAATTGGCTGATGCGGTTGCCAAGCCCTTCTCCACGATCTTTGAAAAGTCACTGCAGTCAGGGAAAGTCCCTTGTGACTGGAAGAAGGGCAACATTGTGCCCATTTTTAAAAAGAGTAGAAAAGATGACCCGGGGAACTGCCAACCTGTCAGCCTCACCTTTGTGCCTGGGAAGATCATGGAACAGATCCTCCTAGAAGCTAAAGCGTGAGGTGATTCGGGACAGCCAGCATAGCTTCACCAAGGGCAAGTCCTGCCTGACCAGCCTAGTGGCTTTCTGTGATGGAGTGACTGCGTCAGCAGGCATGGGATAAGCAATGGGTGCAATGTATCTGGACTTCTGTAAAGCCTTCGACACAGTCCCCCACAGCATCCTTCTCTCTGAATTGAAGAGATATGGATTGGAGGGGTGGACTGTTCGGTGGATAAGGAATTGGTTGAACGGTTTCACTTAGAGAGTAGTGGTGAAAATCTTGATGTCCAGATGGAGATCTGTGACAAGTGGTGTCCCTTAGGGGTCCATACTGGGACCAGTGCTGTTTAATAATTTCATTGATGACATAGACAGCAGGATCAAGTGCAGCCTCAGCAAGTTTGCAGATGACACCAAGCTGAGTGGGGCAGTTGTCACACCAGAAGGATGAAATGTCATCCAGAGGGATCTGGACAAGCTGTGGAAGTGGGTGTGTAAACCTCATGAGGTTCAACAAGGCCAAGTGCAAGGACCTTCACTTGGGTCAAGGCAGTCTGCGGTTTTAATATAGGCTGGGGGGTGATGTGATTGAGAGCAGCCCTGTGGAGAAGGATCTGGGGGTGCTGATTGATGAGAAGCTTGACATGGGCCAACAATGCACAGTCACAGCCCAGACTGTGTCTTGGGCTGCATCAAAAGAAGTGTGGCCCCCAGGCTGAGAGAGGTGATTCTCCCCCTCTACTCTGCTCTTGTGAGACCCTACCTGGAGTATTGTGTCCAGTTCTGGAATCCCCAATGTAAGAAGGATATGGAACTTTTGGAACAGGTCTAGAGGAGGGCTATGGAGAGGATTAGAGGGCCGGAGCACCTCTGCTCCTGTCTGAGGACAAGCTGAGAGAGTTGAGCTGTTCAGCCTGGATAAGAGAAGGCTCCTGGGAGATCTTATAGTGATCTTCCAGTACCTGAAGAGGGCTACAGGAAAGCTGGGGAGGGATTTTTCACAAGGGCTTGTAGTGATAGGACAAGGGAGAACAACTTTAAACTGGAAGGGGGAAGATTTAGATTAGACATTAGGAAGAAATCCTTCACAATGAGGGTGGTGAGACACTGGCACAGATTGCCCAGGGAAGTTGTGGATGACCCCTCCCTGAAAGTATTCAAGGCCAGGTTGGATGGGGCCTTGAGCAGCCTAATCTAGTGGGAGGTGTCCCTGCCCAAGGCAGGGGGGTTGGAACTGGATGGGCTTTAAGGTCCCTTCCAATCCAAACCTTCTATGATGATTCTTAGTAAACAAAGATGGACATTTATACCTCTAGCTGAATAGTCCACAAAATTATTGGTAAGTCCACACCAAAATAATTTTAAGTATAATGATATTCTGGGATTCTATAGATTTTATAGCTTCTTAAATGCATTTAGTTCATTCTTGTTATCCATACAGGGTATCTTAAACTAGATATGCCATCTCCTAACTACTTCTTAGATCTTCTGGATTAGGCACTGTTATACATAGTCCATGCTATTATTTGCATTTGATTTTCTGGATAACTTTCATTGCACAAGGAACTTGTGTTGCTGCTGTGTAGAACTGTACACAACACAGAACTCCCCTACAGACGTGAATTCCTGGGTTTCTCCCCTGAGAATTGACTTCTGCCAAGTTTTCTAACATGTGTCTGTCTCATTCTCCTTGCCTATCTGCTTCCAGTGCCCACTACTAAGGTTTTTGAGCCCTTCTAGAACTTTTTGGTTTGGAATCTCCATGTTCTCATTTAGAGACTGAACCTTGGCTGATTTTAATCCAGATAGACCCAGTTCCCCAACCACACCCCAGCTGTCAGCACAAACATATGCAATCACTGCATGGCAGCATCACAGAGTGGGCATGAGCAACATAGAACTACTTGGCTCAAGGACCAAGGATTGCTTCTTGGAGGACATGACATAATCCATGAAGGTGTAGCCTCTTCATGTCCACTTGGCTCTCAGATTCTCTAGAGTATCCTTGTTTCCTGTTATTGCCTTATTGTGATTAGTGGTAACAATTTCCTTGCCCAGTGAGTCCTACTACTTTAGAAAATGAGTTTCAGGTACACAGTAGTTCAGCAGAAAAAAAACAGTCTCGCACCAAGCCCAGGAAGAGTATGGTTTCACTAAAAGAGGTAATTTATCTTAACAAGTCAGGGAGATAGATATCCCCAGAACCTCACACACTGTGCCACCATACAGGCTTAGCTTTCTAATTCTGTAATTGATTAAATATTTAGCAAGGGGAAGCTGTATTGCAGACTAATATTTCCATTTCTAGGTTATCTGTGTAGCCACATTCTTCATAGGTGGCAGTGAGGCAAGGAAGTAATTGTAATTCAGTGTTTGGAAAGTTAGCATATGCTTCTATGTCAGCTTCCCTTTTTAGCAAAATGCTGTTTCAAAAATCTTCCATGTTTGACACGGATGACAACATTTAGAGATTGGAGGAGCTTTTCAGACAGGAATAAACAGAAACAAAAATCCTACTCTACGTCTGCGCAGTACAAGCAATATTTAAGCATTCCAGACATTTTCGCAGTGGAACACAGACCATAATCTTTCTAATGGCATTTTAAATTCATTGAGCACATTGGCAGCTAGCCAGTTGTCTGACAATGTTACAGGAAAGGGGTTAGGTCAGAATGACCTAGACACAGACTGGAAAAACATTACCTTCTCAAGGCATTCTACTTGGGATAATAATTTTGAAACCTACAACAAGGAATGCATCTTGTCATAGCAGAGAACTTAGGAAGGAACACCTGGGCTAATGAGTGCTACAAATGTGCAGAATTGTTGATAATCCCCTCATGGCTGTTACACAGAAAGGATCTAAAAGGCCCTTTTCCTAAAAGGAAAAGCTTGACAGCATATGTTTAGGAAAGTACTCATCTTCCGGCTCAGGATAACCGTGTCAGGCAGTACCACCTCAGGGTACCAATGTGGGCCGTTGGGCTCAGTGGGAAATGCTGTGGTTCCAAAGTGCTTTTAGATTAGGGAAGAGCAGCTCTGAGGTTTATAAGTGAGTACAGCTACTACCACTACCAGACTGTGCTGAACGGAACAGAATGCGCTAAGTCTATGCTGTGGCCTGAAAACTGCAGTTTAGTACAGTTGCATCCAAGCTGTTTAGGCAATAAAAGCACTCTGATCAGCTATCTGATCCATTTATTTTTCTCTCTCGTGTCTGTGACACTAAATGTTTGCGAGCAGTCCCAAGAAATCCAAAACAAAACACTGAATATGTCATGGTAAGCTAAAATATTTTTCTCCTCCTCTTGATTCAGAGGATGTGAGCAAAATCATGATGTATGCTTTCCTTTGCCATCCACTTCTAACACAAAAACAGAGCAACCACTCTTCTGTTGCAAAGTGCCTGAGGTAGCTGTAATCACCATGCTGACTGACAGCAACTGGTATTTGCTTTGGTAAGCTCTAAAGTCACATTAATTAAAACTGATCTTCCTACTCATGTATTGAAAGAAACACAGTATCTGGAGTCAAGATCATATTGTCAAGCGTCAGGGGAAAATTAATAAATTCTCAGGCACCGATGTCTGTGTCCCTCAGAGCTGGGAACAGTATCCTCCGTGTTCCAAAAAAGCGATTTTTCACATTCTCTAGCCTTTGTCCTCTCAGTGTGCATCAGCAATTCTACTAGTGGGACAAGAAAACCTTATTATGCTAGGCAGCAAACCAGCACATTGTCAGTTGGGCATTCATGTGACAGCCAAAAATATTTACTACTTTTTCTGATGTTTCAGTTCTCCACTACTTCACTGGAGCACTTTCTTGAACACGGATAACATCCTCAGAAACCTTCAGAATGGGGAACAGAAAATACTGAAATAGGAGGAAGAACTAGGGAACATAGGGCGCAATTCCTCAGGTGTGGGCTTTAGTCAAGACACTGGAATCAGTACAGAATGCCTAATAAACTCTTTAATTATGGCATAGTTTAAAGTCTTAAAGTACCCCCAGCAGCCTGTTGCCCCATATTTTAAGTAGTTTCATTATGGAATCAGCAGAAAGTTCTTACACTTCTACAGCGTGAGCACCCTGTCTGTTGTACTGGTTCAGGTGGGTGTTGTCCATTCAGTCACTCACTAGCTACTGACGTTTGATAAGATGAGATTGAAATCAGAAGATTTGGAACAATAGAATGTCTTTGTCTTTTTACTTCTGCCTGCTCAACAAAAATCTCTGTAAAGACTTCAAGGTGACGGAAAATCTACCAAAATAATTTTCAGAGGTCGCCTTGGCAGTTTCATAAGATATTGCATGTTTTCACTTACAAAAACTTGAAATAGGTGCCAGAAAAACTAAAATAAAGAACTTCAAAATCAGATTAAATAGATACCAGCAAATTTTCCAGGACTCTTCCATCCTTCATTTTCCAACTTGTTAATACACGTGCTTCTGCAAAAAGGAGGTCCGTACCAAGAAGAAAGTTACAGCATTTGTGTCTTGTTCAGCTTTATTTAACACTATGTTATTATGTTATTTCATCAGAGTTTTTATAAACCACTGATAAAACTAAAGACATACTTGCTTCAGCCTCCTTCTTATGAGTTTGCCAAACTCACGTTATGTACAAAGATTTTATAACTGGAGATACATATGCATTGATTTATGTATGTTATCATTTGACAGCATCGTCATAAGATGCTGGGGTTTGTGCCACTATTGTCTGCTTTAATTATTTTATTTTTTGTTATTCTGGCAAACATGGAACTTGTCTGAAAATATTCACATTCTGATGTGAGAATGACAAAAATTGTAGTTTCCAAATAACGAGAACTACTAGATGTCTTGATTAACCCAGATTTACCAGCATGAATATTAGCTTTTTCATTGTTCTGTAATATAGGACCATACAAAGAAAATACACTTATTACCTTGGTGTAAAACCTTTTGACAGTTTGGTAGGCATTGCATTCCTACATTCTTTTCTGTCTTGTATGGCAGTGCTGTCTTCCATACCATTTAATAGTTGCATAATTGTTTCCTTTCAAGCATACAAACAATGAGGTCAACTTGAGTCATGTCAAATAACTAGACTGAATACCACATATGAAACCATTTAAGATAACAAGTCATGTGATCACATATATTGCCTCTTGCCTGGATTTTCTGGATCATACTAGAAGTGTGTTAGAATACACAAAAGCAACAGAGCTTACCAGCTGACTGTTTTGCCTATGATAAGCAACTGATGAGCAGTTTATTGCAAAGATTTTAACAGAGACAAGCTAGAATTGAAAGTTACCTTCCTCTAAATCATTATGTTTCTTCTTTAAACTGTCCCTTTCAAGGCAAAACCTGTATTTTCCTGCAGAAAAAAATATGACAGAGATGAAGGTTAAATTTTATTTTAGTGATTTTAATAATATTTGGCTATGTTACATTTTAAAGCAGCCTAATTATCAGATGTAACATCTGGGATACAGTATCTATCAGACTGGGTTTTATCCAAACTGGGCACAGATACAAGAAAGTGCTATTTGTATTTATTAACTGGAACATACAAAGAAAGGTCAACATTTTCCCTGTTCATCCTTCATCAGCAGAGAGGCTGGTGAGAAGGCAGGGTAAAGTAAGACTCCTTAAGTAACAAAAATTTGTGAGTTCAAAAATATGCAAGCTACATGAAAGCAATGAATAAGCTTCTTATCTGCATTTCTTTCTCTTCTTCAGTATTGTTTAGTTAAATTATACTCATAGAGCACATCACAGACCTCTGCTGTTCTTAACCAAAGTTGAAAGAAGTGGTGTCTCTGTTACTACAGTAATTGACAAGAAGAAAAGCAATAACACTGTTCCCAAAGAAGCAGCAATTAAGAGAAAGAACAACATGGTTAAAATAGTTCCCATTAATATACCATATTCCACTCTGAACTGTTTCTGATAGAAGTTACAGTTACTGGCCCTTCATTGCAAGTTCTTCTGCCTCATGTCCAAAGATTTTGTGCATCTTTCTCTTTTCTTATGTATACTGCAAGGCCTCACAGGGAAGACCTGACTCTTTTCTAACCTTAGAGTCCTAGAGAGTTCCTCTGCTGCTGGGGATGTGTGGATACAGAGACTGAACAATCCTGCCGGTATCTCTTGCTGTATAGACATGTGCTTCTCTATCTATATGGTCTCATTAGCCATTTTTCTAGTTGTCTGCTCTGGCACTGGCACCATTCACGTTCCCAGTATTGCACAAATAGAGTGGCTTTTCTTTCATGGAGGGAATTCTTAACACAGAAGCTTTATTCATAAGAACATTCAAAAAGCCGTAAGAACATGAGAACTGACAGGGCTAGAGCAGTAGCCTGTCTGGGCCAATGTTCTGCCACTACCATCTTCTGCAGTGAAAAGAGATAATGTTTAGGGACATCGTGTTAACCTGGCCGTTTCCTGTGGTCGATTCTCCTCATGCACTCCATTGGATTAAGGACTTCAAAGAGCATATCTACCTATTCCTTATAGTTTCTGTTTTGGTACTGGTATCTGAGATATCTTCTCTCATTTTTCTTGATGCCACCTACCTCCACAGTTTCTTGGGACAAGAAATTTCAGGAATTTACTAGCTGCTATGTAAAAAAAGTATTTCATTTTATCAGTTTTAAACCATTTCCCCTGCTAGTTTCAGTGAGTGCCACCCATCACCCCAGTTGTAATATTGCACAATTTGATGAACGACATCTGTGTTCACTTTATACACCACCTTAATGATTTTATAAACGTAAACCACTACTCAGCTGTCACCTCTCCAAATGGAAAAGTTCCAGCCTTTTCAGTCTCTCCTCAGAAAGCTCCATCCCCTTGACCATTTTCTTTGCTATTCTCTCAGCCATCTGTAAATCCACTGTCCTTGTGACACAGAGATCAAAACCCTGTGCTGAACTCAAAGTGGAGGTACACGAGGATTTGTACACTGCCAGACTGACCCTTCTTCTGTCACATTCTCAGTAACTTTTCTGATGATGCCCAACATACTAACTTCTGACTGCTGCTGGACACTGAGCCTGAAGATCACTTGTCCCTACTCAACACCTCTGATTTGGCCTACAGCATCTATTCTCTTTCTAGAAGAACTGGGCTTTTCCAATCTTTTTCTCCATCATAGATCTATTTTTTTCCCTCTTGTCACATTTACTTTGGATGCATGAGAGCTACCACAGTTAAAATCCAGACTAATTCACTGACTGGTGGCTTCAAACTTCTGTGTTTTTAACCAGAGAGCAGAATGGAATCCTAACTGGAAACCAAAACTGGTTCTGGAACAGAATTTGAAATATCATTTTGAAGCTGTTTTCAAACATACACACATATATATATATATATATAAAGGTTACTGTTTCAAAATAGTAACTTGACTGAGATTTGATATCCTCTAGCAGATATTTGTGCAGTACAATGACTGTTTAGACTATTTTGGCACAAGCCTTTATTTCAAGACAGTAGCAAGGGCAACCTGAGTGGTCTGTGCCACTCACCAGATTCTCACTGGGCTTGGTCACGCAGAGGCCTGACTCCAGTGGTCTCCAGTAAAAAGCCTTTAATGGATGGCTGGTAATAGCTATGATTCCTGTTCTTCTAAATCCATCGGTTGTGTATTTATTAACGTGCCCTGTGGGTGACAGTAGGCCTAAGTTTCTCAAGCTTTTCCCCACCAGTCCTCTGGTGTGCATTACTTCATAGATGTGTTTACATGTATGTGTTTCTGTGCTTCTGGGATCTGTATTTGTGAGTAGCATTTGTCTGTTGGTTAGTGGTGGTTCAACCTGTTCATTAGTCCTGTCTCCCACCCCTCTGCCTCAACTGTCAGTACTTAACTGTGGCACTTCACCTTATTTGCAGCCTTATCTGGGGACTTACATGTTTAGGCAGAGGGAAGCTGCTTTTCTGGCTGGATGCCTGTCCTGAGGCAAGGAAGCGAAGATGGAGGCTGAAGTAACTTCCTGGTTTGAAAGTCCATGTTCCAAGTGTTCAAACAGTGTTTCCCCATTTGTTCAACATCCCCATTCTCATATTTGTAACCATTCATAACAGAGTTCATAACATGTAAACTGGGTGGGCTGAATGGAGCAACTAGTGAATCACTGTGTATTCAGAAGAGAGCCAATTTAAACAGTGCTGAATCCAAACCAGACGTAAATAAAAATGTACCATTTCAACTACTTGTTTTAAATGCATTATGAATAGAGGGCTGAATGTTGCAAGTAGTCATCATATAGTACATATTTTTTTTAATAAACTCTATAGTCATAGAGAAGAAAAGAAATATTTTTATGGAAGGACCATTTTCCAATGCCTGTTTGAGTTACTTAGCAGGATCAAAAATAAAATTTAAAAAATTTTCATGTAAGTCAAGACATATTTACAATGTTTTACAAGTAATTTTTACTGTCTTTAGCTTCCTTAGGTATAATTTGAAGACTTTCTTACCAGATATACTACTTGCTTCTTGTGTAAGTGTTGTTGGATTATGTGTTATAATAAAAATATTTCGCAGCACGTTATTTATTAAAATAAGAAAACTTATACTACACTAAGCATGTATAACCTATATAATCATGTCAGAGTAAATACCACTGGGACTTCAGTACCAAAGTGTTATTGCAGAAAATACTCCTGTTGTTTATAACAGAGGAACAATTTCAGTTCTGTGATCATAGAAGCTGATGGCTCACACCTACTATAACAGAAGCAGTGCATTGTTTATGCCTTATTTAGATAGATGGGATAAACAAGTCAGTTTGATTCATTACATTGTTCTGATTCCTGCCTTTTAAAAAAGCTCTCTGTCTAGAAATGAAGAGTGTGTGTACACCTCTCCGCTCATGAGTCCTCCTGAAAAGGCAATAGTGGTCTTTCTAACCTCAGCCTTCTTTACTCATCCACAAATAAGTAATTCCTGTAGAACACAGTAGCCAGTGCTCTCCTTTGAACTCTTCATGTCACAACTTGGAAACCTTATTTTCTCAAAAAATGCTGCTGTGTTCACTGTTCTCTTGGTAGCCCACAATGGCAAAAGTGGTATCAGGACAGAAGTATCCAGGCATGTGTTGAGGAAAGAATAACCCCCAAGCTTGCTCAGAACAACAGAAAAAACAGAATAGTTTCCTTTCTCCATCTGCTCAGAATATATAAAGGTATTGTGCTTTTCCTGCTTTTTCTGAGTAAAGCCCAGGAGAAATGAAAAATTTGAGTCTCTGCCTTACTCAGCGTATTGGGTAATCATCCCAGGCCAGCTATTTTAAACACAGGCCTCCCTGCTGACAGCAGCACAGTGCCACTTTGACATCCAGCAATAATTTTAAATGAGAGTCATTTATTTTGCTTTAGAAGGCAGCAGATGGCAGCAAAGTTGTACAGATACGCCAGACTAGTAGAGAAGAAAAATATCTTAGTACACACACTCTAACAACATTCCATGGAAAAAACGTATCATTTGTTTCTGTCTGTTTGCAGTGTGGTTAAAACACTAAATCAAGTTTGATGGTTCTCGTGCACTTGTAACGTGAGGATTTTTTTCCCCTATTACCAGGAGTTAATAAAATCAGATTGGGGTGACATGATGTGAATTACACTCCGTAAATCATCTTTGCCTCTGCAGGAATTACTTCTTTGTGCAGATCTTTTTATATCCTTCATTAAACAGATACTGATTGCTTTGTGCAAATATTGTCACAAAGTGCTAGACTGTCTGTGTGTGTGCCCTGACTGAAACGGGAGCTTTGACAGCCAGCCTCTGCTGTGAGCTATGTACACCACTCACTCTCACATTTGAGTCAGAAGTCTGGATGCATCCTTTCTCAAGACTTTAAAATAGGTGATAGGGGTGGGGTTAAAAGTAGGGAGAAGAGGGAGAGGAAGAAGGAAATGCCTCTATATAAAGTCATAGTGTTTATAACACTACAGTATCCTACCGATTTAAATAAAAAATGAAGTCTGGTTTTGAACAAGAACACTGGAGGTTTCTGGGATTCAGTTGTTACTCACAAACACATTTAGTGCCACACTTGACATGTATGTTTGCTGAAGCTGTTATTGCCAGCAGCACCACATCCACCTAAAAGAAGCAGCAACGATCATACATTGCTGGAC
This sequence comes from Tapera naevia, assembly GCA_033556795.1. NCBI lineage: Eukaryota > Metazoa > Chordata > Aves > Cuculiformes > Neomorphidae > Tapera > Tapera naevia. Next base: position 7,843,632 of record JAUMJJ010000048.1, read on the forward strand.
CCATTTCAGATTGAACAGGGAGTCTGGATTAGAGTTACCTCTTTTTGATAGATTTCCTGACCCTTAATTCTACATTTAAATAGTTTCTTCAATCTTCAAAACCAGAACTTGTGAATAAATTAAATACAAAGTAAAACATGCAATACAATCTTTTGGTATCAAAATAGACATGTTTTTGAAAGACAGCTGTAGTATAGATTTTTCTTTTCCTGCTGAAGTCAGTAGAAGTTGGATGGGATCAGTCTCAGGCCTGGGATTTGGTGTTGAGATTCCTATCTGGCTCAACAGTTCATCACCACCAGAATGTCTGATGTCTGTAGGCAGTATGGAGACGAATTATATATTCCAGTTGCATATTTTCATATTGTTTATGAATAGAGGGCCAGACTATGAATTTGTTTCTTACATAGAATGAGATGCAGAGCTGCACAACCCAAGGGAAAAAAAATGGCTTAGAAAAAGTGACTTAGAAATCCATCACTTTTCCCTTGTCTCCCAGGAGAAAAAATTTACTTTACAAGGTGCAGCTGTCTTCTTCCATTGTGCAGATTCAGATCTGCTCCCAAGTCCTTATATACAGGATGGGAAGTGCAGTGGCCTCTGAGAGTTGACTGCTTTCTAGCAGAGAGCCATAACGCGGTCAGGTCATGTAAGGGGAAATGAGGAACCCATATACTCTTTTGTCCTCTCCTGCAACAGCAGTGGGATGAATTACACATGGTAGCCTTTTAATCTTTGAGTGTTTCGGTTTCATGGTAACTCCTGAGATGATAATCACCTATTAAGAAGACAATAATCATGTTTGTTTGATGAACTGCTTAGTTTGCTCCTGAACTAACAGATAAGGTCCGTTATGTTTGTTCTCTTGTTTCTGCCAATACTGCTGGACATCAGAGATTAAGACCCGGACATCTGTTTGTTTATTTTTACACCATGTTAGTGAAGTATTAAGAAAATACAAACCATTTCATAATTACTGGAAAAGTTGCATGTAATTTGCAAGCTGACAGATCTGGGAAGTGATAGTTGACTGAAAGTATTGGAGGAACATTTGTTTTGCAAACCTATTTTGAGAGACAGAATTTATTACAAAATATATGCCTTCAGCTGGGTTGGACCGATCTTTCCTGACTTTGGAAAAACCCAGGCTTTTGTAAGTGGATGCAGACTCAAGGAGGTCTAGTTAAATGTTTGGTAAATTTTATCACAGAATCAAAGTCAAAAGATTTCATTTGGCCTCCTCATTGCTGTTGCTGGGAATTTTGCAAGCAAAACACTCCAGTCATCAAATAATTAACATTGACTCTATTCTTTATGGAACCATTTCTTTTTAATTTGGAGACATTGTAATTATCAAGCATTTTGACTAATGTATATAGCATGTAGTAAAAAGGCTTTTACACAGATAAGTTCTTTACCTCATGAACAAATTATGCTGCTTCTCCTCATGAAGGATACATGGTCCTGCTCCAAGGAATTAAGTATTTAAAAATTAAAACAATTTCAAAGCTGACACAGATTATTTGGTAAAAAAAAAGGCTCTTTAAGAGATGTTTGGATAATAAAAGCAAACCCTTGAGAACACAATAAACAAATTTTAGTTAGGTAGAATTGGATTTAGTTCTTGGTTGTACTCAGTCATGATGAAGTTTTTTTCTCCTGATGCCTGTGTGCTCTATGCTGCTTAAGTATGATGTGAGATAATATAAAACGGTGTGTTGACGGCACAAGGAAAATATTTGGATGGCTGTCTGGAGTTGCCATTATTGGCTTTAATTATGACTTACTGTCCTTTGGGTACTAAATCAGCCAGAAAAGTCTTCATATGTGCCAAAGTATTCATTAGTATTCCCCTTTCGGTCATTGTACTTGCAGAAAGAGTTTATATCTGGCACCTGACTGCAATTCTTATTAGCATAGACCAAGATGCTTTGCAGATTTTGATAATCATCTGAAAGTATATCAGTGTCTCTACCTTTTGGATACAGTTGTTCCTCAGTAACAATGGCAGAACTCTTTGACCACTTTCTGATGTAACTGGAGAACAAACATGCTTTGTGCTCCTCCGTGTGATGTAGCTGCTTAAAGTAAGTTTTGTGGTTCCAGTTAGAGAAAGAAAAATAATTGTTTTCCTCTTCCAGGTTAGGGGACCTGCAGTAGGACTTTATGGGAAAGTGCTTGTATATCAGCGTTTTAGTTCCCCTGCCAACATTCCATATAGCACAAATACTGAAGCAGCAAAAATCCTTCTAAGATAAAAATAGCCTTTGGAATCTATTTTGGTAATTAAAAATTGTCTATAACGAAGTACCTCTTCTTTGCCATAGGGATGTCTCTAGGGTAGGTACAAATCAAAATAATAAATCATAAATAATATTCCGTGAACTCTCCTGACATTTCACTGTGGATGCTCTGCTGAGAATGGTGACCACTCCTTTGGCATCCACTCTTGAACAAGCTGATAAATGAGGGTTAATTCCCGCTCCAATACATATTTACCATTGCAAAACAAAATTTTAAATTAGAACCTTGTTTGAACTGAACTTATCATCATGTTTTAAGCGGCTTTTGAAACGCTGCGCTGTGGGTCACCAGACTGTTCCTAGAAATGAATGCTTTAACTAAGGTGTTGTGTAAATAGGTGCTCTTGATTTTGGAGGCATTGGATGATATCTTCCACTTCTCATTTGTCACGTTGGAGCATAAGCTGGCCTTGAGCTAAGTATACAGCTTTTCTTGAACTTCCAAGATTTCAAGAGAAAGCTTGTTTTTTTACGGGCTGATACTGTTTCCCCGTCTTTTTTCTCCCTGAAACCTCAGGATTTTCAAAATCCTTGCACTTCTCAGAGATTTTAATCTAGTTCATGTATGGACTTCAACTACTGTTTAAAGATCAATGCCCAATATTTTGCTTTGTGGAAAGTTTGTGGTGAAAAGATGCTTAGCCAAAGTTCTTCAGTAATGTCTCCTGCCTGGGAAGAGGAACAGATTGGTCTTTACTCTTTAAAAGAAAGGATTTCAAAGATTTTTGCAGGGATAGAAGAAATTTAAGGAAAAAAAAGAATTCTTTAGTTGCTGTTTATTCCAACTGTGGAATTTTGCTGCTCCCTACAAGCACGGCAGGTGGTGCTCTTGATACTTCCAAATGGAAATTGCACTTCGTAAGCTCCAGTAAAGTCAGAATTATGCCATCCAGCACCAACTTGCTGGTTTTAGCCCTGTCTGGTTAGTCCAAGGATCTTTCAGCTTTGAGTGCAATGTTTTCTGTTAGTGAAAGCGACAGGAGGGAAGAAAAGGTATTTTAAGTGGGGACTGAGTTTTGGCAGTAAATGAAGGGAAGATGAATACAAACACAACCACAGTATAGCCCAGTGCAGCCTGACATCCCAAGTTTAGATGACAAAGATGCCTGCTCTGCAATTCATTAGTAAAACAGGGTACCTATTCATTTGTATGGTTCTATTGAAGTATTTTTAGTTGTGCTATGTACTTTAAGTAGGATCACACTTTCACCTACACATTGTAATTTCCCCCTGCAAGCACTGCAAAACTTACAAGCAGCAACTCTGCTAATTTCAAGACCTGTCAAGATTTGAGAATAACCACTTGCTTGTTTTTCTGCTGGCAGCTATAATCTGCACTGAAGAGCATGCATTTGCTCTCACCCCTTACGTCTTCCAAAATCTGAACCAGAAAGGTCAACAGCAGTAGAGAGGTAAATTCCCTTCCAGCTGTTATTTAACAGGTGATAATTAAAACCGGCAAATTTTAATACATATGAATTAAAAAGGGGGGGCGGGGGGAATCAACTTCTCAAGATTCCAAAATTCTTAGTTGAAAATGTTTAGGAAAGTAACTAAAAACAGGCAATTCTGAGCAGAACGTCAAAACTTTTGGGAGAAAAATCTTTATAAATGCATCCCAGATATCTGGTCAGCTGGATTCCTGCACAATTTTTTATTGCAGCAGTATTCCTGGAAAGATGTCATTGCTAATTCTTTCGTATTTTCCTTGTAAATACATGGTCTTTAGGCATAAAGTATTAGGTAAAAAAATATGCACACTTCATTTATTCCAACAGTATTTAATGATGCTGTTCCCTAGTCCTCTCCTGTGTATGTTAGCTAAGTGGAGAGACACTGGTAAAACGGGGAAAGTCGTATGTTTTACTGAAGATGTTACTCAAATACGCTTGTTCAGTTTTCTTTGCATGTGAAGAATAGACACCAATAGATGGTGCTGTTGTTGCATTAGTAAGGTTCAGTTTCACATTTGTTTTCTGGTCTGTGGTTGGAATTTGGGGTTTTTTAAAGAAAAAAAAAAAAGAGAGGAAGAAAAAAAAAACCCGAACAAAACAACAAAATCCCTAATGCTAAGCTTTTATCCAAGATGTTCTGCCCACACTGAACCGGTCACTGTTTAACTTTAACCTGAACTGTGGCCCAGGAAATCCTTCAACATAAATAACCTTGAAAGCTGACATGACCGTTTTTGGAACGTGCTCCCTCAATAAATCTGTTAGTTTGTTGTGCAATTTTGAAGTGTGCAGTTGTTTCTCTGATTAATTAGGGCAAAAAATAAACTTGCACGATCAATCCAAGCTGTGACACGTTTCAGCCCCGGCTGGAACATGTGGGTAGGAAAGGCCTTAGAGCTTTCTAAACAGATCTGCCCTGGGATTTTAAGACGCATGCCTGATTTGACTGGATAAGGTAGTTGCTAACAGTCTGTGACTGAGTTTAAGCGTCACAGAACTGACATGCTAGGTTACTGAGGGTAGGACCATACACAGTTAAGAAATCTTCCATTTTGACCACCTGCCCTCACTAAAACCAACGACACTGATTTATGTTGTAGTGTTTATTTTATTTCACGTTACCCACGGAGAACAGTTGATACATTCTCTATATCTTTCACCAGACTGGAATGCAAGATAAAAAAAGGGTATGGAAAAAACAGTTTAACATTTGACATTCACGATATGAAAAATAGAGGGGATACAATGTTTTAAAATGCCCTTATGCAATATATATATATAAAAAGTATAAAAATAAAATATATTTTTAAAAAAGATACAAACAGACCATGACACAGGACAATCTTAAATACCGATACGTATCTCATGACCCACACACACCGCACTTATAATTAACAAAAACCACGTACAATTGCACTTTTCCTCTCTGTGACGTTCAAGTATATCACAGTCCCCACAGGGACTGGTGAATGTCCGATTCCCTGCCGGGTGCAATAACGCAGAGGGTAGAGCAGATGTGGGCGGCCAGTCCTTGCCGAGGCCCGAGCGCGCACCCTCCAAGCCCTGGCGGGCAGAGGGCGCGGCCACGGCCGCCGCCCGCGGGGTGCGGTGCAGCGGGGGCTCCCGTGAGCGGACCCTCTTCGGGGCGGGGCAGACGCGGCAACTCCGAGCGCAGCCGGTCCCGGCCCGGGCGCAGCAGTGGGGCAGGAGAGACATGGCGGCCGGCGGCGCCTCTGGCGGCTGCGGGACGGGCGCCTTCCAGTCCCAGGCGGCGGCGGCGCGGGAGGGCGCAGAGTCAATGCCGCTGTAGCGGGCGGGGGGAGCGGCTCCTGCGCGTGCCCCGCGGGACGCGGCCTTCACAGCTTCCCCGCGCCGCCTCTCGGCACCGGGCGGGGTCTGCGGGACCGGCCGCCCCCCGCCCTGCGGGCCCTGGTGGCACGGCCGCCGCTCCGCCGGGCCAGGGAGGGCGCGCCGGGGTCCCGCCCGGACAGGCGCTTCTCCGGGCATCCTGGCGGCGGCTCCTGAGCGGAGCGGAGCTCCGAGCGTCCGCGCCTCAGTCCTTCCATCCGAGCGGCTTTCAGAGCCCGAGGGCGACGACGAGGGGGGAGCGCCTGGAGCCGCGACGCTCGGGCAGGGAGCGCCGTCTGCGGCCGTAGCCCTGGGGGCTGATCTTGCTGGGCGGGGCGGAGGCGTCTTTACCCTCGTCGGTCAGCTGGTGGATGTCGTGGGCCAGCTTCTGCACCGTGCACGTCCCGAACCGGCACCCCATGCGGATGGCTTGGAAGTGGGGGAAGCTGTTCATGCTCTGGCGGTAGCGCTTGACGCGGATGTGAGCATCCTCCCGGCTGCTGCGAGGCAGGAAGAGAGAGCGGGCATTAGGAGAGCGCAGCGGGGCCCGGAGGAGGGGAAGGGACGGCAGGGCAGAGATCTCCAGGCTGGAGGCGGGCCCGTCCCGCAGCGCAAGCCTCCCCCATGCACCCTCGGCTCTGCTCGCGCCGAGCGGCGGAGGGGGGCGGTCGGGTCGGGAAGCAGAGCTCGCTGCCGGTCGGGGGAGAGGCCCCGCCGTTTTATGGCTGTTATTTTATCTGTGGACCCAGAGCTCCGGTTACTATTTATATTTGACTTTCACAGTAAAGGCGCTGCTATCGCCCGCCAGCTGAGGAGCGCGGGGAAAGGGAGGCGGGAGGCTGCTTTCAGCGCGATGGGCAGCCCGCACAGGACCTGTCTGGGGGGCGTGGGGGATTAGAGCGAGACTAAGCCTAAACACTCGGGAACGGGGGGACCCTGAAGCTTTCCACTGTCTCGAGCAAGTGCCCGAGCCGAGGAGGGGCTGGAATTTACCTGGGATGCGAGACTCGGGGATCCTCCTTCACGTCCTGGGGCCGTACGAGCGGTTGCACGGCGGCGGCTGCCCCCAGCGCTCGGAGCGCGCCCGAAGGCTTCACGTCCCGCTTGGCTCGGCTCAGAGCCCACTTCGTCCATCTGCCAGGGGCGCAAGGGAAGAGACAGCCTGTTAGCGCAAGCCTGCAGGGCGGGAGCCAAACCAAATAGATTCGAGGGGCGATAATCTTTGCCAGCGCCGAAATATTTTTTTTTTTTTCGGGGGGAGGGGGGGGGGGGGGGAGGGAGCGGGGGGGGAGGGATGTTTCCTGAAAGGGCATGAGGTCTTTAAGGAGCTGTGCGATTCCCACAGGGAGTCCAGTCGCTCTGATCACGGCTAGAGCCCGGCGCGGGGGCTCCGCAGCGAGGCTGGGCACTGACAGGGGCGTGCACTGCCATACTCACTTTCTTTTGAACTCTGTCGCTACGTCCACCCTTGCAGCATCCACTCCGAAGAAGGTCACAGAGCCGAGACAGAGCAGGGCTACGTGAACTAATTTCATTATGGCTGAGCTCCTGATGGAGGGAAAAAAAAAGAAGAACTGTGAGCATGCTTGCAAATAAAAGTCAAGTAAGATCTGTCCTTTATTTCTGGTGGTTCCAGACAGCTCCTTCCCTCGGAGAGCCCCCGGGCTACCGGGGACTTTGTGTGCAATATGAACCAGAAGCTAATATTTATTCAGCATCTTATCGCAGAGTAAATAACAGAGCCTCCAAAGTTTACGTTTGTCGAGAGTTTTACTTGCAGAGGCGACTGAAAACCATCAGAATTTCCAGAATACCCCCAGTGGCTTGCACTAGGATTTAGTAAACCCAGGAGATTAGAGAGATCTAGCTATCAGACGCATCGTTTCCAAACTCCAGCAAGTGTTTTGCTGCCTGGAAGTTTATCCTCCCATAGCTCATCTTCCCACTACACAGGAAGATCCAGCTACTTCTGGATCTTATGTAGTAAACTGCAGCTGATGCCAAGAGCCAGTGCAAGACTCTGCAGCTCTTCAAAACAGTCCAGATTTCGTAGGGTTTTTTTTCTTTTTTTTTGCTTTCCTTTCACCTTCCCTGCATCTCTTTGTTCCTGTGGTTGAGGGTGGAAAAAAAAGATGGTTCTTACCTGACAGTGAGGATAATCCACTGAGACAAATGTTCTTTTAGTAGCGATCCGAACTTGCAGGGTTTCCTGAGGAGCGGAGAACTCCTCCTTTGTGTGTCTGAAGTAACCACTGCTGAGCTGCGTTCCACCGCTCTCTTTATAAGAGCGCGGGGGGAGTGGGTGGACCTAGGCGTGGCTTTTCTTTGACACTTACCCCACCCCCACATCCCAAGCACTTCTTAATCATTCTAGTGTGGAGTGGGGGCGACCCATGCTAGGGTAAAAATAAGAGGATTATTGAAAATTATCTTAAACAACACCCTAGGTATTTTGTTAATTATAACGACAGCTTTTAGGGGTGGATTCCGAGTCATGGCATAACTTGCAAAATCTTTTAAGACCTCAGTCTGTTTTAGTGAGGACAGACTTTTAAACTGCCGATGTATAATTATACTTTCACGATCTGTAGCATAAATTCTGATTTAGGCATCTTAACTTTAAGTGGATGGAAGCAGGGGAGCAGGAACTAGAACAGATCAATTTCAAAATCTGTGTCAATCCATCAAATACCAAAGTTCCAGAAATAAACCCATATTTGGACAACGTGAATTATAATGAGTAACTGTAATGAATGCCAGCCTTATTTACATAAGTAAGGAGGTGACAAACCAGACATCATTGATATTTATGACTCAACTTGGGTGCATTTTTTATCTAATAAATTGGATTTTACATACTAGATCGATTCTAATAAATCACAATTTAAATGGTTTCTGAAGATGAAGGTTAGACGCAACTTCTGTACCTTTGAAGAAAGGGGCAAACATAGGCTCGCTGAAATGCCTGGAGTTACCGACGCCAGGAGAGACTTTGCCGTGGCTCGTTTAATTCCCAATGAGCAAAACTTTTATATACATGCATTTCCCTAGTTATAAAGCTAAACCAGTGCATAAACGTTTGCAGGATCAAGGTTCCTAACAGCATTCTCCCGGCTGGCCGGCAGCAAAACCTTAGTCTACCCACCTTTTGGTGTTTTTTTACAGTCTTCAACATCTTTGCTCCGTGATGCTTCAGAAATTCAGAGGTCTTGCTTCGCAGGGGGTGCTGGAAGCCAGCACCAGAGGGACTGTTTCCCTACTTGTTGCAATGCAAATTCAGCGGCACCGAGGGAAATGCCCCGATAGACCTGCACTGTAGGGCACACCAGTGTCCCCTTTCCCGCGCGGGATAATCCGGAGCAAGGAAAGAACTGGCATGTGAGAGATGTTTCTCTTTGCATCTTGCCTCAAGCAAAACTGGTGAGTGTATACTCGTGACTCTGACTTTCTAGATAACCGCGGTTTATAACGCCACCCTGGAGAGGTATGTGCGAGGGGGTGACGGAAACTTTCCTTTGCACGGCTGACTCGGTCTAAGGTGCTCCCTTTTGCCCCTCACCAGCAGCGTCCAGGCATCCGGAGGCTCCGGCACCTACCTGCGCGGGGCGGGCTGGCCCGGGAGCCGCCGCTCCGTCCCGCGCACGGGCGGGCAGGCTGGGGTCACCTTCGCTGCAGCTGCACCCCTCGCATCCCTCATCCGGCCCGGTTTTCTCCCCGGAGCCCCCGGCGCGGCTCCGGCCTGGCAAGGCTCTTTCCCCGGCCCCCGGGGCAAGCCCAGATCCGCGCCTCCGCCGCACCTGCGCGGCGCGGGCAGCGCCGCGGAGCCGCAGCCCCACTGCCCGCACCGCGCTCCGCACAGAAAAAGCACTGAGCGGGAGGCTTGGGGTGTGAGCTCAGGGAGGAAGAAACGGGGAAATAGGTGGTCTAGAACGGGACTCTAGCGTGAGCGGAGCTGCACGTCTTGCATCAGAACACGATGACTGATTTTAGAGACCTCACCGGGCAGCTCAGGCTCGAGCGAGTGCAAGCGTTTCCTTGATCAGCAGAAGCTGAAACTGAATCTAACTTTTCCGAATGAGAAAGCAAAGTTCTGTGTGATAAGCATTGCTATGATTCAAATTAAGTCTCCTGTTCCAGTAAAAAAATCACATACTTCCCCAAATGCTGGAAAATCCCTCATTAAAATCCTTGGCTAAACGGAAAGTGCATTTGTATACTTTTAGGCAAACAATGCAGAAAGAATCCCATGTTTGTTTAGGAATAATAACAGTAGTAGTAAAGCAGCTCACATGTGAGTTCCATACTGACTACAACTGTCATTTTAGTGACACAAAATTAGCTCGTGCACATTAGCTTTTGGCACATAAATTATTCGCTTGTTGCTGATGTGATTTGCGAAAGGGCTTCAGCAGGTAAAGCTGGTTCAAATGTAACACAAAACATCATGTTCTTTGTTCAGATGCTCATTTTGTTCTTTCTAAGCATTTGCATTCGCATGCAGTTTGGAAATGAGTCACTGACTTTGTACTATGAGGTAACAGCTGCCGCTTTTAAAATATTATTTCATAAATAGTTATTTCCATTTAAAAAAAAAAGTTACACATAATGTTGCATGGGATATTATTCACAAACTATTATTCTGAGGCAATGTCACACAATTCAGCAAGACTGGGCACTCCTCTGAAATGTAGGGTTTCCTCTGGATGCTGCCTCATCCATTGCAGGGAAGTTGGCCTGGAGGGACATCCAGCTCTTATCCTTGTTTCGTGATTATCTTGGGTGTGTCATTCAAATTCTCAATGTTGCCATATGTACAAAGGACTTTACGATAGATACCTGCTCTGTCAGGGAGATTGTGAAGGTTAGTTGCTGCCTGTACAGTATTTTATCCAGTCTGAGTTTTATTCCAAAAGCAAAGGTATAAAATCTGTAGGGATCAAAAGGGAATCAGTTTGAGGCAAATGTTCTGTGCTGGTTATGCAAGAAAATTGTCATTTGAAGCTAGTGGAAGTGCCTTTGCATGTTTGATTTTGGGTTTAAACATACTGAATTCATATGCAATGAGTATGAATATACATGATTATTTTTCAGGTTGGATGAAATCAGCAGAAAGATGATACTAGTAGAAGAATTACACCCCATGGGGGATGTAAAACCGCAGTTAAGCTCCACAAGGAAAAGCCTTGCTGCTAGTACATACACTCATCCAGCTTTTTCTCTGCCAAGGGCACAGTGACAAGGGGCAATTCCATTTCTGGTTGTGCCATTGGAGCTGGTTTCGGTGAGTCTTACTTCTGATAGGTTTGAGCACACCAAACAAAGCCTCCTAAATGAGGGTGGGATGCATATTGGTAGGGGAAAACCTGGTCCTAGTCATGGCAGCTTCCCTGTTCTGGCAGTGGGTGGGGTGACACTGCATTAAGGGACTGCAGGCAGGGTGTGACTGTTAACTTTTATGAAGGAGTAGTTGACTGTGTAAGGTATCATTTTGGGGCAAAGAACACAATCTGAATGTGGCAACATCATTCATTGTGTGCTTTCAGTCTCCTGGAGTGGCTGCAGCACCACTGTTCTTCTCCCAGGACAAATATGTGGCTGCTTACTGGGTCCTCCTGGACACCTAGGCCTTGGTGTCCAGCCAGAGCCACTGCTCTGTGAGCCTCTTCATCTCCCATGAGGAGCCAGGCTACTCTGCTGTAACAGAGGGAATTATGTTTTTGGTGGTTTCGATAAGATTTCAATTTACTTTGCATTAGACTTCAGGCGAGCAAACAATCTGTCTGCTCCACTTCCTCATTTGTCCTAGAAGAACACAAGATTGCTCTATACTTAAGGGAAGTTAAGGAAGTAAGTTATGGATGACTGACTCTTTTTACTGTTTGTGCAGGTACACAGCTGTGTTCAAACCCACACGAACAGAGCCCTTCCTGTTACCTGAGTCCTTAAGATGTGCTGCTTCCTATGCCATGTTTATAAACTAACTAAGCTTTGGTTATATTGGTTTAGATGAAAGAAGAAGCAAGGCTATAAAGTGGGCATCAGTACTATTAGGGAATCAATAAGTAGCATATCCCTCTCAATCCTGCATTTGTTAATGTCCAGGGAAAAATGTTAGGTGATATTCTCCTGCAAGAGGTGCTGGCTATAGAAGAACAGTGAGACTTAACTACTGAGATCCGTTAATGAACCTTTTTATGAGTGCAGAGATGATAACCCTAAGGTCTAATTTCAGCTCAAATTAGGTAATTTCTTAGTGTCTCGAAACTTGCCCTCCAGGTTTAGCTGTACAGAACACTATCCCTTGGTTTGTAAACTGTTGCATAGCTGTCTTGGCTTTGTGCTGTGATTTAACAACTGCAGCACTCCTCCCTAATAGTTATGGTGATGAGCTTTATCTTTGTCCACCTTACAGCGGAAATGCGTGGCTCCATTAAGATTTGTGTTCCTTTGTTGCTACTTCAGAAATTATTTTAATGAAAAATCTCTATATTTTGCAAACAGATTTGTGGGTTTCAGTCATTAAAGGCTACAGGAGCATGAACCAAAATGTTTATGCATAACTTAAGGAAAGCATTCCTTCTTCTAGCTCCTGCCTGGTATAGGAAGTGACTGACCCCACAGAGTGCATCTCTTTCTCAAAAAGCATATTCAGTTTTTTCGATGTGTATATTACCGTTTTTTCTTTACTCCTAAAGTTAACAAGCAATATTATTAAGTTCAGATCGTTCTACATGGCATCCGACTTCAACACAGTTAAGCCACGAAGAGAATGACTCCAACGAGTTTTCACCCGCTGCCCTCTGCTGAGCAAGCACAAGCGAGAACACTGTAATCGATTGTCGAAGCTTCCCAAACAACCTGCCCCCGGGTTAGCAGCAAGACGCTTCCATCGGTACGTGTCAGCTAAGTAGGAGGTGAAAAAACTGCGTGTCTGAAACAGAAATGTGTATGACACCGCTGATGGCTGTCTGCCGAGTCCTTCGTGATGGTTGGTTGCCAGGAGTAAATCCTGGGAATTCGTATGCACCCCACTACCCACAGCTGCCGCAGCTCCTCACTGTAGAGCAGCTGATGCCCTCTGCGTGTTTGTTCTCTCTGTGCTTTCAAACAGGACGTCCACGGAAACTTATCGGAATGTTTTGGCAGACTCCGCCAGCTGACCCCGCGCTGCGCCGTCAGACACGCCGTTTATCACCTCTGCCACTGCTGCCGGACCCGCCGGGCTTTGGAGCGCGAGAGACCGAAAGGTGTCGGCCTCATCTGTGTGTTACAAATAGCAACATGAAACCTGCCCGCTGCCTTGCGGAGAGCCCAAACTCCAAGGAGCAGGCGAGGAGGGCTCCAACCGCCGAGACGGCGCAGGACGGCGCCCCGGTCGGCCGGAGCGGGCGGGAGGATGCGCCCCACGGGGCGGGGCTAGGCAGGGCGGGCACCCAGGGCAGAGCGGCGGGGGCCGAGGCTGTAGTCCCTGCACCGAACCGCGACAGCTGCGCGTTCCGCACATCCCGCACGAAACGTGAACAGGAAACATCCTGTAAAAGCAAGTCTCGATTCCCGAGGCTGTGCTCGGGACGGGAGGATGGCGTTAGCTCGCCGCCGGGTCTCACTGCCGCACCGCCGGAGCGCGAGGGTGCCCAGTGTCGGCGGCAGGAGAGGTCCCTGCGGAGCGTGGCGGGGTCAGGTCCCGCTCAAGGCACCCGGGGTTTGCCGAGGTGCAGATTGGTCACAGAACCATAGAATCACTTGGTTGGAAAAGACCTCTGAGATCATCGAGTCCAACCGCACCTGCCCGCTACTAAACCATCTCCCTGAGCGCTTCATCTACCCAAATTTGAATCCCTCCAGGGATGGAACTCCACCCCCTCCCTGGGCAACTGTGCCAGTGCCTGACAACCCTCTCGGTGAAGAAATTTTTCCTGACGTCCAATCTGAACGTCTCTGGAAGGACCCGCCTGTTTGGTTCTGGTTCTGTAAGGGAGAGAGCGCTGCGGGCCCCCCGCGCCGGGTGGGTGCCTCGCAAGGGAGGCTGCGAGGAGACAAAGCCCACGCGGTCGGGGCACGGCCGTCCCCTGCCGAGCGCTCCCCGCCCGCGGCGCGCTCTGAAGCGATGCGAGAACGTTCACTCCGGTGACTGCCGAGGAGCGGACGTCCCGGGCAGCGCGGCCCCGGCTGCCGGCGAGCCCCAGCCCACGCCCAGCCTGCGGGGTCACGGCGCAGCGGTCCCGGCGCGCAGGCGCACAGCGCGCCCGCGCCTCCAACATGGCTGAGGCGGTGCTGCTCCTGCGGCGGGCGCGGAGCGGAGGATGCTGAGCCTCCCGGGAGCCGCCGCCGCAGCAGCAGAGGTGGTGAGGCCCGAGGCACGCTCCTCTCAGCCATGGCCAGGCTGGCCGACTATTTCATCGTGGTGGGCTATGACCACGAGAAGACAGGTAGGTGTGGCTGCGCGCGGCGCTGCCCCGCCGTGCCTGGCCCCTTCCCCCCTCCCCTCGCTCCTGCCCGGCCCCGGCCCCCGCCCGCCTCCGGCCGGGCCGCGGGAGGAGGAGACTGCGGCGCGGGGCGCGTGTCCGGCCGCGGGGGAAGGGGCGGGGGGGCGCGGCGGGGCTGAGGAAAGGGTTAACCCCCGTGTCCTGAGGCGGAGCGGGAGAGCCGAGGGGCTGCTCAGCCGCAGTTGCCGAGCCCTGGCGCCCCGGAGAGCGGGAGCCGGCGGGCGGCAGCCCCGGCCCGTGCAACGGGCAGCGGTTCCGCCGAGGCAAGCGGGGGCGGCTGGCAGTGCCGCCCGCCCGGGCGCTCCGGGGCCGGTGCTGCAGAGAGCGCAGCTCGGGCTGAGGCACCGGCCTCGGGGGCAAACAGAGGCCTCGGGGGCTTGGGAAGCAGCGGGGCTTTGGCCCGCGCTGACTGGGGACTTCGAGCCAGGTGCCGCAGCTGGGGAAGCGCTGTGGCGCTCCGGGGCTCTGCGGGAGTGACCGCTTTCCTGAGGGAATCGAGGTGTTTCTGTCTGCTAGGCTGGGAGGGAGGTGGTGGTATCTGCTATCGGTTTGTGGGTAAAGACAGGGGTTTCTCTTATGTAAGTTTCTGTTTTGATAATACCACATTTGTCTCTGGAGCAACCTTAAATCAGCACATAAACCGATTTGGAAATGAAGTGTTTGTGCTGGGTATTTCAGAACAGCTGTATGTTCTTAATAAACAATACTTTAAACAGCTGAATGTCCCTTAATTTATTTGACTATGCATAAACCAAACAACACTCAAGTTTGTTATTCTAAGTAATTCTTTGAAGTAACAATTGCAGTAATCTGTATTTTTTCATTCTGAAAGTGTAGCTAATAAACTCTTAGAGTAAGATCCTTTCATTTTTTTCAAGAAGTATAGTTTTCAGAGAAATCATTATGTCTGTGCATTTAAAGGTATGGTAGCTTACAAAATTCTGCCAAAGTTCTCCTGGATTTTACTGTACAAGTGTTATTATTCCATTAATTACACTGTGGTTTCCCCTCCCACTGCACTCGGAAATAAACTTGTCCTAGTTGTAGTGGCAAAATTATAGGACATGAGAAGTGGGGAATACTGTATGTTAAAAATAAAGATCTCACCTTTTACCTCTTGTCTGTTTGGAACACCTTCCCCAGCACTGTAGAGAGCCCAAATCAAAGAAGCAACCAGAAAATTTGGGGGTGCTTTTAAGGTAAAGACAGAGCAAATAGGCTGCCTTCTTAAGGGTATGATCAATCTGACAAAGCCACTATGTGAAATAAAGTCACAGATGCGATTGGAAAGCTTTATGTTTGTAAAATGTCATTTATCTGTAGTGTTTAATTATGTGTTTAACTTCCTGTACATAAATTGTCTCGTTAAGTTTAGTAGGATTGCTTGCATGGATGAGATTGAGCAGATTCAAAAATAACTGCTTTGAAAAGGTCATGCCCAGAAAATAACTATTTAGACTTCATTATTTAAATTACTTGTTGCTACTTTAGTTCTTCATACTAAAAGTGCTTGAAGGAACAACATTCTGTTGAAGACTAGGCATGCATTGTTTTCCAAATTCCTTTACCCCCACACGGGATCCTGTAATACATGGAGTACTGACATATCTTTTTCTTTTAAAGGTCGTAGTTTCTTGATGCATTTTTTATGCTTCCTTCCTTATGGAAAAGCAGGGGCAAACGTTTCTAGGATTGTAGACTTATTACCCCTGAAGCTTTTAAACCTCTATGTTTGGTTTGTATTTTTCTTTCATTATTTTAGTTTTTCCCCCATCTTCAGCAAGGTTCTGGCTTGGTTTTAATATGCATGACTTTAATCTTGAGTGTAATTACATTTTCTAGTGTTTTTTTAGGGATAATCTGTGGAATATCTTTGTGTAAACAAGCAAACAAAAAATCCCGTAACCTTCCTGCTCTTCCCCAACCTGTACGTCAGCAGCAGTTTGGATAATATGCACTTGCGGTTAATAGAAAGGATGTTTACAGTAATGGCAGTTCTCCCAGAAAAGCCCTCCTGCCTCTGCTGTCTCTCTGTAGCAGCCATCATCTGCTCTGACTTCACATGTGTTATGTGGATTTATTTGCATGTGCCAATATCTGCAACAATACTGAAAACATGGTAGGGATACTGCTTTCCCATGTAAATTGTCTGGCTTTATTAAAAACATTCATTATAAATACCTAAATTGCTGCATTTGTGCAATTGTGCCATTTAGGAGCAGATTTCTAGATTTTTCTTGTTGCTTAAAATCTGTTTTATTGATGTTAGAAGTTTTTATCCAACATAATCAGTCTTAAGGGGAACTAAATGTTTTTATTGTCCTCAGATAAACTGAAGAGAAATCCTTTGGAGGTCAGACATTTTAAAGTTCATTCTTGTTCTGGTTTAGGCCAATATAAATTGATGTTACTGCAGTCCTGGTGCTGTCATCCCTATTGTGTTAAAACGTCCATTCATTTTCAGCTTGCTCCAGGATGCTGACCTGTCAGAAAGACCCTTCTTGCTGATTATTTTGCCTGTGGTGCTCTATTATCTTTTTTTTCTGGGTTACTTTTCTGCTAGTTTTTCAAACAGTTGGCTCACCAGGATATCAAATGAGCATGTATCAGCACGAAGGAGGAGCAGGAGCATGGAGAAGGAGGACTGGTCACTGCAGCCTGAATTTATATCTGCCTAAAATGATCCTAGAACCTTGGGCATAAAGACATTAGTCAGATGCCGTAGTCTCCTACATGCTCTGAGGAAAGCAGTGGGTGCCTTTGAATAGTTCCAGTAACATGCCGTTTGTTTGTGCTTGGCAAGAGTGGAGAATGGGCTTCGCTGTTCACAACTGAGGTATCTGTAGTCTTTCAGGCACATAGGAAGTTAAGAAGAAGACTTTGTGTTATAAAGGATGATCTGACTCACCTAGCTTTTTATGTATTTCAGGTACAGGTGACTGTTCCCACTTAAAAATTACTTAGTCTGTATTTCACCATAAAAATAAGCTTAAGTATATCCCTAATTGCTGTTGTGTATTTTAAAGACTTATTCTGAGCCACTTCACGAACTGCTGTGAGAGCCAGTAGCTCCTATCGGAAGTTCATGTTGAGTGTCTTGACAGAGTTGGAGAAAACAGATTTAATAAATCCCCTAGATTTAATAAAACCCCTTGTTTTTGTTCTAGGAGTAGAAATGTGGAGGATTTGTGATACACGGAGGCTGATGGTTTTACCCTGTTTATTTTGCATTCAACTGAATCTTTAGAAAGGTAGATAACCACATATTTCTCCCACACATCAGCACAATATAAAGCTGTTACGTAACTTGTTACAAAAAGCATTCACAGAAGTCTGTGGAGGGACCAAAGATGCTAGAAAATGTAGGCACTCTGGGTTAAAAGCTAGAGGAAATTCCCAAACACCTTACTGTATATCCATTTTCTTTTTCCATGGGTTTTGAAGTGCGATTGATGTGCTTCACCAAAAATTCCCATTCAGTATGTTTGCGTAATGGAGTGTGGATAGGATTTAGAAAGAACATAGATATTTGCAAAGATCTTAGAAGGACCACGAGAAAATGCCTTTTACTTTGTTTAGTTTTGTTTTTGCCGGTATAAGCTGTAATCATAAATTTATCCCTGGAATTTACATATGATGGTACTTGTAGAAGATAAAAGAATGTTTTGTGTCTGTTGTGACTCAGCAGCTGAAAGGTAAAGTTAAAGAAGAGGAAGTGAATACTGGATTTGATTAGTTCGCTTGTGCACCTAAAGTGGCTTTCCTACAGGATGCTGTTGTGTACCCAGCAGTTAACTCTGAAAACTTGCAAGATGGAGCAAATGTTTTCTGTGAGACTTTTTCAGTGTAAGATGACAGACTGATGTTTTTCATTCTTGCTTGTGTGTGTGGTTGCAATGTGTATGACAGAAGGTGCACAGCAATATAGCAGTTTTATTTGGCTGTTGTCATAACTGATAAATGCTGATATAACGTGTGGGCTCTGTTGTGGTTGTTTCTGTTCTGATTTTTATCAACTTCTTTTCAGGGAAGCCTTTCTTGTCTAACATAGCTTCATATCTTGGTGGATGTTGAAACTAGAGAAGTGATTGATGGTGGGAGAAGTTCCTGAATGCAGTTGTCTTATTCTTTTATTTATCCTGTGGACAGATTTTGCGTGTAAAGAATATTCTTTTTATTTTGGGGGTGAATAGCATATAATATTCTGAGGATTTTTTTGGTGTAGTTGGGCATTCCTCTGGGCTAGTGCATATGTAAAGGGTGGGTCATTTCTTCACGTCTTGGTATGCAATCTCTGTAAAACAGAAAATGTAGAAAAACAAGAGAATCAAGATCTTACTTTAATGGATTTCTTATCTGTGCTGCAGCTTAATTTGATGTAAGTGTAATCTAGGGAAATCTTGAAGGGGAGGAAACCCCACAAAAACTAAATCCTCCCCTTTTTTGTGGCAGAAGAATTCTTGTAGCTGTAATTTAATGGAAATACAAGTGTACTATCAGGACTGAAGCAGAAAGCAGATATGTAATTAACTGTGTATTGATAAGAGATTACTATAGTTTGCTGTGTGTGGAGAGGGGTGTGGGAGCCTGAAAACATTTTCCAAACAAATTAGGTGCTCTAGTATAAGAAACTATGTCTTTCTACAAAACCTTGTCCTTGCTCAGTTTAGTTTTCAAATACAACAGTCTCCACAATACCACATTGAAACAGAATGAGAAGAGACTGTTTCTGTTGCATGTGGGGGTTTTTGTAGTAGTAGTGTGATGGTTTTGATTTGTGTTTGTTTGGGTTTTTTTGTGAGGTAAGACTATCTTGAAAATCTCCTTGGAGAAAAAAAAAGACAAACCCAGTATCTTTTTAGTAGCATGTCTTCTTAAAATGTATTTAAGCAATTTCTTCTGATATAGATAGTTTACTGAAAAAAAATGTTATTTTGATTTATGGATTCACTATGATTTTGTGAAAATCTATAATCAATCTTTCCCTCAGATGTCTGCTAATGAATATCTCTAAAGAACTTCGATTTGAAACTGGCATGGTCTTTCCATCATAATAACAGCAATAAAAATGCATTTTTTCAGCCTTTGGTTAATATCAAGATATTCATGGAGCCTGAAAGTTTGTTCTGTAAGGTATCTTAATTTGTCCTAAAACGTGAGGACACAGATTCTTTTGAGGGAAGTAGTGTTTCATATCTTTGGAGATGTTTTCAGACTAAATTGCGGTAAAGAAACCCTCTGTCCCCTTTGCTGTCCTGGATTAACTTTATAGATTATCTAAAAAAAAAGCACTTTTCCTGCAGTGTGTTCATGGAAAACAGTTTGTTATGCAAGCCTGAATACTATTTAAGCACTGGCCTTCTATAACCGCAAGCATGTTTTTCAGTGGGGGGACAATGAGAATGACATTTAACTCCTCCAATGTCACAAACATAATAGTCTTGTCTCACAACACTGAAGAAGATAATTATACTGCTATGATAGTTCATTGACATGAATTTAAAATACCAACTACCAGCTACTGGTACTTACAAAATAATAAAAAAAAAAAACAAAGGAAAACCACAGTCATTGTAGAATAGTTCTAAAATGTGGACCAACAGATTCACTGTCCAACCTTGATAAACTTCAGTGACAGTTGCATCTTACAAATATATACTGGTAATGAGGTTCTTTTACTCCTCCTTTGCAGTAATGAGATTTTCAGGCTCTGTGCTTATAGAGTGAAAAACAATATTTCCAATGATAGTACTATTGTTATTGATGGGATTACTTTTCTTCTCCGTGGTGTTTTGGGAATTGTATTCCATGTATCCCACGTGTATTTGTTGAAATAGATTTTTCCTTTGGTGTCAGTGGTATATTCTGAAGTCAAGGGCGATCCAATTAGTGTTGATTGGGATTTGGCAGCTAAATCCCGGCTCATTGAACCAAGAACATGCTTGTTATTGCTTATCTGTTAGTGACTAGATTCATTGTAATTTCACGTCTCTGATGTTTGCAATTCTCAATCTTCTACAAATTGTATAATATGAAAAAATGCAATCATTGAACACAGTTTATTTGTTTGTTTGTTTTTTTTTTTTTGCTTGGAGGAGTCTTTTGCACAAGGTGTGAACAAAGTAATTTCCACTGAATTAGACATAGGTAACAGCCTCTCAGCACTGTCAATCCAGTCTGAGGTTTTGTGTAGCCATTGTAGAACAATGCTAATATATAGAAAATACAAAATCATCAGAAGTCTGGATACAAATTCAGGACAGCTGCATACAAAACCACATCAGACCCTGGGAGACCTCAATGGATAAAGAAAGAGACAGAAGAATGTTCCTGGGGTTACAAAATCAATCACTCAAAAATTCGAAGGGAGGGAAAAAAAAGGTAGGAATAATGTATTTTTTTCCCTAGGATTTAAAAAATGCAAACCCCAGAAAATGCACTGTCTGACACTTGGATAGGTCATCAGCAAGGTTGGGAATGTCCTTTTAAATGGTAGACTTATTCTCTGGGTCTAATGGAATAGTAACTGGAAGGAAGATGAGACATTCTGACAGAGGATTTCTCAGATACTTACAGGTGTGAAGAAATGACAGTTCTTTCTAGAATTTTGACTTTGATTGTGGAAAATTGTGCTTTGGAAAATGGGTTTCATTGAACTACTTTTGTCAGATGCCATAACTATTAATGCCAGGAGTACTGAGTTGACAGTTGGTAGCTTACCCTTCAGGTTCTGTAGTGGACTGTGTATCACTTCAGTGTGCTTTGGTAACCCTTGTTCTATAACGCTGTGGCCACTCTTCCTGCTTTCTCTGTTTGACACATCCTGGTATTTTAAAATTTTTCTGTCCTCTAGTTTGGTTTTCCAGGTTTACCCCAGAAGAATCTCTGACTTCCGTGTCTCTCTGTCCTTCCTCCCTCCTTCCCTCCCTTCCTTCTCCTTTAATCTCTGTTCAGCCATTTTTGTTTACTCTTTGCTTTTCTGAGATGAAGTCCTCTTGTCCGGTCAGTCTGATTTCTCATGGTTTTAATCTTCAAACAAATATCGGTTCATCACATAAAGACAAAGGCTAGATTTTGTCCTTGTTGTAAACTTTGGGCTTAAAAGAGTGTTTGCTAGAATTTTAGTTTAGGCAAAGAAGTCCCTTTCCCCTAGTTCCATTATTTCAGAAATTGGGAAATCTGTGTTTTTTAATGCTATTACACAGGCTGCATTTTATAAAAATGCAAGTTGCAATTGCATAAAAAAAGAAGACAGACACATGGCTTTATTCATGTAGAGCTGTTTCTTCATAGTCTCTTTTCCCAGAAAAATATATAGTAATTTTACAAAGCTTGAGCAATGACTAAGCCGTTACTGTTCTATATTGTTCATATATGCTATATTTAAACTAAATTTAACAGAAATTATTCTAGTAGAAGTTACAGGAAGATCTCAGTTTTCATCTTGATTGGTAACTTGTGAAGAAAGAACTAGGTTTCCTGTTTTTGAAGAACTTAGAATTTATTAAAGAAGATTTCAAAGGAAATTTGGTTATAGTTTTCCTTCCTAAAGCACAGATTTAAACCCACATTTTCCCCCATATTGTATTGATAATTTAATCTATTTGTTGTCTCTGTCTTTTAGATTGTGAGTTCTTAGAATCTTGAGTCCGTGAGAATTTTTTTCTTCACTGTTTTTTGTTTAGTGATTGGTATGGCTCTCAGTATCTCTGATCCTGCAAGGGCTGGTAGCGGATGCTCATGTGATTGAAAATTGTTATTGAATTCACTGTGTCGAGTAGAAAGGTCTGGATTTGCACTCGACATCCTCTTCTTTCTCAGCTGTGAATACTCACAGTTGTTGTAAACCCTGGAGATGGGTTTTGTGCAGTTCAGGTGACCACTCATTTGGTGAAGTGGTGGGTCCTGCTGGAGGTTCTTGGTGCAGTGAGTGGCCTGATTGCTGGTGGGCTTCTAGGCAGATTTTGTCTAAAGTAGCTTAGCCTGGAGCTTCTGTGTGAGCAGCAGATCATGACTGACTGCAACTGAGGAACCAGTTGGAATTCCCTGTTAAGGGAAGGGCTGCTACCTCAGCATTGCCGTTTGGCTTTCGGATTCGCCCCACATGATTTTGTGCATTTGAGGAACTACTTGATTTTGAAAAATAGGAAATTAGTGTGTGTTTCTCCATGATCAGCAAGTTTCAGCAATGGTAGAAAGCCCATGGTGATAAATAGTCAGAGTTTAGGGTTTGTGTTCAGAAATTCATGCAAGTTCTAAGTGTTCAAAGTGCTGCAGAAAAATGTTGACTTTCTAGATATTTTGTAGTGGCTAAAACTTAAGCGCTTATTTTAAGGAACAAATTCTGATCCACTTTGCTACAGTGAGTTAAGGTAATGCCTGTGGAAGTCTCAGATTTGCCCTTTAGCTGGGGGCAACTGCCCCTACAGCAGTTTTAGACACTTGTGCCAGTTCCGTGCTCCTTCCTCTAATGAGCTGAGGTTTTGACTTAAGCTGCCAGTAAACATGCTTTAAGCTGAGACACCTGGGCTTGTATTGACATGATTGAGGCATTGGGCACATGTTCCCTTTTTCTGTCTCCGAGGGGTTGATTGTTTCAGCAGAGAAGCAGCAAAAAGAACTAGAACGTCCCAGATCATCTCGGTAGGTTGTGCTAGGACTAGTGCCTTAAAGTGGTGTGTCAGCTGCGATGGCATTATAATTCAGCAGGACAGCCAAAACAAGTGTCATGTTTTTTCAGTTACAGGCAACTAAAAAGAAAACAAAACCACAGAGAGCCACATGTTTGTGATTTGGAAGTCAGAACTCTTCTTTCAAAATATTCTCTTTCCTGTTTGATTAATCTGCATAAATAATGATACCAAGTTTGCCACTGGGTAAACAGTGTTGATTCAAGTAGTGATACTTTTGTAAGGTTGTTGTTTCAGTGCTATGTTTTCCAAATATTTTGTTTATAGTGTTTATTATGAAGGGAGATGAGATCATACATATTTAACAAAATATCCTTGTAAAGGCTGTTTTTATTATTTTGTTCTCTTTTACCACATGGCATCTTTTTGGAAGAGCCAAGACTGTCACTGAAGTATTTTATTTTTTGTGAGACAATGGTCTTGATAACACACTTTCTACCTTTCTGATCTCCTGAGAAGTTTTTGCATTTTTAAAAAAAAAAAAATATGTGTTTTCTTTATGGGTTTCTTATTCTTTCTTTTTTTCCTTTTTAGGAAGTATGATCCAGTGTTCTAGTAAGTGGCCCATTTTTTAGAAATTTGCAGTTCAGGAATGTGTGGCTTCACTAGTGTGGTCTTTAGACATAGTCACTGATAGTCACAGATGCTCTTGTTGATAGCATAGTAGGAGAGAAGTACTTAAGACTGACAAAAATGAGATTTGTTCCTCATTACAATGATACAGGATTTTACAAGCCTAACTCGAAGACTGTTGTAATCATCTGTTGTTTTCTTGATAATATGCTTACCATTATTCGAAGTTAGAAAACGCAGAGGTAAAGTTTCTATAAAAGTGTTAAGACTTTTTAATGTTATTATTATTAGCTTGAACTGGACCTGTAGTGTTGTATGTCTTATGAAGCGACCTTGGAGATGTTGCCTCTCCCAAAGCTGTGGTGGCTAAAGATAAGATGCTGAAAAATAAACCCCACACAACTCCTATCATCCCTTGTTGCCGAGTTCTGTGTGTTCTGTTTATTCTCTGCCAGTGTACTTGAAATTATAATAAAGCTTGTGGCTTGCATGATCTCTCATTGCTAACCTCTTTACTCCTTCTTCTCCCTGTCCACCTCAAATCAGTGATTTTTCTTGTTTCAGGTTTCTTGTAAAACTTAGGTCATGGCCGCTAATAAAATACTTTAAAATCCTGAAGCAGAAGACTCTGGAACTGCAGCATACAGTTCTGAATTAAAAATCAGTTCCTATTTCATACAGGCAAATTTTACTCCTCCTTTGGGTTGAAAAACACCTCCCAGGGGTAAATATTTCAACAGAATATAGCAATTGATCAGATATCCATTTCTGTTATGCATCTTCATGTTTTGTAATCAACTTTATCACCCAGGTCTCTAATTTTTTTGCTGTTTTCTATCATACTACACAGGTTTTGTAGCAAGAATTATTATACTGCAGAATTCTTCAAACACTGCCCAGCCCCACAAAGATATGAGCACGTGGCTTGTGTGAAAAATCTGACATCGAGGTGTCTAACTCTTTAAAAAATCCCCATATGAGGTCTAGAAATGAGCAGTAGTTATTGAGCAGTAGGAATTTTTAATTAATTACTGTCTAAATCTGGTATGTACTCCCTACCTAATATTAACTGTGCTTTCTTAAAGTTTTGAAAATAGATTTACAGAGACCAAAACATAATTTTGATGTTTCATTGGAATTATGATTTTACGAAGACACTGAATCTTTTTTATTCTTATGTATTTGACAGTTACCAAGAAGGGACTTGGACTGTACTGATCTAAATATAGTTCTGCAAAGCATCATATACTTTTTTACAGTTTTTACAGCAGATGGACGTAGATTTTTGTCAACATTGTGTTTCCAATTTTAATTTTTTGCGAATTTTCATATCTGGAGCTTTAGAGAATCTGAGCTGTTGCTGGGTAAATGGACTCCTGAAGCTGGTTTTGCAGACCCCTTTTTTGTTCATCTTGTAAATAAAAAAGAAAGGTGGAGTAGTGAGAGGATGAGACTTCAGATGATTTCTAAAAAAAAAAAAAAAAATCAGGATAGCTGAATCTCAAGGTCTAGAAAGAAGTCATAATACTGAATGAGTCAATGTTAAAATTTGAATGAACTACAAGTTTGATAAATACAAGCAATGGTGGGAAAAGGTGATCCTAACATACGTTCACAACAATGATCTCCACTTCAGTTATTGTCATTTAGTGCGAAAGTCCTTGGAATTTGTTGAGACAGTTCTCTGTAAACACCAGCTTAATGTCTGGTGATAACAGCAAAAGTAAACTCAAAAATAAATAGTACGGAATTGTGGAAAAAAACCCACCAAAGTTGTGGTGTTGGGACTTGCAGCCTAGGGTACAAAAATGGATTAGGTGAATCCCAGAGGTCCTCTTTGGCTCTGATTTTTATGATCCTGAATCTTAAGAAAGTCTGGATAGGACCTGTGGGGATCACCTGAACTGTTCTTGTCCTGCAAGGCACAATTAGCTGTAGCCTTCACTGATTGGAGTAGATCTTTGTATAACTGTTTCTTCAAAACCCTCAATAACAGCGCTTTCACAGTCTGCCTTGTCGTTCTATTCCTGTGCTACTTCCTCTCACATTTGGAAGGGTTTTTATAGTGTTTTACTCAAGTAGTTTGTGCTGCAGTTTTAAGCCTGTTATTATTATTCTCCTTGAAGCGTGGTGACCGATGAGAAATCTTACAAATACTAAGAGTGAGAATGTTATTTGCTGGTTTTGCAGGCATATATAGATATCATTCTGCTTTTACTTTTTTTTTTTTAATTTTCAGTATCACAACAGTGAGGGTTGTTTTATCATCTGCTTTATCCTCTACATCTCTTTTAACTAAACTCATAACTACTTGGCCATCCCATATATGTGCAATCGGCAATTCTGACCTAACTTTGCAGCTGTGCAGTTCTCATTAGTCAGACTCTTACTTTTTCATAACTTTTTCCAGTCTTTAAAGAACACTTTGAATTCTTATCCTGACCTCTAGCATGCTTATCACCTGCATTTTCTGAAAGTAATTTATGTGTAGTAATTAATAATTTGAGTATATTTATAAATATTTTTGTATATATATGCTTACATATAAATATAAAACCAACAGCTTCAGTTATGCTTTTTGTTTCAGCCTGCAGTAACTTTAATCAAAAAGAATACAAAACCCACCCCAAAACAAAACCTGAACATTAAACTCTGTAATGACTCGCGTGTCAGCTGGGAGATGGGATTAATGCTGCTGTAAATATGATTGAACGTGTGTAGTGAGTAAATTCGCAGAAAGTATATTCAGTTGGTGTTCCTATGCATATTAAAATGGAGGTGCTTTGTGGTATATTTAAATAGAGTTAGGGTACTTGGAGGAATAAGGTAGCAAATTATTTCATAAACGGCAGAACTAGTGGCATCTTTCTGCACATTTTTGTCTTTTATCTTGAATGTCACAAGAAGTGCTGCTACTGGATAAGCAACAAGGTCCTGAATACTAACTCTTTTCAAATCAGGGTCACTGGACAGTGTTTATTTGGGTTAAAGGCAGTTGATCACATAAACCTTGCTTCTGTAGGAAATCTGTCTGAAAATAGCATTCTTACTCGCAAGATCATGGTTAACTGTCACTTAGAAGACTATCTGCTTTCATTTACTAACAGACACATTACAGTACGCTCCAGTTAATATTCTGGGCCTGCCACAGCCTCATAAGGGAGCGGTTATGTTCTAATAATTTGTTACGGGCTCATGGTCAGCTGGTATTTAATTGCTTGCTAGGACATGGATGTAGCTACATTTTCTTCCATTACGCTCTTAATTTCAAGCAACCAGTTCCTTCAGTTTGTTACAATTGCAAAGTATAGATTGAGGATTGTTTTTAGTTACTATCTTTTTCTGCTAATGGTGCGTTCACTGGAAATGCGTTTTGATGTGTCAGTTCTTGGCAGAGTAATTTAGTTATGGGGCAGGAGTTACCAGGGAATCGTACTTAATTCTTGCATTACAATTTTAAAAGAATTCTCTAAAAAACCTGAAAGAACATACTCATTGTTTAAAATCACAAATTGTTTTTTATTTTAGGTCTTTCTGTTTGTTTGGGTTTTTTTTTCTGTTTTAGTCACGTAACCAACATATTATTTTCCAGCATCACTTATAAAGGACTGCATTCTTTGCATTGATCCTCACTTAATTTAAGTCATTCTAGCAACTGCATTCTTAGAGGAGGAGGGAGTGAAATAAACTGTTAACCTGTGATAGCCAGAACACAAACAAAGAGTGTTTAACTTTTGGACGTTTGTGGATATTTCAAACAATGGTGTGAATTTTGATTGCCTTTTTGAAGTAGGCTCATTCTTTTTGTTCTTAGTTTGAAGCTAAACATGTTGTTTGGAACCTTTCTGCAGATGTGAAGAACAAAGTTTGTCATACAGTAGTTCAGTAAGATGATATCATGAGATGATTCTGACTACTGTGGCAATCTGCTTGCGTTTGCCCTTGTGTAAGCGTGATCACTGGCATGAATTTGTTTCCATTTGGTTTAAATCAAGGGAGCTTTGATGGAATTGCATTCTGTGGCTATTTACTTATTCCTGTTGTTCTGGGCTATTATTATTTTGACTGGAAAACTATTTTCTCAGTCTCTATTCCAACTTGTTCTTCTAAAAGGTACTCCAGGTAAGTCTTCTAATTTTCAGACAGCTGAGCATTCTTGTAAGTCTGTTTTGGGTTGTCAGTAAGTAACCTTGGGATGTTTGAATGATGGCACACCAGTTCTTTGAAATTTGGGTGTGACAGAAGGCCACTGACTGTGGAGCCTTGCTCATGTCCCCTCACATCCCCAGCTTATGGAATACTGGAGAAGGCAGAGCAAAACATGTCTGAGCATTCTGGGCCAAACTCTTGAGATCATCTTATACTGCTTTACAATACTTCCTTGCACGTGCTGTAAATTATTCTGTAATTTTTGCTAAATACATATGGGTCATAAGATATTCTCATACTTAATGGAAGCTCTTTGGTTTTGCTGTGTTTTTAGTCTATAGTCAGTCCAGACAAAATATTTGGCCTACCAGGATATGTGAATCATTCTTCTTTGTAAGGCTTCATTTATCAGTGTTCTGAAAATGTTTTGTATGAGGGAAGCATTGAATGTGCTCAGAAATCTTATTGTTAATGTGCGTTTTTACAGCTGTTGTGTAAAAAATCATGCTTTGGTAAGATCAAAATATTATTTAATTGTTTTAGCTATTAGAACCACAGGAAATATACAGGGTGGGAAAATCCCAAATGACTCGTCTCTTCTCATCACCTGTAGGTGAGCAATAGTGTGCAGACTTAAAAAAACAAATCTTAGCAGCTGGTTAGTTCTGGGAAAAAAAAAGAACAGTTTCTCCTTCATCCTTTATACATTGCTGGTACTTGGGCTTTGAGTAGTAAAAATGCTTTAAAATTTTCTTTATCAGTGCAAAAATGTATGTATAGTACAAAATTGATGATAAGGATTGAGTGAACAGATTGACTTGTGCTTTTTTTTCCTTTGTAATCTGGTTTTAAAAGCTACTAAGGGCATATGCATGTGAATGCAGGTGAGGAGGGCACTGTCTGAAATTCTGTATGGACTTCCAGTGTGCATCTCATTACCTGAAGGAATGCACCAATTGCTGTGATGTTGAGGAGAAATTGATGTTCTAGTAGAAAGCTGAGATGACCTTCCAGTCACAAAATGCTCTGAGTTTTGAACAGTTTTTTTAAATTCAGTATGCCATCAAGAAGTTTGATGTGAATCATATGAATGATGCATGCTGGGGTGTCTGCGTATACAGCTCCCTGTTGCAGTTCCTTTTACTAAAGAAGTGTGGCTCTCTAAATGCTTAAAAGCAGGCAGCGTTATAGGAAAATGGTATTTCATGTAGCAATAAGGAATGAAAAAGGGCACTGGGAGAGGAGCTGGGAGATTATAAACATTGTATTTAGAGGGTAGGTGTGCAGTGTGCAGAATACTGTGGAGGCAGTGGAGAGATGACTAAAGGAATTGGAAGTTGAGGCAGCTTCTTATTACAGAGGATTGAAAAGTAGATCAGGAGGAAGTGAATTGCAGAGCAAACGTCTTGCATGTTGAGATGTGCTAAATTCTATTTACAGATTGGGTTTTAGACGTGGGTGGGTTGAGCAAGCTACGAAACAGGAATTTGCAGTGATCTGTGATATGGAATTACAAACGGACACTTGATTTGAGGCAGTTGGAGAAACGGGTTGCTTGATATCTCTGCAGCACTGTCACAGTGTGGGCTATCAGAAAGGCCTGTATGAGGACGATTCCATCTTCACAGTTTTCAGACTTGAGAATTGTTTTGATTTGGGACAGACGAAGAGGAGTTGTGTCTGAAGATATGGCTTTCAAAACAAGGAAGTGAAGGTGGAATGGATTTACCCGTCTTTACTGCCTGAACTGTGTTGTAGTTCATAGGCACTGTGTTGAAAATTTCGAATGAACTGGCTTGATCGCATATTACAAGAATATTTTGGACTTAGAGACATTAATTTTTAACGTAGTTGACAAATACTATTCAAAAGTAATTTTAAGTTTTTGGAGGTCATGAAAATTCTCTAGCTAGAGTGACAGTGTGTCCTCTATAAAGCGGCATTAAGCTATGCTGGTGTTGCAATTTAGCAGGAAATGCGGATCTTTCAAATACATTGGGTCAAGTATGTATTTCCTTTGATTCCAAGCAAGCACTTTTTACAGAAGATCAATGTGGGTTTTTTATGTTAGGGAAGTATTTCTCTTACTGGTCAACTACCTAACCAGAAATGGTTTTAGAAGTGATGAATGTTTGTCATACCAACTTTTACACTTTGCTGTTTCTGTGGGGTATCTTTCTGATATTGAAAAGAGCAAACCACAAAACATCTAAAATTAAGGTAAACTTAAAGCTTTGTTAATCTTCACCTTCACATTTTCAGAAAGTGCATTACCTTCTGTGTAATGCGTGTTATTTATGAAGGATTCTTTTATTTATTGTAAAGGAAGATGCATCTTCTAAAGCATGCTTATGTTGGCTTCTGGTTTCTTGAATTGAAGAACGGACCACTTTTGCTGCTATATCTTTTGCACAGATATGCATTCTATTTCTTGCTTAATTTTACTACAATCCTTCAAGCTCGCTTTTGACGACCAAGAAGTAGAACACTCTTTATAAAGCATTTGGAAATTTTACTTCATACCAAATCATCACTTTGAATTTTGGGGAAAAAGTGAATATCATGAAACAGCTGAGATCCAAACATGTCAGAATTGAGCTTGAGAATAAACATTCTGCATTTTCAGCTGCTCTGGACAAGATAGAGTTTTGGAACGTGGAATATGTGATTACTATATGTGAGAAGATGCAAAGGACTTTTTATTTGGTATAAACACTGCCATCATACTTCATGTTCTGTTTTACTCCAGTCTTAATGATTACTTACTTACACTTTGTATTATTTGATAAGAAGACAGAAAGAACTTAAGAAATATCACAAAATATCCTGGATTATCTCAAGGATAAAATTAATTTTATTCTTTATGGCAGTTTTCCTTATTTCTGTGGGAAAAGATGTACGAATTTTTTAAAACCAGAATAGAAGCTTTTGCCCTTTCAGTCATTAACCAGACATGGAACCCAAATCCTCAAGTTCAGGGAAAAATTACAACAGAACTTGTCATTCTGATATAGAGAGTCTGTAGAGCTTGTCGACACAGCCCAAGGCAAATCCTGCCACAGTTTTTTAGGGGTACACCTATGGTATAGAGTTGTCTGCAGCCACAGGTGCTTTGAGGTGCACCTGTTCTGCACAAAGGCCACACAAAGCCTTCAAGAATATAATGGCTGCAACATAGCCTTACCCAGAGCCACAGTCCTGTCAGAAGTAAACCTGCTCCAACACGGCGTTACCCATGGCTGCAGTTCCTCCAAGGGTCTACCTGCTCTGTCATGGGCTTATCCATGGTCACAGGCTTCAAAGTGCTCCAGCATGATGCTTCAGGGTGTACCTGATGCAGTATGGGCTTATCCACAGCCACAGATACTTTGAGGTGTGCATTCTCCAGCATGGACTTAGCCTTGCACAGCTCTCCTTCAGAGGTGTACCTGCTGCAGCACAGACATGACCATGGCCACAGACACTTAGAGGTGTACCTCGTCTGGCATGACTTATCCATGGCCACAGATCCCTTGGGACTTATCCACAGGTCACAATTCCTGTGATTCAGGGTCGCATTTGGGGTCACAGCAGCAGAGAAACAACAGTGATGCCCTGGCCATCTGCTAGCCCAGATGCGTTGCCACTGCTGTTATCAAAGTGTCTGAGGCACAATGGAGTGAGATGATAAGCAGTGAAAGCAAAACACAGCCAGTAAAGAGCACTAGGCTCTAACATACCATAAGGCAAGCAAAGCCCCATGGCAAACACAGGAGCCTTCCAATTAAAAACTAAACAGTAATAATGGCTACAAATTCCATCTAGCAGATTCCTATCAAGCGTGTCGCTATCTCTCAGCCCTTTTGAGATCTACATTGGGTGCCAAAAAGGGCTGTCATCTTTAACCCCAGCTGGTAACTAAGCACCACACAGCTGCTTGTTCACCCTCCACTCTCCCAGTGGGATGGGGGAGAGAACTGAAAGAATAAAAGTGAGAAGAGTCATGGGTTGAGATGGAGACAGTTAATTAAGGAAAGTAAAACAAGGAGTGCATCTACTTCCCATTGGCAGGCCAGCTTCAGGAAAGCAAGACTTACTTGGGAAGATAAAACACCATAACTGGTGGATCAGTTGGGGTCAGCTGTCCCAGCCGTATCCCCTCCCAGCTTCTTGTGCACGCCCAGCCCACTCATTGATGGAGTGATGTGAGAAGCAGAAAAGACCTTGGCTCTGTGTAAGTACTGCTCAGCAGTAATGAAAACATCCCTGTACTATCAACGCTGGTTTCTGCACAAATCCAAACCATAGTCCCTTAGTAGCTGCTATGAAGAAAATTAACTGTCCCAGCTAAAACCAGCACCCATCTTTAATTAAAAAAAATTGTTTTCGGAGAGGTATAAGAAAATATTTGTGCAGTAGTACTCATAGTGTTTTCTGAGGTAATTGTTCTTTAAGAAACATCTGTTTTCCTTGTTGGATAGTTCTCAATAATGTCCATATTAAGTGCCTTCATCTTAGTACTTTACTACAGTGGCGTCAACAAATTTATTTTGACTAAAGATTTACAGTTTAAAAAGTCAATGGGAAAACAAAACCAAAATGCTTTCCACCAAAACCAGCTATTCTTTTTATCTGTGTCTTTCCCTTGGCCTTGTCCCCCTACCAACAGTCCTCAAACTTTTTATGGGTGTAACTTGCAGCTTCTTTTGCTTGAACTTGTGAAATCCAACTAGTTTTTCAAATTGCAAGCAAGCGATTTTTTGTGTGGATAGTCACTGCTCTGCATATAGTCTAGACATGACGCACAGGTCTGTTTCATAGCATCTGAAATAATCTTAGATTTAAGATTGTCTTTTAGTTTCAGCCCTCTGTTTAAAATTTATATGCTGATGAACTCAGTGACTATTTGCCTGAGACTTTCCTCAGACTTCATGCTTTATAGTGTTTGTGGCAGTTCTCTTTAAACATCTGTAGAATTCTGAGCTCAAACTAAACTCAATTTTCAATATCCAGTTGTTGTTGGACATTCTACATGGGCAGCCTGAGGATAGTTGTTATTCTTTGCAAGTAGTTAGGGAGAGATAAACAGGTTAGTTACTTATTTGCTACTTGCTTACAGTTCTACAGGTGTATTCCCTACAATTATACAGTGCACATGAGAAGAGGTAAACTGATGTCTTTTCTATTTATTTGGGTGCTTCTGGATACTTAATGCAATGGTTGGGTTGAGCTTTGCTATCTATTGCCTGTTAACTTTTTCTCTGAATGGGACAATAACAATGTCTTCTAGATGGTGGCTTTGTGATCTGCACTGAGAGAAGAGTGCGCTGCAGACACTGATGTTTTTGAATGCTGCTTGCTTGTAAACACCTATTCCCTGTACAATCCAAATTTGTCATACATCTATAGCAAAGAGAATTGTAGCTTCCTTGCCTGTGATCTGATGAGTTGCATCCATGGGTCCTGAGGGAACTGGCAGATGAAGTTGCTAAGCCACTATCCATCATATTTGAGAAGTTTTGGCAGTCCAGTGAAGTTCCTCCTGACTGGAAAAGTGGAAACATAACTCCCAATTTTAAAAAAGGAAGACCTGAAGAACTGCAGGCTGGTCAGCCTCACCTCTGTGCCTGGCTAGATCATGGAGCAGAGCCTTCTGGAAGCTGCTGGGGTACATGGAAAATGTGGAGGGTGTTGGTGACAGCTGGCATGGCTTCAGTAAGGGCAAGTCATGCTTGACGAATTTGGTGGCCTTCTGTGATGGGGTTACAGCATTGGGGGATAAGGGAAGAGTAACTGATGTCATCCACCTGGACTTGAGCAAAGCATTTGACACTTTCCCACACGGCATTCTGGGCTCTAAATTGGAAAGACATGGATTTGATGGATGGACCACTTGGTGGATAAGGAATTGTCTGGATAGTCACACTCATAGGTTGGCAGTCAACACTTCAATGTCCAAATGGAGACTGGTGATGAGTGGCTTCTTCAGGGGTCAGTATTGGGACTGATGTTTGTTTAATACCTTTGTCAGAGACACAGAGAGAGGGATTGAGGGCATAGTCAGCAGATTTGTGGATGACACCAAGTTGTGTGGTGTGGTCAGCATGCTGGAGGGAAGGGATGCCATCCAGAGGGACATTGACAGGCTTGGTAGTTGGGCCTCTGCGAATCTCATGAAGTTCAGCAAGGCCAAGTGCAGGGTCCTGTACCTGAGTCAGCGCGCTCCCAAGCACAGACACAGGATGGGCAGAGAATGGGCTGAGAGCAGCCCTGAAGAGAAGGACTTGGGGGCGCTGGTGGATGAGAACCTACAATGTGTACTTGCAGGCCAGAAAGCCAACTGTGTCCTGGGCTGCATCAAAAGAAGTGACCATCAGGTCAAAGGAGGTGTTTCTGCCCCATTGCTCTGGTCATGTGAGACCTCACCTGGAGTAGTGTTCCGTCTGGAGTCCTCAGCACAGGAAGGACATGGATCTGTTAAAGCGAGAGGACAGTCATGAAGATGCTCAGAGGGCTGGAGCACCTCCCATTTGAGGACAGGCTGAGAGAGTTGGGATTGTTTAGCCTGGAGAAGAGAAGGCTCTGAGGAGACCTTATAGTAGCCTTCCAGTACTTAAAGGGGGCTACAGGAAAGCTGGAGAGGGACTTTTTATTAGGGAGTACAGTGACAGGATGAGGGATAGCAGTTTTAAGCAGAAAGAGGGGAGATTTAAATTAGATAAAAGGAAATTTTTTCCTGTGAGACTGATGAAGCACTGAAACAGGTTGTCCAAAGAAGTCATGGATGCCCCATCCCTGGAGGCATTCAAGGCCAGGTTGGATGAGGCTTTGAGCAACCTGATCTTGTGAAATATGTCCCTGCCTGTAACAAGGGGAAGTTCAAACTGAATGATCCTTAAGGCCCTTCCAACCCAAACCGTTCTATGTGCATACAATGCTTGAAAGTCATGGTGATGCCAAACAATATTGAAAATTCCTATTAAAATTCAAAACTGCATCCACCATATAACTGGACACAGATGTACTATGAAGCCAGTGATATTCTTCTACGACTGCTGAGTTTTCAGTTTTTTAGCTGTTGAGATATCTGAAAGTGAACCCCTGTTGAAAGATCTGAAGTTTTCACCAACTGATAATTATTTCTATACGACTGCTTGCTAAAACAAGAGAATAACAACAATTTTTAAGTTGAAAAACCCACATCTCTGTCTGCAGCTCTGCTCAATAATTGTCAAAATGTTTTTATTTTTGTTAGAAAGCATTAAGTAACTTTCCTCAGCTGCCACTTGGACAAAAATCAACCTGAAAGGCCAACCCCGATGAGTTGCACAAAAATAAGAGGGACTTGGAGGACAAACCAACAAACACCAGCATAAAAACCCAACCAAAGAAAAGCCCCCCAAACCATGTTCACCAAAATAATTAACTAAAAAACTCCTGGAGTAACTTTCTTTTACCTTCCTCATGTGTTTTCTATAGAAATTTGGGGCCTTTGGATCCACAAGTGGATTTTGTCGTTTAATTGAAGTAATAGATAGCATTACATTTTACAGCGTTTGGGGTCATCTGCTTGAAGGAGGTACTACATAGAAAGCGTGAAGATGAAAAGGTAACATGTGCTTCTGCCATGCAGGAGGTTTTTTACCTCTCTGTCAGGAATAGCTTTTTGCCAAATCATGTCAATCTCTGTATGGCTGAAATATTGTGCAGTGATAGAGCAGAGACACACAGAGCATTGACTCGTGTTCAGCCTCTATTCTGCAACTTGTGCTATAACTGAAGCATAGTTCCTCCCATCGTTCTTTTTCTGTGCTTGCAAATTAAAATACTTCTGCATTTCCAGTTTCAATAATGGAGAAGGACAATAGTTGATACAATATCTTTATTATTTTGGGAAGTGGGGGTATGTGTGCGCAGATTTTAAGGATGGTTTTGGATATGTTCCTGTTTTATTTCATTTTCCCTTTGCATTTAAATGTGTCCTGCTTCTGTTAATTTCAAGTTAATGTATGTTACGATTGTGTTGTACACATAGGCCATAACCTGGAACCTGGCTGGAGTATAGGGAAAACTGCTTCAGTGTAAAGACCAATTACTTCTTTTTAAGTTGCACCTTAGAATACTTGTATTGCAGTATTGTAGTTTTTTTCATAGTGACTGATTCAGCAGGATACAGTGTCTGTAGAGGGCCACTTTAGCAGCCATCCACAGTACCTTCATGATTTAAAGAACAACCTTCAAAAATCCTTGGTGGATTTTTTTCACCTCCTATATTTTTTCAAAACACGTGAGAGAGTAACAAATAATTGAGGAAATTAAGGTAGCAAGGATTTTTTTCTGATTAATGTAGTGCTACTTTTGTTCAGTGCCATACCTATTAGTGGTAGAGAACTGAAAACAGTACTGAAATTGTAACTCAGGCTTTTCTGTGGCAGTGCAATAATAGTCACTTTTGTCACCATGAGTGCAAGAAAGTAAAAGTAGAATAAGGAGATTGATTGGGGAAGATTCCTTGTTTAAAGTTGAGACTGGAGTAAGTGAGAAGCAGAGAAAATTGAAAACTAGAGTTGTGTAGGTAGCGTGTGTGCCTGGCAGAATACCTGTTAGTCCTTTGTTCTTGTGGACTAGGCTTATGTCTTAAAATGTCCTCCATAGAAGGACTAACAGAAACAATAATGTATTACACAGCTTATTTCCCAGATTTTGAGTGTTTAGAATAATATTTTTCTTATTTCTAAAATAAGGTACACTAAGATGCATATTTCTAAAATATATACTATATATGCTCTTGTTGCATGTGTATTTTTGGAGTAACATCTGAAAATGTTGTCATCCTGAACAAACCAGTAGGCCACAGAATTTTTTTCTTTTTTTTTTTCTTTCTACTTTCATCATGGTGTCTGTATCAGATGTTCCAGTGGATGAAGTGTAGTTTCTGTAGTTCATCTGGATTTTTGTTGTTGTTGTTTTTACCCCTCAGTAGCCGCTGGTTGTGCAGAGGAGGTTAGAAAAATGAGGAAAGGATAAACCTGAAAGTGTAGGGCTTTTTCCTTAGATTGTAAAAATAATTTCCTTAATGGATAAAGCAGTTAGATAAGATCTTGCAGATCCAGTGCGAAGAACTTCAGGATTGATGATGATAGTTTTTATTATTATGATAAAGCTGGAAGCTTTTACATTACATTAGAAATAAATGTGACGTAGAATACTCTGGTTTTAATCAGTTAATACTGATGTGTTTGGTTATAATGTCATAGTAGCTGAGTTTAGTATCTAATTTTTCAGGTTAAGGAATGCAAAGGGCTAGAACTATGGTGATGCGCAGTCATTTTATAGCTGGTGAATTGTCACTGAAAGAAATGTTTGTGTTGTCATGCTGTCTTGGCAATTTTCAGCTTGCGTAACAGCCACTTGAAGGGCACATTTAGGAGCAGCCCTAAGGCTTTTTGTTTGTAACACTGAGGATTTGTCTTATTCCTACCAGGCAAGGGGTAAGGAAAGCGGAAAGGTGGCTTATAACCAACTTCCACTTGCCCTCTGGTCCTGTGCTGCTGTTCTGGGGCACCTGGCCAAGCATACATAATGTGAAAGAGTTGCTAGTAAACCACATTGTTTGAAGATAAAGAATATATGCAATTTGCAACAATTTGTACATATTATGGAAAAGTTTGCATTTAGTAAGTAGCAAAGAAACAAAGTTATGTTACGGATTTGGTTGATGATATGAGTAGTTTATAATAACGTGCAGTTTGTATCTCAGTAGTCTTTATTTAAAAAAAAAAAAGTCAAAGTACTTTCAGATGTGTTACTTTCCTGACAGATTCTTCATTCATCGGAGTTGAATTCTTGCAAATCTCTTCCTCTGCCAGAAAGTAGTAGCTGCCCTGTAGTCTGCCCATTACAGATGAATTCTACCATCTAAAGAATGTGAAAGGTGTTTATTAAATTCTTCTGTACTCAAAGTATTCACTATTTAGGTATATAGACTTGGCTGAAGAGCAAAATGATAATATAATTAGTTAATATAATTTATAGTTTAACTCAGATCTCATCATTCTACTTGTTTTATACATCTTATATAGAACACTTTCCTACTAGTTTAAATTTTTAGTTTGTACATATCTACTATTTCTAGATCTCAAATGTGTTCTTGTAAAAAAAAACAAACCCCAAACCCACTCATCCCTAAAAATCACATATCCGCTGACCTTTATTGTTCTTATTTTCTCATGTACACCTTTGTTAGTAGTGCAGGTGAGGCTAAAGGCATTCATAGTAGAATGTTCACTGGTCAGCATTCTCTCTCCCTGTTCTGTGCAGTACTAAGGTGGTCACCAGCCGAGTGTTGTTTTCAGTGTAGCAGGGCGTAATTTTGCCTTTTTTAATGGTTACTAATTTGTGTCATTTGAAGCAAGTTCTTCAGTGTGTTTTGTCTTTGGTGTGTTGAGCTACAGTATTAGTTATTCTCCAAAACGTAACTAAGTGATTGGAAGTTGTTGCTACTAAGGTAGAGGAAGCATCTACCATTCACCTAGAAATAAAACATTATTGTAGTTCAAGCCAAACAGGAGAAACAGCCCGAAAATAGTCTCTATTAAATGCTTAGGTCAGGGGCCTAAGCTTTGATATGAAACATGTTGATAGGTATGGAGATATTTATAGATATTTCTGTATTTCTCTCTTCAGACCTGACGAATTTGAAGGCTTTTGTTCACAGTATCACAGTATCACAAGGTTGGAAAGGACCTCTGAGATCATCAAGTCCAAAAGTTTCAGTACAGTGTAGATTTTATGAGTGAACAAAAAAGCCAAGTGTATGCATTATGTTAACAGGTTTAAGTTTTAGTTTGCTGTATGCTCTGACACTTTGTTTCTGAAATGGCTTTTTTTTTTCTCTGAAGACCTATGAGCTAAACAACTTGCAATTAGGATATGTGCTTCTCCAGGTTTGTACCCTTCCTTTTGTTTGTCCATCCACTTCTCAGAATGTACAGGATTTAGCTATTGAGATGTGTTTCTTAAAAGGTGTGATATTTGGGTTTCCTCTTGCTAGGCAGTGTCAAGGCTTTCAGCAGGCTCTGCTGCCCTCTCCTGCTGTGCTTTCTGGCTTCTGTTCTTGGAAAAGTGGATAACTTTCAGGATGCAACTAGGACAAAATGGGTTCTTCTGGCTTTAGAAACTTATAGGGAGGAGCCAGAGGTGTTAAACTCATGACCCATGGGCCAAATCCAGCCCTCCACATTGTTTTATCTGGCCAAGCACCTTGTTTCTTCCCAGTGGTAGAGCCGAGCTCCTTGCCCCTAAGCTCTTACCAGTGCTGGGCACGTGTGCAGCATGTGATGCGCCTTACGTTGGTGGAGCAGGGGAAGGGTGGGAGCCATGAGTTTGGCGTCTCTGGGGTAGAGGGTTCCATGCACCACTTTTCTATAAAACTGAGGTATTTATAGCTTAATACAGGTTTCTCTCACTCTTGAAGCATATCAGTGTTAGTTATGGGCTGGGGAGAAGGACCTCAACCACACTACTTAGACTACCGTGAAGGTGAATGAAAACCATGTGAAATAGTCATGTTAGTTGTGATGGTAGCAAGGTTTCTTAAGTTTGAAGTGGTAGGCTAATCTTGCATATTCAGGAACTTGTAATATACTTTTTAATATTCCTGGGTCACACAGGTAGGTGGAGGACTACCTTCAATTGTATTATTAGTGATACAAGGAAAAATAGATGCTGGAAGTTAACATTTCATGTGTAATTTGGGTAGTGAGGCAATTTTTGACCAGATGCAGGCTACAATAAGTTCGCCTTCCTTTTTAAAAAGGGATAATCTTGCATTTCATAAAATGTTTGCATTTATAGTTAAAATGAGGAAAAATAGTACTGAAAGGTTTGAAAGTGAAAATTCTATGTAAAGTTATGTAGTAGGGTATGAAAACTGCATTGATAATTCGTTCCCTAGGAAGTAATTGCTCTGAGGATAGCTGGTGGGAGCTCTAGGGAAGGGATTAGAAGCGTGTCCTAGAAAAACTGTCGTGTGGGGTTTTGCATATATCCTATTAAATGGAATAATGGTACCTTTAAGGGTTCCTGTTTTGGGTAACAGACAGAAACAATTTAGACAGAGTGTTTGAAAATACATTTAATTGAGGGTAGTATAAATACGCAGTGAAAACAACTAGGACTTGGATGACATTGTACAGGACAAAGTACTTCAAGTGCAGACCTCTGTGGGAAATGTAGTGTTTACTTCAGAAAGTATCATCCATCAGTTTGACAAATAAAGCTTAACTGGCATAAATTTCTGTTATAAAAATCTGCTTATGTAAAGACATGACTAGAATCTAGTTGCAAAGTGAAACCTTTCTGGAATATATTAATCTGAAATGGCAAGTATCTCTTCTGTCGTTTTTATTATTCTAGCTAGCTATATTACAAAATATGTTTTATTTATCCAGCGTACTTGTGGCTTTCAAGTTCTGGTATGAAAGGCTGCCGTGCTGTGCTAATTCAGTAGGCGTATGCCTTGAGTGGAAATTGGTCTGACAATCCTGAAAATAAAAATACCGTGTAAGTTGTTATCTCTCCTCTGGGGAACATTGTAGGTGCAGTTATGATATTATCAGTGGCTGCTGGCAAGAGTTTGACTGAACAGGCTTTAGCTGGATCCCAAGATCATATTCTTCCCACAGCTGAGACCAGTTCCTTTTCCTCTTTGCTGCTGCTGCTGAGGAACTTCACAAAAGGATTTGGAAAGGCTGTGTATTCTACAATAGGCATTGTGTAATAAGTTAGGTGCCCAGTGCACGCTGATTGGCTTTTATTTTCTGCGTCTAATTTGGGTCTAATCCTAGAAGGTAAGGATTTTGATATTTTAAAAGTAAAGCTAGGTAACATCTTATTTGAACTCAGCATGCTAGGCTGTACTATTTGACAGAACATTTGCCAGGTATCATGTAACTCCGAAGCTGAAAAAAGTCCATACTGAATTAAGGTGAAAACATGTATAAGAAAGAATATCTTGGAATAGTTCGGGATATATTTTTGATGTGTCTCTTTCATCATGCAGAGAAATTCTTTCTTCTTTGTAGTTGTGATGATCTGGAAGGATGCATTTAAGAACAGTTGGAAGCAATTTGGCAATTTGACACTTGGGACTGTGTTACTCATGCAAGTCCCACAGGATTTCAAGTCTGTAGGACTTTTGCACTTAAGTACCTTTTTTTGCATGTAGTGGCAGGGCTTACTATGTTCATTTGGAGGTTGCACGTTAGACAGAGTTGTGCCTGTTGCCTCCAGGGAGACTTCAGAGATAACCTTCAGGTCTGGAATCTGGGAAACAACGCGGTAATAGTTTGCTCTTGTTTTGATTTTTGTGTTTTAAAACTACAAGTGCCACTTCTAGTTAAGGCTTTACAGGGAGCTTCAGTTTTGTGATAGACATCCAAATAAAAAAGATGAATAAACTGTCATGTCTGTGGTGCTGCATAATGATTCTGAATACTTCCTTAACATTTCTGTAGAGTGTTATTATTGCGATATCTGCTGAATCCAATTCATTATAATTATTGTTGACGTATACATTTAGGCACTGATAAATGGCATATAGATGAGGTAGAAGGCATGCTAGAGTCATAGCCAGTAGCTGGGATTGGAATATGGTAGCATTGTATGTATATGTGAATGCTTTTTTTTGTTTGTATATAACATAATTTTAATAGTAACAAATCTGGTGTGCCAATGTTCTTCACTGTTTTGCAATGTGCCCATATAGATTATATGCAAAAGTCAAGCAAGTCCTTGGCTTTCCTAGTCATTAAGCATTTCTATCACTCTTGTGTGTCTTTTCAGCATGTGTGAACTAACAGTTTAGAAGTTAATGTGAAGATAATTCCAGCCTAAATCAATATTCTTTATATAAAGGTGATACATATTTCATTTTAGGGTAGTCTTTCCACAGTTGAATTCCTGTTCAATGATTTTCCTTTGGAACTTCAGATGCAGTTTTCATTTAGTTTCTTATGGGAGGTAAGAGTGAAGTATTGGCTTTGGTTTCTGTCCTAGACTAGTTTCTTCCCTCATTTGTTTTGGGTTTTTTAATATTTTTTTTAAAGCCTTCTCTCTGAGTGACTGCAGCTTGTCACTGACGGGTAGGCAGCTCTCCCAAATTAAATATTTAAGGTTTAGTCATGTAAAGCAGATTTTGCATGAATGTGCCAGAATGAAACCACTTACTCTGATACATCTGGTTCTGTTCCACTATTGAAATTCTTGTAGGGTTCAAAAATAAGAACAGACGGTAACAGAGAACACTAGTACAGAACAGTTGTCCCTGGTTGTACTTTCTTTGTCCTTAATTTCAGAGGGGTAAAAATCGCTTTGAGTACAGTTGATATGATTTTTCTACAGAGTTGAGTATAAACAGAAGGAAGGCTTTCTGTGTCCTTTAACAATATTTATTCTATAATACATTTTTAATTAAAAGTACTACGGAATTTCTAATTTTGTATTTGAATGAAGTCCACATGAACATGAACAAATGATTTCTACTTGAAAACTTGAGAATAAGGAATAGTTTCCTGGTATAGACTCTGTAGATGGAACTTTCATGCTCTAAGTGTGGAGAATGAGAACACATGGAAACATTAGCTGGAATTCATCTGGCACATCTCTTCCCTGGGGAGATGGAGTGTTCCATAGCTGTGAGTTGTTTTGTTTTCAAAGTGGCAGAAAAAGTTGTTCTTTATCCAAGATAGTCTGGCTTCCCAAATTCTTCTTTTGTAAATTGTGAAGTGACTCCATCCTGTTCTCCACGTGTTGTAGCCCTGTTGGCATGGAGATGGGAATGTTAAGATGCTCCACCAATCATTCTTTATCAAAACAAAAAATGACCGAGGTCTTTACTTTGGAATATTGTCTTCTTGAAAAGGGGCTGAACGTCTCCCTATTTCAGAGGGTCTGTGGCTGTCTCAAGCTGACCATTTAACACACTATCTTTAGTGACAGGCAAGTTTTTGTCAGGAAGCTCATTAGGTGCTGCTAACCTAACGAGTCCATGTTGAGGACATTGCCTCTCTGTCTGTGTGATAGACTTGACAACCTGTTCAGCATCATCTCATTCAGTAAAATCCAGGAAGAGAAAGTTAATATATGTTTGCAGTGCTGTTTTCAAGACCTCATGCCTTGGAAAGTACCATTAGTTTTGTCAGGGAAATTAAATTAAGACAGAATTATGACATTAGCAGTCATCTTCCTTATCTGTGAGTTCTAGATCTGCCTCCACAAGACTTGCATTCCTTTTCTGTGGCTATAGTTCAAGCATTCAGTCAGTGAATATCGGTTGCAATATGCTCTTACAGAGAAAAGTAGTGTAATTTTATTTTATTCTAAGCAGATTCAACTTTACTTTTCCAATGAAAATTCCTCACCTTCATGGAAGTAGTACCTCAGAATCTTTCCAGAAGGTGGTCTCTGTCAGAGCCATTGTCTTCTTGGGAAGTATTGCAGTGATTAAACTTGCTGAAGTAAGTAGAGTATATACTTCAATGTGGAAATGAAACT
Organism: Tapera naevia; assembly: GCA_033556795.1. Lineage (NCBI taxonomy): Eukaryota > Metazoa > Chordata > Aves > Cuculiformes > Neomorphidae > Tapera > Tapera naevia. The sequence goes on from JAUMJJ010000048.1 coordinate 7,886,669, forward strand.
GTTGTGTATGGTCATGTTTTATCACCTGTCTGTAGCCTGGATGTCATTGCCTGTTAAGGAAATGTGATTAATCTCCTCAATCCTCTGTGTGGTGGATTGACTCTGGCCAGCGGATAAGCCCTTGCCTAGTTGTTTGCTCACTCCCCTACAGCAGGATAAGGGAGAGAATCAAAAAGGCAACAGTAAGAAAAGCTTGTGGGTTGAGATAAAGACAGTTTAGCAAGAGAAGGAACGGAGAATAATACAAAAGTAATCTGTTTCTACATCTCACCGACAGACCAACCCTTGTTTCCAAAGCCCAGGCGCCTGCCCCCCCGCCCCCTTCCCCGCCCAACCTGTCTCCAAGCTATATCTGCTTTGGTTGGAAAACTCCCCCAGTTGAGCGTGATGTTATATGGAATATCTCTTTGGTCAGTTTTGGCCAACTGTCCCCTGCCAGCCTCTTGCCCACCCTTAGCCCTACCTGTTGAGGCTGGCAGAGGGAGAAACAGAGAAGGACTTGGTGCTGTGCAAGCGCTGCTGAGTGGCAGCTAAAACACTGTTTATCAACACTGTTTTAGTCCCATATCTAAACCATAGCACTGTGCGGGCTGCTATGGAGGAAGTAAACTTTATTGCAGCTAGACCCAGTACGTTCTGTTCCTGAAAGTCACCAAATTTTGTCATTTCACTACTCACAGGTTAAATGGAGAATACCAGATCTTTAGGAAGTGAACACTTGCTTTAATCCTCCTTCTTGGCTAAACCTTCCGGGTTCAAAAGAAAGCATTTGAATCACAAAACTGATCACTGCAAAGGCATTTGTTCCTTTGCCTCAGTGCAGTTGATCTGTCAGATTATTTCACATTGCTTTCTTGAAGTGAACAAGCTGTTCTTCTTTGGCTTTCTGCTCACTGAAATTACTAATTAACTAATAATTAATTATTAACAATTAAGAATTACTTCTTAGTACAAGTTGCATTTAGGACATTTCTGCAGGAGTTATTAGAAGACCTAGATGATAATGGTCTGTGGAGTTAGCTGATGTGCAAAAGCTGAGCACTGTGCTAATGCAACTTTTGGAGTAATTTGCCTTATTCTTGAAACCTTAGTGAGGAGAGATTTACTTCCTCATAAAATGATTACAGTCTTAAAGTTTGGTTCTACAGTTACATCCTCAGCTAACCGCTGTGGTAAATCAGTATGTCTTCTTTGTAAGACAGATGACCTATTTATCTTCTGTGACTCATTGTACCAAATGTTACCTCAGATGACTTCAAGTATCTGGAATCATTCTGAGTTCTCCTGGCAAGCATTCCTTTGGTGAGTGGGTCAAGATTGCTCGGATTTGCTGTGATAGTGCTGTTCAGCACTTGTACTTCCCCAAATCCTCCACAAAAGTGACATCAGATGTATTTCATGAGAGTTGGGAAGCTCATTTTCACTGTCATGTTGTGCAAGGCCTGTGATCTTGGTTAGAAAACAAGTTTTACATCAGTGCTGTAGGGCTCTGGACTACTTGAAACGTTTGAAAGTTTAGATGTGATGGGTAACCTCACTGCCTGTAACTAGATTGACAGGTAACACGATGCGCAGTCATTTCTCTTTTAATAAGCAAATTGTTTTGGGGTAGGTACGTAGCAATTCACCTGTCAGCAGTTCGCCCATGCGAGTCTTCAAGTGCAATATGAGGTGTCTCGCTTCTAAACCACGGGCAGTGTGGATGGCGTTCTAATTATCATGTTGGAAGTAGGGTATCAATCTGTTTTCCTTCTTACAGCAACTGGAAGCTCTTCTGCTCCTGTGTGAGTTTGTAGCCAAACTTTCTTGGATACACTTCTGGTTACATCGGGGTGTCTAACCATGCTTGTCTTTTTCTGGTTCCATTGTTAAAAATCTTTCTAGCCCAAGGGAAGTCACTGATAACTATTTTTTAAATGTATATAAGTGAGAAATTTTTGATATTTGGACATTCTGCGATTTTTGTTCTGTCTGAAAGGACAGAGAAAATTCAAGGCCTTGCTTAGCCTTTTGGTCTTTCACATGTGTTTATGCACCTTATTTTTCAAGACTGGTCGAATGTATTTCTTATTCTGCATTAGAATGTTCTCTAGTCTCAAGTGATAAGATGTTCAGCATTGCACAAGCACCAGATTGCTCAGGTTCTGGTTCTTGGCAAGTGAACTTCCTGCAGCGTTGTTTCATCTCTCTTGTTTCCTATTGTTATGGGTGGAATGTAGTAGTCTGTTTCGGTCCCAGTAATTTGCATCTCTCTGCCTCAAGTAACTGAATTGTGAGGCTTTCTATGAGTTGAAATTCATATTAGGTCATTTAATTTACGTTCTGGGAGTACTTTAGAGGCACGTAGAAGAGTATTCTTAGCTGCTGTTTCCTTCAAAACTACTGTATAACCAAAATGCTCTTGGAGAATCACCATCTAGTGCCTTTCATATCACTGAATTCTTTTCACTGTTAAGAAAGCATTCTGATGTGTGGACTGCATGAGAATACCTAAAAACTAAGGAGAATTATTTATTACAGTTTAAAGAATGCCTATTATTAGGCTACAGCTGAGAACAGGTTATGCCAAGAATTGTTTTTAGTGGCAGTAGTACTGTTTGATAAAAATGGCTTTTGCAAGAATTTGTCTGTGGGGGCACAAGGACCTAAACCCCTTGGTGGAGACATTTCACTCAGACATAAAGTACCTGCATGAGTGTTTTATCTATAGCTTTGTCACTTATGGTTTTGAGCAATTAGTCTTTCACTGAATATAAAATGGGCTTGTCCCTGTTTTGATAGATCATCTCACCATTTTAACTTTATTAAAAGTTTAGTGGTATCATGATGGAAAGTGTTTATAAGCTGAAGCGTTAAGTTTGTGTTCTGACGTGTGGCACAAGGAAAGTATCTTTGGAGTACAGCTGTTAGGCTAAAGAGAAATTAGTAGGCAAAATGTTTGAAAGCTAAACAGTCTCTCTGTAAATATAAGGGACCAGGATAATCGTGTATTTAGTAGGTAAAAACAAAAAAGGAGGGAGATGGCTTTTAGCTCCCCTCTCCGGGAGTCACCCATGTTGATGTAGTCTCTGCTATGTATGTTCTCACATCACATGATGTGGCCGCAGCTGGGCTATGCACAGTTTTATGCACTGAGGTTCAGGACTGCATCTGCAGTTGGTGTAGAATATCTATTTTGTATCCCACTAAGGACGCAGCTCAGTCAACAGAGCAGCAGTCATTCTAAGAATCTGAAATAAAACTTTGTTTTCAGGAACTGTAGTAGTAGATGATGCAAACGCTATTCCTTTGTAAAGTAGTAGTTCCTGAGACAATAAAATTAAAAAACTTCAAATCTGAAGCTGATGAAGCTGACATGGTTCTGTTTAACAAAAAAATGCAGTAACTACTTGGATCTGTGTGTATGTGCACTGTTGCATTTTAACTAGTGGGATCCCACCTATTAAAGTCTGCAAGGTCAGGCTAATCTGGGGAAAATGGAAGCTGAAAGTGATTTACTTGTAGCTCCTATTTACTTATCAGTATGTTAAGTATGACATACTAAACCTGAACCTTACATTTTTACTTTCTTTCCTTTTATATTTAAAGCAGCATGTTCTTGCATTTCTTCCCAACTCCCCTTAAGGAATGTGTAAGTAATGCATAAGTGATTCCTGTGATAAGCAGGATAGTACTGAGATCTTTATGTAAAAAAGGAATAGTGTAATCAATTCTGTGCAGTGTGTTGACCAAAGAGAGAATGATTGTGATGGGTAACTCAAATCACAATTTTCTACCTGGTAGAAGAGTTAGGGGAAGCACTTTGGTTAACTGTTACTGTAGTAGGCTGACTTTATTTGCTCAGCTAGATTTGACATTAGCATCAAACCAATAAAGATGTTAAAAACCAGGTTTTGCAGGTCTGCCTTGTTAGTAAGCTGATCTTTAAGGACATTAGCTAGTATAACTTCACTGTGTGGAAAGAGCCAGTGTTTTTGAATGTGTGAGTAGTCTTTCAGGTAATTTACATAAAAAATAGAAATCTAAGTAATGACAAATGGCTTGACTTTAAACCATTGATTATGTGTTTAGCTGATTTTTAAAAGGATAAACCCTTTTCTTATTAGCTTTTTGTATGTTACACATAGCTGAAAAATGTTTGACTGTCAAAATACTTAAACATTCACAACAATAACTTGAAGTGCTATGGCAATTGATCTCAGTATTTTTGCTTGGAGATCAGATATATGAAGCTATGTAAAACTGTAACTGCATGCCTGTCTTCTTACTACACCTATGTTCTTTACATGGTTCTGTATGTGAAGATTTAAGGAAGAGAAGAATGTATTCGATTTAAAAGGGGAAGAAATGTCTGATTTTGTAGTGAAGATTAATCTTTCATTAAATATAGAGTCCAAACCTTCTGCTTCAAATATGTGAATTTGGTAGAGCTAGAACTGCATTCTAATGCTGTATTTACTCTTTCTCATGGGATGGAAAATCTGTGCAGAATCTTCTTTCTGTCTCTCAAAGAATGTACCCTCTGCTCACTTATCGTGGGTCTTTGTGTTGGTGAGTCCTGCATTGGACTGAAGTTATCAGCCAGCTCTGGGAAGTATTTTGCTTACTCTTTTGCAACATTGCATTCCCTGCTAATTAGATATATCCGACTCCATGGTGCCTTTGAAACAAGTCAACACTTGAGAAGACGCATTTGGTCTTGTGCAGTGACAGTTTTCCTCATCAGCAGAATTTTTAGGTGATAATTCACACTGGTAATCTAGTTTTATCTTTTTCAAAGCTAGACTGCGGTAGGGATAAGATTCCTCATACAATGTGAATATTTGGTTGAAGTCCTTTTGAGAGTAGGTTTTAAATGATGTTGTACAAACCATTGCAATTTTTTGAGTAAAAATTTTTTTTGTGTTCCTGTTAGTGGCTTTTTATGAATCTCTTTAACAGGGAAAGTATGTAATTTATATATGTTTTGAGAAACCAATTTGCTTTGCACTGTTTCGACTTTTTATTTAGAGATCCAATCAGCATGCAATCTGTGTCTTTCAGTTTGGAATGCTCTTTCGAAGCACCATTTTTATGAGAACTCGTTTCAGAGCTCTTTCCTTTTTTCACTGAATTTGAGCTCTGTGACTCCCTTCCTCAAACAAAAACCATTATTCAGACCACTGGATACAAATGTGTCCTTCAAGGAAAGTCTTACTTTTTGTCTTAGAAAAATGTCTTTATCCAAGAGTTTACGCATCTTTTACCAACCCCAAACTTTGTGTATGCTTATTCCACCCTGTATGTTCAGCTACTACGAATCTTATTCTGTCAAATAAACTAGATCTATCATTATTCTGGTAGCATGTGCATCAGTTTAGGAATCTTTTCTTGAACTCAAGACGCTGTTTCTGTAAAACAAATAGATTTTTCCCTACTTGGACCTTAGGCTAAGCAATGCAAATAGTAAGTATTACGATGCATTGAGTTAATATTAAGTTTATCTTACTGATATATTTCAGGTTTCATATTCCTACTTTTATTCTAAATATGTTTATAGCTAACAGCTGAGGAGAGTGGAGAGAAGCTGATAGACTAACAGAATATACTCTGCATAAGCCGTATTTCCGTAGGAAACCAGCTGGGGAAGGGTGAAGATATCCTGTTAAAGCGGAAGAGCTACCACTTCAGAAGATGCTGAAAGTGCTGAGTTCTAGCAGGTTTCATGGAGGTAGCTAGTACAATAGAAGAACTTTGCAAAGTTAGAAAAAGCTTACAGTACAATTACAATAAAAATACTGTTGCACACCAGACTGCTGTGGAGCAGGTGTTAATGATACAAGAAAAAATAATCAGTACTCAGACCTTAGACTGTGACTGACAGGTGGGATCAAACTTTTTAGAAATTAAGGCTTCATCAGGGATTTGCTAACAGAGCTACTTATTCCTCTCCTCACCCAGATTTTCTGTGTTTTTTTATAACCAAGTTTTGTGGATTTTTTGTGTGGTTTTTTTTTTTGGTTGACTTAATTTTTTCCGTACTTGAATGTGTTATTTAGCACTTTTAAAATGAGAACAGAATTGCAATATTAGGTTACTTCTTCAGACTTTTTATATAGAATTTAGTCTGCAACTTGCCAAAATTCTATAGGCTCTGAAAAGACCTATTGAACATATAATTTCATGATCATATGTGTGAATTTTCAAAATGCATAATTTATGATGATGCCTTAGATGGCACTGAAAATGAAATTACTTTGAGCAATGTTGTCTTTGTCTTCTTTGTCACGACTCATATTTCCATAGAATTTCACAGAAGGAATCTCTTCTTGTATTGTGTTTGTTACCTTGTTTGTAAGTGTTGAGTGATGTTGATTTCAACGCCCCCTAAACTGTATTCTTACCATTTTCAAATGAACATTGTAGCATATTTCCATATTCCGTTCGGGCCTGAATTTTGTTTAGGATTGTTATCTGAATGATGTCATTCACAGTTATAATTCTGTCTTTCTCTGACTATTACCAAGCATAGTTAGGCACTTCCAAAAGGTATAAGATATTATTTTGTATATCTGAACAAATAGCATATAGTAAAATTACAAATGTGGGATTCCTTCCCTCCCTCTACACATACCCTGCAACCCCTCTCCCTCTCCCCTTTGGCTTTGTTTCTACCCTGCTCCTAGGAAAATAATAATACTAGAGGTTAAATAGGCTTAAAATAAAAAGTAAGTACTTAGGTTATATTTTGATTTTTACATTTGGAATCTTCATATTTAGGGAATCTTTAAATGCATACTGATACAGAAGATCTGTGGTAGATACATTCTCTTACCTGTTATACTCCTATAAAGTGATATAGAAAAATAAGTTTCGGCAGATGGACAGGCTTCTTTAAGTTAGGAAACCTTTTTGTGAAGTTGTTGCTTTAGCTGCTAGATTTTAGCGTATGAATAGCTTTTCTTTATATTCTGCAAAATCAGATACAGTTACAGCTATTTACAACTCTGGACTCTAAATATCTGTATAGTATTCTGACCATGCAATCCATGTTTGGTTAAAGAACCAACCATACAAAAAGTAAAAATAGTAAAAGAGAAGTATTTACCCAAGCAAGTTTTGTGTAATGTAGTCAAATTTTTATGCTGTAATGGGTGTTGATGAATGTGTTGAAATAATAATATTGAAAATGTGAAATTTTTATAGGGTAAAATTATAATTTTAACGTTTTATGTTTAAGAAATTTTGAAGTGGAGCTTAATTTTTAATTATTGGGTATATCAATTAAAAATAAATCAAGTGGTAGTTGTAGGAGGAAGATAACTTCCTGAAAACAGAAATCAAATTTAATAAATAGGAGAATGTTACTTCTAAGGCAAAGCGATATACATTCTTTGTTAGAACTGAGAAGCTGCCTAAATTTTTTTTTTCTGTGGTCAGTCTGAAAAGCTCAAAGACATTGATTTGGAGTACAAAGCTGAGTACATCTTGTCAACTTAATTTTCATACCTTTCTTGAAAATAAATAAAAAAGATTTTTTTCCAAGACAGTAGGGACGTCTTGTCTGATTCGATGTGTTCAACAGAACGTTTATTTAACATGGAATGTTTATTTTTAAGTCTGATCTTCCCTTCCTACTCAGAAACTGGCAAAAATTATTTGTTTGCAAACAAGGAGGGGAATTGTCAGTGAGTAGGAAACTTTCTCCCTGCCAGCCCCCCAAGCTTTTTTCCAGTTTCTTGAATATTTTGCCAACCACTGGATAGGGAGTAACTTTAAAATAATTTCACTTTCACTGTTGCTTTCTCTTGTCTGTTATTTCCTCTTCTGCAAAACCATGTTTCTGCCCACCCAGCAAAAATACAATGTATGTCTGGAAGCATATTATGTCCCAAACTTCTGTTTGGAAGGTAGAGGCATGAGATCCAGCTGTTACAGCCAAGTTGTGTTAATTGTATCAGATCAAAATTTTATCCAGGTAATATTTTGGGGGAGTTGGAATCCAAGTCAAAAGTGGAACGTAACAGTACTGAAGGGTTCATCAACAGTAATGGACACCTTCATAGGTCCTAGGAAAGGCTTTTTAAAGGGCCCTTTGAGTCATTGCAGAAGTTCCTACATGGGCTCTTTAGAACAGGAGTTGCAACAGCGGCAAGAAGAAATAATTTTTTTACAGAACTTGAAAAATATCAGTGAGGTCAAGGCTGCTGGACACTAAGGTTTTGGTCTTTCGAAATGAGACAGTACTTTACAGGACTATCAGTTTATCAGGTATGGTACTAACTTGGTGACATTTGGTTTGTGGCTCTTTAGAGGAGTTAGAATCTGCCAGAGTCCTGGCTGACTAAATCCCTGTGTGCACTGTTGTGTCCGATACTGAGAAGTATTAGAGGGTCAGCATTGCAGTGGGTGAATGTGCCTCTAACCTGTGGTGATGACTGTAACATCCCCATTTATTCCCTCTTATTCCTCTTCATTCCGCCCATGCTTCCCTTTTCTCTTATTTCCTTCCTCTTCTGCTTTTCGTGGTATTTATCCATTTTCATTTCACTTTGCATTCATACAACTTTCAATGGATGAAGTTCATCATTAACTGCGAATTTCCCCCACACTTCTCAAACCTGTTTTAGAGGTTTTCTGACTGAGTAGGAATTGCTACCCTTTTTTCAGCAGAAATGGCTGTTGGTTTAGTGGAATGAGATATGGCCTGTATTGCCATATTTCACCCCTATCCCCAGCCCACCCCTCCTTTTAATTAACTAAAACACAAACTATAATATTTTTCTTCCTTCATTTACAAAGCATGGAAATTAATTCTGATCATAGTTGGCCTGCATAGGAGAGTATCTGTTGCAGTACTATCCAGTGAATAAGCTGCTAAACTGGGATTTGGGTGGTATCCATTGATACTGCTTTTTGCACATCCTTTGGGGGCAATAGATCTGTGCTTCCTTCCCCTACATATAAGATGGGTTAATGGCTCTGCAAAATAGCAAGGTACCAAAATCAAATAAATATTGAGGGAATTTGGACCATCCGGATATTTTAGGTAGTCATGACTAGCAGTGCCAGTACATTCTGGGGGAAGAATGAAATACTATTGGGTTTTTTTCTGATACGTTCAAAAAATTTTTCCTGTTTACAAAGAAAAGAGCCTGAGGATCATCTTATCCTATTATTTCGTGTATCCTTGATAATATGGCAAGCCTCCAGAACGTCTGTCGTTCAAATTCCCAAGATTGTTGCATGCATTTCTTTGACTTGATCAAGATGAACCAACTATGAATTTTGCCAGTTGTACAAATAATGTCTATGGTCTTCAAGAGAAGCCTATCTTCACTTCATCTCCCTAAAAGTAGCAGCATTTTGTTTAACATTTTGTAGTTGTTAGGCTGCAATAAAGTCTTTCTTGTCTGGAATACATCAGAGTTAAATGCTCTTTATGTAAAACTCCATGTCCAGGCTGCTTCAGATTAAGGTGCCCATAACCTGTTATATGCTGTAATGCACTTGAGCGGTTTTTGTCAGAACTTTGTGCTATGTGTTTTAGACCTGTCAAAGTATTTTTTTCCTAGGTATTTAATGTTCATTATTCTTTGGCTTCTTGTTCACTTTGGTTCCATCTCTGACTTCTGTATTGAGACTGAGTAAAAGTGGGGATATCTTGTAGTGTTTTCTGTCTTCTGGCATCAAGATTTCTGTAGCAATGTTTTTAAAATTTTGAGAGAGCTCAGGTACATTTTCTTCCCCTGTACAAATGGAGGCATAAGATGGAACAGGGGTGGTCTTTATGCTTTCATGAAGAGCTTTTCCAAAACTCCTAAGAAGTGACAACAAACCTCAGTAGTTTAACACTTCTGCTGTTTCAAATTGCTTAAGATCTTTGATATGAAAAGGGTTTTACTTCACAGCGGATTTTGGTGGTTTCTTTAGTGCTAGGTACTGTTTTGAAAAGAAGGGAGCGAGGTGCTGTACTTGGCCACATGCATCTATGTATCTTTTACATTGACGGTATATTTCTAACTTTGAACCTGTGAAGTTGTACTTCCAAACACTCAAAATGGTTTACTAACTTTACGTCTAAGATCTGTAATGGTAGTTTTAAATTATTTTGTGGCAGCATAATTACTGTTGTTCTTTCTCTGTCATCTCTAGTGTATTTCTTCTGCACAGACCTGAAACGCTATCTTTTGTAAGAGATCACCAAAGTGCTTGTATTCAAAGCTTTGCATGTGCGATTAATAATTCTTAGAGCTCAAATGTATTTTTATCAGGGGTTTGTAAGTGAAAAGACAGGGTTTATCACAGTTCTCATTAATTTGGAATGTAAGTTGCATTAACAGCTCGCTTCTGGAATTTCAAGGGCAAGCAAGAGATGGCATGTGACCTTTCATGGAGAAAGATTTATATAAGAAGGGAGTTTAGGGGACTAGGGTTCAGGAACCAGCAAATTATGCCAGAGTTTTAATGTGTCGCATGTTTGTATTGTTTAAAGACAAGGATGGGAAAAGGGGAATGAGAAAGAGGGCAGATCAGAAGAGGTTAGCTGGCGAGAAAAGTTGCTTTTTTCTTAATAGCTTAAGGTATAAACGGTTCATTCAGCATTCTTGGAGGCTGAAATTTTGGTTCTGGTCTTGGGTAAAATCACTGTGTGTATACATGGTACAAGCACAAGAATGTATTTTCTAAGGATCTGAAGCCTGATTTACTGTGTAGTCATCTTTGATTCTTAATGGAAGAGTTAAGCTATCTTAAAGATACTATTGGATCATGGTAGTGATGTTTAATGAAATTGCAGTTAATTGCTGTAGGGGTTAAATTACAACTCTAAAATATTCTGCAGTATCTTCACAAATATTTTGTACTGCACTTTTATATAAATATTTTACTAGAAAATTGAAGAAAAAAATTGAAACATTATTCTGTTAAGGTGTAGGAGTAGTTTTGCTTTTCTAGGAGTAACTTTGTGAATGTGTGTTTTAATAATAGTAATGGCAGTAGTTTTGTTTGAAATATGTCTTTCGAATTCTTGTTACTGCCAGGCATATTCTGCATATGTAATTAATAATGAAAGCGATTACTATTTTACATGGAACACATTGTTAACATGCAGTGATCATCCATGTGTTGCTCATGCACGTGTGTACTGTGTTTAATAGTTTGTGGTCGAGTGATGTGCATAGTGCATCTGAGTTGAAGCCGTTTCAGAAACCTCCAGAAACTTCTGTGTAATTGATTTGAATTCAGTGGGCAGTGCCAGCTATGGAGTTGCTCATTATTTGAAAGGATACCAAAAGACAGAGACCTTTATATTGATGATAAAAAGATCGTTCTTGCTGGCTGTGGCTGTCTGGATCCATTAACACTGGAATAAACTGTTTTTCCAATTTAAAAATGAGGTGTCAGATTTAACGAATGCCAGTTCTTCCTGTCATTCCCAGTGATCAGAGTGGGATGAAGAGCAGAACCTCTGGGATCCTTTTAGATCAGGGATCTGTAAAGCAGCTGCTGGCAGGCACTTATTAAAGGGGTTTCTGCTGCTGTTCACGGACTGTTCTCTGTGTATTTTTAATGTGGTGTCACATTTGGTTAACTAGCTGTATTAATAGGAATTTCACTTGACTGTTGAAGGAATGTCCGTTCATTGTTAAGAATTAATAAAAGGAGTTTGAAAGAAAACTTTGGAAAGGATGGATGCAGAGTAAAGGGGATGTGGTTGGGATCTAATACTTATTCTTGGGAAAATCTTAATCACATTATTTGATTTTTTTTTAGTTAGAAGAAATGATCAAAGGCTGTTACTTGTCCAATGGAGACACTAGAGGCCAGAGTAGGGTGGAGATTACTGAGGTACTCCCCTTTCCTTGTTTAACCAAGTGGGCAGTGGGCAGTATGTCATGGTGTCAGTGTGCGTGCTTTGGAAGCCCACCTGATGTATTGAGTCTAAGTCCATGGAGACTGGGGGTAGCTGTACCCATTACAGAAAACATTGGAGACCACTGGATATGTTTAAGTACATACTGAAAGCATAGGCATCATTGGAAGGGCAAAATCAAACATGTAAGTGTTCTCTCTCCCCCCCAGTTCAAATTTTTAGTTTGTTATTTAAGAGAGATCTTCAATTTTTTTAAAGTATTTGTGATGGATACATTTACATAAAACAGTCTTGCATTATTGATTAAGCATGTTTTCAAATACGTGATTAGAAGAACTAAAAAAAACCCAACAATATCTGTTGTTTTTTAATGATTTTTCAAATATGTGACTGAAACCTGATTTAACATTTGGTATGTGGCCTTGATATTTTTTGGGAAGTTGTCAGTAGTTATCAGTAGCATATATTGAAAAAATTACACTTGTTGAAATCCCATGATCTGATTTTTTTTTCCTGTTTCTGCCTGTTGTGCTAAAAGTTGAGAATGTAAAATCACTTAGGTTGCAGCCAACTCTTGAATAATATGATATTTTCAGAATTAACTGCCATGCTGAAGGATTAATGACTTAGTAAAAATAAGCAGAAGGCAGACAGCATTGACACCCCCCCATCCCAAAACTTGGGATTTAGGGACTTAGTACAGTTTTATTGTTACTTAACTAGTTGGATTGAAAAATGCCAACAGAGAATCAACAGTAATTACACTATAAAGTATTGAAAAAATGTAGAAAGAATACTGTAGTGAATTCCTTTCTTATTAATGGGAGTGCGGCTACTGAATCTTCTCTTGCACAGATTAATCTTGTGCAGCAGCATTAAGCAAGTTACTTTGTATTTACATTCATGTAAAAGAATAGAGTCCATAAGTCAGACCTTTTCTGTCTTTCTTTTTGCTTCTTTGTAAGGATTAAATATAAATTTCTGTGTTTGGGTGAAGCATGCTTTCAAGCAAAAGAAGAACCTTCTTATGGCAGGACCAGGCCAGGTCCTCGCTGCCAGTAGAATAGAGGTTCTGTCAAGTGCTCCTGGGTCTAAACTTTTCACAAAGAGTACAAATTGCAGTTCAGAAACTTGTATATATGAAACTAATAGTTTTATTTCTTTTCCAAATTTATCAAGTTGCAGTGAATTTTACTGTGTAATCACAAACATATAAAATGCCAAGATTTTGAAGAATTTCCCTGACACGAGAGGAGCGCAGATTAATTTAAAAAAAAACCCTCAAATCCTCCTGCCCCCACCCAAAACCAAACCAAATTCTAGTGGGATGGAAAGAAGTTTTCCCATCTATCTGTATTGTGTACAACTTAAGAACCATGTGAAACAGTTAGATTTTATACATTATAAGTAGATTTGTAAATCTCTATCACAGGACTTTTCTGTGGAAGGATTAACAGTGGGGTTTTTTAGGGTTTTCTTTTGGGGGAGGGAGTGGTATGTTTTGTTTCTGATGGATGTGAATACTTAACTAGTCTTAATTTTTCTGATGCTTATATCTTGGATACAGAATATTTCGCTTCGATTTTCTTTCCTTTAAAGTGTTGCATTTCTGTGATGCATACCTCATGCACTTCTGTGAGGATTTCTGAAAAGGATCCTTTTCTGATTTTTTTGAAAACTCACACACCAGATCAGTTACACTTGAACTAGAGATAGATAGAAAGTGTTTCCTTTTTCAAGAATTTTTTCCCAACAGTGGTCTCTAAGACTGAAAAATCAGGAATAACTGTACTGGGCATAATTTGCCAAGTTTTGGGAGCAGGGGGCAAGTTATATGAGAGGAGGTCAGGAACTAGCCTTTCCTGTCACAGCTGCTTCCAGCCAGCTTTGAAACTGGTGTAAATACCCCAGGGTGTGCCAAAACCTCAGCCAGCGAGAGGAGCCGGTGGCACATGTGCTCATCTGTATTTAAAAGACAGAGCAACAGCCTCAAGAGGCAGGAGCTGTGGAAGGGATGATGCTGGGAGCTTAACTAAAGACACCCTGTTGGAAGGGGATGCTGCATGCCTCTGTGGGACACTGGCCACTGGCAGCCTGCGACGGGTTGGGGACACCTCTGAAGGGACTGTAGCTTGTAAATCTGTGCTGAAGCAGAGCAAAATGAACAAGAGGCAAGGAACAGCAGGGTAAAACCACTGTGTGCATGACCCCGAACTCTTACACTGCTCGTCACCTCACCAAATGAATGGGGGTGGATGGACCCACAAGAGAATGGGGAAGTGGAAGTGCTGGACTGAAGTTGAGCATGAGAAGGGAGAGGAAAGATGTGTTCCCAAAGGTTTGTTTAATTGTCAACTTTGTACTTAAATCAGTGGTCAAAACTTTGTTAATTGGCAATAAATTAAATTAAAGTACCAGTTCAGAGTCAAGACTGGTTTTCCTGTGGCAATAACTGGTAGTCTGTGAAGCGGCAGCAGTTAATAAACAGACCTTTTTATCTGGCCCATCTATACTGTGCGTAATCAGTTAATTGTCTCTGAGGACTTTTAAGCTGGTTAGAGCAGGTGATGTTTCAGACCTAATGAAACAATACCTAAATCTGCTAGGTAATGATAAAGATGAGTTTCTGAATCCAATTAGTATCTAGAGCGATTTAACACATTAATATCATAGTGACGGTAACCTAATCTTAGTTACAAGGAGAATGTACTTCAATGTGATGTTGTGCTTTGTTATATTTTGAAGTCACCTTGTAAATTTATTTGGAATGGTGCAAACTAGGCTACAAGCGACTACAACTTATTGCTATTTCTCATTTTTTCTCTTTGAAAGCACATTCTGCTGAAGTAAGAGCAACCAAACCAGTTTGTGTGTGTGTTTGTATTTGTGTGTCTGTGTCTTATTTTTAAATCTAGTAACTTACTAAGATATATTATGCAATTAGATGCAAAATTGTGGCTTCAGTTAGATCATGATAAAGCATCCAGTTGATCACAATTTTGCAAGAATCCTTTACCTGCATTCTGTACTCCTGGGGAAAAAAATTGAAGCGTGGAGGAAACTCTGCTTATGTGTGGTAGTAGAAAGGAGTAAAACAGTTTGAAGGTAGAAAGATTTAAGGGTCCATGCTAGAAATATAGTTGAAGGATTCACCTTGGCTTTACTTGAGACTTTAAGAGAAAAATAGTACATGCACAGAAAAGTGCAAAATGATTTCTTATAAATAGCACTTGGAATGGTTTGTTCAGTATGTAATGATTTTAAGACATCTCCTCAGCATGTGAAACTTTCATTTAATTATTTTTTTGTTTTGAATTATTTCCCTTTGATTCCAGAATTAAACTGAAGGGCAAGATCAGGTAGAATAAGAAGTTCTGTTTGACTTGCAGAAAACGTTCAGAGGTCCATTTCTTTCAGGTTCAGTCCTACAGAGGTTTATTTTCCATTCTGAAAGCAAAACAACTACGTGTGGTAAGATCTCTTAAAACTGGTGGCCAGCATTAATGAGTTTCCAAGGAAAGTAGCCCGGAAAGACTGATAACATTTTGACATAAGGAGTGAATATTACAAATAAAAAAAAAAATGTATATCTCTAAATTCTGAATTAAAAGAAATTCCTATACTGTCATGTAGGGAGTCTCTTTCTTGTAGTCTAATAAAAAGTGAACTAGAAGGGTTGCTAGCTTCAAAATGTGATGAAGGAGAAGAAATTTAGAGCTGCTTTGCTGGATTTCATTATTTGTAGGTGTAGTTGGTAATGTCAACGGTCTCAGTCTTTTGAGAACTAGGACAGATTCAGAGTATAAGAACTTGTCACTTGTGTTCCCACAGAGAAACTTGAAAGTACTGACATCAGGGAGTGAACTCTTTCTGCTGCTGTGATTCTACAATACTTCCTTTCTAGGAAGTCTCAGTATCTCTGTTCATCTTTCCTTCTGCCTCTCAACCACAAGTTCTGCTCAGTGTGGAGGGTGCTTGCTGCTGTCTTGGCTGCGTTTGTTTGATGTCTCTTCCTTGTTACACCTGACAATGTTAGAACAACTGGAGGAAGAAGAAATTTGACCAAGACATGACTTACAAAAAGCAGATAATGTGGTAATTTGAGACTTTAAATCAACAAGGGAAGAAGTTCTGGTACTGAGTCAGTGAAGGAACAGTGGTCTCAGAGTGAAGAAGAAAGTAGTAGAGGCTGTCAAGTAGGTGACTGCGTAAAGGAGCAGGAGGAAGGAGGAGTTCTTTGAGTGGGGTACCAAAAGAGAAGGGTAAGAGGAGACCAAAGAAAGCTAAAGGCTGTTTATTGCATTCTAGGAACAAAATGTGTATCAATTCCTGTCATATCTAGTTGAAAATGTAGCTGTTCTGTACTTTTTTTACATGGCAGAAGGAAACAGGGAGGGCCTGGATGTCTGTAGAAAAAGGTGGAGTGCCTAAGTGTGTCTACCTGTCTTAGGATGGAATATGTGTGACTATACTTCTGAGAGCTAGGGAGGGAATGGTAAATCCTTTCCCTTTACACCTCCTTATTTTGGAAGGATGTTGAAATAAAATGGTGTGGGAAGAGAAGACATAATTCAGTAGAAGATACTGTGTAAGAAAGAGTACCTGAGGCAGCACTTGATCTTAAACGAGAGAAATGAGTGACTGGTGACCCTATTCAGTTTTTACAGTTTAATAGAATATGGAGCTCAGTCTCCTTACAAAAACTGCAGCTGTAGCCATGTCTGTATTTGTTCCTTTGTTTCTGGCACATCCTAGCACTGCTTTCTCAGCACCTCTGCAGCCTCTCTCTAAATGTGGTAGCTCCTTTGGCATTTAACTTAATGATTACATCTGTTAATGCTACTTACATCTCATAGCTAACCCAGTCTGACTGCAGTTCTTCAGCACATTGCCCTTGGGAGTCACTGTGTATGTAATCTTGGGGGTAAGATTGCTGTTTGGAGCTTACTCTGTGTATGTCAAGAACGTCTATTCCTAAAATATTTTCAACAGAAAAATCATAGAACGTTAAGTGTAAAAATACATAAACTGGAGAAAATACTGAATTGTCAGATTAATTCTACCTAAACACCTTGTGGAGTTTATTGTGGGTTTTAAGATAAAAGCAAACTCAAACTGTAAATTAGCAGGAAGCTTAAAGGAAGCATATCCTTTTTTCCACCATAACATTGATTTATGAATTGCTGTATGCTAACAGACTTGAGTTGTGTCAGACTGAAAATTGTTTTTTATGGTAAAACCAGGAAAATAGTATATTCATTACTGCTGCCTGGGTGTCTGCAGAGGAAGCAACACATATGGGCTGCTACTACTACTGGAGAATTTGTACTGTTTTGTAATATTGAAGTAGGGTGTTGAGAATTTCACGAAGTGTTTAAAATTTTAATATTTAATCTCAAAACTTTTTAATATGACAGAGAAAGGGTGATCTAATTGAATGTGATGGGTCAGTATAGATTATTAAAACTGTTAAAAGATACTTTAATTGGTTGCAAATTTCAGCTTTCTCATTTAGGAATCTTTATGTATAATTTAATGAAAACTGTTATCCTAAGTATCTTTTTATTTTAAATCAAACTTGCAGTGATCGCGTCTTGCTTCCTTATCTACCCTTTTTCTGGTATGATCTTCGTGCTGGGTAAGGGAATGCAAATATGGTGGTAGTCTAGAGCTGCATATGCTCTGCGTAGTCCATCTGAATGAAACTGCTGATTGCCTGGGTCGGTGCTTGAATTACGAAGAGGTAACTGTTCAGCTCTCCTGCTTTTTCCTTCTCTTTAAATAGAGGAAAGAACAGGAGTATGGGCCTCGCATCTCTACCCAGGAATTGAGTTGCAAAATGTGTGCATTTTGTGTCTTCTTATCTCTAAAATTACATTGAAATCATCCAAGAGATACAGAAATTGCTAAAGACTGATGGATAGGTAGTGTTATCACAGAAATCTTGATTTCTTGAGTGTATAATGTATGTGGAATGAAATATTTGGCCATGTTAAAGCCATTTCTTTCAGAAATCAGAGTATTAGTTTTTCCATTTGGTATATCTGTAAGATAAAAAAAAACCCAGAATTCGCTTTTTTTTGTGTGAGGAAAAGCAAGATAAGTGCAAGAGATAAGATCATTCCTCACACTGTTGCACCACATTTTAGGTGTGGAAAAGTAAAGTTGAAGGCTATTGATTGTATATTTTATGTTGTGTAGTTGCTCAGTTCAAATTGTCCTAACTTTCAACATTCCTTCAAGGTAGTATTGATTAATGTAAAAATTGCTTTCACTTTGCTGCATTATATTATGGTGTATTCCAGAGCTAAAATTCAGTAAAAAAACTTGGCCTTTTTACAATATTTACTCCAGAACTTCATAAGGTGAAGAACAAAATTCATGTTTGTAAGTGCTTTCTTGTACCGTTCATGATGATAAGATCCTGCAGTTGAATATTTGTGGTATTTTTGAAGGGCTTCCTATTTATAGCACTGTGGCTTTAAAAAATGGAAGAAGTAAAAAAAGATAATTGCATCAGAGAAGTTATCAGAAATCAACTGTTCTTCTCTACAGCTTTCTGTACAGAAAATCACAGCTAACTTGTCCAAGGAAACCAACTAGAAATAATGGCAAGGAGCTAGTGAGTCCTGGAGAAATCATGTGGACTTTTAATCTATAGAATTAATTTTGAAGACTGCTTCTTGACAAATGTTTGATTTATTTTTTAAATGTCACATTATCCATTATGTTAGTTTTTAATTTACTAGTGTTTGTAGAGAGAGACCAGAATTACCAGTAATCATCTGTCACTTTGAAAACATGCATGACGGGCATAGGCTGGATGCAGCTTGCAGCTTCATTTCATATAGTGACTCCTTGTGTTACTACTGGAGAATATTAAGATGGTATTGATTATATGACTTACAAGACACATTCTGCCTCTTGTGGCAAAACATTTCCTAATATTGGGTATATTCTGAAAATATCTGCAAAATTCTGGCAATTTAAATTCCACTAGTTTGCCTTTGAGTAATTGAATTTTATTTTTCAGCAGGTCCAGCAGAAGGCTTGGGAAAAATAATACAAAGATTTCCTCAGAAGGACTGGGAAGACACTCCATTTCCACAGGGAATAGAGTTGGTAAGTTTGCATTACGTTTTCTAATTTTTAGAATTTTGTTCACATACAATTGAAGGTACATCGACCCTCATCCAATAATCTGCATTATCTAACCTGACAGGAATTTGGAGAGTGAGTAGAGGGGACAGATAATAGCTTTAAGAATTAAAGTCTTGGCTAACAACGTATTTTTAAGAAAACAATCGGTTAACAGAAAGTAATTTATGCTGGTCTATACCACTGAGTAGATATTCCTAAAATACAGGAAAAGTCTGTGAGTTTAGAAACTGCATGTAAGATAGGTGTTTATTTGTGTCAGTAAGTTTATAATTGACTACATTTTTAGAAGCAACCTGCAGATAGCAGATGACTTTTCATTGTCACGTTCAAATAAATACAAAAGTGTATTTGTATGTTGTAGATTAAGAAAAGAATTAAAAATATCCAAATAAACTGGCTTGATGAAATGGTCAGTCTTTACCCAATGTTCTGTCCTTTATAGGTGTCATGATGGGTGCTTATGGGAACAGTACACTGAACTACACTGGTGTACAGTGATTTATTTTAAATGCCCTCTCTGAGAAATCACTAAGTGTCACTTCTGCCCCTTCCTTGGTCTTGTACTCTGAGATGCAATGAGAAGGTGTATCTTACTCATCTGGATCAGGGATTCATTAAACATACAGCTCTGAAAATCTTGCAGAGAAATGAAATGAAATGTGGTCATGCTCTGCAAACGAGGTTTCTGAGAAGTCAGAGTGAAACTTTTACTGCCGTGAACATAGGAACTTCTGGGACAGGGTGAGCTAGAGGAGGAGCTGGCCTGTAGGAAATGTTGCAATGTCTGTACTATGGGGCAAAATCAGCTGCAAAGGACAAAGACACTGACTCTTCACTGAGTTTGTTACACAGAGCAAACACAGCAAGCTTTTGCCAGTGTGATACCTTCCAGCCAGTGCTTGACCCAGTTGCTGAGTCATGACACGCCAGTGGCCGGGTATTACCTTCTCCAGTGGAAGAAAGGAAGGATCTTGGAGTTCAGTGCTTGCTTTCTGGGTATTCGGGGTGTGCTGGTGTACGCGACTGGCTGCTCGTTTTCCTCAACAGTGTGGTTTTCATTTCTTCATAGTCAAGCATAAGCCTTATGTTTTGAGGGGATGTCATACATTAATTACTGGTGTGAGCATTATTCGGATACACGTGATGGATAGTTGCAGTGTTTGTGGTAGACTTGCATAATAGTACATTTGGCAATGTAGTGCTATGCTGAAACAATGGAAGCTCCTGCTTTCTCTGAAGTGTTTCTACTGCTGTTACAACACTATACCACCCTGGATAGCAATTGCTGTTTGTCCTAGCTGGTAATTCTCTACTTAATATGTGCCTAGCCAGCATATGCTTGATGACTTCTGACCGAGTTCAGATAAGTGTCTCTTTTATGTAGTGTACACAGTTGTAGTTCGTTAGAAGAGAAGTAAACTTTTGATGCCAGAGCTTAGGGGTGTTTATTTTTTTCTTAATCAGTCTCTTAGGATTGAACAAGATGATTTGATCTTGCCTCAAACAGTTAAAAGAGTTTGAGTCACATTAAGACTTATTTACAAACTTTTGTTACATATTGCAAGGAAAGTACGGTGTCCGACTTTGAAATAAATGAGCAAAGCTTCTCTTAAAGCAGCAGAGCTTCTTAAGTGATATACCTATACTCAAATGTAATTTCCCATTTAAGTTTAATTGTAGAATGTTAGCACTACAAGAAACACCTTTCTAAAGGGAGATTTTTATTTTTTTTTTGATTGGACAAAACCATTATTTTTGTGTCAGTTCTCAAATGGCTCATTAGGCAAAGCTGTTAAGACTTTAGACTTTCCAAGTAAAATGAAATCTGTTGACTTAAAAGTTAAGGACATCTATTCAGCCAGTTGGCAAAAATTAGTCAAGTTTTAATTTCCTTTCCAAACAATGTAATAAAATTTTAGTTAATTATGCGTGAGGAGTTAGGGATCAAGAACTAAAGAAGATCACTGATGGAAGTCAAATTTTGGCAGGATGGTTTTTTTCAAGGTTTTGGATAAGTGTAGCATGAATCAACATTAATTCATGGACAGGAAAGAGGAAAAGCCACGTTACCATTTTCTACCTTAAGGGCAGTTATGATAACATGAAGAGGATAACAGGCAAATATTGGGGAAAATAAAAGAAAAGGAGAAAGAAGATAAGAATAGGAAAGTTGATGTAAAAGTATATGAGAATGAAGGTAATTATATTTACGAATAGCACTTAGTTCTATGAGTAATTTGAGTTAAAATCTTAAGTGTAGTTCCTCTCATTTGAGTGAAGGTTCATTGTGGAATTATTTGGTTTCTCTGACATGGAAAAAAAGTGATGATGTGTAGCTGAAAAACATGTTAAGCTCTCTTCACTGTCTTCTCATGAAGGAAAAAAAAAGGCCAGTGATTTCATGCATAGCAATGCAATTGAAGGGAGATTTGATTTTTGAGTCTTCTGTCAAAGTTAATTCTTCTGCCATGAATCATGGAGAATTTCAGCTGATTATTGGTGAAAATTTCATTGTGCCTTTCTCACCTCCTTTTGTAAAGTGAATTATTTGCCTGTGAATTATAACTTTTTTCTTTTATATTTTGAAGGGTTTTTTTGCCGTGTAATATGAATCAGATGATTTGTCTTGACATCTAACAGGTGATATAAGCTAATAGTTGTTTCCAGTTCATATAAATGGCATTTTATGAAACAAGGTGGGGGGGAATAGTGGAAAATACCTGTGCCCATCCCCGGCCCTCAAATTTAATACTTTAAGATGGAAAATGCCTGTTTGGACCGATTGTGATCTCCATAGCTTGTAGAGATGCTGTCAGTCCAAGCTCCAGCCAAACACTAATGGTCAGAATTCCCTGAGAGTTTTTGTGGAGGACTCTTCTCTTTCCCCAGCCCTTGAATTTGTGTGATCAGTCAAAAATTAAGACAATGCAGATAGTGGAGTTATGCAGCTAATTTTAAATTGAATAATAAAACCCCAGCATACAGTTTTTTTTATTTTGTTGAGCCCAGTTTTGAAAAATGGGCTGACATGGGACTATGCCTAATGGACCTACCCTTGCCTGAATGACAAGAGATCATCTGGAGAACATCTCATCTAGGAAATGTTACGACCCTATTTCAACTTTTACTTTTAGCCTTGACTGTATTTGTAGTTTTGTTAATTTGACATGCATATGTAGTGAATTGGATCATTATGGAATGTAATTGCAGTTTGAACTTTCTGAAGAGTGCTGTATTTGGTGTATGTATATTCTGTATTAAAAGATTAACACTTACTTAAAATGTTTCTGTTTTTATGTGTGTAGCACGTTAACTATCTTCTGATCTTGTTTAGCAAACACATAAGTTATGGAATAAAGACATGGTCTGAAATTCAACAAAAATATACTTCATGAACTTGTATTGAAGTGTTTTAATTTGTCCTGTTAAATAAATTGTGTGTCTTCCGGTAAGTGAGCAAAGCCACCAGTCAATTGAGGGAAAGGTACTGTCAGTAGGTCTTAGTCAGTGTATCTTCTTAGAGCTTCTACTTGTGTGCATCTCATCAAATGCACTCTTCGCATTTGTCATTTCTCTGATGGCTTCACAGCTTGAAACTTTGTTCTGTCTATAAATGAATACAGAAACTTTGATAAGTGAGTAACCTGCAAATTGCTGTGAAACATGGATTACTGATCATTACAGTAGCTAGTGAGGGCCCTAATACTGTTTGTTGAGTTGTGATGTCACTGACAATAAGGTACACTATTTGTTAGTAGTCTATATCATACATATTGACTGTTACTTCAAAAGCAGTAAGATGCTCCTCTTTGATTTGTTAGAAGCTTTTGTGTGCTATTCAAGAGGAATATAGGAAACCTTTTTTATAATTTCAGCTTAAGATCTGAGCATCTTCAGTTTACTGACAAGTCCATCTGGAGTTTACTGACAAACACAAGTCAAAGTGAGTTTTCTCAAGTTTCATGGAAGTAAGCTGACTTTGAGAAGTAGAGACTTTTTACTGTTTTTACAGTTGATGAAGTATTTGGCTCGGAAAAGTATTTAAGTCATCAGTTTTCAAAATAGTGCAGTTAGAACATATCAATCTAATATTTTCCCCTTCCCCCCTTCCCCAAATATTTTAAATGAACATCTTTGGGTATCCTTCTCCATAGTCTGTCTGTTTCAGAGAAGTTATTTGAGCTTTACACTGATACAGCTGAAGTTTAAATATAATGCCTTAGGAACAGCTGAGTCATATAGAGCGGTTTAAAATTAGGATAATCAAACTTCATGTTCTCACTTGCTGAAAGAATCCTTGAGAAAGTATGTTGGTTGAATGAGTTAGCTTTATATTTCTGCATATTTTTCTTATTTATAATCCAGTTTTAATTCTGCTACCTTTCTAGACATCGTAATTAGTTATACATCAAAGCAGGAAGCTTTGGTATGTGATGTTATACTTATATACTCATTTTTATCCCAGGGCTAAATTAGCTAAATGAAATGTCATCTGCATTACTCAGTGTTGGGAAGCTAATTAGGCCAATGAAAGTCATACCTAGAAGTAGAAATGTTGCCTTACGTTTAAACTAGATATAATGTACTTGTGCAGTTTGAGTAGCAGGGAAGAAAATTTTCCACTATAACTGGTGATGATGGTGGTAGTGGTAGTAGTATCACGAATTAGTAATCTTCGTTTCAAGTATGTGCAAGTATAGAAATGAACATACATTTCTAAACAAGCTAATCACCTGTCCAAGTAATTACTTAGTTTATAAAACGTAACTGTAAATTGTAAAAATTGTTATTTAATACAGTCCTTTGAAGACAGCTTACACGTACTTTGATACTAAGAGAAATGCTTCTGAGAAAAGGCTTTATATGTCCCTTGAGAACTGGTAGGATGCCTGCTTCCTCCTAGAGGAGAAGTAGTTGGGTATTGGAATGAACCTATTAATCCTTTGTGTAGAGCCTTATCTCTGTTGTAGGTCATAGCATTAGGTAAGCAGCTTCAGATGGGAACTCTTAAATGGACATGAAGTGTGTCTTTTAAGAAATACTTGATGCAAATTTCAAATTCCAACTAACCCAATGAAAAAAAAAATCAGAGTAAGGAATGGTATTTATGTATTTTTGAAGTGTTTCAGTATATCTGTATTTTGACTGACCCAGTAGATCTCAGTGTTTTGATGAAAAACCACTTGGAAATCTGTACCATACTACAACTTCATGGTGACAGGCATAATTTAGGAGTGACAGTTGTACCTCTGAGATCATCAGTCAGTATGTACTGCTGTTGGAGCTTCACAGTGGGGTCAGGGAGACGAAATCCACCCCAAACCCAACCAGTTTGTCTTCAGAGTTACATTGAAAATCAGACTTTCTGTCAGTCAGTTGAAGGCATTTTAAGATAGGCAGGTTTTAAAGTAGTGAACTCCCAAACTTTTAGAGATTAACAATGCTGAGTCTCTGAAAATTGTTACTTGTGCAGTTAAGAGTAATAGTTCTCTTAAGAGTAATACTTCTAAAATTCAGGTGCTGATCCCTTAATGTCATTTTTGTTTTGCCACTTTGGTGTAAGATGTCTTTTCTAGGAAACAAATCTGATGCTTGAACAGTTTACTACTTATTTTAAATGAGACGCAAGAGACGAACTGGGTTGTGGATTAGCCAGTTAAGGCCTGAAGTGATTACAGTTTTAAGGGGGTTTATCTTTAAATGCTTCAGTCTTAGCAAGCTGATCTGTAAGCCAATTTCTCTGCAACATTAATGCTTTTAAGGATCTGAATAAAGGGTTGTCTACAGCATCCATTTAACCTTTAGTGCACTTGGTCAGCTGCAGAGATTTTGGGTTTATGATTTTTTGTTGTTGTCTTCTTTCCCCTCAAACTTTTTTTACCTCTCAAGAGTCATTGCATATGTAATTATTTAATAAACAACTGCATGATGGAACTCAGCATAACACTTACAAATGCATTGTGCTCTTTCAATCTCATTATGTTGCAGACAGGTGCTTTCAGCAGTTAGACCGCAAAAGTACGGCTAACTTTTTTATTGGAGTTCTATTATGGACTCAGTTTATGTTCCTTTAAGTTGTCTATATTAGCCTCCAGTGGAAATCTTGGAGTGCCATAAATTTGATGTGTTTTACAGTAATGTCTCTGCTGTGCTGTAAAGTAGTTACATTCTAGTTTTAGAATCCCACTGCTTTTACTGAGTGGATTTTAGCTGCTGGATTTTGTGGACTAGTGGGGTAAAAGAATTTGATGTTGAAATCTAAGGACTTACAAGTAGTCCTTGTATAGCAAAACTTGGTCTTGGCTAAAAACTGTGAAAGGGTGCAATTAATATGTATTATCCTTTTTGTTTTAATTTAAAAAAAACAAAGAAAAATGGAACATTTTTAATATAGCCAACATTTTTAGTAAAAATTGTGAAATAGTGAAGTGATGCCTGTTTAGAATTTCAGCTCTGTAATATTTCCACGGAGATTACTAAAAACAGTATATTGAAGTATAACCTTTTTTTTATAACTGTCAAGGTGTTTTAAGATATCTTTCTTGCCACTGAAAGATGTTTTAAGTTAAATTATTTTCAAATCTGCAGAAAGCCATTTCTACAAGCTTTTTTAAGAAGTGCAGATGTTTTTAGAATCATAGAATGTTTTGGGTTGTTTTTCTTCATTCTTGGAATCTGTCATCTCCACAAATAATACTTGGCTGCATAAGATATTCTTTTCCACCTAAGCTTTGTGTGTGATTCGGTATCTATATTACCTCTTCGTAAGTTTTTCTCATCTTTTTTAAAAATTAGAGGAAGGACTGCAACATGGACGTTTCTGTAAGCCTCTGCTTACGGTATTTTGAGTAACAGTCAAGCAGAGGACATTCTGAGACCCACAGTTAAGTCATGTGGTGTTGTAACATTTAAAAAAATCTGAGTAACTTTGTATTTTCAGTTTATAACTGCTAGACTTTTCTGTGAGAAGTCCTGACCTTGCTTTTCTTGAAGGTCCTGAAATTTTGATTATTAAATGTTTGTTGATGTTCCTTGTTTAAAAAAAAAAAAAAAAAGGACTGTGTATGTAATGATGGAGACAGTGGAGGTAATCACCGATTGTAGTGATGCAAATGTGATTATGCTTCATTTAAATAGTTTTATGATGATGGAACCGTATCAGTATCATCATTCATACTCTTTGAGTTCCCTCTCCTGCACATCTTTGAGAATGATCTGTTCTTCCCCTCAACAGCCCTGCCTGCCTGTGCCCAGTCGGTCCAGGATGGTTGAACAGATGTGGTGTTTTTCTTTCCCTATGCTTCTCTGAAATTTGAGAGTCCACAGGATTATGGAGCATTCTTCATGCTCTTCAGTCACAGTGTATAAGACTGGAGTGTATAATAGCCTTAAAATAAATGGGTTTGTGGCTAATAAGTTACAGAAGATATTTTTCGCTATCTGTTCATCCTGTATGTACTCAGTGTGAACATGTAAACATTTGAAATGTTTTTCATGCTTACTTAGAGAAGCTAAGAAATGGTCTAGACTGAAGAAGGAAAGCAACGTGTAACTTGGACGCGTGGTATGACAATGGGCAATAACTCCAGAAGAGCAGAAGTCCTATCATATTTCATTTTTTGAGAGGAAGAATTATCTGAAAATTTTTATTTTTTTACTTATTTTCAGATTTATTTTCCACGAACACTTCATAGAATAGTTTGGTTATGGACTTGCCATGTCTTTTTCCAAAAATGTTTCTTTTATGCTTGAAATTTAACTTGGATGACTGCGGTACATGACTGTAAAGTGCTCTGTGTTTTGTATGGCTGAACATATTCTTAACATCAGGAGAGGTTCTGTAAGTGACATAAGAATAATAATAATAATAATTCTATATGAAGTCAGATCATATGTTTGGAATGCAAGCACCAAAAGAGAAATTGGTCTAGCAAGACACAAACCAGTGTATACTGGTGTACCAGTCAGTTAAAGGTGATGTACTTTCTGAGTTTACAGCACTGTTTGATATTGTCCCAAATATATAAAAATGAATAAGGATTGATTAATGTGCACTGTGAGATTGAGATCTGTTATTACACAATACCATTTTCCAGTTGTTTCTTTTGCCATATGAGCGTCTAAGTTAGTAACATGTGGGTTTTGACATTTCTCCATCCTTTATCTTGGCAAACAAGAGTGTTGTGCATCTTGAGCTAAGTGTGAATCAAAGAAGCTTAGTGTTTGAAATAAAGGTAAACACTATTCTGAGGTGGCCAAAGATTAGACATGAGCAGACTTCAGGTAAATAAAAGAAAGATAATATAGTGTTCTCCTTGTCCGTTGAAATAAGTTGAATAATGGTGAATGGATTCTATAGCAAAGAAGAATTAGTGTAAACATAAATGTTTAAGTAGATGGAGCTCACACAGCTTAGAATGAAATTTTTGAGCAGTGTTCTTTTTTTTATTGTAAGACAGACGCCTATGAGGAATGACTTGTATGAGGCTAATAGTGTGGTGTGAAAAGTGGAATATCTTGGATGGTCTCCTGAGGTTCTTTTTACATTTATTGGTCTGAAAGGCTAAGGCTTTGGCTCTCTGTCTGCCTGCTTGTTTGCTTATCTATAGAGAGGCACATTAATAACTCATTGGGAAGATACCAAACTGATATATGAGAATGGAGATGAATGAAGAAATCTGCGTGGATTGCCATGAGAGATGAGATCTGGTCTTTAAGTATGACTGTCAGATGATTGCTGTAGTTAACAACATGGACAAGCTTTCTGTTAGGAGTTTTTTGTCAGTGTTGGATCAGGTTCCTGTAAGTACCAGAGAGAAGAGAGAAAATTAAACTCGGACAAATGTAACAGTCCCGTAAGGCATTGAAGTGTAGTATCTCAGATCCACTGACCAATTCGTTGTTTCGAGTTCCCATGTTTTGCTTCAGGTCAACATTAAGATAATTATTTATTAGCCTTCTGTAAGAAATGGGAACTTTTTTTTTGCATTTGAAGTACTGAAATTCAGGCTTTTTTTTTTTTTTTTTTCACTGAAGTATCTAAGTGCTTTATTTGTTTGATTTGGTTTTTCTGTGTGTTTGTGCAGGGAGCTGAGAACTCGTGTGGTTTTGGAGAGAGCCAGAAAGTAAGACTGTTGGCTACTGAATTTATAACTATATATTCAGTTGTCACAAAGCTGTCCTTTCTAGGGTTGTGTGAAGGAGCAGAAAGGCAGATAATTTGCATCTAATCAAACACAGTCCATTGGGCTGAATACAAGATTGTGACTTTTGAACTGGGTCATTGAATTTGTTCTGGGAATCCAGAAATAATTTATCTGTGAAGTTGATTCCTGTGACTGTAAATCAGTTTGGAATGTTTTCTAATGGTTCAAACAAACAGACTAATGGAAAATAAAGGCTATTTTAAGTTTTTCTAAACAAATTTGTTAATGGTTTTTGTTTTGTTAAAGCTGTTAATTTTTGCGCTGAGAATTTCTGATCAGTAGTACTTGTAAATCTTGATATTCCCCCAACCCTCAATGTGACCGACTTTTAAATTTGTACTGTTTATATAAATTTTGTTATATTTGATGCAGGTTTCTTCTGCTGGCTTGAAACATAACAGCAGTTTTAAGGCTTGACTTGTTAAACTTGAAAACTTTTTTGACACCTTCATACAGTATAAGTGCTTATCCATAATAGGTTATAAAATGTGTTATCCTAGTTGTGTTCATAGAAAAAGAAAGAACAAAAATAAATACTTAGATGATGCTTCATATTCTGTGTGCTGCAGCTCGTTGTATCAGCCCTTGTATTATCCAGTTAGTAGTCAAACAGAAACATTGGTGCAGAGACTTTTTGCTGCTTTCAGTTCATGTAATTCCTGCTTTTCCTTTCTGGACTCTGTACAGGGCAGAACAGCTGCGTGCTCTAAACATACACCTGGCACAAACACCTACGCAGGCTTGAGGAGAATGCAACTGATTTCCATGGTTCCGTGTCTGACTTGGACTGTGCTGTGCGGAGTCCTAGGGAAAGGACTTGAAGGCTTATTTCCATTTTTTTTTTCCAAAGCAGAACGTTGGCTTCAAGCACCATCACTAACTTCATTGCTGAAATGTGTGTTTGTTGGTTGATAAAGCAGACTACTTAATATTGTTTCATGAAGTAGCAAAGTAAAAGAGTGAAGAAGTCATGTAAATTTATATGCACAGTAGAACTTGCATTAAGGGGAGAAAAATGTAAATATGTTCAGACCTATTTTGTAGTGCTTATTTTAGAGCTAGTTACTGATGAAGGATTTTTGTCTTCCTATTGAAAGTCTTCTGAGTAGGGATCTTCCATAAACGTGGCTTCTTATAATCAGTTCTGAGTATAGAACCAATGTTGTAATTTTGTCAGCAGTTTACCTGGACTTATCCTAGCAAAAACCTTTCTTCTTTCTGTATCTTCATCGCTCTGTGAGTGTCAGGAATAAACCAATGCATGCCAAAACCTTTAGAATTGTCAGATTTCTAAGATGAGAGTGTTAATTCTGTAGTCTGATCCACGAGATATTATAACCTTGTTTCATGTTGCTGAGTGACCCCTCTCAGGTTTGTTTAATTGCAATGTCTTTACACTTTTCAAGGACACACTGTCAAAGGATTATTTGAACAGTTGTTTTTATTTAGCTGTAATGGACACCAGGATGAAAAGGAATTTTACTTCTATATCAGCAATAGAGTAATAAATTCAGCATTTGAACTGGCCTGGTTCTATGCAGCTCCAGCTTTCACAAATTTGGAGATGAGGCAGCTGAGGCTTTGGTTGTGGTTAATGGTACTTGTTTGATGATTGTTTTACAGTTTGCAGTTGTTTCTCAGCCTGCAACTCATTAAATCTGAGCTGCAGAGTGAACCTAGGCAAAGAGGAAGAACACCGATACCCAAATCCGGTTTTGAATGGCTTTTGCAACTTATTCTCAAGAGCTTCCCTGACCAAATCTCACAAGTCATGCTGGTTTTAATACAAGTTGAGAAGATGGGATGAGATACCTTGCATCACCTTCACAGTATCACAAGGTTGGAAAGGACCTCTGAGATCATCAAGTCCAACCTATAACCTAACACTAACACCAGCCCATCATCTAAACCATGGCACTCAGTGCCTCATCCAGTCTCCCTTTAAACACCTCCAGGGTCGGTGACTCCACCACCTCCCTGGGCAGCCCATTCCAATGGCCAATCACCCTTTCAGTGAAGAATTTTTTCCTCATATCAAGTCTAAACTTTCCCTGACGAAGCTTAAGTCCATGCCCTCTAGTTCTGCCACTGGTCACCTGAGAGAAGAGACCAATCCCTGCCCGACTACAACCTCCTTTTAGGTAGTTGTAGAGAGCAATGAGGTCTCCCCTGAGCCTCCTCTTCTCCAGACTTCTGTACAAGTGTCCATTTTCTCACTGTCTCTGTTTTGATACAGCTCTCACTGTTACCAGATTTCTTGGTTTCTGCATTGTCTTCTTGTTTGTTTGTTTCCTGTAACTCCTGTATTTTCCTTTGGGGGTAAAGAAAAAGTGGGTTGCCCTTGAAATATTTCCTGAACAAAAAAATATTGCAGTACCTGTCTCTGTTTTGTGTGACTTCAAGAAAACAAACAAACAAACAAAACTCCAAACAACCCCCCATGTGTTAAAAGCATAATCTTGATCATTATTTCATTTTTCTGAGGCAATTTCCCCTCATCCCGCCCATCATTTTAGGTACTAATGATGTTTTTGAAGGAATTTTTCTGTCCAAATTTTGTTCAAACAGGTATCCCTAAATTACTTGCTTGCCTTTTCCTTGCACTGGCTGTTTTCTTTACCTTCATGAGAGAGAATCTTTTATTTATGTCAACAAAAGGAGATACGAAAAACAGATCACACTCAGATACTGAACAGTTTTTCAGTTATCTTCAAGTAAAAAAATGCCTTTGTTCTTTTTTTTGTTGAAAGTATATACATTCTGACTTGAATTGCTGCCAAGTTACTTGAACTAAAGCAACCGGTATATACATAAAGTTAGGAATAAAGCAATTTTAGTGCAATAAGTAATGTGTAATATCATTCCCTAACCCCAATAAAATGATCTGCTGTTTTACTGAACTGCTAATATTCTTGTTGTCATTCTGCAATAAATTGTGGGGAATTTAATATAAGAACTGGCTTTAACTTTCAGGTTCCTCCCCCCCCCCCCCCCCCCCCCCCCCCCCCCGTGTCTATGTCTTCTGAATTTAAAGTTCTAGCCCTTTACCTAAATAAAGGCAGATAAACCCAGATCTTTTGTAGTGTCTCTCTAAAAGAAAGTGGTGGGACAAGGTCAGATTATACAATTACTTTCGTGTAGTTTGATGCAGTATATTACTCTGGATTATAATCAAACATTTTGTATTAAAAATGCCCAATTCATTTATGATTTTCGTGCTTTATCTTAGGCTTACATTTGAGCTTAGAGTGCAGGAAACATTCTGTTATTTTAAAAAATATAAATAAATTCAAAATTTTGGTCCAGGAGTAAATTTCTGCTTTTGTAATTTACTGAAAAATCTATGATATAATGTAGCAGTTTAAAAACATTCTTAAATGGCGCAAACAAAATCAGCCTCACTTCACTTTTAGTTTTGTTTCCTTTGCCACATGCATGTTAGCGTGTAGACAAGAGAGGTGTTCATTAAAATAATGGCTTATAAACTCAGAATGAAGAATGAATTAGATTTAATATAAAAATAGTGGGGTAAAAAGTGAGTGCTAAAGTTACAATGTGCATTCGTGACCTCAGTGTTTTTAACATTCTTCGAATACCAGATTTGTCTAGTTCTTGCCATCACCTCATGATTATTTGCTATAACCGCATACCAGAAAAGCTTATTTCACAATGATTTTCCTTCATTCTGGCCCGGTGATATTCTTGTAGAGACTTGTTGGCATTTGCAATTTTTAAGGTTTGTTGTTAGACCGTTTTCATATCTGTTTCATGTCTTATATATTGAATTTGATCTGCTTCTCCAAAATAACAGAGGAATTGGCAAGACCTCTCAAAAAGTAGGTGGAGAGTAAACCCCCCTCCCTTTAGATATTTTGCTCACATGACCAATGTGTGTTAGAAGCAGCAACTTATTTATGAGAGGCTTTTCAGTATCTACAGCGAGTTATTATACTTGCACTGAGAAACAAAAAATGCTTGGAAAAATCACTTTCTGTTTTTGGTTATGGCTGAATGATTTACATAAATGTCTTCAAAGTTTTATGTTTTGAAATTCAAGATTTGTTCCATTTTGATCAATGCTATTACTTAAAAGCTTGTGTTTTGGTCATTTCATGTCTGAATGTCTTTCATCTAAGAGATTAGCAGCATTTCCAGCTGCGTAGTTGGAAAACTGTTTGGGAATATTGTAATAAATTAATATCTAGGATTTCTTTGTTCTTGTGTAATATGGTTGTGAAAACTTCGTGTGACTTGGGGAAATATTTCCAATTTATATAACCAAAGAGATATTAATGCATAGAAATCCATTAATTAACCTACAATTTGTTAAGTTTGATCAGGCTTAAAAGATTGTTGATGCTCTTTTTTTTTGTAAAAGTATACCTCAGCTGAAGAAAGTAGTTGAATTTTTTGAGGATGCCTGAGAAAATGTATTGTAGTAATAAAGTTGGTGGAATCGCATGCAATTAAGAAGTTTTAAATACATTTCAATTGGGTTTAAGATGAAGGCTTTTCAGCATTAAATTTTGTTTATTCTGGCTTCCACAACTTAATTTTGTTTGTATTTTACGTGGCAAAGGCTAAGTGGATAGCATTCAGTTAAGTGTTCAGTAATACATTTTTCAAAATGTTTCAGTTTACCTCCAAGGTGAATAATGATATAGTTAAGGAAAATTGGATGCTGGATTTTTGTGCTGGCTTTGGGTTTAGACTGCAAGTAGTGTAGTGTTGTGGAAGAGTTCAGCTAAAACCGCTTAACTCCTCAGTCCCCAAGTTCAAACAGGGAATGATTAGAGATAACCAAAGTGGGTTGTTTTTTTAAAGCATTTCTGGTGGTGTTAGAATGGAAGAGCAGAAGCAGTTCAACAAAAAAAACCATAACAACCAATTTAAAGGTTTTAGCTGCACCTTGTCTTCAAAACTCGCTATTAATGTTGCAAGAATGCTTCAAAATTATGGAAAATGAGATCCTTTTCACTGACTCTCCTTTTTTAACCTATTCTTGTAGGAATTGCCAGTATATTCATTGACACAAATGTTTTTAATGGACTGGGTTTGTAATTTCATGATGATGGGGAAAAAGCGGCTAGAAATGGTTACCCGAGCAGGAATATTCAGTGGCATCTTTTATGGTTTTTTTTTGATGAAACATTTTGAGCTTATCAGACACTAAATAGGCATCTTTACTAAGTATCCTAATTTCATTTTTTAAATGCATAGATGTGATCTATACTGAAGCATTTTAGGGTGTGTAGTATGGGATAATAATGACATACTTCTTGTATTATTAAGGTGTGTCATTATTACAGCATATGCACACCCTCTTATGCCTTGTTGCTTAAATATGATAGTGCTTATAAGCTTTCCTTTTAAAGTATTCATTTACTGTCATGAGTTAGGTAACAGCATATTTATGTACATTATTTTACCTATTATGGATGATGCCTTTCCTGTGGGTTGCAAAAGCAATACTACAGTGGCAACCTTAAATTAGGGACTGAATTTGGTAGTGGTTTCTGAAGTGTGTTCAAAGAAGGAAACTTAATGAGTCTTGTCTCTTCAGATGATGCATTTTAAGTGTTGCAGAAAAGAACATGCCTTTTCAATGTTAGTTCCACAGTATTTTATGTCTTGCACTGAATGAAGTGGGGATGGAGTGGTCCTAACTGAGTCTTCTAACATGTTTTAATAAGAGTTGCTCCTTTCTTCATGTTTTCTTGTTTGGGAGGGTGAGGTTGATCTCTACGCCAGCTCTGATCCAGAGTGAGAGGAGAAAGAAAACTACCTAACTTAAGTTTCAATCTAGAAATGAATGAGCAAGATTTTCAAAGTGAACTTACATGCATCAGGCCCCAATAAGAGAGAGAATGCAGATAAAGTGTGTGCTTTTTACTGAGACAACTTCCGGTTGACTTGCTGTTTCAGTTTCGAACCCAGTGGCAAAAAGCTAGTGTACAATTTCTGCAAGGTGTTGATCTTGCTAGTCTGTATGTGCTATCTTCCACTTCCCTAAAGTATCTGCTTTATTGCTGTGGGAACCATGTGAATTCTGTAAGGCTGCATTTTAAACATCAATTTTAGCA
Source organism: Tapera naevia (assembly GCA_033556795.1). Taxonomy (NCBI): domain Eukaryota; kingdom Metazoa; phylum Chordata; class Aves; order Cuculiformes; family Neomorphidae; genus Tapera; species Tapera naevia. The sequence goes on from JAUMJJ010000048.1 coordinate 7,920,973, forward strand.
GTGTAGGTTTAGGTCTCTTAATTCTACTACAAGTAGAAATGCTGTGCTATCAATAGCTGCTTTCCATGGTCATGCAAGATTTATGAGAAGATGCTGAAGACCAGGTCTTGGCTTCCTGAGGCTCTTGTGATAAATACATTGAATAGCAATAGAAATATTGATACCCAAGTCCAGAATAAAAGTTGATCAAGCTTATTGTCCAGGATGCAGTGGGAATCAGCACTTGATAGTTTGGGAAGGAGTGCAGGATATGAGATGACACACTCTCTTTTTCTTTGGTAAATACATAAGAGTTCCACAATGATCAGATACATTTGGGCTAATGGCATGCTATTTCCTCAGGAGCTTTCCCCCATTTCTTTGCCTGAAAGCTTTTTAAACCCATTATTCTTTTGTCCTTCTTAGTAGTTATGGCAATGTGTTCTGCAGTTTCACTGTGTTTTGTGAAGGACTTCCTTATGTTTTATACCTACACATGATCATTTTGTATAATGCTCTCTCTTTAATTTTCATGAGAAATAGTGATTATTCTGTATTTATAGTAAGTATGTAGGTGTCTGTTCTATTTCTGTCCTAGAGCATGTTTATTCCAAGATGGAGAAACCCCTCTGATACAACCTTTGCTTGTGTAGAAACTCTTCAAGCCTCTGTATAGTTTTGTTTCTCTCCGTGTCTTTTAGTTCAAATATATCCTTTCTAACTGCAAGGACAAAAATGTCGAGTCTTACAATATGTGTGCTCCTCCCAGTTCCTTTCCTGATAATTTTGAGCACTTGATTTTTGTTTTTCATGGTTTACTGCACATTAAAGTGAAACACATTTCAGGTTCTCTTTCCTGAGTGATAACAATTTAGTCTGTTAGGATTTTTTTTTTCTTCTTGTGCTTTCGTTCCACTTGTCAATTAGGAATCATGTGGTGCTTTGTTAAGTGTTACTTGGTATTTTGAGACACTTTCAAGTACTGTCACAAAAAACTTTAGCACTGACTATTCCAAATACTTTATCTTCCACAGATTTGACCAATTCACTGCTGAACTTTTTTGATATGTTTAGAAATTGTCTGTAGACAACAAATCAAAACCCCCTCTCAGTTCACTCCTGCTACAAAAGTACAGATCCCAGTACAGATCTCTGTGAATATGGATTCTGGTCTCCCTCTATTAGGGAAAACGAACGACTTACTCCAACTTTTAAAAATAAGTTATTTGTCTGGAAGAGAACTGCTATCCAATTTAATTTGAGATTTTTTTTGTGAATGTTCTTACTAAAAGCCTGTTGTTTTAAAAGTGAATTTGGTTGTTACATTGAGCACATCCGTTTGCTTTTGTTGAAGAACTGTGAATAGACTTATTATCTTCCTGTAGAGAAGTTTTTTTTTATTTTTTCCCAGTATAACTGATTTATCTGTAGGGTTTCTTGTTCTGTAATTTGGCGTTTCCTATGAGTTTGCTACGTGTACAGCAAAAATTCTGGGTAACTTAGATGCTCTTTAAAAACAGATGCAAACTTTGCTCATCTTCCAGTAACCTGCTGTCATCTCCAGAGGCAGGAAGTGAAACCCACAATTTATAGCTCTCTAACTTCGTATTTTACTTGCTACTGTTGGAATAGCGCTCTCTTTCCTGGTGGTTCGATACTTTCATTTTTGTTTTCTGAATACGAGTGGATGTGTGTTCATTACCCTCAGTAGCAAAACGTCAGTGTGCGCCAGCCCACAACACTTGGTCTGTGAAGCAGCTTTTAGCTAATAATAACATCACTGTGCTTGAGCACCCACCCTGTTCACCAGACAGGTCGAGTTGGTGCTCAGAGGAAACCATTTTTTATCAGTGGAAGATGGGAAAACGAATATGACGGAGATCCTCAACAGCCTTTCAGATAATGATCTGTGCAATTGCTTTGGATGTTGGCAACGCGGTATCCAGCTGTGTGTCAACTCAGAAGGGGAAAAAATGTGACGATGATCATAGCTGATTTTCTTAATTCGTTAAATAAAAAGCGTTAGAGGTGCAATTTCAGGTAGTTATGTGTCGGACCTTATATTGCTACTCCCCTGCCTTTAGAGTCTGCTTTTCCTTACAAGCTAGATTCTTTGTTACTGTGAGGGTGTCTTCTGTTGAAAGAGGTTCAAGGCCACTAGTGTGTAGGTCCTGTCTTAGAGTAATGCTCTCATAATATGAGACTTCTCTCTTAGCTTTAAATTTAAATAAAGAAAAAGTTCCAAACAGCACATTCATTACATTTTATGCGCAAATTATTTAGTAGAGTCACAATATTGGAAGTGGCCCTTGAGCATCCAAAGAACATCCTAGGCAAGAGGAGAGCTAAAAACCCCTACAAGATGTGTATCCAAAACCAACCAGCACTTTCAAGGAAAATAATGTATTTCTGTTTATATCTTCCTGCAATTGTTCGCAGTGTCAGGGGCTGTACATGTTGAATGGGCCTGATCAAGTTTATTTCTCCCCTCTTTGAGAGTCAGTATTAAAGACGGCCAACAGTTCAGGTCAATCTCCTTCACTGAGGACCCTAAGGAAGATTCCCAGATACCTGTCACACTGGGAGAGGGAGTGTGCTAAAGCCACGTGTCTTTTCAGTCCTGACCAAATTGAGTGGTAGTGAGAGTTAGAAGATTCACTGGTCCTCGTTTTCAGTTGATTTTACACTTATGGACTTGACTGTGGTGGGAAAAATGAAGAGTTTTTGCTTCAAAGCTGTAGCAGTATTGTGGCACAAAAGTACCAGTGTGGGTGGTTGGGTTTTTTCATTTTATGGGATTTTTGTTTCTTTTTTTTAAGATTTCAGTCTCGGATTTTATTGCTGCATCCCATGAATTTTGCAGTAGACTGTGACTGACATGCAATGTTTTCTATTACAGTAAACATTATTAATAAACTCATCTAGAAAAGAATTAAAATACTTCAGGTCATGAACCTAATCCTTGGAACGACATGGGTCATAATTAGGGTTGAATTAAGTCAATGTGCCTGCATGAATATGTGTATGAATATATGTAAAACAGAAATTTAATATTGTTTCTTATTATCTCTTAACTATTAGAATTTATGGGTAATGAGAGAGAGGGTGACTTTGAGAGTTTTATTGCATTTTTACAGTGGGTTTTAAAATGTGTGTAAATAAATACTTGCATACTTTAAACTGAAACAGCATAAATGCATGTAGTGATGGTTGCCATTTTTGTCTTGCATATACTGACTATCTCAATTTGAGGTCTCCAATGAATACATGAATTTTTTTTTGAGTAATACAATAGCTATTTTTTTACCTTATTTTGAAACAATTTAATCTTGTTCTTAAATTCCATTTAAGATTAAAAAAAAAGTGTAATGCTTTGTTTAGGGCAGTGGGAAGAAGTTTGTTAAAGGTTATTAAATACTGATATGCATTTCCACAAGTCTTTGAGTACTTTCCTGTGGATTCTTTGGAAATGACAGACAGAATATTTTTCTTCTTTTTTTTTTTTTTTCCCTTTGGTTGGCACTATTTCCTTCTAAAGGTTTTTTAAGATTTTCCTTTACTAAGAATACTATTTTTGTATTACAAAACCCTGCTGTCTCTGGAAACAATTATTTTAGATGAGACATTAGAATTATGCATAAATATGAACACTTCAATATTTTCTTAACTATTAACTTTTGATAATTTACTCCTTATGTATTTTGAAGAGTAGATTTATTCATTGCTATTGATATTATAATCTACTCTTTATATAATTATTAATATTAATTTTGCACAATAGACTGGCAGGCCTTATGTGAGTCAGTCATGAGTTCTGTTTGCACATTTTTGCATTGCATGTAGTGCAAGCATGCTTTAGTGTAATATTTTATTGTGCTCTGCCTTTAGGGTTTTTTTTGATTTTGGCATTAAAAGAATATATTTAGTCAGGTTTTTACCATGTAAGGGTATTTTCACTGTCTCATTTGAAATATCTGACCTTTGGTTCTCCAGACTGTGTCTTCATTAAAATGAATTGATATTTAAGAACCCTTTCATTAGGATATAACCAGTAGATGTTGGTTAACACCAGTTATATGAAGAAACCACAAGTATCTGGCTTCCAGCAGATACTGGAATCTGCTACTAGGAGATACTATCTAACAGATACTAGAGCCAGAAGTCATGACAAAGGCATTTCATTTGAGAATGAGCATTATAAAATGTTTGATTTGGAACTCCAAGGAAACCTTTTTAAGTATGGCTTTTATGTGAGTGATGGTAATGTTTAACCACTTTTGTTATTACACTTCTGGCTAAAAGTCCCATTCAGTTTTCTTTACACTAAGCTATATAATTACCAACTACAACAAAGATTAACGAACCTAAAAAATGCTAACTTGGCGTCATCCACCCCATGTGCAACCGCAGGCCACCAGTCACATTCCTTACATGACTGTGTAGTCCTCTTGTCCATTGGATGCTGGTGTGAAGAGAGGCAGTGGTACTGTGGTCCTGCTGCAGCCCCTTTCCATCCATCACCCCACATTTCTATTTTACTTTCTCTTACCCTATCCCAATTATTTTAAAAATTATGAGTGGGGACATTAAGCAGTTGTTAAACCATACTTGCTTCTTGGAGTAATGGTTTGACAACCCCTGCTCAACATTCATGAGTAAGCAGCCTTTTCTTAACTTCTGCACAGAGAGGGAGGTTAGGAGGAAAGGAGAAGTGAGATGCTAAAGAGTGTATGCATAATACAGTCGTCCTTCAGTAAAAAAGCCAGAATTCTGTAGATGGGTGAAATGAAGAATTTTCTAATGTTATGGATCATCTGTGTCCAATTGAATGTGTAGTGGTAGAAGATTTACAATTTAGCCGTCATCAAACTTATTTTCCTTTCAGCTGTCTGTTTGAGAAGGTGAGGCAACATGACCCTAATAAGCACTATGTTCTTCTGTTGCTGATGCGTATCTCCAATTTTCACTTTTAGTGTAAAATCTAGAGGATTGGAAATAGGACAATATCAGCTGTTAGTTGTGCAGAGAGCAAAGGCTGATGTGGGTTTTTCCGAGAACTTGACAGACTTTGTAGTGAGATATAGCGATTCTCTATATGGAAGCTTTTGAAAACATTTCAGTTGACATTTTCCTATATTTTTCAATTGTGGGTGTTTGGAGAAACAGTGGTTTGTATTCTGAGTAAAAGAAAATGGTGATGTAGATCCTGATACACATGTAAATGTATTTAATTTTACAGAACTTTCTTTCCTTGGACATCACGTTCCTTCTGCATAATACGTGGTAACTTATTTCATGGTAGTACGTTTAACCTTGGAATAGTAGGGGTTTGTTGGGGAAAAACTGTATATTGGAAATGTATCTTGTAATTCAGCTTGGTTTAGCTAGTTTGTCAGGAGTTTCTTATGTGTATGTGAACTATAGCAAAGCTATCTTTGGAGAAAATGGGCTGTCTACATACATGTTTTAGCATGTTTTTAGGTCTGAAGTTTAGGTTTTGAAGTAGCTTAGCTCAAGTGAAAACGTGTGCAAGGTTACTCTGCAACTTGCAGTTTCACGTAGCAAATGGGTGATGTTTGTTTTGCGTACAAAGTGACACTGTAATCTAGAAGGAACTTGTACAGAACAAGATGGAATTATTCCATAGACCCTGAAAAGTATTTTCTTGTTTCATGGAGTCCCAGAGTGCCTTGGCTTTGCATTTGCCTTTGTTGAAGATGTTGTAGGATCAGTTTGGATCCGTGACCTCAAGCTGGACAGGTCTCCTTCAATAACAGTCCTTCCACCAGCCTGTCAGCCACTCCCTCTATACCCTGGTTGCCATCATCTGTGTTTTTCATGCAGCAATGTCCAAGTATCAGATGGCTTAACTGAAACAGGAGCATAAAGTAGAACCACAAAGAAGGCAGTATTGACAGATTTATTCAGAAATGCAGATATTTTAAATTGCTTCAATATTTTGATAATCTATTCACTGTGCATATAAATACTGTTATATCTTCCGAAACTTAGAGAAATACAAGGTATTATGGATAGAACATTCAGTTTGCAAGTATAAACTTCATTTTTTTCATGCTTTTTCCTATATATCTTAGCGTTACAGGAATGAATATGTGGTCTTTCTCTTTGGTTTCATCCCATAAATTATCTTAAAGGAAAAGTTTGTCGTTCAGAAAACCAGTAATTCACTGTATGCTTGAAGTACACTGTATGCTTTCCATTGCAGTTTGATTTTTAATGCAGAAAAGAAAAAGAAAAGAAAACAAGTACAACCACTGCTTTGCAAAACAGCCCTACTGCTGAGCAAGAAGGGAGAGATGAATTCCAGCATGTAGCTCACTGAATGACTACATAGGTCACACACATCATATGATTAACTTTATAATTGGTTTCTTATAAATAACAGTGCAGAGTTGTTTTCCAGCTGTCCTTGTTCTCCCTGCCCAGCATACGAAGGGTGCTTAGTGAGCTGGTTCTGGCTGCCTTTATTCAGCCTGGCCCTCCCTAACAGCAAACTTTCTTCAGCTGCCCACAGCCAACAACTCCTGCAGTTGCTGCTGTGCCCCGTTGACAAAACCAAAGTGCGTATTCCAGAAATACCTTTTAAAGGACCTGATTGAAAATAAGTACTTCTGTAAAACTAAAACATTGTTATCATGCTGAGTTGTAGTGTAGGTGATTGACCTGTTGATTACTTCAGGATCTCCAACATTTTGATGTAACTGTTGGCCTGCTTCACAAATCTGCCTGTGACAAAGATGGAAGGAAGGAACTAGTTTAAAGACACATTTTTCTTTCTTCATATTCAACAGTTACTGGTGTTATTTCACTACTCTATCCAATCACTTAGTTTCTGTTTCACATATAGAACCAAATATGTAGTGTGTTCATTTTTGTAATCACTGTGCGGTAGTTTATGGTATTAGTCAACAGCATCTGTTTTATAGCAATGTGCAGTGTTGTTAGAAACCTGGAGAAGGCGGAAGAAGATACCACTTCTAGCTCACTAAGTCTCTGCGTCAAAAGTTGTAAGACCTGGAAGTTCTTCCTTATATACTTGCTACCAACGCTGTCTAGAAACAGAATATGCGCTTCATTAACTCGAGGTAGCTCTTTTATTGTAATTTTTTATTTTTTAGTGGTAGCGATGTTGTAGGTGAACATGGATGTCTATTGAAAATGTAATGGAGGTAAAAATGGCAAACTTAATTTAACAGTTGGTCTGAATCCATTTTCACGTTTTCTTCCAGAACATCTTCCGTGGTAGGTGAGGAAGTTTGTTGTGTACAGAGCGGTCCTTCTCATCACCACACTTGTGTCTCTGTAGTTGTGGCGTGTAGAGTGTAAGAAGCAGCAGCTGCGAAGGCTGGAGGAAAAAAATACTTACACATCATATTCTTTTTCTTACTTTTTCTATCACAGAAGTCTAATTCTGCCAAATGTGTTCTTGTTTTTTAACTTTTAAAATTTTTTAAAAAGCTTTTAAAACCTCCATGAAAAACCCTAGTTGGCATAACAATGTGATTTTTATTTTACCTTTTAATCTTTTAAGCAACTGATTTTTAATCAGAAGATGAACTTTGAACTCTGTTTTGATTATGCAGTGTTATTTATATGTGTATTTTTTAACTCCAGGAAATTATTTGAAAGACAAAGCCATAATATTTTGCAGTTATTGATTATCTATATTGTGTGGATTTATTTTTAATAACTCCTTTATCATAGGATCAAATAAATGTTCAAAATCTAAGTGACTCCTTCTATTGCAAAATATTTTTAAATTAAAATAACCGTGTTGGGGAAGTGAGTATTTTTCTCTATAAAAATATTAAATGCTTGCTCTTTTCATCTTTAATATCAGTGTGTTTTATGTTTACAAAATGTCTATTAAAAGTTTTATGGGAATTTCTTTGAAAGATATATGGATGCCTCAAAGACAGGAATAGTGAAAATGTGTTTTTGCGTCTCATAACTGAGATGTAATCAAACTTATATTTTCCTGCAGTTGAAAATAAGTGGCTTTTTAATGTTGCTATCCTGAAAAAGTGTTATTGAAAAGTAAAGTGAAAATGTCTAAATGTTTATGGTCCATTTATTAGTACTGGAAGGTTTATTTCAGTGTGGAAATAGAGTGTTCAGGTAGCTTTAGGCTGAGACTGTCTTCCAGTGCAATTTGCATTTTAATAATTTTGATGAATAGGTTCCATGAGGGAAATAAGAAGGAAACTCCAACACCCCTCCCCAACAAGAATGTAATATAGATAAAGTCAATTTTATGGGTAATCTACAGTTTCTGTGTTGAACTTCTGTGTTGAATTTCATGTGAGATTTTCAGGGCAAACCTGACTGGGGCTTCACCAGAGTTATGCATAGAGGTATTTTTTCTGACAGAGTCTTCTTGACTTTTTCAACTCTGCTCATTGTTGTAATTCGGTCCCAGCTGTAATGTGGAATGCAGCAGAAACTTCCGGGAAATACTCAAATGCTGCTTTAGAAAATGCCTAAATAGGAGTGTCATCAGTTGGTGACTAAGGGTATCTGAACTCAGCTTAGCAATTCTTTAATTCTTTTGTTTTCCTGTCCTGTGGTGAGACGTGGTCTTGGCAATGAGTGTTGTGGTAAAGGAAAGGAAAGGTGAACGCTGCCCATAAAGCAGGAACTGCAGGAGGTTGTGTTTGTTTCTCTTACTTGTTTTGTAATGAAATCTGTTGTTTCAGTGAGTAAGCAAGACGCAGTGACATGCAGAATTGCACGTTCTAGTGGGATACTGACCTGCCAAGATTCCTTTCATTTAGAATATAATCTAGAAAAAACTTTTGACCAAAAGCGTCATGTTACTACTTTGTGAGCACTTCGTAGAACAAGAGAATCCAGCATTTCTAAAACTACAGTTTGACATTTTAATGTAAGAGGTTGGCATGATTGTAATCAGAGGAATTGCTTTGTTTATGTAGTATTGTAAAATTCAGTATTTTACATGTTGTTTTGGTTACTGCTCTGTGTACTACTTATAGCACAATATTTGCTTACATTTTAGTTAAGTTTTTAAAATCCATTTCAATGCCTCCACTACTCTTAAGACCTTTCATGTGAAAGGAGGTACCTATTATTTTTCTTTCCACCTTGAAAGAGTTTTTTTACACAGTTTTACTGAAGATGCCTTAAGAGTCTTCATTGCAGTTGATAGCTATACTTTGCTGAGGGTAATTTAAGTACTGATGTCTTTTATTCAAGTGAGTAGCTATGTTTCATGACAGTAAAAATTATGGCTATTCATACTAGCTGCTCACATACTTCTAGTAATACACTTATGCTTAGGTAATCCTAGTGATTAAGAACACAAAATCCTGTAGGAAAGGCATTATTACTACATAAAAATAAACTGAATGATTTAATAACTACTGTACATGTCAGGCCTTGATTGCACAGGTGATTAGAACTCTGTATGGAGAGTGAAAAAGAGGACATCTAGTGCATTTATTTTGTATTAATAAAACTGAAAATAGCAGCAGATCTTTCAAGTCTGTGCACTGAAAGAATGGTAGAACATGTATGAGAAGAACCAATTAAATTAAACGGCAGGTTATTTCTTAAGTGAGATGAACAAGATACCAAAGAAGAAAAAGTTAATGGTCCCACAAAAGAAAACTGTTCCTCGTGAATCTGTGTTTGAGTGCACATTCTGAACTGGATCCAGCTGTTCTGCAGATGGAAGGGCAGCTCTATCCATGCAGCTGATGCTTTATCTTGTGACCTGGAGTGTGTGACACATAAGATAAGGGATTCATTCCTCACTCCTGCATTCCATTTCAGTAAATCCTTCCATGTCTGTCACCTCATCCTGAGCACGGGTTGTGGGTTTTTTTTTTTTTTTCTTTTGTCGGTTCTGAAGTTATTTAGGGCAACCCCAGAAGCAACATACGTAGAAAGAAGGATGCATCCTGCTGACATGCTCTTCCTTTTCCAGGAACTGACGTTCTCTTTGCATTGGCTGGCAAACACGAGGGGCATAAAGTTTTTAATAGTTGCATGAAATAAAATAAAAAGAGGGAGGGGGAGTGCAGAATTTGGGAATTTGGAGAGTAACTTCAATTCAAGTCTCAGAAATTATTTTGTTTTGTAATGAGACTGCAAATGAAAATATGCACTTTTAAAAAACTGTAGCTGAACAAAATACAGAACAAAATGCTCTTAGTTCCACAAAGGAAAAATATACCTCGCTAATCTATAAATATTCTCGAAGTGCATAAGTCAAACAGTAGATACAGCTGAAGTTACTGACATAAGTTATTTGAAGATTCCAAGTCCTTTGCCAAGCCCCTTTAAAATAGGTTGAGGAAATTACAAGGCAAGGGGGAGTCAGGAATCAGGTGGGGACCAAGAGAGCTGAAAGAGAAATAAAGGTTACTGGAAGTGTTCACCACAGCAGAAGTGTTCCATGTTGGAGATGAGAATGTTTATATGCAATAAATATCAGGAATAGGATTAGCAAAATTGCAGATATTATTATTACTTATTTATTTAGGATCAGAGAAAACCCTTGGGGGAATTTTGGGGGAGCCAGTTAGTTGGGTGAATAGCAAGATGGAAGGTGAAATTCAATGCTGGTGAATGCAAAAGCATGCGTAATGAAGGAAGTAATTTGAAATGTGCATAAGCTTTACTGTGTTACGGCTTTGAAACAAAGAAGCAAACTAAAACCCCTTACTAATTCTGTCAGAGCCTTGAAAGGAATGGTTTATTTCAACAGATTATAATTAGTGGCATAATGAAATATTTATTTCGTACATAACTGTATAAATTATCAGGTCTTGCCAGTTCAAAAATAACTAATACAATTGCTGGGGAAAAAAAATTGTTATCCTAGTTATTTGACGATGATCATCTATAATACTGACGATTAATTGTCATTATGTGTCTCTCAACTGTATTTGCTGTACTTCTGTATCAGCCTGTATGATTATGTATTTGCAGTGTAGCACCTGTTTGGCCCTTATGCTGGAGCTGGACATGCTACACATACGCTGTTAGACTAACTCCTCACTTTCTTTTTCAGTAATCATTTTTGTGCCCTGGAGACTGGTGGTGGCCTTTCAATTTGTAAGTCATAGTTTATTAGTGGAATTCTGTCTGAGCATCTCATATGGTTAATAAATGTTCCTCTTCCTGCTTGGGACAAGTGAAGCAGATGTCATTAAAAATTACAGTGCTAAATAATGGATGTACTGCTTCTGATTTAAATCATGTCTATAAGTGAATCCTTTGTAATACTAAACAAGCTTGGTAGGTGCATAAAAATATATTTGAGCCTTAATGAATTTTAGGAAACAGCAAAAGGCAGAAAATAGGCTAGTCGCATTTCTGAGTAGCAGAAGAAGTATTTTAAAAAGGCTTTGTAGCTCAACTGAATTTCTACTAACAGGTAGAAATTCACCTGTTAGTGAATTTCTCCACATTGAGAATGGTTGTTAAGAAAAAATATGCTAACTGCCGTGGCTGTTGCATGCTTTTCTAGTTCAAGGTCCTCACTTAGCAACAGTACTGAAAAAATAAACGATCCCAAAGATGCAGGTGATGCTGACTTGCTTTGCCAAACAGTGCAAATGATTGTGGATAAAGCAGATAATTCTGAGATTCTGTTACTGATGATTCTGTTGTACATGTTTTTATGGCTCAGATGGAATAAGCATTGGTTTGTTTTCCAGAAATTGTGTGTTTTGGAGGAGAAACTGGCTTTAAAACTGTCTGCTGGAAATTACTTTGGAATCAGTGAGACTATATTATGCAGTAAATAAATACTAATGACTGACCTTTTGAGAATAATTTCTCATTATTAAAAATAAATCTTCTTCATATGTTTCTACCTGATAGAGGATTTTATTATTGGATTTCTAAAAATTTGTATCATGAATGGAAACTTTTCATATTTGGTATGTGTGGTGGTGGCATTCTTATGCTTGAAGTTGTAACTAATGAAGTAAAAGCTTGGAAGAGCCAGTGCTGCTGCTTGATTTTTATCCAAGGTTAACATTATGTATGCCAGCTTTCATTTGTGAAATGTGATTTTCTTTTTCAAGTAATGTGTTGCACTTTGCTAATAAATCTTAATTTTCATATGCTAACCTTTCCTGTATGTGTATCTCTTGTAAAGAAGCTGTTACTACTCAAGGTCTTTTGTTCTGGGAATTTCTGGGACTGTAGCTCCGGGACTCTTACCGTTAAGCAGGGCCTTCATTGTTCAATTCCTTTTGTAATATAATGAGTAGGCATGTAAGGAGCAGAGTGACCGCTTTATTTTTTCCAGTAGTTAATGTAGCAGTGTAGGATTTAACCATTTAACATGAAACTAGATGGAATGAAAAGATCATCCTAAAATACAGACTGAGGTGTTGTAGCCTTTGTGTTCTGAAATAAGGAGAAGGAACAAGAAGGAGGACAATAGTCATGTTGTTCCAATAGTTACACAAATACCAGAGCTCTGTGTTTGGCAAGTGAAGATAAGTGATGGTTGGAGGCCATCGTCATACAAGGCATTCTGGCCATGAAAGAAAAGAGGTGCATAGGCATATCTGTCATAGTTCTGCTTTGTTGATCATTAGGTTGTTCTGCCAGTTCTGTTATCCTTACGTTTTCATAAGAAACCCAGGGTAATATTTAATGAATAAGATTATTCCACATATCAGGTTTGATGAATCCCTCTATTCAGTGTTGTACAGCTGCATTTGATATCCCCAAAGTCAGGTTACTTTTCAAAATCTCTTTCCTGCATTCCACAGCATGGATTAATGTATAGCTTAATGACATGTCTAGAACATGTTTTTCTGAAAAGCATAGCCTACTTATCCTGGATGAAAAGCACAAATCTTGTAGCAAGTGCAGAGATTTGCAGTTAGGGCTTAATGTTCCAGTTGTTTACACAGAGTGCTCAGCTAGTATAGTATATCACCTTCCCTTTTCCAGAGCTGTGGGCTTTCTCTGAGCTCCCTGAATGTCCCTATCAGTCACCTCAGCATTTCATTCTATAATTGAGCTATTTGACGCTCTGTATCTTGAGAAAGCAACTTCTCTGAGCAGCTGCCTGTGCTCCTCATTCCGTAGCATCCCCTACCTGGGTTATCATTTATTTTGATCTCTCTGCCAAACGCCAGGGGTCCTTAAAATAGCAGCCCTTTTTAATGTTAGTAGTGACTGTAATAAGGGAAGTTCTTCAGCAGGGGAGAGGACATTACGGCAGCGTGATGCTTTCCCAGAGACTACAAGTTAAAAACAAACCAGAAAAGCCTACCATCACCAACCAGAAAACCCTTAAAAATCCATTAGAGTTTTCTAGGCCTCATTGTAGCTGTCATGAGATTCTTCTAGACAGCAGTATGTGAACTTCAGAGTATATAGATAATGCAATAACTTGCATGTGCCAAAATAGTAACTTGTATGTCCAGCTGTGTGTGAAGTATTTAATAGTTGATGTCTCTGTTGGGCAGTGCAAAAGCATTGGTGAACTGTAGGTAGCAGGTTAGGTCAGTCAGATGGTCTCCTGAATTTTGGTGTCAGTTATATGTTTTTGGCTCAGAGTGTACAAGGAGCTGTGTTTCTTTGTGTGATAAAAAAACTCTTTTGGTTGTAAAGCTGAATTCCATCTATATATGCTTATGTGTTTAAGTCATGCAGAAATGATTGGCCTTTGTGAATTGCCACCTGTTTTTAGTTAGAGGAAATCTAAGGTTGTCTGAAGTTACATATTTTGAGGCTCATTTTCTTTAGCAAAAGTGTAGGCAGGAGTTGTGTATTCTTCTGTCATGAGAATACTGACTGGTTATATTTAGGCACCTTAAATTCTTTTATATGTTATATTTAAAAAACTAGTGATTCTCAGTGTACGTTAGAAGATTAAATATTTTTCTCTGCCGTAGCCAGGTAATGTCTTTATGCTGCTGCAAGTGTGTGAATTTCGTTTCTATCATTAAGAACGTTGCTTTTTGAATCATGTTCAAATGAGAATATCACACATTGGCTTTGAATCAGTTGAGAAATTTAGGTTATGAGAACACATCTCTGTGTGTGTAATTTCACTTATGTCTGCCTCTAGAATGTTTTTAACCCTTATTAATGCTAATACTTGAGGGTTTTGTAAAGCATTATAGTTACATAAAAAAAAAGTTCATCCTTTTCATATTATACCAGTTTCAGGCAGAAGTGACCACTCCTGGAAGTGCACTGCTAATTAAAAATAACATCTCTATTCCAATACTTAGAGTACTTTATCTTTTACAGACTGGTGATTTGCACTGAGGCAGACATATTAATATATTCATGCCAGTAGAATGATTTTAAGCATATATATAGCTTATTGGCTAGGAGGATTAAGTGTTCCTTATCTTGTGTCATGTATCATGGAGCTCTTCATAAAACAAACAAACTTACTTCCAGGTTTGGAATGCAATCTCTAGTCTCACATTGCCTATTTGTCTCTGTGCTGGTTATGCATTGTGCTTCTTTAGTCAGGAATGTATGGTGGTTAATTTCCAATTTTGTTTTCAATTTATTTGCTTTATAAGTATAACCCAATTATTTGTCCTTCTGAAAGATAAGAAACTAAAGATTCAAAGGCAAACATTAGAACTATGCTTTTAAAAATCTGACCTTACTGTACATGATAAAACCTAGTAAAAATGAGAATTTAGTGAATTACACCGTGTATCCCTATTGCTGAAACTTGTCAGAGAAGATCCCTGTTGACTGCAGGAAGATATATATTGTATCCGTCATCGGAAACTAAAAATCCTGTCTGGAGGAGGCAGACTGCAGCACAACCAGATTTACAGATTGCGTCAAACTGAGGAATGCAGTTTGATGCACTCGAGAGCACGTGTCATTCAGATGAACCTGGACAGGCTGGAGAAATGGACTGATGGGGACCTCAGGAAGATGAGCAAGAATGTGAGGAAAGAGTCATAGAATCATTAAGGTTGGGAAAGACCTCTAAGATCATCCAGTCCAACATCAGCCCAACACCCTCATGCCTAATAAACCATTTCACGAAGTGCTGTCTGCATGTTTTTGAACGCCTCCAGGGAAGGAAAGTCCCTCCTTGGGGAGCTCTTCCAATGTTTCGCCAATCTTTCAGTAAAGAATTTTTTTTCTAATACCCAATCTAAACCTCCCCTGGTACAACTTGAGTTTCCTCTGGTCATCTCCATTTGTCTAAGTTTATACAGCTAAATGAAGCTACCACTCATGAACACAACTCCACTGTGTTACACTCTTTCTCCTAGTTCAGTTACGATTCCATGATATATTTAAAGTTTTTAGAGTAGTTCATCTCTGCTTCTCTCTTGTGGGGTTTGGAAGCCCCTGAAAGTGTCCTGCCAAGTTGCTATCCTTTTTCAAAACAGTCATGCTTCACTGATCAGCAACTCTCAGAGAAAGAGTAAACAGCTAAAGGCACAAACTCTTTGGCTTCTCTGAGCTTTCTACTCAACTTTTATAAACTATCATCTGATTGATGTGTTGCTTTCCTGTGAAATTCTTCATAGAGACCCGGATTCTTCTTTCTCTCTGTTGAGTTTGAGTTTATTCTTTTGCTTCAGGAGCCTGAGGACTGCTGACCAGCACGGCTGGTCTTGTGTGCTTCATTGCTGATCGAATGTGTGGAAGACTCTGTTAATGCTATTGAGTAGATTTCACTGTAGCTATGAATAGTTCCCATTAAATTGAAGGGCTTTTTTCTGCTGGGTGTGACTGGCTTAAAAATAACTGTCTGATATGCAAGATTTATAGTGGTAATATAATTTTTGTATTTATAATGCCTATCTCTTTGTGCTAAAAAAGTAAGCTAATTTTTCATTTATATTTGCCAAACTTGAAAATTGCAGAATGTAGTAAAGATTACAGCAAGACTACAATGTGCTTAGTCAGTATAAATATGCAGTGTGATGGTTTTATGCTTTAGCAAAATCTGCTAAACCTTTAGCAGCCCATTGAGAATCATCCAAAGTGATTTTTCTTTACATTCATCCAAACAGTTTTTATAATCTTAGCAAACATACTCCAGCTTGAGGTTTATTTAGATGAATAATGTTTCAAATTTAGCTGCTCAAGATAACTGCTTGCAAAAGAATAGTTCTTTATGTGGAAAGATTGTTTTCCTTTTCAATGGTTGTGTATGTATTTACTTGTACTGGACTCAATAAAAATAACTTTCT
The DNA here is from genome assembly GCA_033556795.1 of Tapera naevia. Classification (NCBI taxonomy): domain Eukaryota; kingdom Metazoa; phylum Chordata; class Aves; order Cuculiformes; family Neomorphidae; genus Tapera; species Tapera naevia. The sequence continues at coordinate 7,937,154 of JAUMJJ010000048.1, forward strand.
TCGTCAATACACGCAGGGTAGATGTGTGTTTCAGAGTTACTTGCAAGCCTAACCCTTGGTTTCTAGCTGTAATGCATGTTTCTCTAGCTTAGGAGAAATTGCAGAGCAAACTGGATAATCTCTCTTGTCTGTTCAACTCTTCTGTTATTTGGTGTTTTCTAAATCTTAACAGGAAGCTTTCCCGTCACTGCCAGTTTTCCAGGATTCATCTGTGGGCTACCTCCTGTAGACCACTGAAGACACTTTGCTGGGCGAGGCATAACATGGCTTTAGCCTCTCTGGCAGACTTTAAACTATGCATGGTTTGTGAGATTATTTTTCTATAGGTGTTTTCTCAATTTTGAGAGAAGAATGTTCTTGGGGAAGGCTTTTGTTTTCAGGTCTTGTGCCTAGAGGACTTTGCAGTGGTGTGTCTATGATTACTTGAGAATATGGGAGGTGGCAGAGCTGGATGATTTCGGGAAATTGGACCGTGTTGGATAATTCCTCTTTCAGGCCTGTGTGCTTTCCTCTGTTGTTTAACAGAGACTGGAGTTGTGACAAGGAGAGTGTTAATTCCTGGAGTCATTTGCTGATACTCTAGATACAGGCTGTTCTTGCTCGCTCTCATGGTGTGTGAGCTTGGAGACTTATCTGGGTCCTTCCTGGGCCACCATAAATCCTGTTGTCAGCTTTAGTGCTACACTGAACTATTTGTATCACCAAAGATAGATGGCTTCCCAAAATTGTAATTTGAATAATAGAAATGTGGTCTGTAGTGAAATTTGAGATTTGAACTGTGCTGGGGACCTGAACCAGAAGGCATACTAGTTTTATTCTGCATTCCATAAATTGGTAATGGGTCCAGATACACATCTTCAGAGGTTTTGTCCTGTTTATACTTTCTTTTAATTCTCAACGGTAGAGATTCTAGTTCCAGTATCTGTAAACGGATTTTGCCTAGCTAGACTCTGAGAAGTTGAGAGTGATTTTCTTCTGTCTATGTTTCATTTCTTAGCAGTTTAAACTGCAGTGACTTCTCTGTGGAGCTTTAGTGACTGGTGGTAAGAAGTAGGGGTTTTCTTTAGGAACTGAGTTGTTGCATCTGCCAGAAGGAAGGCAGTGTAGGACAGATGCAAAAGAATGTAATGCAAATAACATGGAGGGCTACATACGATACACTTTTTGCAAGAAGGGAAAAAAGAAGTAGAAGAGGAAGAATGGATGTTTGGACAGTTTCTTATAGTAATTACAAGTACAACTGTTAAAATGAGACATATTCAATAAAACTTTATGATGCTACTTAAGATTTATCAAAAAGATAGGTATTTCTTGATCTGCGTAAAAAATTAATTACTATGGCAAGACCTGTGCTGTTCTTCCTAAGAAAGCAAACTCAAGTTCTTTCTTTCTTCATTTGCTTATTTTATTCATTTGCTTATTTATTCATTGCCATGGTAAGGCTGAGGGGCAGGGAGAAAGGAGAGTCAAGGAAAGGGAGCCAGTAGCAAAGTCAAAATCCTTTTCTGGGCTGCACAACCACTGTGCCATGAAACAGTCAGCTGCTTACAAAGACCTCTCCATGCTTTGAGCATTTGAGTTGCAGATTAACTATGTCCTTGGTGCAGTTCCGTGAAGATGTTACTTCCCAGCTGGCTTTTTTTAGGAAACGTACCACCCTTTTCTGTCTGTGTGAAGAGGAAGTGATACTGGCCTGGCAGTGATTTTGCCAGGAACCTGCTGGGAAGTCTGTGCATTGTGTTTTAAGATCTGGAGCAGTGGTGAATGCCATGCAGAAATTATATCAATTGTTTCTGCATTGTCAGTTGGAGTCTCACTGGGTTTGTCAACTTCAGGTGTGAACTCAATGCCTGGAGGCTTTTTCCACAATATTCGCTTTCTAATGCTCAGATTCAGGCAGAGTTTCTAGAATTGGTGTCATCATAGTCAGTCTTGGGCTGAAATTACCAAGTTTCACTTTGAAGTTACTGTAAAAATTCTTCCTAAATGGCAATGTGTGTTGTTTTGTTATAATCTATAACAATTTCTGTTGTCAGTTTGTAAACTAACAGAGTGAAAAATAGTCTCTGAGTGGAGTTGAAGGAAGGTTTTACGTTTGTCTTTTTTTTTTTTTTTTGCTTTGTTTCTAGGCTTAGAAAGGAACGTACTCTATTTAATTCACATCTGGTTGGCTGATTTTCTTCATGGAGAAACTCCAAATTCATTGTGGAGATTAGAGTAAGCGTTTATGGGTTTTCAGGATTTTGAATGGAATTTGAAGTATTGTGTTTTCAAGCAGTGTACAAATCAGTTTTCTCATAGGTATTCGTTCATGTTCTAATTTTGGCATTTCTTTGTCTACATCCTAATTTTAAAAATTGTTTTATACTTCATGTTGTGTCTTGGGAGTTCATAATGTGCTCACTCTTTCTGCAGAAATGCATACAAATCCATTAAAGTTCCTCATGACAAAAAGTCCTCATCTAAAAAGCATTGCCAAGTTAGTTGGAATCAACTTATTTATCAAAATAAGCTGCTTAATAATGATACTGGAATTTGCAAATCATAAAAAAAATTGATGAGTGTATTAATATGCATGATTTGTTTTAAAAGAGTACAAACACGCGATCTTACCATTGCCTTAGTTTCTTCATAATAATGGTTAGCAAATGTATTTATATCCAAAAAGAGGTCTCATGAGCAAGATAAAGAAAAAATGGTTAGCTTGCCAGCTAAAAGATGTCTTTCAAACTTTATCAATCTCTTCGTTTGTATTTAAGCTCATAAGTTGCAAATTGTAAACTGTTCTGGATTTTTGGATGTCCAGCATTGCAAAACCTGAGAATTTTCCACAATTTTGGCATTACATTATTGACTCATTTCTGGTATGTCTCTCAATCTTTATTCTTGTCTTTTTCGTTTAAGTGTACTGCATTCCAAGAAGCTCAGAAACTGGAGTCTTCCACTAAATTTTTCTTTATCTTCTCTGATTGAAAACTGAATTTTTTTCCTTGATTAAAATTAAGTCAAACTAATGCCTAGCTTGGGTCTTCCTGCGCTTTGTGGTTTAGATATGTTGTTCCTGAAGTGTAAGATTTTATCGAAATTGTGTTCCTGTCTGTGCATTTGTCTGCTTATATAGTAGTCTAAAATGGTGTTTGAACCTTTGTGATATGACACACGGGCAGACCAGTTTGTGTACGTTATTTAATGTTAAAACCCAACCATTTGAGCCTTCAGGCTGATAAAAATATCCTAAGTGTCCTTGCTTGACTATAAATAAAAACAGTTTTATGTTAAGGATATGTAGGAGTGGGATGCAGATATTACTAAAGTACTTCATTACTCATTTTGATAATTGTGATGCAGGTGGCAGCCACGTAAAATGATCATGTGGTACATTTGAGGTTTGAATTGGTTGGTTGAAGAGATGTTTATCTTGGCTAAAGAAGAGGATAAAACTTCAGATTGGAAGTCAAACCCTGACAACATTTTGTTTTTTTCAAATTTCAGCATTTTTGGTTTCAGCAGGAACTTGACTATTGTCAACAGCTTGTTGAAAAACATCTGTGGACCATGAATCTAAAGACCAAGTTCAAGAAAGTTTTTTGCCAGCAGTTCCAAATGTTTTCAGAAGGAAGGCTTGAGGTTTAATTACTGTAGGATTTCTGGAGCTTTTTCCCCGAGTCCTTCATACTCATTAGCCAAAGTCATTGTAGGAGGCATTTCTCTAAAAAGCTTTCTGCTTTGGTTAGCCTGGCCAAAACAGAAAAACTCCTCTGAGACTTTTTTTACAGTATGTTAATATAGGGACAGAACTGTCCCAAGCAGTCACTTGATGGAGTATCTTTCTAATTTCATTTTAATTTTCACACTTAGTTTAGGTCCTTAATTGGTTCAAAGGGGAGGATACCAATAGAATGATGCTGTTCTTGATTGATGACCGAGTCCATGTGGTAGAAATTCTCTGTCTGGCATTGGTGTGGTCTCCTTGAAGTATTATCACCATTGATCTGTGGCAGTTGATGAAATGAACTTAAAATGTCATTTAGAATTTTTATTTTCCTTCTGCTTAGAAACTCAAGCAGGCATCATCACCATCAGTATTTTGGTGATGATTCCATACTGTTCCTCACAGTTCTGTGGGTATGTGAATTTTTGTTCGATAGAGTAAAATCACTCAAGATCCTAGATAAATGTAGATTGTAATCTCCTACTGCAACCTCTGGTGGGTTGAAAGCCATTGGGGAATGGTCTAGACTCACTTTCTTTGCTGTAAATGGTTGTTCCTGACAGAGTGGCAGTTCCATAAAGTTGTTGTGTTCGAAGCTCATATCACAACATGATTTATTAAGATTTGACAATTTGAAGTGTGCTGCAACTTGTGTTGCCAAACCTCAAATATCTATAACCCATTTTTTTTCAGACTGGTAATATTGCCAAGTTTCCTGACAGATAAAAATATTTTCAAAAGTAGCCCTACTCTGCACTCCTGAAAGTCTTGCCCTGCGGCCGTGGTGTCAATTTAGGGAGTACCTATGAAAAGTGGCATTTCAACATCACACAGATCATCAGTGGCAGAGGTGGGGTGTGTGTGCTGCTTCTTAAGAGAGCAGTTGCTCAGCTGTGTGGCTGATCAAACACCTGTGATGTTTTGCTGTATGAACACTTCCCTTGATTTCTTTTCTAATTGTAAGTGCCCACCTTTCACACTTATTCTCTTCCTCTCTTAGAAGCAATGAATCTTCTTTGGAATATTTACGTTATTTGCACTCAGATTAGGAAAACACCTTTAAATTTCAGCAATGTCAAATATAGAATTATGCATGTATCTTCCTTACTTTGCAGTCAGCTCAAAAATGCTTTTAGAGCAAAGATTGCTATGAAATGCTTTTGGATTCTTTTTGTCTTTTGGTTTTGTTCAGATTTGTTCTTTTTGTTTTTAAAAACACACTGTTGTGTGTTGTGCCATGAGAGAGAATGGCCATTTACCTGTTTGTTTTCACGGCAGTCGTCTTTTCATAGTATCAGCTGTAAGTAGTCTTAATTTCATTATGTAGATAGTATGTGGAATGTATCCTTAGTGGACTGGGGTGCACATCAGCATGGTTCTGCCACTGGGGAGTTGTCTAAAATCCATATGAGTTGTCAGTAGGAAGGTTGCCAGTGCATAGTGTTATTATATTGTCAGTATTTTCATCCAGCTCATCTCTCTTCTTTTAACAGCTGATTTGCCGAACTTTTCCCTGCTCCTTCACTTTTCTGAGGTTCCTTTTGCTCAATTACAGGTGACACATTTACAGGTGAAGAATTTCCTGTAAAATTGATTTGCTGTACCACAAGGAATTGTGAAGTTATCTTTATATTCCACCAGAATTTGCTTATTTCCATAAAATGTTTCTAGTAAACTCATTAGCAAGTGACTGTATTTAGCTGGTCAGGGAGATGAGTTATTCCCCACTCCCAACTTTCTGTTTCTGGGAAGTAGTAGCATCGGTTTATGCTCTGCTTTCTGTAGTTTGGAACGGTTTCCAAATCAGTGTGGCAATACTGAATTTGAAATAATTCTTTGGTTTTGGACAACTTTCTGACATGATGAAGGATGCTGAAAGTATGTACTTGAACATCATCTTGTCTCCTTAGATGTGCTTTGAACAGTAGTTTTGAAGTGTAAAAATTAAAAAAGTAAAAAGACATTTTGTGATTCTGTAATGGATTTGGAGAAGTGGAAGACGTTAGAGAATTGAAAATACTTTTTGCTTTTAAGTACAATAGGTCGATGACACTTTGCATGCAAAGTTTATTAGTGAAAGTGTTATGTAAGGTGTAGATGTTATGGTGCAACTTTTAAATGTATCTTGAAGATGCAGTTCATGTTACTTGAAGATTTATAGCATGTTAATCCTAAGAATTTTGCATCAAAATCAGAAAGTGCATCATTAAATGTGCATTTCACTCACAAAATATATCTGACAATCATACAGCTGTTAGCAAGTCATGGGCTTTATAGAAACAGAAGGATATGATCCAGGCTTTGTGTTTGTAGCATTTATTTCCCTTCTGGTAGCTAATGTTACAAAATATTGAGTTGAAAGCTATCATTCATAGATGGATACTCTACTTTTTTAAGGCACACGTAGCTCCTAACATCAAAATATGAACCATTTTAGAAATAATTTTCTTTCTCACCTATGGAGTTTCTACTTGATGAGGTCAGAATGCAAACCTTTAGAAACTTGGAAGAATATTGGTCAGTGTAAAGATTCCCAACGTTTTTGTTACATTGCTATTTTAAATATTTTGAAAACCAAAGTAGTTGTGTGATTTGCTCTTCTTTTATATAAGCCAGACACTCTTCTTGATCTTTGTTCTGTGCTGTGCTTTTTACTTTGCCCTGCATATTAAGTATAGCTTAATTCGTTGTATAAGCTCATAAGCTGCTTTTGCAGCTGTTGTTGAGCAGTTGGAGACAAAGAAAGAAAACGGACAGTAGAAGGAGAGCTTTGAAGACCAAGGATCTACAGGTTACTAAGATAGCAAAAATAACCTTATTTTTATTGTAACCACATTTATTGGCTAATGCACTATTCAGCATCATTGTGTCTGGGGATTACATTAATTTACCCAGAAATATATCCATTTTGTTTGGAGACAGAAGAGCTGTGATTTTTCTCACATGTATTGTGAGACATGGTCTACTGGTAGCTGTGAATGCACCTGATAGCATATGCCACCTTACTACTATTGGGAGATTCCTTTGTTACTTGGTTACATTTTTACCACTGAGTCAATCAGAGAAAAGTCTTCAAAACAGAAATTATAGATGTTAGCGAACATCTGAGTTATTTCATCCAAGAATATTAAACATAAAGATCTTCACGTATTTAGTGAAGCACAGCTGCACATTCACCACAGAAGTGAAAGAATGTCCAGATTGTTCAAATCTCATCCTGTCATTCCAGAAATTGTAATCACTATTATTATGGTTAGAGGGTGAGGTCAGTGCTTTGGGCAAAGAGACCGGCAGGTAACATAACATACTGCTGTGCCAGTTTAATGAAGATGCGTGTGCAGAAGTGGCCAGTGTTAGCCATTCAATATCATCAGTTTAAATTGTACATGATTTTGTTATTAATGTTGTGCTGAGGAAAATCTTTGCTTTGTAATCTATAACTAAAGAGCTAAAATATCTAATGCTATTTCTCTTTTTGCTATGATTTCATGTTTAGGAAAAAGATCATGGATTACTTTGTTTCTGAGGCAAGGTCTGAGATTTTCTTTCTGTAGCCTACCATTTTCATTGTGACAAGACATGAATTCTCTCTAGGAATTGTTCATCTCTGAGGTTCTTTGGGCTAGAACTCACTATATGCAATGGAACATCAAATGAAGTTCACAGTAGTACAGGGAAGAGCAGATATTTCTCTTGGGACTGAGTCATGGCTACAGCATTGCTGTTTCTCTGTGGTTTTGGGGAAGTGTTTTTTTGGAATGGGCAGCTCTTGCTGATACATGAAACCAAGGTCTGCCCACTCTGCGCCCTAAAGATCTGTCCATACGAATGTAGGAGTGTTATCCGCTTTGTTTTCTTTAAACTTCTATCTTGAGTAATTATGTTTTGCCTATGTTGCTCCAATAGCTTTCCTATGATGGAGTGCATTGTGTCTAACTTTAAAATAGTGTTGAAACTTTCTTCAGTCAGGAAATTGCTGAAAGGGCTCATTACTCTTCATCAGTGGGGCACCATCAAAGCGTATGGTCAAAGTAAGCATTATTAAAGTCAGATTCTTTGGCTGTGCCAGTGGCTACAAATAAAAATGGTAGGACTCTGTTACACTGTGAAGTTTAGATTAAGGTGAAAGATCTTTATACAGTCCCAAATGAAATTATCTGGTGCTAATGATTGTAACTGCATGAGCTCAAAGGCAAGATGACTGACAAAAGAGTTGGAAAGTAGCATTGCATCTCATACCTCACCACTAACAGAGATTTGATTTTAAGATTTCTTTGACTGCTGTTGGTGGCAATTATTTGACATATATGCTGATTGAATAGACTGAGGATTTAGAAATAGTGCTGCAAAAATTGAAGGAATATCATGTCCAGAAGTCTTAATTTAACCAAGCCATTTCTCAGGAAGACATCACAGAGATGAAAAGATTTAAGGCACACTTGAAAGCTTTCCAGTGTTTATTGATTTGGGGAAGTGTTGAGTAAAATGAATACCTGAATCCAAAAAGTACATTATTGGAAAAATAGTAAAGAAAAGTTGGAGGGGTGTGAGAAGGTGTGAGAAGGAGGGGAAGAGTGCATCATACTTTGTGTAAGGGAAAGGTAAGTTCTTGGTCTAGTTTTTAAAATCCTAACATTGATGTACAAGAGAAACCAAGAAAGGTATCTGCAAAGGTTCTGATGTAATTGGAGCAAGGAAAAAGCAGTTGCTCAGCAGGAATTTTAAAAATCAGTTAAAATTGGAGCGCTTTAGTTCTTCAGTATAGTAATCAAGAGATGTGGTATCTCAAACTATGTGTTTATTAATAGGATGTAAAAGAATATTTATTATCTATTAATATATATTATATATAATAAATATTATATAATATTTGTTAGAGTTTATAAAGGAAGCAGTATAAGTTAAAGCATGATTAGAGGCAGAGGTAAGTGAAGAACAAATCAAGAGATGCGAGTTACTGGGTGACAGGAAGAGTAGGTGGTCAGCTATGGCAGAAAATTACATCTTCCTGGATGCTGATGAGAAGACCAACTGAAATAGATTTTGTGGATAATGATTCAAGTTTTGGTCTGCCACTCAGTCTGTAAGCATGTTTATATATCCATTTCTACTCTGAAGTGCTGATGTATCTTTGTATATTGTTAATTTCTTTTGGTTTAACGACAATAAAATAATTGCTGCCTTTTTGTTGACCTTTCCCTCTCTTCTTAGTGTGGTTGTTATCTCACTGGTTTTGAACCATAAAACATCTGAATGAGTTGGTGAGTTGAGGGCGTGAGGACGTCAGTTCTGTTACCGGCAGCGTGGAGGGGGCAGTTTGACAACTTTGCTGTTACATGTGGATATTTGATGGCAATTTTCCTGTCTTGGGGGTGCTATTTTGCTGTGGTTTACAAATGGAGAACACCAGTCCTTGAGCTCTCTCATAACCTATAGTTTCAGATAACATTGTCTAGATCCCGGCAGAACTGTTCTTTCCATTCCCTCTTCTTAATTTTGACCTGGCATTGTGGTATGTTTTTCTTTCCCATATCTGCAATTCATCTTCTTAACCCACTTTTCTCTTGCATTCACTTGTTTATTTTATTTCCTTTTTTTTTAAAAAAAAAGGACATGTGGAGGAATGTTTTTAAAATACATCAGCTGTTGCATAGTGATAAAAATGAAAATTTTCAGCTTTTGGCTATGAGAGATTTAGTTATGAGAAGAGAATTTAACATTTTGATGGTTTAGTAGATTGAGATAATTTCTTGAGGGAGGCTACAGACATCTTTCCGTAGGCTTTCATGACAGCCTGTGTTCTCTATAATGTGTCACTTTCTGTATTTGCAGAGGGACAGAAAGTTAAAGCAGATCTTTAAAAATCACTGCACAGTAACTATTAATTCAATTTGCTTCTAAAGTTTTCTTGTGAGAAATTCCTCCCCAGGTGCAGGACTTTGCATTTCTCTTTGCTGAACTTGATGAGAATGTCTTTATACCTCAGTCTAGGAGAATTCTTGGATCCAGGTTAAATATTAAAAAATAATAAGTCAGTATGGAATTAGAACTAGTGTCATCTAGCTGGCATTTTCAGTATGCAAATTTATAGCTTTTTTTATTTATTTTATTTAATTATGGGCTATCGTGGAAAATACAAGCTTCAGTCTTTCAAACCAGCAGAGTCAGCATTAGTTTTTTCACAATAATACTTAGAGGAGCTGGTTCTTTTTAAATATATTTATTTCCTAGCCCTAGGCAAAGTTTTACAAAAGATGAAACTCATTAGGATGTTTGACTTTCAGGCTTATGTTCATGTATTCAAGATTTCAGCTCAATTAAAAAGAAATTAAAACATAATTCTGGATTTACATGGAGAGTTCTTTTTGTTCTGGGTGAAATAACAGCACAGAAACTTTCTGTCTACTTGCAGAAGTGTGTAGGCTTGTTTTTATGACTTGATGTCTACACAACTAGTGTTTTCTAGTTGCTGAGGCTCAAGTTTTTAAGGACATAGATTTTATTATGAAAATCCGAGGGGCTGAGGGATACTATTTGTTGAAAAACAGTCCGTTGGTTTCTGTTTTGGTACGAATATCTGCATAATTGGAAAATCATTTTGGCCATCTACTCTGAATTTATCTGTGTTAGGTAGTATCTATTGCCTGTTAGGCTTTTTTGAAAGATAAAGCGTCCCTTAAATTGTGTGGTGTTTACTAGCAAATACAGAAATAGCATAACATTTCTGTTATGTTTTAAAGGGTCCACCAATCCCCAAATACTCTGAAAATTGCTTTTCTTTTGTGCTGTTGTAGATGGAGTGGAAGACAGTGTTGTTAGCTATTCAGATGTCGGAGGTCAACACATGTTTCCTGGTATGCAACTGCTGAAAAGGGTTTTTTTTTTCTTGTTTTTGTTCTTTTTTTTTAATGTAACCCATACACACGTTGTCAAAGCTCATATATTTTTCTTTTAATGTTTGTCCAGTACTGCGTAGTTATTTTCAAATTTTCACTTAATTTGTTTGGAGTTTACAGCAAATACTTTTCATATTATTTTTCTTTAGTATGATCTGTTTCATATTTTGGAGACTTAGGAATGTAGGAAACATTGATGCATCAGGAAAGGCTGCATGCGGTAGTGTATTTCTGCTCATCTTGTATCATTACTCCTGAGACAAAATGATGAATATGCTAATATATTTGCAGGCAATTTTGCAGTCCTTACTGTTCAGACGAGACCATCATGTCTGAGATGTTGGCATCTTCAAGCAGTTATGACATAGTCGTCTTCTTACTGACATTGACATGTCAGTAGGACTACGTGTCTTGTAGTAGCATTCTATAAACGTTTCCCTGGTATATTGAATTTTAGTTTTACTGTGAGTGTATAGCTAAGCTGTGTGTTATTATTTCTCTGTTGAAATGGTACCAGACATATTGTGTTGTCTAAAGCAGTGGCTTCACACTTTCATGACCTTGTAGGTGTCAATGCTGAAGTACTAATGTATTTTAGACCTTAGGTTTCAGTTTCCTTTCAAACTTGATCATAGCAGCAGTGATTTGCCTGGCTGTAGGAAACTTCATACAGTTTCACAGTCTTCTAGAGAGCTTTTGTCAAAATAGTACTATTTTATGCTAGATGAGGGGAAATAAAAAAGAACCAAAAGTAGTTCAGTGTTTCACTGGAACACTGTATAATTTATTCTTGGTAGGTAAAAAAGCCCAAAAGTTGTCAGGTGACTTTTATGTTGCCTTTATCATGGAAGAATTAGTAGTCATTCTTTTAAAAGAACACGCTGTCCTTTTGGATAGCTGTATTGCACAAGTGAAGTCCAAGAAAAAGTGTGTTGGTTTTTTTTGTTTTACTCTTTATTTTCCTGCAGATGGCTTCCTCTTGGGTATAATTTGGAATGAAATTCAGTACTGTTAAGTGTTTTGGCCCGTTATTTTATTCAAAATATGTAAGACATTACAGATGCCTTGAAATATTTCTATTTCCTCTGTATGCTTATGGGACAGTAGAAGGGAACCCCCCACAGTTGACTAATGTTTCTATTTATATGTATATAGGAGTACCACTAACATCTGATTAATTTTGGGAAAGAAACATGTTAGTTATTTAATGTTTTCAATGAGAATGTAATCTTTGCAATGTAACCTTCCGTTTATTATTCCTGCTATTCAATAGCTGCTTCTTCATGTAATAATTATTTGATAATAATTTAGCAAATATATAATAATAACAATACTTTTTCTCCATCTCTTCTGCAATTACATGAAAAAGATGTGTTTTCTGTTTCTACTCCTGTACTTTACGAGATGATCCATAATTGATGATGTGCAATGATGTTTGATTTGAAAAAACTGTAAGGGCAGCCCAGATGCTTTTGGATGTAAGAAGCTGAATTATCCCACCAGTAAAGAACTAATAGAAGGCCTTTTCCAGGCATGTTGTCACTGCAGAGGATGCTTGTATGATGTTGAAATGTGCAAGTTTGCTTATAGTGAATATTTTTTCTGCACTTGTTAGTTGTCTTGGGACCGAGTGGGAGAAGTGTGTTTGTTCCAAACAGTAAAGTCAACAGCTTACATTTTTCAGTTCTCTTAACATTGCATTGTTCTAGCTAATTACCAAGAACTGGCCTTTTTAAGCAGTAAAATATTTTACCTGTATTGAGTCTGACCAATTATTTTGTATTAAACTAACAAGCCAAGATAGAATTATCTAATCCCTACCAATCCACTTGAAAAATATTTATTCCTTCATATCTAGTCCTACTGAGTACTTTCCAAGAACTAAATTTTATGATAAAAAATGATATAGCATTTTGAGTATGTTGCTCATAAACAATAAATTTTGCTTTCTTTTTAAATCATAAATTTATTTTTTAAGACTTTTTTTCTGTCTTTTTGGCTTCACAGAGAAGACCATATGAAATATCAATTTATTTAGTCTAACTAGAATCTAGTAATTAGCACCACTGATTTGTGGTGCAGTATCTAACAATGCTAGTTACATGAACTAGTTTCAGTTCTGTCCAAATTGATAGCATTCTTGAGATTGGCATGAGACCAGAGCATCTCCTGAGCTTAAGGGATTTGATTGCACTGATTGTAACAACATGCTATATGCTACAAAGGAAAACAAACAAGCAGAAGAATTCCCTGAATTTCTTTGCACGATTTGGTAAAAAATTCCTTCAGCCCTTGGTTTGATGTATGACGTTTAGTCATGTAAGCAGAACAAGCCAGCAGGACTTCTCTGCAGTACCTGCCAGCCTCTTGAAGGGCTGAATCGCTGCCACTGTCGCTCTTGCAAAAACTTGGATGTTCACTTGGGTATTCGGGTGGAAATGCTGTCTCAGTCTCTGTGCTTCAATAGCTGAAGCTCTGAAGTATGAGGTCTGATTATAATCATATCACAATATAGAGCTTCAAGTGTTACAAGCCCAAAAACGAAGGAGCAAGAGGTTTCATATGCAGATATTAAGGCCCCACACCAGTCTGGGCTGACTTTTGCCGACACACATGGGCTGAATAATTTTTTCCAAAAACTGTACAGCTTTATTTGAAAGACTCCAACTGAGGGGAGCTTAATGCTTACCCTGATAATTACCCTGGTAACCTGTTCAGTTTTCTCTCCCCTTCACTTACTGGAGTGTGACACAGAATCATAGAATCGGAATGGTTTAGGTTGGAAGGGACCTTAAAGATCATCCAGTTTTAACCTCCCTGCCATAGGCAGGAACACCTTCCACTGGATCAAGTTGCTCAAAGCGTTTTCCAGCCTGGCCTTGCACACCGCTAGGTGTGGGGCATCCGCAACTTCTATGGGCAACCTGTTCCAGTGCCTCACGACTCTCACAGTAAAAAATTTTTTCCTAGTATCTAATTTAAATCTCGCCTCTTTCAGCTTAAATCTATTACCCCTCATCCTATCGTTGCACTCTGTGATAAAGAGCACCCCCTCGTCTTTCTTGTAGGCCCCCTTGAAGTACTGGAAGGCTACTATAAGATCTCCCTGGAACCTTCACTTTTCTAGGCTAAACATATTATTTTGAGGTATTTTTATGATGACGACTGGATCTTGTAGTAACATTGGATGTGGAACACTTATTGGAAATCCTCTTACTAGCAAACACAATATCTACACATAACTACTCTACAAAAGTGCTTTTCAGCTCTCTCTCCAATAAACTAAAAAAGCTGAGCTCGAAAGATACGACACCTGTTTTCCAGACCCAGGTTTTGGGTTTTTTTCTTACTTGGAAAATATTCTTCTGCATTCTGCATATCGTGTTCTAAAGTGATTTTTTTTCTCTGAGTGACCAGTAATGATACAAAGGGAAGGATGAGGCTTTTTAACTGGGAAGAGGATGGGGAATTGGATAATGCTTCTTCAGTAGAGGTGGCTTCACTGATGTAAGTCTTTGCTAATGGTTATCTTTTCCAGTCTGTCAGCAAGCTAGTCTTTTAATCCATGGAATATGTGTTGTACTAATGCTATTGGCTGTACTTTTAAAGTATCATTGTCACAAAGCATCAAGTAAAATATCTTTAAGAAGAAAAAAAGAAAAAAAATTCAAGTACACCATGTGGTAGTGGTTGCATTTATTAGGTACATTGCGTTTCTATTTCCCCTCCCCCCCCAAATAGTTCTAATGGCTTGTTTACAGAAATATACCAGTCATCATTCTATTTCTGTGTCTCTGATACAGCTTCAAATGACTTTCTGTTAATTTACATGAGTTGACTGTTGTGTGAACTAGTCTGTAATTTCCTATGGATGTTCTTTTCATCCTTTCAAAGCATAGGCATAGTAGTCTATAATTCCCTGGGATTTCTTTTGGAAAACTTGTGGAGTATTAGTTTGAATGGTGAAGAGCTCTTCAGTTCTTTTCTCTTGCATGCCAGTTATTTGAGCCTGTTCATCTGAAAATGTTGAATTTTATCAGAGTTTCTATCATTCTGTCTTCTAATTTTTTTTATTCCAGTAACATCATCTGACAGAGGCATGCTCCCCATAAAAATTTTTAATGCTTTATTTTGTTGTTTTAATTATCAGAACAGAGAACATAAAAGTTGCAGTCTTCTGGTGAAGAAGATACTTGAAACTCAAGTTTAAGATGTATTCCAGACTTGAGTACACAGAAGAAATGCCAAAATGGAGAAAAAGTGGTTACCATGTTTGGATAGGAACTTACAAGTACAAACTTTCTGCATGCCAAACCTCTCTGAAGTTTCTTTTGGACAGATTTTGGAATCTGTTATTATTGTCTTTGTTCATAAACTGCTAAATTCTGCAAACTTACCTGGAGGAAGTACAGTCTGTTCATTGAAATAGCAGTTTACTGGCATGGCAACCATGCATGGAAAAGCACCTACAGTGGCATAAAGTCTTTTTGTTTATGCTAGAGCTTTTGCTAGACAAACTCTAATACAAATGTTTCTCTTACCACACCCATTAAGGACATCCTGTAATGTCGTCCAGTAGTAGTGCCCACGGGTTACAATATTGGCCTGAATTTTGTGGGAAGAGAGGACAAGAATGTCTTATGTTTTTGATCCCATTTTTCTGCACAGGAAACTGAAACTCAATGGAAAGCACCAAACTTTTCAGCTGTCTTTTCGTGCTGTTTATTATACTGTGGTTTTGGTGAGCATGCTGACAGGAAATGCATTTCCTATTTTTCTTAATTAACGCTGTGGAAATGTAAAATTCATTAGTAGCAGCCAATGTACAGGACTTAATTAATGGGATACAGTTGTACTGATATCCAGTATATTTTTAAAATTTATTTCAGGTCCTGGTCTAGGCTTTTACTCACGTAAGATGATGTTTCCTTGTGAGATTTGTAACCACATTTCATTTTCCTTTGTTTAGGTAAGTCCTCTTCTGTTTCTGTGTGGAAACTCACACCTGCAAAAGGGGAAGTTGATTGTGTCTTCAAGTGGGAAAAAATCAACATGAGTCAAATGAGAAGTATTGTTAAATTTCCCAGATCAACAGACCAGAAATATACCACCCTTTCTGTCATTTCTTTTGGTTATTTTTAATTTAAGTTCCCTTAGCTGAATAAAGCTTTTGGTGCAGTGAACTGTTGTAGTTGTCTCCATGCTTTGCATCTCTGATCAGTTTGCAGGTGATGGTAAGCAGGCAGTGCCTGGTGGGAGTGGCTGCTGTGAGCCCACGTTTGGCAAGGCGTTGGGTAATGATATGGTTAAGGGTGCACTCTCTTTTCAGGCCTTTACTATTTGCATGGCTAGAGGGAACCTTGTTGAGCTAGGTAACTGCCAGGACACTAAAACTTCAGCAAGCTTTACAAAATCCCCTTCCCCATGCCAGCGATCTTCTCCTCCTTTACCTTGATTTCCCCTTACAAAGTGAAAGGGTTGACACTGGGAGAGATTCTCTCTCTGGGCTAAACCGGCAGAAAGCTGCTTGGGGTGAGTGCTGTCCCATGTCCCAGATCTTGAAGACACACAGAGGTAACAGTGTTTGTGTTTGGAAAGAAAATTTTGAGTAGGACAGGTTAAGGTAGTCTGGTGTCCAAAATGAATAAAAGAGGTAATGATAATTGATTGGGATAGATGGCGCCTCCATTTTGCTATCTTCATTTCTTGAGTATAGTTACGCCAGGAGAGTTAGATCTGTTCTCAGGAAACCCATTTTGTTTCAGTCCATGGAGAGGAGATATTGGGCAAGGTGAGAGTCAGAAGTTAGCTGAATGCTGTGCAGGTTGAGTATCACCTATCCCAAACCAGGGAGATTTTATATAAAACACGGGAGGTTTGGTACCTCTGTCTGAGAGCCAAATCTGGAAGCATATATCCCTTCCTGGTAGTACATTCGCTACCTTGCAGCCTGCTGCTTGCATTGTTCTGGTTTCCTGTCATTCATTCTGCTGCTCCTCCTGGGCATGTTGTGCCATTTGAGAGTTGTGTTATGAAGAGATATAGTTCAAAAAGAGATTGATTATAATTTTGTTTGCACCAAGTGCATTTTATTCAGGGGTTTTAAGGTGTCCTTTTTGTGGTTTATTCTATAAGCCTATGTTCTAATTTCTGCTCTCTAAGAGCAAATTCTGACTTCTTAATTCAAGAGTTCCTGTTCTGCATTTGTCTTCTTGACGTTGTTGGCATCTCCTTTACATTTTTTCATCTATTTTGCTGCAGCAGTCACAGGTGGTTTAGTTTCTAGGCCTCTTATCTATTCAGATCAATGTTCGTTTTAGTACACACTGCATTACCACACACTTACACACCCTCTACAGCCGTGTGCTTTCTCTCTGAGTGCTGACTCTTGGAACTATTCTCTGGCAGATGGATTCCAAGGAGTTACAAGGTCATGAATGCAAAAAATATAACACAAAGCTGCTTGTGTTTTTTTTTTTTTTCTTTACAGTTGCTGGAGAGCAACAGAATGTATCTTCAGACATGGCAGCAAGGCTGGTTATGGTATTAACACTGTGGATTAATATCTGACTATGCAGGTGTAAGCTATAAAAATGAAATAATGAGGGCGTTATGTATTACAGTAGCATTTTATATAATATTAGCCAGTTCCTCTGGAGGAATATTTAAGCATTAAAATGTCAAATCAAAATTTATGATTGTATAAATAGCTTACTATGTGCCAGTTGCAATTACTGAGTATTGTACATTAATTGCCCTGCTGTACTTTTTTTGTGACATTCAACTAGTGCAATAATTATACTTGTACGTTCTGTATATCTTTTGAAAGATAGCTTATAGCCTTATCTAGAAAATGAGTTGGGAAATCATTGAAGACTTGAAAAACTTGATGGCTGCTGTTGTAACACAACACTACTGCTGTTGGAAGAGAAAGAAATAAGACCGGGAGGGAGGGAAAGAAAAAGGAGTGCATCAGTCATGGTTAATATTTCATGCTTGACTGATAAATACGTATAGAATGCTCATTTATGTTTCTAACACAAACTGTTTATCTAGGCTTTTTCAGATGACTGCCAGCCTCCTCAAGTATATAAAGAGTGCTTAGTAAAAACAGAAAAAACCCCAAGCCAAATTAACTATTGTCTTAGAAAGTGACGTTGCATTTTGGAAGCCACTCCTGAGCACTGGTTATTGAATAGATTAAGAGGGCAAAGGAGCGTCTTTATCTGTTTCACGCTGAAAATTAAAATACAAGCATTTGATACAAAGAATTAAGTTCTTTGATAATGATACTATTTTTCAGTGTTCTTACAGTGTTGCTTCAGAAATAGTCTAAGTATCAGATATTTTCTACCCATACTGTCTCTTTTGTCTCATAACCAAATAAAATTCATTTGCTGTAGATCTGTATGCTTCAGATTGAAGTGTGATTACTGAAGTCATGCCTCTCTTGAATTTATTACTGCGTTGAAACTGTCTTTTTGGCTTTCGTGTTAAATATTTACAATCCAGATTTCTCATTCTTTTGACCAGTGGTGTTGTTGGAAGCAATTATTGCTGACTAACAAGGATTTCTTGGTTAGAGAACTTTTGGAGGCAGGGTATGTGTTCCTGAATGTGTCTTGAGAGTTTAAATTTATGGCTTTTTTAAATTTTTTATGAAGTTGGGTTGGGTTTTCATGCAGTGATGGTAAAAAAGATCGTGGGTCTGAGGGTCTCAGAATTGTCATAAGACTAGCTTGATGGTCACTTGGCTGAAACAAGAGGAAGGAGCATGGATTTAAGTAAATTTAATAAAAAGTCCAAACTATTAATTATTTGCACAAGCACACTTTCTTACTAATGGTAGTTAGAATAGAGATGTCGGAAGGTCATTTTGAGGAGAAAACACTGTTCAGAATGTCATAATTAATTCTGTGCTATTTCTGAAAAGAAAATATTAGTGTACAGTAGTTTTTTCATAAGCCACTACATTTGTAGTCTAGGTTGGTTTTGTTCAGAAATAGTCCGAAGATTGTTTGACAGGTTATGGTTTTTGTTTTTATAAGTCACTGCGCTGGAGACATTATACTTAATGTCTGAAAGCAGAAAGAGAAACTGGTTTCCCAGTGTAGTTTTCTTTCTAAAAGCCAGTTAAAATATTTTTGCAGAAGTCAAACTAGGAACACAGTCCTCGTAGAAATGCGTTTTACAAGTTTGGGTTTTCAGCATCACAGTTTATTCTGGAAAAGTGCTTAAAATTACATGATCTTATGAGGTTTTAAAAAAGCAAAGCAATGAACTTGGAACTGATTTTTTTCATGTGGATGTGTAGATTACACACGGGTTTATGTGTTTATAAGTATAAAGGGAGGTTAACCTAGTTCTTGATGAACTTCAGTAAAGGAATTCTCTGTCTGTGACTTTTGAGGTTGGATTAGCTGATTTGAGTTGATATGTTCCAAAATATTTTAACCTTTATTCTTTTGTTGGACTTCTTTGTTGACATGGTCTTTACATCTGACTGAGGAGCTGGTTACTGAGGTGGAAGCATCCGTACTCTGTCCCAGGCAAGGAGAGGAAACAGTGTTCACCTATAAATCTTCTTGGGCAGCAATGTCACCTGTAGTCACAAGCAGCCCTCCTGCTGCTTCTAGTGTGATTCCTGGAAGTGTTTCAACCAGTTTCAGGTGTGAGAGGCTAAGGGCAGGTGGTATCCAGTAACACCAGCATGTGCAGCCGCCTGTTGTGTGTTTTTTCAGTTTGTTAAGGATAGAAAGCTTTGTTCCTTGATTTCAAATGAACACTGCGTATCCACACTCGTTTCACCTTTTGTCTATCTCTGGTGTCATAGGTTAGAAAGCCTGGCATCAGTGGATTATATTAATATTGGCTGCTTAACCTCTTTCTGGCTTCAGCACACCACCAGCCCCTGACTGGACTGAGCAGGAGAGGTGGGCAGCTGGTTTGCAGACACCTTTGTGGGAGATCTGGCAGCAGATTCCAGCAGTTCACAGGTGGCATGAGGTGGCTGTGGCAAGGTTCAGCTTGGGGAACTCTATTTCAGTGTAGAAAAGGCCTTTGTAATTCTGTTATTATTAAAAGCAATCTTTTTTTCTTTATGAGTTAGTTTAATTGTTTAGAGTTGATCACTGGGATCTTCTACAACACTTGGAAATAATTTGGAGTATACTTTAAATGCACTATTATTTTACACTAGGTTAAGGATAAATATGCAATTTGTTAGGTACAAGATGTTGAAAGGCAGGAAGATTTTATAAAATTCAGTGTATAATTCGTTTTCTGTTTACATTCAGAGATATCCTCAAAGCTTCCAAGCATTTCCTCAGATTTACAGCTTCATCACATTGCTTTTTTATTATGCCAGTGAGCATTGTAATTGTTTTGTTTTGTTTTAAGTAGAGGTATGCATCTGAAAAAGAAAATACCCTTTGCCAAAATTCCATACATAAGTGAACGGTGACATGGTGAAATACTCAGCAGCTGGTGCTAGGTCACGCAAGTCCAGATGGAACAAACTTCCTTCACATAATGTCCAGAACATGGACCTTTATTTTCAGAGAGGTTTGTAGAAAAGATGATGAAGGTGCATGTTGAAAACAAAGCACAGACGTTTGAGAAGCAGAAGAAAGCCTACAGAAGTAGACATAATAAACCAAAACTCTGTGCTCAGAGTGATCCAAGGGAGAATCAAATGTTTCATTAAAGAATTAGATACCTACCTTCCTTTCTAGTTTGTGTCAAATGTTTTGAATTCTAAAGTCATTTGAGAATCTTTCAATTCAAGTCTTTTCAGCAGACTTGAAATGTTTTCTATTTTATGTGCATGCAGCTAGCTTTGCATTTTATATAAAAAGGAACAAGTGCAGAAATGTATTTTGAAGAAAATGCTGTGACAATATATTTTAAATATGATTATTTTATTATTTAAGTGCAGTGTTCTGAAATGGTATATTGCAGACCTTGATCTTGTCTTCTGTCCTGTATAATCTCTCCAAAAAGTGCTTTCAGCAGATGACTTGCAAAGAACATATCATGTCATAAGCTTTTTCCCCTTTAGTAGTGCCATCAGATATAGTGGATTTCTGATAGAAAGCTGACAAGATCATTGATACAGAAAACAATGTAAAGTGCAGACAGAGCAGTCTGTAGCTGCACAGCCCCAACTAGAATATTGATTCAAGTTTTTGTTATGGACTTGATCGTGCTCGGAGTGCAAGCCCAGAGGTAAACAACAAAGTTCTAACATACAATTCAGCAAATGAGTAATTTTTGATCAACAGGCATAGAAGGCAAATAATATAGTTCTGCCATGGTAAGGATACAAATGACTAAAATTTTTCTATAATGAAATTGAACACTATCTAAATACTGTTCTAAATAATAGTATTTACTTCTCACTTCCACACTATCCAGTAACCTTTCTTCTTGAATCCTAGTTCCTCCAGTGTTGTAATAGAAACTGTGACTATTTTTACATTGTCTTCAGTTTTTCAGCTGACTTTAGACTGTTGCCCAGGGAGGTGGTCATGACCCCAAGCCTGTCAGTGTTCAAGAAGCATTTGGACAACCCACTTAGACACATGGTTTAACTGTCAGATGGCACAGTGTGGAGTCAGGGGTTGGACTCGATCCTCATCGGTCCCTTTCAGTTCCGAATATTCTATGATTCTATGATTCCAGACACCAAAGCTATATACAGTATACCTAAGGTAGATGCTGATTTATGGAAATTATTTATTTTAATAGACAAGGTAAGGAGTAGGAGCACAGCTGTGGCTCTAGGTAGGAAAGAAGGAACAAATTCATGAATCAAGCAAAGAGAGAAGCTTGTGGTGACCACATACAAAATTTCTAAAGGTACCAAACCCAACTACACTGTTTTAAAACACTTTGCGTCATTTTTAAATCTGTTTGGTTTCTTGTTTAGTCTGAAAGCATTTGTGGGAATAATTAAGAGAAAGTCTTTGCTTCATCGAGCACCAGCAATTTCAAACAATGATTGACATGTCACTTCAGCACCTTGAATGCAAAATCTCTGTTACATACTCTTCAGCACAACTTCTGGATTTTTGCACCAGTTTTTAGAAGACAATGAGTTGTAATGTGAAGTAGATTTGAAGCATTCACCACCATTAGTGACTTATTTCTGAAAGTAGTGAGTTGGATGATCCGTTTCTTTCTCGTTTTCAGTGTCTTTGACAGAAGCTATGTTCTAGTTTCAAGCATTCTGGCTAATAAGTGAAACAATTTGGGAACGTGTTCGTTTTTAAACTTCTGTGTTTTCTCTTGTTTACTGAAGAAGCACATGACCTTTGAGTTATATTCACAGAGATGCTTTTGTCTGTTTTGGTATAGCATCTGGTTTGGTAAGGAAATATTTTCCTGTTCTTAGTGGCTGGACTGTGCTGGTAATCATACTGGATAGAAGCTTGTATTTATACTAATTTGGAAAGTTCTTCTCAATGTTGTTTGCCTTTCAAATATTACACTAATATTTATTACCTTATTTTAAGGAAACTGAGAATCATTCATTGTTTAATTTCTTGGAGGAGCATGTTGTCTTTATCTTCTGTCTTTCTATTTATAAATTCCTTCCAGTTTATTTGAAAACACAGATTCTCTGTATAGCCAGTGGATGTACTCTACCTCAACTGTTTTCCTTACCAAACACTAGTTGTTGTTTTGTAGTAAAATAGTTGAATCTAGAAGGCATGTGTTATACACAAGATCATTTTGAAATCAGGAAGAATTCTCAATGACAACAGTAGGGCTTAGACATGCATAAAGATCAAGAGATTGTTATTGAGAGGAGCCTGCGCAGATCAACAAGCGCTTTTGACAGTTAAAAATTTAGCTATCGGTTTTCCCTTTGCATTTCTTGATATTGAGGGTTGATGTTGGTATAGATTTTATGCAGTAGACCTGCTAATAATGGCTTATTACGATAAAACAATTTTTAATTTATTTCATATGTTAAGAATAAAACTAACAATTTGACAAAGTTCAAAATTGATAGATTCTTTGTGTGTTATGAAAATGAGCTATGCATAAACCACACATCTGAAACTCACATATTTATCATTTGAATGCAGAATACATTATGTGTGCATTATTTGGATATACCAGCTCTTCTGTGCCTTTTCTGGGGTAGTGTTTGGTGTATGCAAAATGGTTCTTTGTCCACAAATTCCAAACACTCAAAACCAGATATGACATGGGGAATTACCCATAAAGCTGAAGGGCAGTGACACTAGCAAGGATCTCCTGTTGGAGCTGGTAGACTTGGCAGATCTGAAGGAGTATTAAGATTGTGAACTCAGGCATTTGAAGGTTAAGAATTGCCAGAACTAGGACTGTATAAGCAACCTTAATTTGACCTACCTTGCATGGATTATTCAGTTTTAATGGCATACCATGGAAGAGTTTTGTTTATTGACAAAATCTTATTGTATTCTTTGCATTTTTGGTCATACTTGTTCAACAAATAGCTATTCAGCATTTGGGGAGGTTTGTCTTTCTTGAGCTATGGATTCCAGGCTTTATTTACCACACTTCATTTACCACACACCACCTAAACTCTGCAATGCACACAGAACTCTAATGATTTTATTGTCAAACTTTTTAATGCTTTTGTTACAATGTATGTATATATCGACCGTGTTCCATTATCTTTATAGCAGTCCTGTGAGATTAATAGCAGTGTCTTCTTACTTTTAACTGACGTGGGATGAAAAACAAATGGAGATTAGACCAGTGTTATCAAAATCATGGACTAATACTGGATGCTTAGTGTGGAATGACTAGGAAGTCTTTTCTCAGTTTACTTTTTGATGTTTAGAACAGTTATCCTCAAATGCAGGAGGGGGTGCTTACCACTTCTAAGGATACAGACTCAGAAGTGTTTAGCTGACTATCTATAATATGAAGAATGTATCATGAGAAAACTTTGGTTTTGAAGATTTTCCCAGGATCATAAAATAAACTGCATATCAGAGGCAGAATTTTAACTGCTGTTCACCTAAGACTATCTGGGTTTTATTGTAGAGATTCTAAAGATGAATCTGTCGTAAATTTTTGTTTAAAACTTCCTCTTCATGCTTTTTCATTTTTTAGCAGCTGTCCAGGGGAAAGAAGCAATTGCTGGAAACATGAGATTTTGAGCTATCTTTCTGGTTCCTTTGATATTTGCATTGTTTTAACAATTCTAGAAACATATTGGTTCTGTGAGGGTTTTTTTTTTAATTTACAATACATACAGGGGCTATTGCCTTTACCCCATGTAAATGCTAGGTTTATAATTTGCCAATGATGATGTACTCGTGAATTTTTCATGTATGTGATTTCAGCCTTAAGTTAAATTTCATAAAGGCCCTCACAAAAATCTTCATTAAACTGGTTTCTGAATTTCAGCACACTCTTCTGTTACTGGGAACAAGTTATTATCCAACATTGTACTCCACTCATTTAATAAAAAAAGAAAAATCATGTTCTTTCCCTTTGCTTTTAGCTGTATTTCTCTTTTAGTTCATACTGCTTGCACCATGTCTATTCTCAGGTCACAATTGCTGTCTTCAGTTCTGGTGCTTGCGGTGCCACAGCCCTGGTGAGCTTGAAGGAACAAATACTGAAAGAATTTAGGCTTATTTGATGTGTATTTTAAGTATTGCAAATATTGCTTATTTCTGCAAGAGAGTAGGAACGTAGTATTCTGAGTACATTTGAAGTTTCTGGAGAGCTGCAGTTTCTTTGAGTCCAGGAAGCAAGTGATTGTCCCTGAGACTTACAAAGTCATGAAACTTGAACATAGTTTTCACAGGGGTGGCAAAACTTACACCCTACTATGGTATGGTTCATGCTATGGGTATGATGAGGTTCAACAAGACCAAGTGCAGAGTCCTGCACCTGGGACACAACAGCCCCATGCAGCGTTACAGGTTTGGGGAAGACTGGCTGGAGAACTGCCTGGAGGAGAAGGACCTGGGGGTGCTGTTCGACAGCCGGCTGAACATGAGCTGGCAGTGTGCCCAGGTGGCCAAGAGAGCCAATGGCATCTTGGCCTGTATCAGAAACCGTGTGACCAGCAGGACCAGGGCAGTGATTGTACAGCTGTACTCATCACTGGTGGGGCTGCACCTTGAGCACTGTGTTCAGTTCTGGGCCCCTCACTGCAAGAAGGACTTCTCTGGAGTGCATCCAGAGAAGGGCAATGAGGCTGGTGAAGGGGCTGGAGAACAAGTCCTGTGGGGAACAGCTGAGGGAACTGGGGTTGTTTAGCTTGGAGGAGAGGAGGCTGTGGGGAGACCTCATCACTGTCTACAGCTGCCTGAAAGGAGATTGTGGCCAGGTGGGTGCTGGTCTCTTCTCACAAGTGACAGGTCATAGGACAAGAGGAAATGTCCACAAGTTGCACTAGGGAAGGTTTAGACTGGTCATCAGGAAAAGTTTTTTCACTGAAAGGGTGGTCAGACTTTGGAACAGCTGCCCAGGGAGGTGGTTGAGTCACCATCCCTGGAGGTGTTTAAAAGGCGGGTAGATGAGTTTCTTAGGGACATGGTTTAGGAAGGGGACAGGTATGGTTGGACTTGATGATCTCAGAGGTCTTTTCCAACCTCATGATTCTATGATATGACCCCTCATAAAATTGCAAATGTTCACAATAAAGTTTATAGGGGTAATCAATAGTTTGTTGAAAAAATATTGAAGTAAGTATTGAATAATTTTACAAGTATTTGTAAGTGGAATTTCTGTTTGATTAGATAAATTAATTGAGCAATACATGGTGAAGTTAAAAATATAGAGACATTCCAAGACACAACAATTTTAACTTCAAATTCTAACCCATTATCCGAATGAATTCTGCATAATATATGTTTATTCCTGTTGTTGCCTGTTAAATCCTGCGAAGTTGATCTTGATTACTGAATTCAGAAGAACACATCTTCATTTTGTGGAATTCATTATATCTCCCTTGATGTCCATAGAGCTCAATTTATATTAGCCTGACCAACTCCAAGACCTGTTGGATTTTCCTCCATTTTCTCCAAATTTTGAAGTACTGCATATGTTCACTTTAAATGGTCTGAGCTTCTTGTTTCACATAATGTTTTCTTACATTGTTTAAAAGTATCCTTCATATTTTTCGAAACAGTTGATATTACTGCCTAACAATTTTTTTTTGTTGTTTGTTTCATCAGTTTTGCCAGCCTGGAGGATGGCAGCTTTCAAAAGAGAGAAAACAGCCAACGTTCTTTGTGGTGGTTTTGACTGATATAGACTCAGAGAGGCACTACTGTTCCTGTTTAACTTTCTATGAAGCAGATATTAACCTACAGGTAAAAACTTTACAATAAATAACAAAAAGGCAGAAAAAGATGTCTGTAACAATAATCTATTGTTACAGAGGACAAATTTAGAAAAGATTTTGCTGCTCCTGGTAAGGATGTATGTTTCTTTCATACAGAAAGAAAAATATTTTTGTGCGGATAAGCTTGATGAATTATACTTGTTTGTGTTTTGGGGTTTTATCTGCTTTGAAAAACAAACAAACAAAAACATTTTGTAGAATTTGTTGTTCTCCACTATGTTTTTTTTAATGGGACAGCAAACATGGTGTTCTTTTCATTTACTTCCGTGTTTGACATAGCATGAATGATTCTCATCTTTGTTCTAGGAGAAATGTTTATTAACTTCTGCTCCCTCTTCTGGCCAGCTCAGGACAAATGTGTGCAAGTATGCTCTAGGGTATATGCATATTTCTGTAAGTGGATGTATTGACAAGATTTGTGTGGGTGTAAATGTCAAGATTTTAAAACTGATAGAACAATTCTTCAGTTTTTAGGTAGGTCAGATTTTGGGTGTCAGCTACTTGGCAGTCTTTGTTTTTAAATATGTATGTAATTATTTTTGGGCAACCTCAGTCTTTCAAAAATAGACATTTTGTTTCCCATTTGAGGTAAAGTACTTCACAGAATCTCTGCTATGACATAATGCTTGGAATCTTTAAAAGCTAGAACCTAGGGAAAACTTAATCCAATCTGTAATTGCGGACTGTTATTGTTATGTTTTAAAATATTTTCTTTCCCACATGAAAATTAAACAATAAGTAAAACCTTGGCATTAAGTATATTAAAATCTAGTTAAGATTGAATAGACAGCTAAGTAAAGTAATTTTTTTACTCTTACAGTAAAGAACTATGATATTATTGATTTTTTTTCAAAGAAAATTCTTTTAATAATCCGAGTGTACTCTGTTTATGTAATGCTGGAAGTGAATTGTTACCCTATTTGTGGAATAATTAAAAGATGCAGCATAGTAATACTAACATTGCGCTTTTTCTAGGCATGATTGGAAGTCAGAGAATAATAGTTGTTCTTATTTCATTAACACTACAGTTTAGGTGGATTTTTTTTTGTAGATTATTTAAAGGAGTTAAAAGCAGAAATGTAACAAAAAATTAGATGTATTTTAGTCTTAAATTTTAGTGTAGAACAACTGACTTCTTCCTATTTTGTCATTGTTTGAAGTCTGTCATCTTTCTTTTATTTTATAAGTAAAGAATGAAGTACTCTATAGTGATTCTTTCCCAGCTGATAAAAATTTACAACGGCAGTCTCTGCCTCCACTCTATGTATTTCATAACATATACTAAATTTAGCAAACTTGTTATTTATCCTGCTGTTTCTAACAGCTGCTTTTCATTCACTATCCACATCTTTCAAGTAATGCTCATCACAAAACATCCAGTATTAAATAAAAGTTATTTTTCTGATATTGCCTAAGTACTAATACAAAAAAAAACACAAAAAAAACCTGAGTGCAGCAGGATGTTGGTTCTCATAATGCCATTCCTGGCTGTGTTGTAAAGAATGCATATTTTTCAGATGAACTTGCTGTGGTGAAATTTATTCTATGACTGCATTGTTTATAGCCAAACTTCCTGTTTCTTTCTAAAACCCAAGGAGAATAATTGAACGTGCCCTGTTACATGGTCATTAGACAAGAATTCAGCACGTGTACAATCGGTAATGAAACATAAGCTTATGAAGCATTGGGCTATGAAAGTAATACTGATTTAACCATGCAGATGCATGCCCCGTTGAACAGACAGTTCATGAAACGTAGTGGCTGGGACTTAAAATGAATTCTGGACAGTAGTTTTCACAGTTAAATACAGTTCATTTTTTTTTTTTTTTTACTAAATGATATAACTCACTAAGACAAAAGTAAGATGGAATTTCTGAAAAAGAAAGGTTACTTCTCTGTCAGTAGCCTCCACCTGCTAAACCTTGCTGATACATGGGATTGATCAGAATTCAGCTGGAGCAGATTTGGTGTTTGCTTGGCAGGGTTGTCTTCACAAAAAACTTGAAATAACTACTTGAAAGTTTCTGTGGTTAATTAAACTGCAAAGTGAAAACAAACCCATTTCTTAGCTTATGAATACTAGAGGGGAAGTATCAAACTATTTTTGAGCCTCCTGCATAATGACAGAAAAAACTTTTCAACACAATAGATCAAGGTGTGTTTAAGAAGGATTCTTCTGTCATTCTGTTTCCTTTCATTCCTGCTTCAGCTGTTTGTTGCAGGATAATTTGTAAATACGTGCTACCTGAAAAGTAAGGAGGTTGTACTCACATGATAACCCATGATAACCTAGGGTGCAAGATTAATATAGCAACTGTAAAAGCTATATAGTCTGCAGGAAAAGAAATATTCTCCCTGGTATCTCTGAAAGCCATGGATTCAATTTAATCTCTTGGCAGTTGCACATCATAACAAGTTTTCCAGAGAAAGTACAGCCTTTAGTAAGCAGCTGATGGCCTATTTTCAACTGCCAGGGATAGAAAATAGAATACTGTTCTATTTGTTGACATCTATAAATCATAATTTGCGTTGCTGCAGTACTGTCATTCTGAACTGACCCAGAATTTATTATCTGCACAGATCCTGATCAGTTTGGTTAGTGGTCAGCTCTTACAAAGTTGTGATGATATATCAAAAAGATTGATGTTACTTTTAGTCTGATTGATGCTCCGTATCTGTACTTACAAGAGAGATGAACACATGCTACTCCATTAAATACGAGAGTGGAACTCACTTGGTGCTATGAATGGAGGTGGTACAGCTTTGCCAGGTAATCCTCCATGAATTGTTCTTTTTAACAATGCTAGACTCGCTTAATTGTCCCAGTAACATTTAAAGACTTCCTCAGTATGTTTCACAGCAATTCAATATGCAAGATTTCTCACTCATCTCAAGTTCCTACCAACAGAAAGTGTAAGGAAGAATGAAATACTGCACTGCTTTCTCCTTCCAGCTTTTTGTCTCCAGCACATGCTTGATCGGATCCATGTTTCTGTCTGGCTTAAGGTGCCAATTAGGTGCTGTAGTGAATACAGCTGGATGCCATACTGCCTTGCTTGTATCTACAGGAATTAAGAAGAGAAGAACAAGTGAAAACAACCCTAAATCCTCATTGTTCACAGTGCATTGAAGGGGTTTTGTTGGGGTTTTTTCCTTCCCCTCCCCTGGTTACTGTATTTTGATTGTTGGTGTGGACTTCAGATCTCATTGATTTAAAGAAAACCTTGTTCTATCAACCAAAAAAAAATAGTCTACTTAGCTTATTTTTCTGGTGAGTGAAACTGGAAGCTGTTGAGAGGTTATGTTAAAATGTTATGCATAAGAATCGTGTATATATATATGTCTATACATGCACACGTATAGTTCTGTGTGGTATATACACTTTTTGCTAAAACAAGGTTCTTATTTCCAACAGTAATGTCTGGATGTTACCACTTTGCACTCAAAGACTTGATTTAATACTTTTGACTCAGCAGATACTTCTACTGACCTCAGCTGTGCTTCTTACCAATTATGCAGTTAGAATTTACACTAACAGTGCTTGGAAGAGCGCAATAGATGGAAGATTTTTAAAAAATGTTGGCTCGCGTCATTTGGGAACTTAATGGTCAAATTGTACGTTGCTTTCCACTTTGAAAGAAATTTATCCTCTCTTCCCAGCGCTACCATCAACAAATTAGAGAATGATTTATGCCAGTAACTGAGCCTGTGCAACTGCATTTCTTGCATTACAGAAAATCTTCTCAATGACATCAGCACAAAACCCCAAACATTTGTTTATAACAATCTTACTACAGGATTGTATAATTCTTGTGTGGTTTTTTTTTAAGCCTATGCACTTTAAAATGTTGCAATCACAAAGTTAGTAAAATTATATACATCACTCTGGAAAATGCACGCAGGTAGTAATTCACAAGTCTCCCATTTCCTGCCATTCATGCTCTCTTCCTCTTTCTATCTCCTTGCAAAAAGAGGAAAAAGAAATTGTAAAAATCCCAAACCATAAAATGGCAGATTCACAACATTGACAAATATTTCCTGAGTCAAGGGAGAAACTGCCAACAAAATGACTTCATGCTTCATAAAGTTTTAATTTTTATGCTTGGACTGGAGAGTTGGTGATCCTGCTGTGTTAAAGCGTATGCCGCCTCATGAGTCACCAGCACTGAGCTTTTAGCAGAGGATGAGAACACACAGTTCAATTGCACCCATTTTGAAGTGTGAAATCTGATCCCCCTTTGGATATTATATTAGGATGCTATTAAGATGAAGTTTAATAGCTTTTTTAAATATCACAAATAATAATTTTTTTCAGAAAGTGACCTCTTGCTGTCAATGTCCCAAAACAACTCTTATGGTACCCCCCCCCCCAGTTTTAAAAATAATGTTTAGTGTATTACACCTTCATCTTTCTAAATCTGCTGAGAATGGATGGTATGATAGCATACAGAGGTTCAAGTAATTCCTATTTCTTTTCTCTTCCCGTGTAAAAAAAAAAAAAAAAAGTTGCAGCTAATGTTTAATATGATAAGAATTAGACTTGTATTTTTAATGTCCTTTCATAGACTTAAGGTCCTCTCTAGACCAGAACTCAAATTAAGGTGGGAAGAGTTGTATAGAGGGAAAGCATGTTTCCATCTTCCTAATAACTCTGGCAGTAATTTTGCTGTCCTCATTATCGTGCATTCACCCACGTGCGCACACATCCACAGTTCGGACTTGGTCTATCGCAGGTGTAAAAGCTTGTTTTGGGTAAAGGTCTCCTTTTCCTCTTCTGTGCAGTGGCCCCAACTCTCAGCTCACAGACAGGATAAGAGGATGCTGTCTTTAAGAAGAGACTTTTCTTTGTCAGAAGAGATCAGATAATTTATCTGAGTTTCAAACAGCAGTAAATCTACTTCAGCAATTCTTTGAAAGTCTGTTCAATGTGTTTCCCCATATGCAATTTAAAGGAACTATTTGAGTGTATTTTAATCCAACAAAATAAAAATCTGTCAAGTGTGTAAAATTTTGCCTTGTTTTACTTCCACGTGTACTGTTCTGTATTATATAAGCCGGACTGGAAGGGTGGAAATCATGGGTAATGCTTACTTCTGTTCCAAAGTTGTTTTAATGTGTTCAGATGGTAATGTATGTAAGCACCTTCTGGTGTTTTCAAAGTCAGGTGATCATGGAATAGATGTGGATGGCATAAATTTTGTGTAATGCTGCAAAGTGCAATGAAAACTCATTATTATCATATACAAGTTCTCTTCAGTGTCAGTACTGTTTAGAGATTGAATAAGCTGACTTGTTACAGAGAACTGAAGTTACTCTATTTGATAAGTTTACAATATTCACGTAACTTTATATCTTTCATCCTTTTGTTTTTGGTTGGTAAAATTCCTACTGCAAATTACTGCAGTTTATTGTCCTGTTTTGAAATTATTTGATAAAGATAACAGCTTTTATGCTGGTATATAATTATTTGAGTGTAAGTTTAGCTACGGTGATATGGTTCTGTGCATGTAGACAAGCCATGAAGTAGATCGGTTCACTTGTGGTTTGAGTTCAGTACAGCAGATTGGAGGCGGGATGCAGATTTGTCTTCTGGAGGCAGTCAACTAAGTTTATTTTAACTTTTGTACATGTGTTAGAATTTATTGAATACATGCGTTTGTTTAATCTGAAAAGTAAATAAAATGAATTGATGCTGAAGTTTTTTTGGCCTTTGATTGGTAATAAACCAGCTAAGAGTGTATTTGGCTGCAAATTAGACCAGTAGAGACTAAGTCACATGCAAAGGAAGGGATCCATCCCAAATGAGTAATTGGCACGAGATTACTAAACCAAACTTCAAATAACTTTTCTTAAAATAAGAAGTCATGCGTGGTCTCTAAATCTTCTTTGCTGGGCAGTTAGTAGAAAAACAACAGGCTTGCTGAACTTGGAGCAAATTCAGTGCAAAATTTTGCATAGGGCAAGCTTTTTTTGACAGTTGTAATGAAGTACTAGAGTGAAAGTTTTTTAATGAGATTTTCTTTCTCTCTCTAGGACTGGATGAATTAATGAAAGTATAATTCTAATTTCACTTTCCGTTCATGTTTGATTTCCTTTGAGTTTCAGATAATGTCTGCCAGCTTCCACTTTCAGAACAGTAAAGCTACATCTAATGCTTTGTGTTTTCTCATTTTCTATCAGTACCTTGGTTTAAATTGATTTTCCTCACTCGGACATGAAGAAATGAAACCATGAATTAAATTAAGTTATGTCATGCTTTAAATTTGTATAAATGTAGGGGATTTGTATGTGTCCTTAAAAGTTTGTTTGGTCGAAGAGAAGACAAGGAAAGAAATCAAAAATAAATTTGTAATCACTTAATCAAAATTTTTCTGTATTTAGTAAACTGCCTAACAGGCTTACTCTTGCATTACTACTTTTTTGCATGTGATTTGGATATCAAAATAGAATTCATGTGTTCTTGAAACTGTTATCTACCAGTGAACACTGAATATAATAATATACCAGAAAGGTTAAAGTGTTTATTTTCTAACTAAGATTGTGAAGCTATATTGTTCAATAAGATACATTTGAGTACTTTACATTAAATGCTTGGAAAAACGTAAGAGTTATCATTTTGGGTCAGAAAGAAAAGACATCTTGCAGTGTTTTGTCTCTGTGGGTGGCTAGGAATGACTGTCTAGGGAACAACAGAGGAACACAGCATATCTCCAGGAGTGGTCCCTGCTCTACCTCTGCAGTCCAAGGGCCAACTGAGCCAAATATGCCTGAATCTCATTAACTTGTCAAGTCTTTTCATGACCCGATATGCATTTTTATTATTACTATTCTGTAGCAGAATAATTTCATCAATTAATAGCAATTGCATGAAGAGCTGCCAGCATTTGTTTACATTGAACATATTTCAGTTAACACCCCAATCAGGGTTGTGATTGTTTTTGTTGTTCTTACTCAAGATTGCGAATGACCAGTTTACCTGGGTTTGGGATTTGGTCTAATTTTCAGGTGTCCGGTTTCTATGTGAGATTATTGGTGTCAGCAGTAAAAAGCACAGAAAGTAAAACTAAGCAATAAGAAGAAGACCTGAAGCAAAGGACTTTCTAAGAGATTTGCTGAAGTTTGGTTGGTTGAGCTTTTATTATGTTTCATGCAGTGTTGCTGCTTCTGTTTTGGCAAGCCAGCACACAAAATAGCTCCAGTGAAATTTCTCTTACACTCCTCTGATTCTAAGCACAGAAATGCCCACACTATTCTTGGTCTTGCAAGATATTGTCTGAAACTCAGGGTTTTCAACTCTGAGTATTTATTTGGGATCTAAAGCAAACAAAAAGCTTTGAGCAGAAGACACAGCAGGCCTACTTGATACTCACATTTGTACCTGCTTAAGTTTTGATGAATAGTGCGTATTGGATACTGAAGAAGCAGGACACTGTGATAAAGTGTGGAAACAGTGTCAATCCTATGTTGTTAAGCTAAGCCCGTGCACTCTCTTATTATACACTTTCACAGATTCACAGTGTTCATTACATTCCCTTTAATATCTCCCTAGATACACTGGTATGGGTGCTGAACTGGGGGGGGCTTTGTGACTGCTCATCACTTGCTCCTTTAGAATGTAAATCATTTTTCACAGTACCTTGGGTGTGGCATGTTAAGAAAATGTTTAACGTACATTTCGGTTTTAAGAAAGTTTTTGCTCTTAGTCTACAGCTATTTATTTGAGGCACATATGCCATATTTTATTATTAAAATTATTCTCTGTTTAATACTTGAAATTCTTCTAATGTCAAGTTTTCTCATTACAGTGTACTTGATAAACAACTGCAAAATGTACCCAGTTGTTCTTGCACTTTTGTATAAATGTAGAGTTTTTTTAATAAAAATGACATGTTTAAAGCAGAACAACACCTTATTTAATAATATGTGTATCAAATCCACAAGTATTTGATTGTAACAGCATCTATTAGAAATATATTAAAACTTTTTCTAGACTGTGCATCTAGGATGTCATGCCTGATATCCCAGGTAGGAATGACTATCCCAGCAGGTAACTCCAGTTGTCAGTTGCCTTCCTTATTAAAAAATGCTTGGATAATTAGTCTGAATTTGTCTAGCTTGGCTTAATGCGAAATACATCCCATGGGTAAACTGAGGACCAAGTTGTTCTCATAAAACAAGCAAATAGATAGCGGAATGATGATGGACAGCTAATCACAGTTAATTTTTTTTCTAAACTATTGGTTATCAGGGAAGTAGTGATTTTTTAAAGTGATTTTTAAAGTGATTTTTAAAGTGATTTTTAAAGTGATTTTTAAAGTGATTTAAAATTTTGGTCATGTGAACTTTTATTATTTTGTGAGATTTTTTTCAAACCCTTAGACAAATACATTTATTAATTCAGCTACTTTTGTTGATCAAGTTCATAAACTGTAAAATTATGCTGTTATTTCAGTTGGTTGTTATACACTTCAGTTTAAAGGCAAACAGCTCAAATACAGGTGCTCATGTTCTTTCTAGTTCTGTATTCTCATTAATGTAAGAACCTATGAAACATTACTATGTTATTTCTGGAGTTGTATATATATATTTTAGTATATATGTGGGTGTACATTTGATAAAATACATTAAAAATTTGAGAACATATTATTCTGCTTTAAATGTCCAGGACAGATTCTTTTTGGCCAGTCTCTTAAGAGGCCACATAACAGCTGTCGCAAACAAGTTGAGCAAAATGAAATTGCGCCACATGTCCTTCAAAAGAAGTTTCACCATTTTCTGAGTTTGTTTATTGTATGTTATTTATGTAGGTAAAAAAAAGGCAGACAAGTTAACAAATCAAACACCCTACTGTAAAATCAGATAAGATGCTTCTGTTTAAACTTATGATATATCCTCAACCATGTTCTACTTACACAATAAGTAAATGGTTGTTTAAAATATTAAGAATTTAGTTCTGTATCTAGTTTTAAAATTGATTATCTAGATTGTTTTTTCTATACTTTTTTGCTATAATGGGACGTAAGTGGTAACATGCGTTACTATGATGTGTCTGTGTTTTTGTGGCAGTTTATAGTATAGCAATTTAAAATTTGTTTAAGAAATATCTAAAGGTAACAGTTTGGCAATGCTATTTCTCCAAGACATGCAGGGGGTGTGAGAAGCATTCTTTAAAAAAAAAAAAAACAAATCCTCCTGTACACCTTCAGTGTTTTGGATGCCCAGACTCACAGTCATATGCATGTGAACAAAGAACCCTCTGAAGGAAAATGTCTGCAAAGGCAGTTTTTGTTAGTGGGGTGATTTTATTGATAAGTCGTTCTATAATGAACACAATAATAATTGTAGTATTATCTGGTAGATTTTGTAGACAAACTGCTCTACAGGCTTCAGTGAGCCATTGTTTACAGATCCCTGCACTGTATTCTCCTGAGACCTTTAGAAACCAAGTCAGGATGCAGAAGAAAAGAGTATTCTGGGTTTGTCAGGCAGGGGACAGGACCCTGATGGGAAAATAAAGAAAATGAATCTCACTACTTAATTGAAATTAAGATAATTCTTAGTCTGTTCTACTCTTAAGTGTGTAGGGCTGCTAGCCAACAATCTAGATCAGAGATACCAGGTAAGCCCTGTAGCAGTAATTGAAATACCATTATTATCTTTTTCTAACCAATGTAAGTGCGAAGGAAACCACTAATAATTGAATAGATTTAAAAGAATGAAACAAAATTGTAGTATTATCTTACTTATTTAACCAATCTAAAAATCACCTTTTAGTTTTGGTATCCTTAGCAAGGTTACCCTTAGCATTCAATTATTCTTAATTTAGTTGTGAACTGAATATTTATCAAATAAAAAGATACTAAGAAAGAACACCAACAATCAACTGTTTTATTTTGCTAGTTTTGATTAGAGAATATATTTTCTTAGATGAGAAAGTTGATAAAGATGAAATGTGCATGTGTCTGAGCAAAAACATAATGGGAAACAATCTAGTTTGTGGTTTTACTGCTTTGTATTTGGTGTTGCTACAGAATGCTTATGCAGTTAATACTTTGCTTGAAAAGTAGGTTAAAAGTCATGTGTTTGAAATGATTATCTACTTAGTCTACTGACTCCTAATAATGTGCTTGCGTGCCTGTCAGAACGTTCAGCCATGGAAGAAATATGACTTAGTCACTTTACATTTTTCCATAAGTCTTTTGTAAAGTGAGAGAGTGGTTTTATAGTTTAAATGATTTATCAGTTCAATACTGTGCTGCTATTGTGCCCTTAATTTTTAAATTAAATCTAATTATGAATTAATTCAAGACTTGATCTAAAGTTGAGTGGATTTTATGAAAATGGCTTGTGATATAAACATCTTCCTTGTCTATGCACCCTGAGTTTTTATTATCTTGGTACCATGTGAATGTAGAGAAGCTTTTGCATATTCCCTTTTCTTTACAAATGAGGAATATGTTTTAATTTTGTTTTTCATAATGTTCTCATGATCTAGTTTCCAGTAGCCAGAATCTGTTACTTTATGCCTAGAATTCATAATTGCTCTTTAGCACAGTTGATGTAATGAATTTTTCTTGATTAAATGTTTAGTGGTGTATAACCACTAGACTATAATTTAAAAATTCCTGTAGCATTTTTGGGGAAGCAGGAGCAGGGATTTGTAATTAATGTAGAAGCTCTCCCTGTCAACATTATATTGGATTCAAATAAATGAACACGTGTGGGACATGTGACTGATGAGATATAGTGTTTCTCTCTTAATTTGTGAATCAAAATTTTAACCTAAAAATGAGATGCAAACTAGACTCAGTGTGTACATTTGTGTATGTATTGGTTGTTATTTAGCTAAGGATTAGTGTGCAAAGCTAAATATATGACCATATGTGTACATACATTGTTGTGCTGGTTATTTTTACTTTGGTATGAAAATATTATATATATCTCTTCATTAAAATAGCTTGGTTGATACAAACCTATGCACTGTCTTTCAAACCATTTTTGCTTGAATGCTGAATTGTTTTTTTACGTAAGAGGCTGTCTTCAGGTCAGGGAGTTCCTAAGCTGCAGGTTACTGGAGACGAGGAGAGTGCACAGCCGCACTAAGCTTGCCTTCTGTTCAGGGGGCCTTTAGTACCAAGATAGGGTACTAAGCTATGGATGAACCTTTTGTCTGACTCAGTATAATGATGCTTATACTGTGGGCTTGGGTATTTTTAAAATGTCTTCCTTAGACAGGGGATGGCATAGCATATGGGAAAACACCAAACTTTCATGTCCTGAACAATTACAGAGGCAGTTTTTTTGTCTATATAGTAATGAAAATAGAACACCAAGGTGTGTGTGCACACACATATACCTGTGTAGCTTATTCTTTAGAGGGGAGCATGTAAGAAGTGCTAGTGCTTTAGCATAGATTGACACAGAACTTGAGTGTGGTTGGGCAGCTTCCAGGAGAGACGCGCCTGTCTTCAGGGCAGAAGCCTGAAAGGCCTGCTCTGACTTCATGGATAGAAGAGCAATGGGCAAAGGCTCAAATGTAGACACCTTCTCCTGTGGGTCAGCTTGGGAAGTAGCTCTTTATTACCCAATAACTGTCAGTGCAGCTTCCAGCTGCTACCCAGCTCCTGGACCTTTTCAATTTGTTCCTAGAATTGAGAGCTTTATATAATAAATGCCGGTCTTGGTGTGGTGGCAAAAATGATTAAATGGTTCACAGATGGTGACGATTGCTGCCTGATAGGTGATATCTTCAGCTACCACCATTCGGCTATCACCAGGGCATGTGGGGCCGGACAGGATAGGACTGTTACTATGTGTTTTGTTTCACTAGAAAGTTATTTAGGTTATTTAAAGAAGAAGTGCTTCTGAAGGAACTTGTTTAACTTGCTATTAGAGGAACAGTTGAACTGTAGGGAGGTGGTCTCCAAGCTTTTTTGATCATGCACACCATCAAAAAAATTCCCACGAGTCTTATTGTAACTAAACAGTCTTCATAATTACAAGTTTTATTAAGTGAACTTTTCAAGTAGCTCTAATAGCATTTCTTTAACTGCTATTATTTGGATATATGCATTTGCTTAAAGAAATCATAGATGGCAAGTAGAGTTTGTGACATAAAGCTCACTAACTCACATCATTCCTAGCATTTAAGAGGATTTCCATTAGATTCATTGGATTTCTTACATTGAACAGAAAAGTGAAGTTGGATTTTTTTAAAGGAAACTGAAATGATGACTAGTTACATGACAGAAATAGAAGGCAGATATTTCATGTTGTCATACGGAGAGGGAAGTAATTTTTCTGGTATTCCCAATTAAGGTAATATAGTGATTTTTGATTAGAAGAATGTTTGGTCAGAAGAACAAATAAAATAGAAATTTGGTGGGTGGTGTGGGTGTGGAGAGAATTACATGCAAAATTTGGAAAGCACAGACTTTCTGACATTCAAAACTTAATCAGTTAATTTGTCCAAGCATGTGTGGAATTTTAAAAATGAAAGTATTTAGTGACATCTTTAGTTTTGGCCATGAGTAATAATAAAATATGTGTGATTGAATAGTAGGTGCTGGCAAGGAGGTTATAGCAACTTGCACAATGTCATGAGCAACTGCAAGTTTATCTGCATCATATACCTTTCTCTTTTTTTTAACTGGAAACTTAGTGATTCAGAAGTTTGAGGGATTTTTTGAGAAATCTGAACTAGTTTTCTTGTACAGAAATTCCCGTAGGTTCCAAATTCACTGGGTGAGGCGGAACATGACTTGACAGATAATTTTATCTGTAATTTCAGTGGAAATTCTATAATAAATTGAATTATATGAATTGTATATACACAATAAATTATTTTGTGAAATATATTATTTCTGTATTTGGAGTATGGTTGATTGTAAGTCAGCAAAAGGATCCTGTTCCATAATCTACTTCACTATCTAAAATGTGAAACAAGGAGCATTTAATGTGAAATATTGTCCTGTTAAACTGCTGTCTCAAAGGTCTTTTTTATGTATATCAGGGCATGATTTCCCAGGTGAATTTTAACAAGTAAAACTACATATAGCAGCTTTTAGGGATTTCAGGCCACCATTGCAATGTGCTCCTCTTAGTTGGCTTCATTACCAGATTCAAATCATGCATTCATTTTCTTTGGAAGTTCTGAGAAATGTTACCTTTTGTAAGAATGCTAATGTTTTATTTGAAAGTTTCTTTCTGATTATTAATTGAAGTGTTTCTGTTTTCAAGGGAACAAAAGAAATTGAAGGTGAAGAGGAGTCTGGTTTAATTCCGCCTGCAGAAGTATTTGCTCCTAAAAGTCTGGTGTTGGTGTCCAGGCTAGATTATCCAGAAATTTTCAGGGTAAAGAACTTGAAATTGCCATTTATAATATATGTCAGCAGAAAAATCTGATTTTAATGAGTAGCAGTGACAGTACTTTTGATTTAAAACATCTTGGGAAATTAAAAACAAAAGTAGGCTTAGATTGAACTAGATAAAATTCAATGTCTGTGACAGTAAATAGCCCCTAAAGTTTGAAGCAGTACATTTTTATCCTCCCAAGCAGTTTTAAATCCACATAGAAGATGAGACAGAGATTTTTCTGTATAATGAAGGGAATTATTAGCATAAAACCAGACTTACTCAGGGAAAACCAATACGTTAGCAATATTTGATTAACTATATAATGGTAAATTAATAGCGAAATCCTGATTTTCCTTCATATGTAAAACAAAATATCAGAGCCTTTTCCAGATCAAATTAAGATGCATGACAGAGACTTAGAATCTTGGATTACTTTCAGCTGATGAAGTATGGTTGATCTGAGATAAATGAAAAGCTTAAGTTTTTATTAAGCGAATACATATTAAGAGAAACAAATATGCTTCAGTTTACAGGTCAAGAGAGGAAGTCATTCAACAGTTAAGTTGTCATTAGACATTAAGAATGACTATATCGAGTGAGATTAAAAGTCAATGTAGCCCAGTACTTTGTCTCTGATAGAGGCACATTTCATTGTGAATGAAAGCCAAGTTTTTAAGAACAGGATGGGCTATAGTAGTAATTCCACTCAATTCATCCCTAAGTCATTGTTAATTACAGTTAAATGACATCCTGAACCACAAGTCTCAATTGCGTGGGTTTTTTATATTATTTGTCCAGTTTCTCAATCTCAGATTTTACAACAACCCATGGCAAGGAGTTTCACAGCTTAACTATGTGTTATATGAAAAGTTACTGTTGGAATTATTTCTAAGAAAAGAATTCCTAAAAATTTTGCTGAATTATCGAAATTACAGCAATTAAAAGGCACTGAAAGAATGCTATAGAACACAGTTATTTCTTTCCTTTTTTTCCAAAGTCGTCTTAGAATGCGAGTTAGATCATCTTATGTTAAATTATTAATAAAAATGAAAAAGCTCTATTTCTCAATCAAAACTGGATCCATACAAAAAATACAGAAGCGCCAAAGTGTTAATA
Source organism: Tapera naevia (assembly GCA_033556795.1). Lineage (NCBI taxonomy): Eukaryota > Metazoa > Chordata > Aves > Cuculiformes > Neomorphidae > Tapera > Tapera naevia. The sequence goes on from JAUMJJ010000048.1 coordinate 7,977,601, forward strand.
TACTGTTCATTGTAAAATATGTTTGTATTTAAATAGTTAAAGAATACGAGTTAAATAACATATCGAGTTGTTAATCCTTGATGCTAGTTTTAGAAATGAGCCTCAAAAACTCATTGATTCATCAGTGTTCTACTCTGGAAACCAGTCAGGTTTGGGTCCATAGAATTCACAAATGAAGCTATGTTCATTTAATAATTTTAAAAGTAACTTGTGTAAAGCTCTTTTTATATAATGAGCAAAGCACGAATGTTAAACAATTTCTTTTAAAAAGAGAATATATCTACACCTGCCAGCACATATATCCCTTCTAAATAGACAAGCTAATTTTTAAAAAGGAATGATTGCTTCCTTAGCAAATTACTTTGTTTTCAATTGGAAAGAAAGTACTCCACTACATTAATAACTATCAACACACACTTTTAAAAAATTATATGCATAGATCTTTTAAGTAATTTGATATCTGCCTTCCCTGTATAGCAGTCTAATATATTTTGTCTGCCTTTCTAGGCTTGCCTTGGCCTGATCTATACTGTGTATGTGGACAGCCTGAACGTGTCATTGGAGACTCTCATTGCAAATCTGTGTTCATGCCTTGTCCCTGCTTCTGGAGGATCGCAGGTAAATGGCAAAAAAAAAAAAAGATATTTTTCCAGTTAATTTAATTTATGAAGAAAACAAAAAATAAATTCTTGAAATATTTTTGAAGAAAAAAAGATCATAGTTCAGCTGTGAGTGCTTTCCCTGTGGCCCATGAGTGCTTTCCCTGTGGCCTGTCTTCTAAAGACAGCAAAAATTCCATTCCAGGATAAGGTCAGAGGGTTAATTTTGTCACTGAGTTGGCTTCTTACAAGGCGCAGTAACAAATCAAGCAGTTTGTATAAGCTTAGTTTTTAATAATAATGTGTATTCAGGAATATTTCTTCTTGCTACAGATTTTTTTTAAAAGGCGTTTTTTTCTTTGCCATTTTTTAACATATCTTTCACTTTTGCTCAGTTACCTGTGTCTTTTCCTTGTTGCAGTTCAGGATTCCACTGGTCTTTACTTTAGTAACTCTTAAATCTCTATTTTCATAAAATTAAAAAAAAAAAAAAGCTAAAAAAACAACCTGGACATAGTTTTCTCATTTCTGCATTCAAAAATAAAAAAAAAGTTTTCCAGCAAATACACTTATTTGTACTTTTTACCTATGCTTTCTGTGAGCAGAAAGTCAGATTTGTTTGTTGATGTACTTTAAATTAGTCCTATTCATTTGTGGATTTCTGGAAAGCCAGTTGAGTCTTATTTACTTGGCCTTCACTTTATTCTGTGAGACTACTGGGAAATTTTAGTCCTTATCATGAAACACACCTGGAAACTAAATATGCAAATGACAATATTTAAAAGCTAATTTCATACACAGTTTCTCAAGCTTCCCACCCAACCTATTCCACTTTTTTGAAATCCTTTGAATCCCCAGTTCTTTTTTCTTTTTTTTTTTCACCATAGCCCTGGCTGCTTTGGAATTTCTCTTAGTGCTGAAAGTGGCAAAATGTCCTCTCAGCTTAGTCAAGGTCTGCCATATTGCTCTCCAGACAAACACGTCTCTCTGCTTTTTTTCTTCTCAAGCCTTTGGATTTGGAAGGGGAGTAATTGTATGTGTTTATCAGAAACACTCTTTTCCAACGGTATTTGAACCTCACATTACAAGTTTTGATGATCCACTTGAACTTGTGCTTCCTGTTCTAACCTTTTTGGTTGGTTGGTTGTTTTTTCTTTTTATTTTCGCCCCAGTCCATAAATCTGGGTTTTCCCAGCAGCCATTTCCTCTGCTAGAAAAAGGAGGAAAAGTCATTCTCCTCTGGCTATTCTCCCTTCTTCTTTCTCTCTTTAAATAAAATATTCTTTCAGTTCAAACTTTATTTTGCTAGTCTCAAACTATCATTTTCATCAGAAATTAAGTTTTTATCATTTCTTCAGTTTCATGCTTCAAGGACTAAATCTGAATTATGTATCTTAGCATGAAAACATTCTTTTGAGTCCTTCAGGAGCTTCCCAGGTTGTTCACGTGTCCGTTGTTGAAATAATCAACTGCAAAATTAGTTATTGACCTTCATCCAGGTCTGTTGCTCAAGTGCTAGGGAAGAGCGTCTCTGCTGCAGCTCAGGCACGTGCTTGGTTTTACTGTGGAGCATTTTGGTGCCAAACATCTGCTATGCAGCAACTAGAGCTTGCTACGTTCAGCATCTTTGCTGCTGTACGGAATGGAGTTATACCACACTTACTGCTTTTACAGGATCTCTCTCCACCCCATGGTGGTTAGGGGTTAGAGGTAACCGCTTGAAACCACCCGCTGCTTGAATGTCAAGTTGGATTTACTCAAAGAAGAAGGCAAATTGTTTTGCAGTTATGATGCTTTTTGGGATGTGATACACAAGTGCATTCCTTTCACTCCCATTTCCTGCTTCCCTCAAGGGAAGGTGTATTGTGTTGGAAAGGTAGCTGAGGTTTTAATTGTACTTAAATATGCAGAGCAAGAATATAGAAGTAGCAGAAGTGTCCTCTTCAACATCCATATGTCACAAGTATGTTCATACTTAAAACATCCGTGCAGATGGTAGGTATCAGGGAACTTCAGTTAAAAAAAATAATATATGTATTTCTGATTTGAATGGGTTTTAAGCTTTTTTTTCTGGACTTTTTAAAAATGTAGTGTTAAAAATGTAGTATTGGATGCCTTCAAAACCATAACGATTTAACTAATTTAGTGGAAATGCAAGGAAGGCACTATCAGGCTATACATTCAAGGAGACATATCATTGTCCTTAAATTATATTTCAAATCTCTATTGGTCTATTCCATAATTCTTACTGACTTTAAACTTCTATATACACAATAAATAATTTTTGCCAGGTGACTCACTTATCTGTATGACAACAGCTTGTTTATTCTATGGAAATTAAATTTATACTAAAAAAATATTCTTTCTACAGAAATTGTTTTCTTTGGGCGCTGGGGACCGACAACTGATACAGACTCCTCTGCATGATAGCCTTCCTGTTACAGGCGCAAGTGTGGCTCTTCTCTTTCAGCAACTGGGTATGTCTAGGTCACCTTTGGGAAAAAAAGAAAATTTTTTTTAAATTGCGGCATGAAGTATTTTCTGTTCTCATTTAGCTCAAATCACGAGCCAAGAAAGCTATATGTTAAAAATTAATTTCTTTTTAATGAAAGAATGACTAGTAGTGCTTTTTTCCTCTAATCAGACATTCATATAAACTTTCTGTTCATCTTGCCTGTGGTAAGTTATTTCCAGTATTATCTAATTATCTGTAAGTTGACTGTGAGCAAAAGTGAGCCTGTCCTCTGTTTAGTTACAACAACATTCATATCAAGAGATTGCCCACCCCTTGGATGCTATACAAACACCGAAAACCCCAGGGAGGTCAATAATCAAATTAGTGTAACTGAAAATGTCAGTGGAGAAGATACTGTGTGCCAATAGTGATAACTATGTGGAATTCATATGGCTCTGCTCTTATCTATTATTCCCTGTCTTTCAAGAGGATGATCTAACACAATCCTTATCAAATACTTCACTTGTTCGTCAAAATAACAAGGGCATGTCACTGTTACCTGGGTACCTCCATACTAACCTATGTCTCATTAAATTTTAATGCTCTGTTAGTCTTCTTTCCCTTGGTTTGAGAAGTGACTTGGAAGCATAGACTTGCAGGAGCCATGGATAAGGCCATAATTAATGATAAACCTCTTGATTAGTCTCAAGTAATCTAATGGTGTCAGGATATGTGTTGCTATCAGTTCTTCTCATAAATGGGTAATAAGGTTGGAGGCAAACTGGAAAAAGAAGTGGAGTAAGAGCTATTGTCACAGGAAGGGGTATCAGATCTTATGTGTACAATGCCATCTGCTACTGATAAGATTTAATTTTATCATTCCAAAAAGTATATTATTTTTCTGTTGATAACAGTTCAAATTAAAAGACATGACTAACATTGTATAGATATTACTTGTCTTTACCACAGTCTCTGCAATTTTACATAGCTTATTATGTCAAGATTCATTAAGATTACTCTGGGCAGACGGGGTGTGATGGTTTAAACATGGATAAGCCCAGCAACGATTCCTGTTTACTGAAGGTATAAAATGTAGCGTGAGGTACCTTAAGTATAGTATGTGATACCATGTGTTATGGTATGTTGGTTCATTAAGTACTGTATGTGGTACTTAAGTTGAGGCAGTTTATTTTAGGCAGTTGTAGTGAAGGTTGCTATAAATTCTCACCTCTGAAAATGTCAAAGTAAGTTATGAGTTTAGCTAGTGCTTGGATAGGTGAGCTACCATGTCTTACAACAGCTGAGGCTTATATATGGCAAGTTGGGATTATAGTCTTTTGTCACTTTCTTATTGCTCACAATTAATCACAATGATTAAGCTTCAGCTCTCCTGAAGAGGAGAGATGCAGAAGAAAGTATGTGATTATAAAACTTGGTGAATCTTCACCAAGAGAAGCTATAGGTTTATGTCCTGTTGCCATGAAGAGATCATGCAAGTTTGTAGAAAAAAAAATCATCTCCATATGCATTCTTTTCTGTTATGGCATCATTTTCTCTTTTACAAGGCTATCAAAACTATTAGGAAGAGCCTCTGTAATGGTCTTGTGTAGACCCTCTTCCTGTTTCCTATTCTTTGGTGTGATGAGGACAGTAGTCGCCACTTGGGAACAGGCCTGAAATTAGCCAAGCAATCAGTAAATAAGTCAGCAGGTAGATTTTTTTTCTTTTTAAGCAGCTACTTGAACCCTTTGCAAAAAGGACTTACTTTTCCAGTCGCCCACTTCTGACTACTGCTCCTTTTCCCTCCCAACCCCCAGTGTGCCTCACTTCCCAGCTAATGTCCCTGTCAAAGCTTTTGTGTCTAAGATATCTGTGGATATAGCAGAATGGTAGAACTGTCTTGTATCTTAAGGACATAAATTAAAAAGCATTCTGCTTCTGTTGTCCAGTGTGGTGTTGGATAGTTACTTTAATAACAGCTGTTATCCCATCAAATACTTGTGTATAGGACACAAATATTGACTATGCTGTTTGTCAAGTAACAACATGTTCAGTTATTTCTCTTCTAGTACAGGTCACTTAATTCTATTTAACTTATTAATAGAAAATTTAAGAGTAGCTAGAAAAATATTTGTGAAATGTATAAATCACCTTTTTAAAAATAGCTCTTTCTTTGAGGAAGATGGGCGGCAAGACAAAATTTACCGCTATGAATAGATACAAAAGTAATTTCAACATTTATTTTGAGAAATATTGTGCAATAGTAGTCTCATCATGCTTTTTCTACTTGGCAGGATCATATTGTGTCAGTAGATGACCCTCCCTTGTATTACCAATTTCACAGCATATCTGGAAATAGACCTTATTTTTACTTAGGCGTTAAATTACAGTTGGGAAAAACATCCCCAAAGGTTTTAAGTTTAATAATAAGGAACAGCAGTGTCTGACATTTTAAATCATACATTCTTTTTGATTTAAAAAAATCAATTTATGGGAATAACGTGACAAAAGACAGGCCTGTAGCTGGATCACTACACCTAAAAATGATTTCATCGACAAATATTAGCTGGAAAAACAGGAATCATCATGTTACTTTTAAAAATTATCAGTGCTAGCTAGATGACTTTCAATACTCTTCTGTTTCTCGTTGTCTATTAGTAAGATGGTAGGTATCTATAAAAGCTTCAAAACACAGTAACCTCCGTCAAGCTCAAAGGCTATTTTGGTTGTATTTCTCTTCTTTCTCAAAAGTACATTCCTGTGTTTCTGCCATTTATGGTTTGAGATCTACACTACCTTAAGCTCTTTTCATTTCTTCAAACTCCATCCCTACTTGCTTTCTGCATTCTACTGGCACTATGGTTATTCAGAAGGGCCATATTCATTTATTTTGTATCCAAGACATACACTTCCATCTCCCCCAGTAGGCAGTTTTTTCCAGTGAAGCTGAGACACAATGTTATATTAGGGATCTGAGCAACAAAACAAGAACTGAAGGTTTAACCAGCACTTGTAATTTGTGCACGTTTCAATGACTGGTAGCATGAATCACACTGCTAACCTGAGTAAAACAATTATAAAACAATATTTTCTTGAAGAACTAATATTTCCCCCTTCTTTCCAAACACTTAATCAAAGACAAAAGGGTTTTTCCTTCCTTTCCTGCTTGTTTAGTCTCTTATCTGGGCAGTTTTCCTATCCCCATATTTCCTCTGTTCCATTTCATTTTTCTCTGGTCTTTTCCTCTGGTTTTTAATTTGCCACTCAGGTATTTTCAGTAGAACTCAAACTGACTTTCAGTGTTACAAAGAAAGTAATTTTTTAAGTGGCAAAATTGAAACTTTGAAATAAATTGGACTTTGAATCTTCAGGTAAGATTTGAATTCAATGATGTAGAATAGAGATTAAGTAGATGGAAAGAGTTGAAGATGAATGGCAGTAGTAGGTTGAGCATTGGCAAACTTGTCTTTCATTTGTACAACTTATCACATGATTTATAAGAAAGGGTTAAACATCCTATTCATTATCCTTTTTGCATATCTTAAAATATTTCGCATCTAGAAATTGTGTGGCTACCATTAGGCAATGTATGAAGCCTCTAAAACAAGTACTTTAAATACAAACTTTAAATAATATATTTGAAGACTGCAGTGTCATTAAATATCAGTAATTCCAGATGTCAGAAGGCATTGGTTGATTAAACTTCTAAAGATTGTTACACTTGCACAAAATACAAATGCTAGGGCAGATGTTTGTGGTGATGGCAGGGTGATAAGCAGAAAAGTACTTCAGTACAGGCAGTTTAAAATGTGCTACTCCAATATTAATAGTACTGGTATTGTATTTTGTTAGCATGGCTGTTCAGTTCCAAAATACAACACTGTGACTTGAGGCTGAGAAATTCAGTGCATCATCTGTCCTTTCTCCCCGCTTGCATGTCTTGCCTTTCTTTTGCATCAGAGCAAATACTTCTCTGATACCACAGAGAGCTGCTTATAAAGAAACAAATAAATATTACAAAGCAAGCAAATAGAAGTGAATGTTTTTCCAGATGTTTCTGTAGTGGGACAGTAACAGTGATGATTGGTTTAAACAGTTGTGAAGATGAAACCTGTTACAGTGATAAATCCATTCATACCAAAATGATGGGGTCATATATTAACTATCATACCTGTTTATAATTTTTTGGAGTAGATTATCGAAGTGTACAGAAGTAAAAGAAATGCAGTATTTTCTCATTTTTAGTCTTTTGATTTTTAAGAAATTAAGGTATAATGATGAATATACTAAAATTGATTTGTGTATCCAAAAATTTGTTTGGGGGCAAGAACTTAGTTAATTACAACAGCAATACTTCGGTCATTTTTTAATGAAGATTTGCCACTCCATCTCTGTTTGGCAGTAGATACTTGTACAGGAGGATTTTAAACTGTCATACTTAACTTTACAATTTTGGTTAACTCATTAAAAACCACGTTTTTAAATGGTTCTGTATTTGTGCCAGTAACATTCACTTACGTTTTGTTCTCAGAAGTCTCTGCTGTAGGCTGATAGTTCAGCAGGCCCTGTCCTTGGTTCTTATAAATATTTCCTTTGAAAGCTGATGTCAGGGCCCTGAGCACATCAGCAACCCCCTGAACTGCTCCTGCAGGGTTGAGCTGCCTGTGCTCAAGGTCAGCAGTGATGCAGCACATCTGTGCATCCTTGACTCAGACTGTTGAAGTAAGATGGAAGATGGGAGGAGGGGCTTGTTGACCTTTTCACTTGGATGCTGCGCTTTAAGCTCAGACCATGCCCTTAATCCTTGCCTGCGCCATTTTGCAGCAGTTCTTGTGCCTGGCAACACACCTCTCTGACTCAAATCCTCACCCACAGACTGCACACCTTGACTTGATCTCAGATCTTCTTCCTGACTGTGGACTTGGCTGGTGATTGCTGTGACTGACCTGGCAGCCATTGCTAGACCTGATCCTGACCGTGCCGTGCTGGCTTGACTTCCTACCTTGACTTCAGACCTTACTCATCACCATGAGCTTGTCTGGCTATCTTGACTTTTGGCTGTACGTAGCTGCTGTCAGCAGACTTAGCCAAATGATTTTTATTTGGATATTGTGGGACTCCACTACTCCTTGGTGAGGGCACTGCCCTCTCCCACCTTGTTTCCATACTTGACACCTGCCTTGCATCTGTTATGAAGCAGTGTGCCATTGCTGGTCCCTGGCAGCTGGTGGTTCTTAAATTTTCACCGTTTACCTTCCAAAAATCTTGAGAAAGTTGATATTTTAGTACTAATTCTTCACAGTAAGTTTTGACCCCTTTAATAATAAAGATGAAACTTTGCAAGTCCTTCAAGAGATGTACTTGTGCACCTTTAACTGCCTGGAATAGTTTGATCCTAAGAAAGAGGTCTTTCTTGATCTTAAAATACGTGCACTGGTCAGACTTTCAGCATTCTGCAGTAAAGCTGACTTTGTTTGTTAACAGCCTTGTGAACTTTTTATTTTTTCCCAACGCCATACCTCAGAAATTTTGATGTGAGCTGCTGGAGCATGGTTGTTGACGTACCACAAAGATAAACATCCCACAGTTCAGCAGCTGTTGACCTATGGAGAATGCAGAGACATGATCTGGTGGTGATAATTTGTAATTTTTCTTTCAGTTTCAACTACAAAGAATCACTGTGCTGAGTCAAACCTCATCACTATTAGACAGCAGAAAAGTTCAAGTGTGAGGTAGTTTACTTTCCTGAAGAAAAGTGTACTGTAGTCTGACTGCACAATTTAGGGTGCAAATTAGCAGACATGCATACCAAAAGAGTGCAATATTAGCAGTGCTGTCGAAGGTGAGTGATTTATGAGGCTGTTATGGTCAAACTGCATCCTATATAGGGGAGTGGCTGGAAAGTTGTTTTGAGTGTCATTTGTAGCTTCAGAGCATGAGAACCTGAATGCTTGGCAAAAGATTGCACTTTCATTCAAGATCTTAAGACACTGTCCTAAGTGCCCTGCATCATAAGTCCTTAACTTATTTTCATCTTGTATGATAAGGGAGGGCTTAAGTACCAGGTGAAGTTCTCTGGAATAATTGAATCCAAACACCATTTTGCATTTCTGATAGTAACAAGCAGGATAGAAATATTTTGCCTTTCCCACAAGCAAAACAATTGTACGGTCTCATGCTTGTGGATTTTTGTTTCCAGCTCCCTTCTCAGTGACCCTGGAATGTTACTTTCTTCTTGCTGAGATTGCGTAAACTACCTTGTTGCTTCTTCAGTCTTTAACTTTTGCAGTTCCTGGTTCTTACTGCCTTACTAGAATGTGTAAGTCAAGTAGAGGAGCTACTTTCTGGACTACACAGCATTTTTTGAGAAAGAGCCCAATAGTATTAAATATATTTCACTTCTAGTGCTGTGAACAGAATAACTTAAATAGTTCTGCATTTTCAGAAGAGAGTGGAGTTCAACATACAGTAACTGCTGTTTGACTGTAATTCATGTTATCTAGTGGAATGATATAGGAATGACACTTGCTTCTACTTTATTTTTCCAATAAAATAAGTGTACTTGGTCTGTAATTGAACACATAAAAAAGCATTAGGTTAGTGACAGATTATAATGTGTATTTACCTGCTAATTACTTCTGTTTATATTATTGTTAAGAACTTAAAATAAATTCTACCTTTTTTCTTTTTAAGAACGTTTAAACCCAGAAATTTCCTCAGTTACCCCAGTACACAGCTAGGTTGGACATTCATGGTATGTGAACTTAAAGCAATTACACTTGGCAGTCATGGTCCATACAAAGTTATCTGTAGTAGTTTTGCATCTAGGGAAAGTAAATCTTGTTTTCTTGAATAATCTGACAATTGGTCCTTCACAGAGGGTTAGGTTTCTGAATTCTTTGGCTTTTACGATGATGTAGGAACTTGGATAGAACTGTAGATAATTTAGGTTGGAATGGACCTCTGAAAGCCAAATGGTCCAATCCCATACTCTAAGTAAGCGCACTTCAGGGTTGAGTTAAAGTTGGTCATGTAGGCATGGATTGTGGAACAAGTGATGCAAATCAGGTTTTGGGAGTTTGAGTGTTTCGTGAGGCTGTAAGCATAATATATATGAGAAGCTTTTATTTTAATGTCTGTAAACATAATATTTTGGCACATGGCTTAATTTTTAACCATCCACTTTGATATAAAGGACAGCCCATTCTTGTTCAGCTCTATTAAAAGCCCCCTGAGTCTACAGCAGTTTTTCAGCCTAGTGCTTTGCTGAGCATGGCTACCCATGGTTACCTGTTAAACTATCTTTAACTTGACTTATGCAGTGACCCTCATTATTTTATAGATTTGCACTCTCATCTGATACACCTCAAACTGTTGCTAAGGCAGATGGATCTTATGGGGAAATCATGTCAGGAAAACAATAGGAAATAGAGCTAGAACTTACTACCTATATCATTAAGTTTTTTTAGGTAATACATGACATTTTATACAACCAATGACTCTTTGTAATGTCATTCTTATTTTTATATAACTTTCATATAAATTCTATAAGACTATATAATAACATTAGAATATAATTAATGTTACCATGATTATTAGAAAATATCCATCCAATCCAAAAGGAAAAACTGAATTATGATGCTCCTAAAGTTAGTTAATTTTTTGATAGCTGATTTTCAAACTGACAATACTTATAGAACATGCTATGCTTTACATTTGTATTCTGAATAAAAGTAGTTCTACTGCTTAAAAAGTGTAGCCTTCTTTAGAAAACATAAATGTCCAAATAACCCAAAATCTAAAAGGAATATATAAATTGTTGTTTATATTACTGCTCTTACTGGCTTTTAAAGACTACTTTTTGTTAGGTTATTCTGCTGAATTTTATCCTTTTATTTTGCTCTGTATCATAGAGAATATGTGTTACTATTTGCTGCTTTTTACATCAGTGTTGTTCAGACAGAGGACTTTTTATGTACACCTGCATAAGCTACAAGAAAATTATGAGCTTCAAGAGCAAACTAATATAAAAAGGTCATGAATAAATTAAGGCTGGAAGTTAAAATATCATTTCTAACAACAGGAGGAGAAAAATTCTGAAACATCTTCAGTTGTGAGTAGTAACAAGGAGTATCATTACATATAAGGCGAAGTTTTACCAGTTTGAGATTATCTGATATAGTCATGACAGTAGAAATTTGGATTCTTTCACTGTTTATAGACCCTTCAGTCCCATATTTCTAAATCCAGGATATATTAAAGGAGCCAGAATCTAGAAGTTTTGCTTTTTACTGTATTTGTTGACACTTTGAGGAATGCTTTCTGTAACGTAATAGTTTCTCATTATTGTAATTGTGGTTTAGGAGTGATATAACGTTCATCCTGTCATGTAGTAGTGTTTATGCCAGCTATTGAATTACTGTATAAATGGGAGAAGACGTTCCTGATAAATACATACATGTATTTCTGTGGCTGGGAAACATTATGAAAGGGTCACTGCACAGTCGGCACGTGAGCTGGCTTCAACTTGTTGACTAAGAAAATCCTAGTGTCTTCAACATAGAGAAGGAATTGTTTATATTTTAATACTTCATTATGTTCAGAAATAAGCTATGTTCAGCTAAGCAATGAGCGATGTAATCTGCACAGCATATGACATGACCAAATGTAGCATTTTCAGTACAGTAATACCTGTACCAGTGCCTGTAGCTGGAGATGCACTAAGATCAGAGTGTTGATGTGGAGCTTTTTCAATGTCTCATGTTTGTTATGAGACTTCAGTGATAAGCACTGATAAGCACCAGAGCTTTTTTTATCTCTGTCAGGTTGTTGACAACCTTCTTACCCGACTCACTCATTTTTTTTTCCTTTCCGTGAGAGGTTATATATCCTGTGATGAGAGCATATATTCCCTTTGTTGGAATTTAACAGTGTGCGATTAAATTAAATTAAGGTGGGTTTATTGAAGTATATACTCAAGAAACTTCTAAGCATTCTTTTCTCACAATGAATTGTGTGCCCTCCAACCTGTGAAACCTGGCACCACATGTTTCTTGAGTGAATGCTGCTGACTTATGGTGTCGTTTTGGTTTAAATCCCAATGTCCAGTCAGCTGCGATTAGCTCCGTAACCCAGCAAAAAAGAATTTACTTTTTTCAAGCTTTCCAAGTGGATTTGTGTAGTCTATCAAAGAACAAATAGATTACCAAGGGATTTGATGTGACATTTATGGGTAATGGGCTCTTACTTGCTTCAAAAGCAGAACAAAAAAAGAAAGAGTTCTTTTAGATGCTGTTGGAAATAAAGGGATATTGTGATGGCGATTTCTGTACAGGGACTCTTCTGCACTCCTGGGTAACTTGCACTTTGTGGATAGTCGCTGAGACTTCATTCCCCAGTATCTCAGGAGGTCAGGAAAAACTCAGGCCATTTCACGAAGAAAGAATTTCTGAAGATTGCAGAACATTTTACAGAGAATCCAGAGATGGTCTTTTTAGAAAATAACACAACTTTTTTCACTTCTCACGTTTATGATGTTTTGCAGTTTCCTTAATTGAGTGTTTGTGGGTTTATGCTTCATGAATATCAACCAACAGTGGCTGGAGATACCTCTAGCAGAATATCCTGCTCAGCTACCTCTGTTCTTCTTGTCTTTGCATTTGTTTGATTCCACTAATATAATGCTTCAGTAGTTGTGTTCCTTGAGAAAGGCTTTGTAGTCCTTAGACAGGAAACAGATATGTTAGCAGTTTCTTGTGCGTGCTTGACCATTTTTCCTGTGTACAGTTCAGGAATGACAATACTCTTTTCATTCTTAGATATTTTCTTTCTAAGGATTACTCTCACTCTGTGTTCTTTTGTTAGAGGATGTTTTTCTGCTTTAAATGAATCCAGTCAAATGATGAGTACCCATTTGCTCCATCACGATTTAATTTGTGGTATTTCTACTAAGAATATTTCACAATCCATTACACATGGTAGTCTTTCCCATATGTTATACTGTTCTTTTTTTATATTGCAGCTACTCATCATTTTGTGGATTTAATTCTTTATTTTAACTATCTGTTGCCTTTATTCTTATCTGTGAGTGAAATATAGGTAAATTTTAGGTAAATAAATAAGCCATGTATTATCTGGACTTAGTCATTGTAGTTTGACTCAAATCACTAGAGACTTACTACTTTATACATAGCTGCAAAGATGACAGAAAGTATCCACCACCAAGGTAAAAAGCCATTAAGTGTGTTCATACGATTCTTGTGTTGGTGAAAGTGAAATGTACTGATTTCATACCTTTAGCATGTAACTTTGCATTTACAGACATTCTAGTTTGCATGTTGTGCTTATGAGTAAATAAAGATTGTTTTCAACATCAGGATCTATGATATGCTGGTGTCTGTAAGTGGACATCACCATACCAGGTTTCTGATGCTAATAAGCCAATATGGTCAAGTGCCATAAAAAGGCTGTCATTAATGTGTAAAATTGTTTGGGCTTTATTCTGAGATAGTTCTTGAGTTGTCAAGATTGACAGTAAGGGTTAAATATAATAATTTCATTCTGATGTGCCACTTCTCTATTAGATAACATACTTTGCTAATTAGCTTATATGCAGGTTAATTTCCAGTAGTCCCTAAAAAGTCATGGTTATGACTTTGCTTTCTATTCATTCTACCATGAATTTGAATCTGTAGTCAGAAAAGAATATTTCTGTGTTTTAACAATTTTCCTGATTTCTAACGTGGAATTTTAGAAACAAATCGAGTTGTTTGAAAAAAGAAAAATAATGCTCTTTCTGAAGTTTAAAATGTCTGTTAGTTGCTGAAAAGAAATTTTCTTTTACTTTTGGACAGTTTACCCTATGAACCAATTTACCAAGAGCTAGTAAATTGCAGTGTCTATTTTTCATTACTTAAAGAAATTGGCAGTTGCAAATAATCTCTGCTTCACATTGAATTACAATTTTAGATTTGCTATCAGAATAAAGAAGGATAATTTTGGCTAATTTAATGGCTTGTTTTTTATAGCATGTGCTGTTTTTTCTCATGTATCTTTCAATGTATGTGGGAGAAAAGGTTTTACAGAATATTTGATACAAACAATAAATTCACGTTTCTTAAAAGGGCAGTTCTAAAGAAGGAAAATAACCTATAAAAATTTCTAAAATCACAGGAACGTTTCAGTGGCACACTCTGAAATGGGAAATGGGGCAGCATTTTGATTCATTAGTATGTATCTGTTATCGGATTTCAGTCCACTCAAAATTCTTTCAATAAGTTTTGGTTAGTGTGGCCTGTGAGGGTTATATAAAAATTCTGTATACTGATATTAGTGTAGTACATGGTTACTGTTTATCTTATAATTAAGACTTTCTCAGGACTGGAATACTAGATATTTGTAGCAACAAGATGTAAACTGACTAGCTGCCTGTTTTAGGTACATTACTAGATAACTAAATAAGTAGAAGATTAGTTTGGGAATAAGTCATATTTCTGCAGAATACACTATTACTTAAATTTTAATGCCTGTGTGCACATAGGGACAGACAGTAAGAGGAAATAAACTAGTTTTAATCTGGTAGTTAGCAGTTCAATATTGAGAAATATTGCTTGCCATCTTCCCCTCTAGGTGAAAAAAATTAATCTCATGTTTGATTTGCATGAAGATTATCTTCCCCTTAACAGCTATAAATTTAATTTTATATGAAAAACCTATTTTGACTGGCATTCTACTGGTATTTATTCTTTCCTGGAATTTGTTTTTCATGGGTGTTCAGTGAAAAAAGAAAGAAAAAGTACAAAAGCAACATTTAAAATAAAGTAACTAAATCTGTTCTTAATAGCAGCTATCAAGCCTGACTGTGTGAGTCAGGCATACAATCAGTGGCAAACCTTCAATTGGTTATGCTGGTTATGTTTGTGTAATTCAAAGTTATTGCTTTAGTGTAAATTTGGTATATACCTCCCTGCCACAAGAGTACTTTCTATGTATGAAACCATTATTTTGGTTTTACCTTCCATTGTCTTTTCTACTTTATTGAGAAAATCTTGAGCTTATCAGACTCACTTTGCATATGGCTTTAAAACTGGACTTATGAAATGCTTTTACACTCCTCTCTTTTCAAGGATGAGGGCCTTATTATCTAAATATTTTATTATTAATTATATTTAGCTGTATCATTGTCTTTGAATAAAAAAAGTACTGATCATGTTCGCTCAGGGTATTGGCAGAGTTGTGTTTCAAGACTTAAGAAAACCGGGGATTTTCTTCTCCTCTTTTAAGTAGGTCTGCAGAGGGATTTAATTAAATTGGAAATGATGAAGTGATATCAACATGTAAATGTCAGACATCGCTGTGTGTCTTTCTAAGTGGATCATGTACTGTGCTTAAACCCAGTTTCCTCATGCCTGTGTACTTTTGGGTTTGGATGGCAACCTTCTGCTTGACTCAGTGTCAACAGAACACAGTTGATATTGTTAGACTTCAGAACAACAGTGATAGGAATATTTATCCATTAGCTGAAGAGGTCTTGGTTTTTTTAGATATGCTCATTTGCACAGTCTCTTTGCTACGCTGTTCAGTGCTTTTATGGCATTTATGCCAGAATCATTCTGTATTGCTATCCTGTTCCTCACCTCTTCCTACCTTGCCCAAAGGCTGCGCTGTATAGAAGCCTTTTCTCTGTCCTACGTTCTTACAAAGAACGTGTGACATTCATGGTTCAGATAATGGATTGCCTTCGCTGCAGTTCCAAAATCAAAAGTTTAGCTCTAAAACTGTGTTTTGATTTCGGTGCTGTCACAGCAACGTGTGTGCTCAGAAATTAGTATGAACGCTTTATTCACCAAATGTTTGGTTCTTTGAGGGAGCCTTAGCTGAAGGCTCTGGCTTTATAGTCTGGTTCTCTTCCTCCTTAGTGTGACAAAGACCAATTGAATTAATTTTTTGGGGTACTTGTCTGACTCATGTTCTCTGTGTTACCTAGCCAGAAAGCAGGATAACTTAACCCTCATCAAACTCTTTGCGGGCACAGCTGGATTGCTCCCCATTTGTGAGTAGGTTTGGCTGTGATTTAGTCACATAGTATGCAGTGCACTTCTACTCTAATGACAGAAGTGCATATTCTTGTGAATGTTCATTGATCCTGAGCTGAGTGACAAAGCAATTTTTTGGGGTTTGTTTTAATGCTGTGTAGTTGTTTGGAGATACCATGTAGTTTTTGGCTTGATGAATGCAATTTGGCAAGAATTGCTTATATGAATAATGAGTACAATTGTTACCTCTTATTTGTTACTTGTGTTTTGTTCATTAGCAGCGCTATGCAGCTACAACTAAAAATAAAAATGAAAAGAGTTTTGTTTTTCTCTACTTTTTTCCCAGTTATCTTTAGAGCTTGACACTGCCTGGCATAGAACTTGTACTGTGCACTCTCCAGTGGCCTTTCAGAAAGGCTTTTCAGTCTTTGTTGACCCATTTCCTGGATTAGTCTGGCTAAGTTATGGATTATTTTGTCTATTAAGCTTTTTCTTGTGCCTCGTAATTCAAGAATGACATATTGGCGCAATAATGTATTCAACTAGTTGTGTTTCCAAATCCATGTTTATAACTCTTTACAAAAGTCTGGAGAAGTTAGTGGTAATATTTCCATTTCATGTGATATAGAGGGCAGTTAATAATTTGTCAAGTACACTTTGTGTTTTTTTTTTAATCGTGTTTAAATAAATACTTAAATTCTAGAACAACAGGAAGCCGGCAGAATGATACATTTGTTGATGTAGGATGTCAGATAATTTAGTACAAATTAGGGATTCTTTAAATACTTGACAACAGTGAAGGTCAGGAAGCCTCCATTCAAAATTTTCCAGCATATGTATAATATTTTACAGGATGTCTGTCTGTAGACTGCAAAAGAGTAAGCTGTAAAAATCAACTTGTTTGTTGTTTTTCATGTTGTCTGTTTATGCCCTGACAAATTAGCATCGGATGTAGTGTGGAGTCTGAAGACCAGTGTGCAGTTCAAGGTTACCGACAGACACAATTGTGTCCTGTAGCATGAGGAAACTGGGCTCAGGCTGTTATTCGGAAATGTTTGTTTTCAGTAAACAACATGCAGGGCTTGAAGCAACACCTAGGTGGCTTGGTCAAGTAATTTAGTCAATGGTTGAAATAGTTTGAAAAAGGAAAGTAATTAAAAGTATTACTATTTATAATTTGTTTGAGTCTGTCAGGTGAAAATTTCCTTCACATTCATTATATTGCTCTGTTCCTAAAACCGTACATTCCAAAGTCAGTGTGGAGCAATAATTTTGTATTCAGTTAGTGGCTATCATCTTAAAATGAAGAAAATTTCAGATTTGACGTATTATACACTTGATTTTGTATATTTTATACTCTTTTGTACTGTACACGTAGTATTTAGAAAAAAAAAAAGAAGAGAGAGAAAAGGGAAATAACTGATACTGAAGAAACTGTCTGGACTGTACAAGTATTTCAGTCAATGAAAGTGGTTTGCCTGGGTTTCACTGTCCAAGCACATTTCCAAACTGAGTTTTCAAGAAGTTGGTCAATATTGGTGACTAGCTTCTTAATGGACGAGGAAATAAAAAAACAACCCAAAACAAATCCCCCTAAAACTACAGAACCTTTCCTTAGGTATAAATATAGTATTTCTTAGGCTGTTAAGCTTTCATACAGGAAACAAAAGGGTAAGAACACAGTGAAGTTTTCACTTTTAAAGTGGCGTTTGTGAAAGATACCTGAAGAAGTGTCCTTCCTTGGTATCGTATTGTTATTTCTCCTAAGTTATTTATGCGTTTTATATGAATTCTGATTGCGCAGCACAAATGTACATATTGTAGCATATTCATTTATATTGTAGGTACCTTTCAGAAATGAAAATAATTTTGTTTTCAAATGCACACACGCAGGATTCCTAATCTCTTTTTTTTCAATTCCTGCTTAAATGTGGCCAGTTTTGATAAGGTGATTTTTCTGCTTTTTGTGCATTCAGAACTCAGAAAATGGTCAAACGAATGTAGAAATAACTTTTAGATGGGAATGCAATCCATTGAACATTCCAGTTTCAGCTTGAGGTTAAGAACATCTATAAAGTTATGTCTGTTACAGTAGGTAAGTATCGCACCTTTCCCACACCATTTTCTTGTACAAGCTTGGACTTAGCCCAGATATGCAGACACAGTTTGCGGGAGATGTGTGTCCTGTTCTTGGTTTTCTGCTGCCCTGCTGAGGGGTTTGCTTGTGCAGGGATTTTACCCAGTGATAAGATTGCACAGTAGTAGATCACAGCTGCTTGTGATTGCTTTTTCCAAGGACTTGCTAACTTGGACATGTGACAGAGATTGCAAGACTGGAGAGACAATGCATCTTATCCCTCTTCATCTTTGAACAGTTAGCCAATGAGCTTCCCTTGCCCCTACCAGCCTGTCTTCTTGCTTTGGGCTTGGCTTTCATGTGGCCCTGTTCAAAATCCCAGAGAAGGTTGGATATTTTCTAGTCTCCTTACTGTTTTTTTCCTGCTATTCCTTAGAAGACCTGCTGATTTGTGAGACACTTGTTTAGATGCTCTCAAATTTGGTACCTTTCATAAGTTCTGTGAATCATGGAGTCAGAGGAATGGTTGGGTTGGAAGGGACATTGAAGATGATCCAGTTGCAGCCCTCCTGCCGTGGGCTTGGACATCTCCCACCAGACGAGGCTGCTCAAGACCCCATCCAACCTGGCCGTGAACGCTTCCAGGGGTGGGGCATCCACAACCTCCCTAGGCAACCTGTGCCAGCATCTCACCGCCCTCATTGTGAAGAATTTTTTCCTAATGTCTAATCTAAATCTTCCTCCTCTCAATTTAAAGCCTTTTCCCCCTTGTCCTATCGCTACAAGTCCTTGTAAAAAGTCCCTCCCCACCTTTCTTGTAGCCCCCTTCAGGTACTCAAGGGCCACTGTAATGTCTCCCTAGAGCTTCCTCTTCTCCAGGCTGAACAACCTCAATTCTCTCAGCCTGTCCACATAGCAGAGGTGCTCCAGCCTTCTGATCAACTTCATGGCCCCTCATCTTCCAAGGCCAGTTAAAATGTAGTGGATAACAGAGAGATGAACTAGTGGAATATAATAAAAGTGTTAGCAATAAATATTCTTCTGTTGATGCCGCCATCAAGTTTATACATGAGAGACAGTTGCTAAAAAAAAGCTGACCTAAATATCAAATTATATTGGTGCTGATGAAGTGACAATGAGAAATGGCTTTGTGGAGTACAAACTGGAGCTTTATCTGCAGCCCCTGATATGCAGCAAAACCAGACTAATTTCCTCAAAAAACCATGAAAGTGTCACAAACTGGAACATCACTGCTTAATGGTTTATATTTTAAAAAGCAAATTGGTTTATTTCTTCTGGTTTTCCCCTTCTTTTTAGTCCAGTAAGTGTAGTCAATTTGTCTTCCAGTAAAGCTTTGAGAGGTAGAATTTGAAGGTAGAATTTGTGAACTCGAGGCTTACTATAGTTGATTTAAGGTGACAAACCTGTTGTTGTACATTTCCTCCCTCTGAGTTTTACAGAAACGAAGACCTTATTTTTCTGCTTACCAAGTATATACTCTATTAGGTACTAAAGTTGAGCTTCAGTGACACTTCAGCCACAGTTTTGACCCATTTGATAACATACTGTATGTGAACTTGGGTTCTTAAAAGAAACTATCAAGAAAAATCAGCAAGACAAAAAAATATACTTACTGGACATCCAAATTTTTTTTTAAATTGAAGACATTTTCCAAAATCCATTTCTTAAAGTGATAAAGACAGAAAAAAATCTAACAGTCATACAGGTTAACGCTATATCTGAGCATGAAGATTACCTGTATTGGCTCTACAATAGTATAAAATTTTAGTAGTCCCTAGGAGACTGTGTGATTTTGTGCTTTACAGCCAATGTGTTCTTGGTTTTTTTAATCCAACAACAAAAAAATCAGTGTAACTATAATGTTTTGGTTTAGCTTCATAGGTGGTTATCAATACTAGAAGAAGTGTTTTATGCACATCTTCTTTTAGAAGACCGGTGTTCAAATACTATGAAGTACTTGCATGTGTTCTCCTTATACAAAACCTTTATTTCCACTTTATTCCATGCATTTTGTTAGTAAAATCTTTGCATTTTTAAGGTCCCAATTATTATGTACTGTTGAGAATTGTTTATTGTTTTGATATTTGATGAGGAAACATATATTCAGAAGAGATTTCAAGTGAAAAATGCCGATACCAGATAGGTTTTAGGACTTTTAAGGGTCCCAGAATTAGGACTTTTGAATCATCATAATCCACAGCAAGATAATATTATGTAGCTACAGAAAGGGGCTTTTTTTTTTTTTTTACACAGCTTGATGTAAATTAAATACTTTCAGTAAAGGAATATTTTCATTCTTTGTAAAACACAGTTTAAAGTCAATAAAGTCCAGAAAATACTTTAGAGCTGTTAAGTCTCTGCCTTGGTTGCAGTTGTAAGTTGTGTGCAATGGAAGACCATCTCTTTAAGAATGTTTAGGTATAGATATTTTGATCACAAGAGGGTTTTTTTTTAAACAATTAAGTTGTACCAAATGTTGTGAATATTTGTGAGATTTTAGGTATTTTTTTCATTGGTAATACCTGTCAGAACATTATTGGCTTATAGAGGATTATTTGGGAAATTTTGTGTCTGATTATAGGAAAAAAGTGTCAGATATCTAAAAAAAGAAAAATATTCCTAAGTGTCTTAATAAGACATTTGGCTTGGAATGGAATGGTGTAAAAAGCTCACTTAGCTTGAAAACACAAACTTAGCTTAAAACAAAATGCATACTTCAAAACAATCTTCTGGGAAACGAACAAGGGCAATTTTGCATAAAAGGGGCAGCTGAAGTTTTTAATTTCTTACAGAGATTTTTTTTAAACAGGCAGCAGTGTACAAATTTGTGTTCAAACGTATATGTAGGCTCGTACATATATACACAAGAAAGGACACTGCTGCAAGTTAACTCCTGATAATTGCTATTTCATTCACATGAGGAAACCAGTTTGATTTTTTTAAACACTGGCCTTCCACTGTATATTACAAAGCAATTTGTTTTATAGTAGCGCAATATTAATTATGCCACTGAAAACAATCTATGAAAGCATCTATGTGCAACAGTAACACACTCAGTGTTATAACAAAGCCTTGAATCCCCTTAAAGTCTCTGCTTTTGATTCCATGAGTCTGTCTTTGGCATTCTTGGAGAATGGGCTTTGAAAGCACAAGATATTGCGTTACTGTTTGACTTGTTCATCATAAGAATTAAGTCTTTTTTTCAACAGCTCTCTCTGAATTCTTGTCCCTTTATATTTATCAACCAGGTTCCTCTCCAGTGAAGCAAATTTTCATACAATAGCATAGAAAAAAAAGACTTGTTAAAACATGTAATTAAAATTACTTAAGAAGAACAAAGTGTTAATTGTCATCGGAATATAGTGGTTCTTAGTAGTTACACTTTTTATTGGGAAGATTATTGTAAGATAAGCAGCAACTTTGTAAAGGTAATTCAGGCTGTCTTACTGATAACACAAGCTATGTCCTCAGGGAAACATCATACATTCCAGCATATTTCAGGAAATTTCATAAATTTCAGCATATCTCACATCTCAGACATGTCTGCTTCTCAGGATGGGACTTTTTTTTAAAGGAAATGTATTTTTGGTTTTCCCTGAAAGCACATGGCTTTGTCTCCTAGGTAAATTATATTGTCTTAAAAAAAACCCCCATCATGTGATTGATGAGTCTTACCCTAAATCTAGTGGGGCTTGTTTAAGCTGTCATCTTCTTCAACATATCCCTGTAACAACACATACGCTCTTACAGCCCTTTTTTAACCTTGTGACTCCTAGAATGCTCTTCGTGGATAAAGTATGAATTTATTTACTAGGAAGTCTTTATCATTTTCTTTTGAGCTTGACAGTGTGGTTTGTTGTTGTTTTTGTTTTTGTTTTTTCCCATGGAGATCCCTAAAGGTTTAGAAGTTAAGTCTGGATCAGTGACTGGAATCGAATTCTAGATAAACAGAAGGCTATGCAGATGATACACAAAATACTGTTTGAAATCATTATTAAGCATTGCTGGGCTTTGTGCTGAGAAGAGGAAATCTTTGAAAGTGGTATTGAAATGGCAGTATGGTGCAACATATTTGAAGAGTAGAAATACATTCAGATAGTATTTTAGCAACCTGAAATATAGAAAGGAAGCTTCAGTAGTTAAATACAAAGTAGTGAAACTTAGGGTTTCGCAATTTATGTCTTTATTGCATGCTTTTTGAAAATTCCTCCAGAAATTGACACATTGTTACAGGTTTTCTGCCTTTTTTTTTTTTTTTTTTTTTAAGGCATCCAAAATGTACTCAGCTTATTCTGTGCCGTGCTTACAGAAAATAAGGTTCTTTTTCACTCTGCAAGTTTTCAGAGGCTCAGTGATGCCTGTAGGGCACTGGAGTCTTTGATGTTTCCCCTCAAATATAGGTGAGTTAATTTTTGATTCTTTGAACTTTTTGACTAATTTTATAACTCATTTAAAACTTACATTACATTGTCCTTAAGAAAAGGAGTTGTGCTATGTTTTATCAAATAAGCGAAGGTTACCATGATCATATAGATAAGTTCTAGTCTGTGCACATCATTAATAAAAATCTAATTGCATCATGACAGTGGAAAAAGTTCAGAGAGAAACATCCTACCTGCAAATACAATAGAAAGAAACCCTACTCACAACATCAGCTGGATGGTAAAATGTTGACAGTGATGATCCCTGAGTAAATCAGTGGTAAAGATATGGGGGAGATGTAATAACAGCCTAATAGGAGGTGCATGACAGAAGAACAAGATATTTGAGTCATAAGCCAAAACAGAGGACAGGGAGGTTTCTGTCTGTATGCAGGGAAAACATGTTTTATTGTGAGGATAACTAGCAAGGGAAGAGAGAGCCTATGAAACTTCCATCCCTGTAGGCTTTCAGGGCCCAGCTGGACAGACCCCAGGACAACTTGATCTGGATTACATCTTGACCCTGCTTTGAGCAGAATGTTGAACTAAATGATCTCCTGAGGCCCTTTACAACCCAAAAGATTCCATGGGTCTAAGTTAACATCTGCATTAGCTTGTACCTCAGTTTTAAGTTACTGACAAATGTCCAACAAAGAATGAATTTAAATAAAAAAAATTATCCTCTCTAAAAAGCCACATCTGAATCCAGCATTTTGAAAATCTCAAGCTTTTTAGTTTTCTGACACATCTTTTTTAAAATATGCTTGCATTTTAATAGCATGCTTTTCTTGCATATACTTCAGAAATGGGCTTCATTTTAACATAGAATAAGAATGAAAAACATTGCTAGTGAGTTTTGTCCTATGTTTCTTAATGCTGGAATAGTAATGAATGTAAATTTTTGATAAATATAAAATAGATGTAGAAATGCATTGCTGAATTTAGATTCAGATTTTCACGTTTCTCTGATGAAAAAACTAATTTTTTAAAAGCCTATCAAATCAAGTAAACAATCTAAGATACAGAGTTCTATACGTATTTCATTTAAAGATTTTTTATTAAAGATATATTCATGAAAGGCTGAATAGCAGATGTTTGCCTTAGAACTAGCCATGCTTTTGAAATATAAGTATCATCTTTAAATTTAGATTCCCTACTTACCTAAAAGTTGTGTACGAATTTAATGTCCGTCTAAGATACATGTTGCAAATACAAATAGGCTTCTCTTAGTTTGCATAATACTCTTCTTTACAATAAATTGTAGACCCTATAATGTAACAATTTCTGGAGTTTACATTACAGATGTTCACTTAACAGCATGACACTTTATAAAGAATTATTTAACTAATACTTTCATCTTTGTGTTTTTAAAATACAGGTATTTATAGTATATTTAATACATAACAAGTAGAGTTTTTTCTTTTAAAGGAGAAAAAAAAGCTGTTCTATACGAAAGGTAGTCAGAAGTTTTATTTTATTTATTCTTTTCACAGTTATCCCTATATTCCAATTCTTCCTGCACAGCTATTGGAAGTTCTCAGCTCACCAACACCTTTCATAATTGGTGTACATTCTGTCTTTCGCAATGACATTCATGAGCTTGTAAGTATGCCTGCTCAGCATGTTCATAGTCATGTCATTTATGCTATTTAGTTGCAGAGATTTTCCACGCTTCAGAGATGTTTATATGAACAATTTATATAAGTTTAAAATATTATTGTAGAAAATGAGGCAAGACAATGAGGTAAAGAAAAAAGAAAAAGCATCCATTCTTTTGTAAATACATTGAGACTGTAAAGTACAAATTATTTGATTCCAGTGCATGATGGGAAGACATTGATCCACTTCCAGCTTTGTCATGTATTTGTCATGAATTTGAACAATTCACTTAGGATTTTCAGTTGTATCCTTGATTATTTAATTTTAATCCTTACTTTTTAAGTATGTGTTTGGAGGAACTGAACCAAGGTTACAAGATGCCTAGAAACATGTAATTTTACTTACAGTTGTCCTCAGCATGTCTTTTGCACACAGTCTACAACCTGTTACTGAACACAGGCCTGGAACATCCTGAAACAGAAGTCACTTTTGAATGTTTGGCCCAATTTCACTTTCTTTGGTTTACGTTAATTTTTCATGGCTAGGTTCGGTGATATGAAGTATTTAGAGTATTTCCTTTATCAAAAGCATTCTGTACATTGAAGTTATTACTGTTTTAATTTGCTTATTTTAACTAAGGTGCAGATCATGAAATTTGAACTGTTTTTAAACTATGCTCACAGTATGCACTACTGATAACATGTGTTTGTCCTTTACAGTTAGATGTAATCATAGCAGACCTGGATGGAGGCACAATTAAAATCCCTGAATGTATTCATCTTTCTCAGCTGCCAGAGCCACTGCTGCATCAGACTCAAATGGCACTTTCTCTAGTATGTTTTGATGCAAACCCTATTTTTCACCCTCTCATCTATTTCCAAGAATGAAAATTTAATTTCAGTTTTAAATTGCTTTCAAACACATGGGAAATGTGAGATTTAAAACTGACTCGTGCCAACATTCCTCTTTTTAGAATAATTTGTTATCTGAAGTTAGAGTGAATAGCATCAGTAATTTACTGCTGATGTAGGTTGTAATTCTTCCTTGCCTAGTAATGATTTTTAGTAAGAGCTCAACTGCTGTATTTGAGCAGGTTTGTTACAATTCAGTTTAGATTCTTTTCTATTTTTATAAAGTCATTTCAAACTTGAAATTTAATAAATAATCAAATAGTCTTAAAGTTTATTTGTATGATGCCTCTATATAAATATTCGAGAATTATTTATTCTACATTAGGGAATCACCAAAAAATGTAATTCAGTTTGTCTTTTCACTATCATTGTATAAGTTAGAAAACATCTTATTTGGAGGCTTCTGAACAAATCTTCTTATCTTAAAGGGAAGAATTTTCTCTCTGTTAATCTGTTTCACATGGATCAACTCTAAAATCCCTGGCTTTATTGACTGTAATAGGAGTTTTTGGTAACTGGCTCCCTTATAGAAACCTGAAGCTTAGAAATTAATCCCACCTTTATTTCCATAGTCTTCATGATTTAACTCAGTCTATTATTTGAGGTATTTACTATCAGTGAATATTAATATGAGAAAAAAGAAAAAAAGTAATTTATTCTTTCCTCAGCAAAATGAGGGGAAAAAAATTTGTTTAAAAAATTCTCTAGGTTTTGCATCCTGATTTGGAAACAGCAGATTATGCATTCCCTCCCCCACGAACAGCTTTATCACACTCAAAAATGCTGGTAAGATTTCTGTGTTATGTCTGACTTTCTTAAGTAGAAAACTGTTGAAGTTTTAGACTAATTTTCTTTTAAGAAGTTCTGCTTTGTGTTTTCTTTTCCATTCTCATATCCTTTACAGTGTTATTGTTGATGGAGAAAAGAAATGCCATTGGACTTTGCATTGTGCCCTCTAATAGCATTCTAATGCGTCAGAACTTTTTATAAACATATTTTATTTTAATTTTGCTGTTTGTTGAGATAATTTGTGACTCCTCTGTTTTGTAGACCAGTAAACCTGCAGAATTTTACATGAGTCAACTGGTCTTTTGGTGTATTTGTGTAAATGTTACAATTAAGTTAGTTTATGGACTGCCACCCACCTGCTTCCCCCCCCTAAAAAAATGATGAGAAGCATTAAAAACATCATTCAAGATCTATATTTTTAGACTAAACGTGAGTAAAGACAGGACTGTCAGCAAAACATTTCACTGCTTTTACAATAATAATGATAATATGCACTGTATGCTTGAATGTACTGGGAAAGGAGTTATATGGTTTTTAACCATATGTGGTTAAATAGCTTTAAGGAACCTTAACCTGAATGGCGTGTGTAATTGTCTATACTAAAAGAAGTCTATAAAAAGTTTTCTCCTAAAATCTAGGTCATTTAAATTAAAACTATTTGTGAAGCCATGATAAATTAACAACTTGTTAAAGCTGCAGGTTTTAGCTTTTAGGATTGTCTAGAATTGAACTTGAGTTGCAGGTTCAAACTATAATCCAAAAGCCAATTCAATTTAAGAGTGCACACTGGGTTTTTTCTGTAGGTGTACTTGAAAACAGAAAACTCTTAAAGTGATACGATGTATTTGTTGTTCTTATTTCTGGCTCTAAGATTTTTTTTCATTGCTGGAGACAGGAAATGTCATCCAGATTTAATTTAAAGTAATGACAGAATTCAGCTAAGATCTAATTTTGAATAGTGAAGTTATAAATTAACATAATTTTGTATCAAAGTAAGACTTCTTTTAAATCTGAAAAAGAAGTGACTGTGTTTTCAATTGTCCAATAAGTCAGGGTACAAATCCTAGAAAGCGGCCTAAACACAAAGAAAATGAAAATACCTCTCAGGAAAGTGAGCCCTTACCAAATTAATTCTAAAATCAAATGACGTTGATCATGTTCCCGTGAAGAATAAACCGGCATCTAGAAAAATATTCCAATACAACAGGTTTATAGAATCTTGTATATACCTAAGCTCTAACTTATTTAGGTTGTGTTTACTTGTTGATCAGCTGTTTCCCTGACTGATTAATCTAATGTTCTTTGTTGCATGTAACTTTTATAGTTGTAGTTGGTTTAAAAAGTCCTTTGAAACATTATAAAGTTTGAGGTCCTAAACCCATTTTTAGGGCCTCAGGTTTTAGACATGGCTGCTGTGTTAGTAGCTACATGAGCTAAGATGAAATAACATGGGTGACGCAGGATTTGATTGCAATCTTCAGTTGCATCTGGGCCAGCTGAAGATGTCACTGCCCCAAGTCTGACCCCAACTGTTCACATAATTTCCGTTAACCCATGTCTATTTAAGCACTCCCTTACTCATTTAAATCACAATAAACCAAGACTTTAAAGACCTACTATTTTAAAACTTCTTAGACTAACCCTGACTTAATTTAGCTGCAGTAGACTGGCACGTGAAGACATGAGTTAGAGTCCTGGACAAGCAGCTGAGCGAACTTGCAGCTGAGCGAACATGGAGCAGTCTCCTCAGCTGGTAGAGCCACAGATGCTGCAATGCTACCTGAGGCTCCTGTGGTTCCCTGCTGCCCCTCCCACTTTAATGGCACTGCTTGTGTATTCCTGCAGAGCCACGCTTATTTTAGGGAATAAATCCAACCTAAAATACTCCCTTTTCTTTATTTAGCATTGGTTTACTCTCATGGCAGTTCCTTTGTGTGGTTCAGCACATGCCCATGCCAACAGCTACAGCTGCATTGCCCAGAGGCTGCTGTGCAGGCATAGAGAAGAAGTAGGAGAAAACAGAAGAATATGTACTAAACTGTCATTGCCATCTGTGGACACGTGCAACTGTAGCCTTATACAAGATAGCTTTGGACTATCTCCACTTCTGTGCTGCACTGCTGCATTGTATGATCAATTTGTAGATGTTTCTCAGGTGGCCTTGTACAAGTTTGGAAAAGTTTAGAATACAAGAATGTTTTGACAGCATATTCAATTACTGCTTGCAGGATAAAGAAGTGCGAGCAATCTTTCTTCGGCTATTTGCACAACTTTTCCAAGGGTATAGGTCATGTCTTCAGCTGATCAGAATTCATGCTGAGCCAGTGATTCACTTCCATAAGGTAAAAGTGAAGCAGTTACCTATGTTTCGTTAGTATTCATTTCTGTTGTGTTATTTCTACGAGCTTCCTTTTGAACAAGTGTTAAAGTTTAAAACAATGAAATACTGTAATTTAGATGTGCTAAGCATATCCTTTTGACATAGCACTGTATCAATGCATTTTAGTGGGACTAATTGCAGGAACAGTGATGAGATGTGAAATGAAGTGAGCATTAAAGAGATTTGTAAAATATGTGCATCAGACCTCCAGTTACATCACTCCTGAATTTAGATATAAAAAGGTACTAGGTAATATAAAAGATTTAATTAGAACGTAACAGCTGGTTAAAGTGTTTAACTAGTACATAAATAGTTGATTGTAGTTTTGGTACTAACAAAATACCTGGGTGTTTTTCTACCTTTATTGCAGGCAGCCTTCTTGGGGCAGCGAGGCTTAATTGAGAATGACTTTCTAACCAAAGTTCTCAATGGAATGGCATTTGCTGGTTTTGTGTCAGAGCGGGGTCCTCCTTTCAGAACCTGTGATCTTTTTGATGAGGTGAAGATTGTTTTATATTCCCAAGTAAATTAAAATGTGAAAACCTACTGAAATGCTTCTGAATCCTCACTGTTCATTATATAAAGTTTATATGAAACTTATCAATGCTCCTTTTCTACTAAGCATACATTTCTAGCTTACTTCCATGAAATTATGCCTTGGTCATGTGTATAAAGTTAAAACAGTTGTAGAAATCATGGTGATGCTGTTTCTTTGGTCAAGTTTGGAACTTCATAATACATTGCGTATGCTAGTACAGAATTATTTTGAGTAATCTAATTATATTCTTGGAAACATTGAAAAATAATTGAGAAATATTAAATTAAATACATACCCAGCAATATAAAGTGGGAAAAACATTTTTTTCTTTTGAAAAATATTGCCATATATTTTACTGCACTGGCTTGTGTTTGAATGTAGAGTACAAATGGAGTTGGTATTAGTTCTGCATGGTAGTAGTATATATGAGAAAAAAATATGAATTGTGCTAAAGAAGTGGGTTTGGTATGTAGGAATTTCTGTGTTAGGTAGAACTATAAAATCTGGTAACAGAAGTATATGTGAGAAAGTAAAACTGTCCCATGTTCCAGAACCAGATGAAATTGCACATTTTTCAGTGGAGTTTTCTTTGCTGAATTTCAATTTAAGATTAGCATTCCATAACTTACATAGGAAAGAGATTATTTTTAGTTGAATTATAAATGTTTGTATTCTTTTTTTTTTAAGTTGGTTGCCTTTGAAGTCGAAAGAATTAAAGCTGAGGAAGGTAATCCACCAAAGATGATAAAGCATGTTAGAGAACTTGCAGAACAGCTCTTCAAAAATGTAAGTTTGCTATATCTGCTGCACTTCTAGAGTTGAAGTAGTACATTGAAAATTCTTATTTCTGAAATTACTCCAGTATCTAAAAATGGAAATGACTGCTTCTGTTTGTCATCTGCATAATGACAAAAGACTTTGGAACTTACAATGTCACCAATTTTGTACATGTGAAAGAAGTTCAATATAGTAATATTGACTTACTAATACTAATATTGATTTCCCTATTAACTATTGCTACTTAACATTCTTTTTTCCTAATATGTATTCATGTAATATATACAAGCTGTTATTTACTCTGCTGCAACCTCTCTATGCCAAATACATCTCTTTTCTTGCCTCATATGAAAACTATACATCCAATTTGGCATAATGAATACTTTCAGCAGATCTTTCCTGCTCTGCAAACCAATCCCGTCATGGTTTGTGTGTTCAGCAAGAACTATATAATTTCTTTCAGTCTGGTTCTTGGACTCCTTAGGTTTCCTAGAGTACCATTTCCAGTTGCATTCTTGCCTTTCTAGTAGACCTTTATGTTACATGATACTTTTGTAAAAGCTGTTACTATTCTATTAGTTGGGGGTTTCATCCATTAGATTTCGTCTGTACTGCTTTGGTATACCTCTTAAGCCCATAGCAGTCTCTTAATGATAAAGTACTAATGGAATCATCCTCTATTACCAGTTAAAATTGTGATCAGAAATAAAAACTTCTGAATAAATATGAAATTCTCTGCTACTGATGAAATTGTTGTGCTGTGTATAGCAACGTGTATTTTCCAAATTCAGGTCTTTCTTTCAGTTTAGCACTGTCAGAAGGTAAATTAGATGATGCATCCATGACATTCAGGACTGCTAGTTTCATTAGAAAGTCAATTGACAATGCTAAAGTAAATTAGTCTGGTTCTTTTTCATCAAATGGCAGAGATGAGTTAATTCAAATTTGGGGAAGATAGAGAAGAAAAAATGGGGAGTATTGCACTAAAGTTTATTTTAAATCAATCTGTCTTTTAAAAGTTTTGATTTCCACAAGATCTAGGGCTGTAAGGATATAAACATGATTATTGTGGTACTGTCCCATTAATGTAAAATTGCTGTGAAAAATGTAATTGTTATTATGATACTGAATTACTCCAAAGGAAATGCCAAACATCTGCATTTGTTTTCTAGTGGATATAGCTCCTTTATAGAATGAAAGAGCCTATAAAGCATAAGTGAATGTGTATTTGTGCAGTTTTTCACTTACATTATTTGTCAACGTCAGTGTGAAAATTACTACATTTTAGACTTTTCTTACAATGGGATTCATTTGTGCCACTGTTATTGACTTGTTACTTTGCTACTACTAAATTACTTAGTCTGTTTAAAAGTCAGATTTTTAGTAGTTATGCATACAGCTGTCTTTGATTAAAGCAGTGTGACAAGTAGCATTGCTTCTGTAACTTGTGCCTAGAGCTGCCATATTTTAAACTCGCTGCATGACATGTTTTGACATCTTGTTCCACAGTTTAAGTACTGATCATATTGTAGCTGTGACAGTCTAGATACATATGAGAAACAAGGTTTGTTAGGGAGAGTGAATGTTTGTATTAGTCTAGCTGGTACAAGTGGAAAATCTAGACAAGATTTTGGGATGTGCTGCTTCAGTAGTTGAAGACATTAGACCTATGTTCTTAATAGCTGGGATTAGTTTTGTGATGGCCAAGGTTAAAGTAACACTTCTGTGTCTTTCCTCTGAATCTCTTTTCTTTGTGAAATGGAACATGGAATAGTTATTCTCCCTTTCTGGCTTTTTCTGTTGTATGTCATCCGTTAGCGCCTGCTGAGATTGTGTTCCCGTTCCCTGCCTCGCTTCTGCTGCTCTCATCCCCCTTAGTTAGATTTGTGGGTTCTTTCAGTAAACTTTCCTCTGCAGAGAATTTGTATGGCTAAGCAGCTGGTTTGTTTTGACTGCTGTTTCTCATGTTGATGTATTTTATCTTGTTGCCTTTTCAAGCTACCTGCTGTTTACAAGTTTCATTGCAAGCTAGTTGTGCTTGTACAAGAGAAACCTAATTGCTTGAGTAGCACTTTCTGGCAGTGGTACATCGCCAGTAATAAGAAACAGCATAGAATCAAATTGGAAAATAGTAAATCCAAACATGATTAATGTTAGCCCCTGGTATATGAATGAAGAGAAGAAAGTATCTTGTTTTGTTTGACTGATTGTTACACTCCCAAGATGCAAGATGTAGTCCTGTGAATAGCAGTACAGTCTTGTGGAACACATAGATCTCCACTCTATTTCGGAAAAGGTACAACTTGAGGACAGAAGAAACCTCAAACAAGCAGGAAATATTATCAACCATTTGAGAAAAAAGTCAAAAGAAATAGTGACTTTTCACATCTTCCTCTCTTCAGGACGTGTTTCTAGAAAGTGTGTTTTAAGCAAGCTGAAAACAGTGTGGAGATAGTTGAGTGAACCTTAGTGGTTTGTGGTGTACGTGGTCTTTCTGGTTGCTGAACATCAGAGGAAGAAGATGCCTGTCCTCATGTAGGAACACATACTGCACTGATACCACATCTGTTACTGAGAAACACCAACAGAGCTTACCTGCATGGAACAAGTCTTCAAATATCCCACATGCAGTCGCATTTCTATTGTGTGGTACAGGGCATATTTTGCTGATGTCTTCAGTGTTGCATGATAATGTCAAGATCAAGACAAATATAAATTACATAGTAAAAGATGCAGCAATTATTTTGGCAAAAAAAATAACTTGGTGTTCTTCAGTGTAGTTTAGGCCCATCATTTATTCTCTTTGATCACCACTTTTTTGTTTGTTTGTTTTTTGGGTTTTTTTTATTTTTTTTTAGTGCAAACAATGAGCTGTTTGGCATATTTTTATGTGACTCACAGGATAGTAAATTGGTCCCTAATGAGGGACAGCCATAGTTTGATAGAAGATGGTACAAAAATGAGTTTTACTTTGTAGTCTTGAACAAGGTGAAGGTTTCACAGTAGTCAATGAAGAGATTTTGTGATTTAATATTCTTCATCTTGCTCTAATGAAGAGGTTGATTATCAAACTAATTTCTGTTCAAGTCCTAGATATTAAGCTGCATAAAACCAGCCTAAGTTAAGCAGTGATTTTGTTGCTGTCTTTGAATTTTATATGTTGACAAAAATAATTTTGTAAATGACTTTAACAAAGTTGGAATTATTGCAGATATTGAATCAAGGGTGGCACATATAAAACATGATGTTAGCTGCATTAGATACTTGGCTTCTTAATCTGTCTAAAATGACAAGTGCACAAAACAATAATAACATCAGATGAGACAGGTGGTGACCCTACATATATAACGTTTTGCTTTTGACTTGCAGGAAAACCCCAATCCCCACATAGCATTCCAGAAAGTGCCACGGCCCACGGAGGGCTCTCACCTGCGGGTTCACATCCTCCCTTTCCCCCGGATCAATGAGTGCCGGGTGCAGGAGCTCCTTCAGGAAGGCCTCGCGAGGAGTCAGGGTGCTCCCCCTGCCACCCGGGGGGACAAGAAGTGTGTCGTTCCAGCAGGTCCTCCTGTTGGTATGTTTACTTGTTTCCCTGGCTTACTTATTTGTCTCATGAACTGAACATATAATTAGCACGGCTGCAATGTGTTTCTCCCAATTTCATGTTAGTACAGTATTTTTAGTGATCACAGTAACCTTTAGTACAAAGACTTTACCTCTTTGCCTTTGCAATTTTAAAAGGCCTTTTGCATCAGCCTTTACAAAGTCAAACATCCAGAGAGTGAGTGGTGTGATTACTAACAACAAAACAAGATTTAATCTGAGTTAGACTGAGCTATTAAATTAGATGCTGTCTACTCATCTAGGACTGATGAATATTACTATAGTTTATTTGCAGGACTGGCTGAACCAAACTTTAAACTGTTAGGGTTTCTCCTTTGACACTTTTGGAAGACAGGTAAATTACTAGGAAAAGGCAAGGAACAAACACAGCATCTGTATTAAAATAAGTATACCTGTAGTTAATTATAAAGAACAGATGTAGACATTATAGACCTGTTAATTTAGTTTTAAAACCAGAAAACTTTTTAAGGATGGCATTAGAATTCAAATCCATCTTGAAAAATTAGGGATCTCGTCTCTCTTAAATTTTGTCCTTTTCTCCTTTTTTCTTCAAATAAGGCATTACACTTCCATAAGCATGACAGTTGACTAGGCAACAATTCTTCAGAAATTAATCTGGGGTTTGTAATGATCATAAGGCAAACGTGACCCAATTATATCAACTTATTGCAAAAAAAAGATAAACATCTTAGTAGGATGTATAAACAGGAGCACAGTCAGTGAACCCCATGGAGAAATCTTTTACTATATTCAGTGAGACCTCAGCTAGACAGTTTGTATCCATTTTTGGACACTGGAAGACTGTCTATAGTTTTGGTTCTGTTGGAGGGAGTCCAGAAAAAAAGCAACAAGAATGACCAGTGGTCTGGAGAATGTGACCTACGAGGAAAGATGGAGAGTTGTTTAGACTGAAAAACAGAAGACTAGGGGAACACATAATAGCAGTCTTCAGTTACGTAAGAGGCTGTTAAAAAAAGAAAGGGAATAATCTGTAGTGATAAGAAATAATGGGTTTAATTGCAGCACAAAAGTAGAGTTATTTGTCAGGGAGAACTTGGTAAAATGAAGATTGTGGGGCAGTTGAATGGCTTTTGTGTGAAGCCATGGAATCTCTTTATCACAGAGGTTTGGGAACATATTAGAGAAACATGAGAAATAACATAAATACAGTTGATACTGTATAGGGACAGCAGGATGAAGTACATGGCCTCTTGAGGCCCCTTCCAGGCTTCTCTTCAGGTTTCGTTAAGAAGAGGATTAAATCTGTTCACCTGCCTTTGCTGTTGACTGTGTCGTCTTATCTGTTACTTATAGAAAATTTAAAGGGTATGTGCTTGTGTTCTGTTGACTGTGTTTGAAAGGCTAGGTGCTACAAAAGATTTTCTTCCTTAAGAAGTTCATTTTATGTTAAAGTTTGTTGGTTTTTTTTTTTAAGGAACGATTTTCACACTCATACTCCCTACTGTCCTGTGTGTCAAAATCCTTGGCTATTAGAAGCTTGTTATTATCTACAAGAAGGGCATATACTGCATTTATATTCTATTTACTTGAAGAGAAAAGGATAATGGTAGTTCTTCCGTTCTCAATTTTCTTGAAAATTCAGAGCTAAATACCACATTAAAGAAATAATCTTTAGATCTCAGCAGATTTGAACCTAGATAACAGAACTGGTTTATCATGTGTAATTCCTTCTCACAGAATTCTTGGTATGGCCAGTGAATTCTTTAGAAACAAAAAGTAGTTCTCTACTGCTAGAAAATATGCAAAGCTACATTGTTCACTGCCGAACACGCCACACACACCTATATATTTATTAATTTGTATTTATTTATATATTTCATTAGTATGTTAGAGGTTGGAATCTCTTTGTGCCTGTATTTCCTGAGCAAATGGAACAAATAGTAAAGAGAAACAAGTGCTGTAATTAAACTCAGAACATTCTTTTCTTCGGATAATATAGGAAAACCAGAGATTTAAGATCTTACCTGTATATGTCTGCTAATGGTATTTGCTTAACAAAAAAACATGGAGGACACATTTTTTTTTTTTTAAGAACTTTCTGGTACTCTTTGTGGCTTTTACAGAAAATATTTCACAGATGCATATTCTTCTCTTTCTTTGTTAGTTTCCATAATGGAAAAAGGAAGCACCGTTTTCAACAGTGCACAGAGGCTGGAAGTTGTTAGAAACTGCATCGCGTTCATTTTTGAAAACAAATTTTTGGAGACCGAAAAGGTAATAAAATGAAATTTTACCTTTCCAAATAAGCCATCATTCTGGCCAATGAATTCTTTAGGAAAAAAATCGTTATCTACTGCTAGAAAATATGCAAGGCTACATAGTTCACTGCAGAACATGCCACACACACACAGAGATTTATTCATTTGTATTTATTTATATATATTTGAGACTGAAGAGGTAATAAAATGAAATTTTAACTTTTCGGAGTAAGCCTTCATTCTGTTAGTGAGCAAATATAGATTGACCTTATCACAAAGTAAATGTTGAATTCTTTTTTCAAATACTAATGATTATTTTAACCATTTAAATGAATGAAGTAAGCAATAAAACGAGTCATCTAAATACAATACGGTGTGTAATAGGAAGCTAATGGATTGAAAACATGTTTGTTATACTGTAAGGGTGTTTTGATATCTTTGCTAATTCATATGCCCATTATAAATTGTATTGTCCGTGTGCTATTTTTTTTAAAAAAGCGTATTTATTAGTCTAGCAGTATTGATTAGGAGACATGTAAACATAAGACACACATAAACATTTCACTGTCAACCAATGCTTATTTGAAATTTTCGGTACAGTAAATTTTGCTGGCTTTCAAAATCAATGATTTGATAGAACTCGGAGATGAATGTAAGTATTTGGCGTGTCTGTCTTCACTAAATATACTAGTGTGTTGTCATCCTTGATTTTCTTGCTTTTCCTGACTGTAAAATTATTTTAAAAAATTTTTTGATTTCTTAGAAAAGTATCACCTATGTATCTCTGCGGCTGTACAGCTGAAGATAGAAAACGAGTATTTCTTGATGTACAAGTTATGTTATGGAAATCAATATAGGAAAAGCCCTGATAAAATGCGTAACACTTTTTAAAGAGTTTTGCTATGTATAACACAATAGGTTTTGATCTCTTTGAACTTACACAGTTGGGAAATTTCAGTAGTTATTTTGTCCCCCTGCATAGTAAATTTATCCTTAGACAATAGACTGCCTTCCATTAAGTGTAGTCTGAAGGACCACAGTTGATGACGATTGATGTAGCACTTGCTGCATCTTTAAAACATTGGCATAAATATTCTGTTGGCACTGTTTGAGGCTAAAATGTGTAACAGTCTTGTGGCCTCATTGCTATGAGAGGTATGCCGCTTCTAAAGCCATTTGTTCTTCACTGCTTATCAAAAAACATGCTGGCTGGCCTTGATATGCTAACTTGAGACCTGGCCTGGCTGGTACAGGATAGAGCACGTGCTTTCATGCGCAATAATTAATTTCTCATTTAACATCCATTCAATGCCTGTCCTTATTGAATCATTTTTGTTTACAGATGTAGGTGTGAAATGCTGTTTAATTAATTTGAAAAACACATGGGAAAAAGTAGTGCTTAATGACTCCAGCTAAGTCAACCATTATGTGGAAGTTTGAGATTCAAGCTAATAAGTAATTTCCAAAGTTATTCTTTACTAAACCGTCACTTGCAGTTTCTTACTGAGTATCATTCACTCTTTATTATGGATAGTGCCATTTAATTTCACTTTCATAACATTAAATATTCTTCTCTCCAGACCCTGCCTGCAGCTTTGAGAGCCCTAAAAGGAAAGGCAGCTCGGCACTGCCTGACACAGGAGTTAGGCCTGCATGTTAAACAAAATCGAGCAATACTGGACCATCAGCAGTTTGACTACATTGTGAGAATGATGAACTGTGCTTTGCAGGTATGATAAGTGAAGGTTTTGTTCTTTGATTGTCTTTGTTGTGTTATTATGATAAGCAAAAAATTACTGAGAGTGATGTGGAGAAGCAAGATAAGTAAATTATAGGACCGTGTAGTACAGTAATATAGCAGACACTGCTTGACAGTGGATTTAAGATATTTTGTGTTTGAAAGGATGAAGGACAAAATGCTCAGATCTATACTATCTGCCTGGTATGAAAAATGGAAAGAAAACCTTTCCCATTATTAATAATTTAGTTATAATTTGGTTTTAGTGAGTATTCAAGTGATTTATCTTAGTGGCTTTAAGTACTTTTTAAATGAATTTTTGTTAGGTTTTCCAGGATATTTGCCACTCTGAGCTCCTAAAATGTGTATTAACCACTGCTCAGTTAAAAACAAGATGAGCTCATTCTCTTTGTCATCACAAGTGCAAACATACTGCAGGAAGAAAGCATCCTTTCTGCTTCCATGGTTCATGATGGTAGTTCTTACAGTGGCATCTTGTTTGTCACAACATCTGAAGGGGTTTGCAGTTCATCTGCTAAGTTTTTCTCTTGACAAATGAAATTATTTTGTGCTGAATAAACATCAACATATGGTGGAAGCTATCTGTGAGAGTAAAATATGTGGATGTCTTCTTTTAACTTTTATTTGAATAGTTGTCCTGGTTTAGTTTTACTTGCTGGTGGTTCATTGTCAGAAATGTTTTATAGACAGCAGTGTTTTCAGTCTGATATCTGAGAATTTAGTAGTATTTTTTAAATCTGTAATGTGATCATGCTTGGTTATAATTTGCTTCTTGTTGCCGCTGTCTGAGTTGTTATATAGAACTAGGAATTTGGTTGAGACATTGGTATTTTAACCCCATTCCCCTTTAACCTAAAAATGGCTGCAATTATTTTGCGGTAGTTTGTTGACCCATGTTTGTAAAAAGGTGAGTACTAAATACAGCCTTTGCTTGAGTACAGAAGTAAATTAACATTGACAGAGCAAATGCTACCTCAGGTCACTATCAAGTATAAGTTGTATTGTCTGTTGTATTTCTTTTTTGTTCACTGTAGATTTATTTATGCTATTTGGAACAAAATTCAACTTTGCTCAAGCAGTGGTCTTTAGTGTAAAATTACCTGCACTTAGCAGATGAAAACCGAAGTTGACTGGCTAGAATTGCACAACATGTACTAGAATGTGCTTTTTTGGCACAGTCATTGGCCTTTTCCAAGCTCTAAGTTTAGCCTCAGAGTCAGGAGAAAAATTGAAGTTCTCTGTGAAACTGTATTTCTGTGCCCAAAATCATGAACACTGGAAAACAGGTGTCAAAAGAAAACGAGGAGTTGAGGAAATTTCCTTTGCTGAGGAAAGAAACACTGATGTCACCTTTTAATAATGCAATGAAATCCAGATTTTTTTCCTAGAAGAAAAATCTTATTTTTCTTCCCAGTGATTTGAAGACCCAAGAAGAACCTTAATGTTCATAGAAATTAATGTGTCTGAAGTCTTACTGAAATTAATACAGATTGTTATTTTTCTCAATAAAGCTAGCAAATGTAACTCAAGAGTTGCAGAGGAAACAGATCAAGTAAGGAGGCACATAAAAAGCTTTTATGCTTTTTTTTCCAATAGTATTTTCATATCTTTGGAAATAGAAAATGGAAATTTCCATTCCTCAGGAGTAAGCTTAGCCAATATGAAAACATCTGAATGCCTGATACTGGGCAGCTAATTAGAGGCAAGTATTTTAGTGCATCTACTTTCACGGCGTATTAAATTATTTATTAAGATAAAAGCATGATTTATAATTTGCCTGTGTATTTTGTTCAACTGTATTATTTGAAACAGTCTAAATTGTGACATTTTGGAGCTTCCCTCATTCAAGAAAAATACACATTATCATTCACCCTTGCTGCAGTTGGGGCTCGGTGAGTCCGCATTTTGCTGTAGAGTCATGAATTCTGTTAGCTGCAGGTTGCAAGACAAAGCAACTTAAACAGCGTCTGTAAAAAAGATACAAAAATCTAATTTCAGAATGTGATCTAAACTGGAGATTCAAGCTCTAGGGAAATACCACATTAATTGTAATGGAATTTTTGGTGGAGGCTTAGATTGCAGTATTGTTTTAAGACCTCCCCCCACTGTTTGGAATTGTAGAAACTGTCTGTCATACTACCAAACATCACCACCCTTTGGCTTCTGTAAGATACAAACTAAAAATATTTTTGTGGCCAGGAGGCATACAGCATCTGACAGAAAAGCTGAGAAGCAGGGAAGGCCCTGGGCGTAGTTGATAGGTGAGGTAGAGCCCTGATACTCTGCTCTGTGTGCTGGGTTGTGCAGCAAGCCCCAGCCTGATGAGTTTTCTTTGGAAAATACCAGTCTCTGCTGTCTCACTTGCTCTTGCAGATAGGAAATATGATGCTCCCCAGCCACCAAACCTCTGCTGCTGATAATGTGAATTGCTGCAAACCATGTGTATTTCAAGAGATACAGGTTGGCTGTTTCTGAAAGTGTCTTGAGCAAGAAACTGTAGTATTGGCATGTGCTGAATTCTTTGTCTTACTGGGAGCGGTGCCACCTTACAAAACCAGGAAGATTGCATTCTTCAAGTTCACTGCAGATCCCTCTGTTACTATTCAAGACTTTCCTGGTTGTTTAGTATCAGTTGCTTTTTTTTAATAGCATGTATTCTTTTATTTTACTGAAGTCCATAACAATAAATGTCAGAGGCTTTTTCAGAGCTTCTATATACTTGTTTTGTACATGAAGAACAATATGGTAACAAAATGCTGTTAATAATCTTACCAAGTGTGTTGTTGCTCTTCTCATTGTATCTGGTGCGACATGTTTGCTACCACGGTGCTTGAGAACAGATTAAGGAAGAGGAATAAAATATTTATACCACTGCTTCAAGTTAGTAGCTGTTTTATTTTAGTGAAAAACTATGCAGGCTGTATTTCCTCAAATAGCCGATTTCTAGCCATTTTGCAATTGGGAGGAAGAGAAGGTGGTATTTTACTGATTTCTCTAGAGATTGCAAAACTGGGGCTTGCCGATCACTGGTGTCTCTCAGTCCAAAAGTGGCGTTCTTTTGAACTACTCTTCTTTAGACTTTTTTACGGTCTGAAGGTAATGTGCAGGACCTCACTGCAATTTTCTTATAGACCTATAATCTATGGAGTAGTACAATAGTATTTCATGTTAATCTGCCTTTTTTAGCAGATAGGCAGCTGCAAGCCAAAACTTGTGGTAAACTTAAGGTGGCTTTATAAATTCATGGTAGGGCATGATGCAATAAGTCAATAGTGAAGTGTTTAAAACGTGCTTTACTGTGTCTATTTGTGTCTGAGAAATACTGGCAATCTACTTCTGCTAAAATGAAAATGGAGGAAGTCTTTCTGAGTGTTCTTAGGAGTAG
Source organism: Tapera naevia (assembly GCA_033556795.1). Classification (NCBI taxonomy): domain Eukaryota; kingdom Metazoa; phylum Chordata; class Aves; order Cuculiformes; family Neomorphidae; genus Tapera; species Tapera naevia. The sequence goes on from JAUMJJ010000048.1 coordinate 8,018,189, forward strand.
GAAGATCAAAACAACAGGGAGACTGAATTGCTCGTTGATAAAATTGTGTCTTCTGATGAGGCCAGTTATTTGCTTTTACCTCTTCTGGGATTTGTCATTGGCCACTTACTAGGAGCTTTATTGTCATGCCCTAAGTAAGAATTTTTCCCCTGATAAATCATCTACTCTGACAAGCATTTAAATCAGCCAGTATTACAGTAGCGATCAGTATCTGTCATAGCGAAGCAGAAGCATTATGTTCCATTCCTTATGTTGAATAACTAAATTACTGTTAAAAAACATATATAGAGTTGTGAAAGCTTGATACATTGATTTACAATTTACTCATACGGGTAGCACTGTAATGAGAAAAATGTGAAATTATTTATCCAGAAACTATTTCCATCATGTTCGCTATCTGCTGCTGTGGTTACCTCAGAATAATTTACAATTACACATACATTCCTATTATAAAAGGGTTTTTTTCTCTTTAATTTTCTGTAATAAATGCTCTTCTCTGGCATTTCAGAAAAGACTACTTAACTTCTTTGTAACCAAAAAACAACTTTTTACCAAGGAAACACTTATAAGTAATTGTGTTTCAAACAACACATTGTATTATTAATGCTCGTTAAGAAATAATGGCAAAAACAATCCCAAGGTTCAATTCGCGTACTTCTCCATTAATCTATTACAAACAACATGACTTGTCCAGATTTTCAATTGTCTCTCTGACTTTCCTCTGGCAGCAGAAAATGAGCTCTGTATTTTGAAACATAGTAGCATTTAACTTGATAAAGTGGCAGTAAAGGGAAAAAGAGGTATTCTAGAAGGCATTCTAAACAATTTGCATATAATATTAACAATAACAATGAGGCTTCCTAAAAAAAAAATTGGGGGGGGCGGGGGGGCAGATCCTCTTTGGAGTGAAATAGCTTCCGTGGGTAATTGGAACAGGTCAAGCTTTTTGTGTAAAAAGAAAAACTCCAAGCTGACAATGTTGCAATATAACATTTCCTATGTGAGATGTTGGTCAGTAATATTGCCTAACTGCATGTTAATGCTTTTCTTTGGCCAATGTGAATCAAACTGGAAAACATATGTGCCCCAGACATCTGGAGTACTCAGTCTAAATGTGGTTAGAGTGGGAATAAGGTGCTTAAAACTGTTAAATATATAAATACTTTCAAAATTCTGGTCTTTAGGTGTAGGAAAGAGGTGGGGTCTTCTAATGATGTGGTTTAATTTGACAATTTACAAAGTCATCAATGGTATTTTAGGACCTGGTTTACTCCAATGTCAAGTCTGTGTGAACACGTGTGTGTTACACAAGTGTAACTGAAAGAGTATCTTTAATAGTAGACAAATTATTCATCATTTTAGTGCTTTAGATAATGTCTAATAGTCCACTAGGGCTTTCCATAGTGGCAATAAGCCTATGTTTATCTTTCAAATAGAGTATACTGAGTATTCTAAAAGTATACTTAAGTATACATTATGGAAATCAACTGTAGGAAGTCTTAATAGCAACCAGGGCAAAATTAAAAGTTTAACCTGTATTAGGTTACAACAAAGCAACATCTAGGGCAGCATCTGTTCTCCAGCAGTGGCTGAAAGCAGATGAAAGATAGCATTGATTAATTTTGCCTCTAGAATTTTGCTTGAGACTTCTGGTTTGGTTTGGTGTAATAGGGGCCTCTTTCTGTCACTTCCTATATAATCTGTTGTAAAAGAAACTTTAATATGCAAAATTAAAAACAATGGCATTCTGTAATTAATATTAAATTTATTTTTCTGATGCAAATGACTTTTGTAATATATTCTGCCAGTAGATGAAGTTTAAAAATTGTCAGTCACTTCTCAGAATTCAGAGGTTTGCAATTCTGTCCAATAACAAGAAAGATTTTATTACTCCTGAGAGAAAATCAGCCGTGTGTGTTTGTCATATGATTCAAATTCTTGGCAATACAACGGTTAAATGAACTAGCATTTCTCGTATTTTATGTTGAAAACTATGTTGCCAAGTGTCTTGATTTTTGGAGGCTTATGGTAGTTTTCTGTCCTTTAAGACTTTCATTTCATGGCCTGTCTTTTGTTACTCAGTTTGACTTGTGTTCCTGGAAGTAGAGACTCTCAGAAGTGCTGTTTGAACAACAGCAGTGTTTGAAAATGCTTTAGGTTATTTTAAAACATAGAAATATATCCTGAAGAGAAACCATGGGAGTTTAATAAGGCAGCACTGTATTCTGTTCATTCATCAGTTATTAACAATTTGGTCTTTTTCATCCTGCTAGAGGTAGTCGTGGTATTATTTAGGTAATAGAGAGGAGATTCCAGTGTTTGAGGCTTGAACTTGAAGCTTCCAGATTTAATTCCATATTGTACTAAAGATTTTTTTTTTCAGGGGGGTGTCACAATGGGCACATCTTATAGTTTCTCTGGTCGATGGTTTATTACCTAACAAGTAGATATGACAGTTTTTCCATCCTGATGTCTTTTCAGGAGTCCAGCGATAATGTTCTAGACTCAATAAAAGAAACTGCTGTTTCTGAGTCTTTCTGATGATGCCTCTTTCCCAAGAAATTGTAATATACTAAAATATCATTGCACATGGCTGAACTAATGGTGCTTACATAGTTTCTCTAGGAAAAAAAGAATGGAAGTACACTGTAAAAGATTGTATTGCTAATCTGTTTTTATTTTTACATGCTTTGCTCTGGGGAACATACTGCTATACTCATCCCATCTCATTGGATGGTCACACAGGTCAGAAAAAAATCCATTCACAGACATCTTTTTAGGAAATCCAGAAAATACATTTCATTCTTGTTGGGATTGCCCATGTACCTATGTCATTCAACACTGCAGAATTTTTAGCTTTATTACTGCAAGAAGACCAGACTACAGTTGCCTACTCTGCAGATATCAAGGGAGATGACCACCCTGGCATAGCTGTAGCCGCTCTTGTCTGCGCCAGGACTCTCCCTGTGGAGGTGGCAGTGTCCAAGTAATAACTTTTTGCATAGCTTAGGGAGATTTGTTTGTGCAGTGGTCTCCACAGAAAACTGACTGGCTGTTTGTGCATGTCTGTCCAGGCACCACGGTGGTTCTCTCAAGCTGTGTTAAACTGCCTCTGTGGTTTTCGTGAGAAGCTGCTTTTCACAGTGGTGCTGCACCAGAGGAGATGTTCAGGAAGGAGTTTGGGTGTGGCCAGGCACTTCCTAAATTGCTGTTTCCCTACAGACTTCCGAACCCCTGCTTCTGGTAATCAGAAAGTGTTTGGGACTTCTGCTTGGACCTGTCCTCCATAACTCTTGCACAAGACTGTTACTTAAAGAAAGGAAAAGAGAAGGATTAGCGTTAATGAAACATGCTGTCCATGCCTACATCTGCCTTCAGCCCCCCTTCCCCTTGGCTTCTCACAATAAGTGTTGTGTTCACACACTGCCTCCTCCCCTCTCTATATACACATACACATGTGCATACACGAGGCAGATGCAGGGTGATATCTGTCTGCTATATAGAGGAATTTATATACACATATACACGTAATATACACATAATATAAACTCAGTAGTAAGTTAAAATAATCCTCAAATCCTACCATGATTGGAGCAGCACATTCAGAGTGTGAATGAATGAATCCCCTTCTTTGCGCCAGGTTTCTTGCTGCTAACATGAAAAAGGATCAAAAATGTCTGGATAAAAATGTTGCAGTGTCCTCTATTCTCTTGATATAACTTGCCATAGATATAAGTTGTTTTCTAGACAGCAATGTGTGGAGATGTTGACTGTGCCTTTGTTATGTTTCTGTGTAATCATTAGAGCAGGATTCAGCCTTGTTTTAAGGGTCTCTGCTAAATATTTTTTTACAAATATCAAATGGTAGAAGAGTGTTAGTTTTAATAAGCAGAAATACACTTGAGCAGCAGCACCACCAGCTCCTCTGACTGGTTGCAGCTTTGGGGCTCGCCACAGGGCTTCCAGATGTGGCTGTGAAGGGACCATGGTGCACCACAGCATCCTGCCACAGTCACGCCCTCACAGGGGCACAGCACAACTGAAGTGAAAGCCTTGAAGGAAAACAGCAACAACAAAAATAAGTATGTTAAAAGCTGTGATGATCTTCAAGAGTTTTTAGCATATTTGAGCAGATTTAATGTGGAATTTACATAGTGATGTAGGCATTTTAGAAGAAAATACAGAGAGTAGTATCTGATCTGCATACAACTTCTCGGTGACTGGGTTACTCTGATTTTGGTCAGGTTGTTATCTGGCTTACAGATAGATAAATAAGAATGTGACACCATTTTGGACACAAAGATGAGCACTAGAGCATCAGACACAGAATGTGGGTGTCGTACCAAATAGCCTCAAGCAGGGCTAAGGGGAGTGGTACAAACCTATCCGTCCTGGCAGCATCTCTGGGACACTTGTTTGCTCGAGCAGTCTTTACTGTTAATGGCCATCTCCTGCCACTGGCCTTTGTTCAGTCCTCCTATATTTGCTGTTAATGCAGGGCATGCTCGTGTGTGTTTGCTCACACAGAGGTATCTTATTGAAACCATGCAGCTTGTTGGAGCGTTGACATGGTAAGCTCTGACTGCTCTTAAGTGTTCATTACTGTTAATTGTGGCCTTGTGGTTGCCAAGTGTTCCTAATAACTCTGTGTTCTAAATATTTTTGGTCGTCTTGATGAAAAGCAGACATGTGCTTGTACGCTACTCACTGCTGTAAATAAACCAAGTCTGGTTTAGGAATTGTTACACTACTGTGTAGCTGCTCTCTAACCTGCCTGTGAAAGAGGTGGACTGACGAAAAGTAGTAAAAAAAAAAAAGTCTTTGATGTGGAAAGAATAGGCATCTTGATAATAGAATAAGTTAAATCAGTAACTTCTGTTTTTACAAGTTTCTGTTTAATGAAAATACGGAAAGAACACAGGGAATTTTGTTTTTATTTTAAATTTTATGTATGTATATAATACAAACTTCAGTACAGGTACATAATTCCATATGGATTTGTGTATAATGCTGTTAGGTATGTGTACATGTGTTTAATCTGTATTGAGTGTCATTTTATGTATACAAAAAGTAACAAATTATTTTACAGCATTGATGTATTCTACCCATTCCGTGAATGTGTGGCCACCCCGTATGCACATGTGTATTTAGCTTTATTTATTGCTAAAATGAGTTTGTCCATCTAACATAGTCTCACTCTGGGCTTCCACCTGGGATTCACACTTCAAATAACTCCTAAACCAAGGTGCAGCAGAGGACCTGAGGTGGAATGCTGCTCTGCTCTGTGAGCGTGGTATCTTCTCCCTTGATCGCTGATGGTATTTAAAGAAAACATGGCATATAGAATACTTGCTTGTTGTTTCTATAAGGAATTTCATGAAGTCGTCCATTATTAGCTGGTTTATTTTGCAGAAATTTGCATAAAAGTTGCCAATGGGTGGCTATAAGATCATCTTATTTTTCACAGTCATTTCTAAAACAGAAGGAACATTGAAATATATTCAGTCTTCTAATAATTTGTTTGCTAGAATGTTTGCATAACCTTTGGTTTAAACAGTTGAAATCTTGGCAGTTTGTATTAAAAAATGAAAGTGTGTTGTTGAGATAAATACCATAAAACATAGGCCAGTTCTGGGTTTTGTCAGTATTTTGTGTAAACTTTCACAAATGCATTCGTATGACAGACATAACCTAGTGAACACGTGGCATTTTAGAATTATTTTTAAGGAAAAAAGCATAACAATAGATCTATTTACAGTAACAGAACTACCTCTACTGTTACTTAACCAAAAAGTATGTGAAGCTGTAGAAAGAAGATAGAAAATAAAGGTGTAACAGAAGAACGTTTGACAATCTACATATATTGTAAAAAAATTCTTGCAGCTGTTGACATTCATTTTCAGTATAGTAGCCCAGATTTATAACTTGCATGATTTGTTTTTTAGGATGCATGAACGCATGCTATGTAAGCATGATATGGTGAAATTACTTTTAGTAGTTTCCCCCCCATACATAGTCAGGGTGCAGGCTTTGATAACTAGTGATCCAACAAAGTGTTTAGGAATAACTTCACCTAGTATCTATAGGAACCTTGCCTTTGCCATTTGGGAGTAGCTGAAATACTAACCATATGTAGCTCTGTTTAAAAGCCACAGGCCACTGCTACAGTTACGTTAACACAATTTGTTACTCAGATCCTGAACCACATGTGTAAGAAAGTCATAGACTTTGATCTTGACTTGATTATGATAGGTGGCTGTTATCTTATCAGTTTGGGCCATTTAGACTCCACCCCTATGGAGTCTGCTACTGTGTAAAATATTTTCTACTGATGGTAGGCTTGGAGTTTTTCTGCTACTTTTTACAACCTTTTGGGCATAGTCAGTCGATCGGCAGTTTTGCGTGGATCAAAACATGAAAACTGTAACTACAGAGAAAATTCAGAGCAGGATGCCGAGAGATGTTGCGAATCACTACTTTGATTATCTGTATTTCAGCTAAACTTTAAGAAAAAGACCCAGACTGTCAGGTATATTTTATACGTGCTCATTGCAAAAAAACAGTTTCAGGATAATTTGGTATAAAAATACCATATAGCAAAGATTTGAATTCTATCAGTCCTGTCCATTTTTAATCTCAAACTGAAGATACAATGTGCATATGAAAATAGTGGGCATCAGAACTGATTAGCTTAAAATCAATCCAGCAAACCATAATTAACTATTCCAAACCATAACTATCTAGTCATGAAAATTCAGCTTATGGAAAGGTGAAAGATCCTAACTGAAGTCCACTCATGGAGCCATCAATAGTGTTCATTCCTGGCTTCAAATCTAGGAGAGCGTTCTGTGCTTAAAAGTAAGAACAGGTGTAGTATACTGATATATATAAGCATTCCGATTTTGTCTTTCATACACTCACTTGCCTTAATAGCCTAACTTAAAATCATTTCATCTGAGATCACCCAGGAGTCATCAGATCTGGGGAAAATTGCTGATTCTTGGATACGTTATAAAGATTGTTTCTGTAACCAGAAATTTTCTGAATATTCCAAACATTTTTGAGGTTACATGTTGGTTATTCAGGTTTTTTCAGAATCCATAAATACTGTTTTTGGAGAAGGAGATTAGGATCTGGGGAGGGGAGGTGGGGGAAAAATGACTTTTTTCCAAGTCAGCTTGAACCAAATAATGTTTAATAAGTTTAAGTCAAAATATTTTTTTGGTGCACATTGTTCCCATGACAGTTTGAATTTTTTTTTATTTCAGTCACTGATAATATATGATCTTTGAAGCATGAAGAAAAACAAACAAAGATGTTTGCTAAGAGAGAGAGGGAGTATTACAGAGAACGTTATATGTTCTATGCTTACCTCCTAGTAAAGGGGCTATGTTTCATGTTTTCTATCTTAACAAAAAATCAAAATCCTCTACATTTATTCCTGTCTACTTTTGAAAAATTGAAACATAATTATGTACTTAAAAAATAAAATGAACAAGTGTGTAGCTCAGTTTTCTGGTCAGTATAAAGAACATTGCCTTAGAGGTCCTTGGGGGTCATTGAAATTCTGGTGGAAATTCTGTAATCTTCATGTTAGTGATGAAACCACTTTGGATGCTCAGACAACAGTCTAATAAGAAAGAAATCAAGAATTAATTTGTTTTCATTGAAATAATTTTATGTTATAACTTAAATACTTTCAAAATACTCCAACAAAAAATTGCCTGAAGAAAGACTTGAAAAAAAAATACCGAAAAGACTTAACTGACATTTGTTCATGAACTTGATATCTAGTGCAGAAACCTTTAGCTTGTACCATAGCACTGTTCTATCCCAGGTTTGAGTCAATATGTAACTTTTTTAGAAAAAAAAGCTGAAGTGCTAATTCAAAAATGAATTTTAGTTAGCAATGTGTACATGAACTACAGTGGTTAGCAATATTTAATACCCAACAAAAAAAATGTTTCTTTTCCTAGTCAGCATGCAGCTTTCAGTTCAGAACAAATGCCTCTGGAAGTAGGTGAGGTGAAGTCCTCTGTGCTTTCTTGGTCTCCTTTATATTTTTTTCTGCATTCTTTTCACTGTGTTTTGTAGTAATCCATTGACAGCCATTTTTTAGCTAATATTAAATACTTTGCATTTATTTTATCATCACTCCATAGTGATTTCTCCAAGTGGTTATTTTTTTTTCCTCATGACAGAAACCGAACTTTGCTAATCATTATTGCAAAATAGTTATCAGGAAATCATATGTCAGCAAAAGATGTATCTGGAAACCTGATGTTTTAACACTTTTTGTGATTCACCTGAGAGGTGTTTCCTTGATTTAACATTTCTTTGTGTCTTGATTTGAGACACTATTGTTTCAGTACTGTAGACTGCTGTGATCTTCTGAGATTATCAGTATTATCATACAGATTTCCTTAATCACTTCAGTGATTATTGTTATACTAGTACAAGTTGGCAGTTAATAAGTTTTTCTGAGTACTGTATCTTTAAATTTTTGGTTTTGCGGTGTGTGCGCCCAGATGAAGTAATCTTATTATTTTAGGTCTACGAAAGTCAGTCATGTGTTGATCTTGCTAAGTTCATTACTCTTATAAGATGAGATAGGTTAATCCTTATTTTGTTGCGTACTGGCCATAGTGATGCCAATATTAAAAACTAGCAGAATAAAAATGCAATACGTAGTATACCTCTGTACTTAACTCATTCAGTATGATGATAAAGGATTTAGGTCCAACATTTAATGACAAGGTATTTTCTAGAGCTTTTCATCAAAATCAGATGTGCAGCACCTCTATGTTATTGTTACAGCAATGTTGAATCTTGGCTGACGCTTAGCTATCATATTTAAGGTTAGAAAAAAATCATGTACTGCAAAGGCAATGGTGAATTCTTTTGAAAACCTAGGAAAATATTTTTGTAGTTGCATACCAGATACTAAGTAAATTGTCACAAAGAAAGTAAGATCTATTTATCTTTTCATTCTTGTAATTTGAAAAAATTTATCAAGTTTAATTTCTTGAGGCAGCAACTGTCTTATGGCTAGTTAATTAATATGTTAAATCTCTCGAGACATTTTACCTTATAATGTAAAATGCTGGTGCTTTTCAGTCACCTTTTTGTTTATTTATTTCAAAAACAAGCATACATGTTTAGAATCGTATATTAGAAAATAAACTTAATTTTCCATTTATTGTTACAAAGAAATACAATATTAGCAATGTACTATAACCATGCAGTTATTTCCAGCTATAGAGTTAAATAAAAATACTGTAATCTGATTTAAACTTCAACGATAGCAAAGGCAGTGGGGAGAGGAGAGAGGTTGTTTGGAGAAGAGTGAGGCTAATGTATGTGTTTATTAATTTAATTCATTAATTCATTAGTATAAATAAAATATAACAGATTAAATCAATTGCAGATTGAACTGTGAATGCAAAATGGTGAGGTAGTTTTTTTGGCAATATGTAATTCATGTAATGTTTATCTATAGTGACAGAGGAACTTTGTCTCCTCAGAGGGAGGAAGCTATTATTAGTCCTCAGCTGTGGAGAATCAAAGTGATTTCACACAAGCAAATCCTTGGAATGCGTTGCCTCTCAAGATAGCTTATCTTCTGGACCTTCTGTGCCTTCATTCAGGTGGATCCAGTGGTACTTCTGCAAGTGCCATGCTATGTGTTTGGCATCCTTTTGGGCTGACTTAAGCTGTGTACATATACATGCTGTCAGGAGCAGCTTGGACTGTGTGTCACACTGCTGCGTCATCGCCTTGAGGTTTCTCACTCTGCAAATGGGCATCAGTATTCTACACAGTAGCATTGTACTGTGCTTGTGCATCTCTCTCACTATGAATTAATATAAAGAGCCCAGATCTTTTATCATTGATTATTTTCTGTGGAGAGGAGGAATGTAAAAGGAGAAGGATGGTAAGTAAGAGTATTTCAAATTTTTATTAAATTGTTGACTAAGATCCAGCTAGCAATATATCTGACAGTACTGAATCAAAAGCTACACTCTTAAATCTCCTTCCAAAATAGCGAAGAACAAGATCCAAAATTTCAGCAGAATAAGGAGCCGTGACAAAATGTGGCGATTGGACACCAGCATGTTACTGAAAGAGAAGGCATTGGGGACTGTGGGATTCATGTCAACTCTGATAGTGAAGGTCTTCCTGAAATCCTAAGGATTTCTTTGCTACTTAGAACTGCAGGTAAGATAACGCAAGTCAGAAGATGGTGAAATGTATCAAGATATCTGCTCATATTTCTTGTTAGGAACAGACACAGATTAGAAATACTTATCTTTTGAGTAATCACATTTATGTTTATTGCACATAGTTAACATTTTGTGCTGATACAATGTCTTTCATTCAGCACACGCACTAAATAAAGCCATGGTGTCCAGAAATTAGCTGTTGATCTTCAGAAATATGTAATGCACTCATTTAGTAATTTGCTACTGCGTTCTCAAAAATTGGAGTCTTGATGTTTTTAGGATGCTAAAGCCATTGCTAGTGCTTAAACGTCTCACTTTTTATTTTCACTAGTTTTTTTCAGCCATTGCACTCTAGTTCAGCCTTCTTAAAACGCTGGATATGAATTCTGTGGAAGGAATTTCAAACAACATGAGTGTAGTTGGGATTTAGTACTTCACTAATATTTCACTGTACCCCAAGTTACCTTTTATTAATCTTTTCATTGCCATTTACTGCACTTCCATAGCAGAACTCCCCTTTCTGCATTTTTCCCTATAATTTCAAGAAGTTAAAAACAAAGAAGAAAGGTGTTTGGAGTAAAATTCTCAGGAAGGAAGATCAGATAGCCCAGGAGAACATCTGTCAGGCTTTTAAAATGGATTAACTGGCAAACCAAAAGGTGGCAAAGAGGGCTTCTCTGTGGGTAGTTAGCTGGATGTTGTTACTGGCAATGATTTAGAAGGTTATGGAACTGAAAAGGATCATACCAAGTTTTCTTACGATTTGTATGATAGAAACAGTTTTGCCAGAAGGCAGTGCTACAACAGAATTCCTTGCTACATGTCTTTGGTCCACACAGCAAGCTCATGGATTTCTTCTTTCCTCTAGTAGTGTTTGTGCTGCAGAACTCTTTTTACAGAGAATGGGAATTTGTTTCAAGGACATCAAACATGGCTCTTCAACTGGAAGACAAAACAGTATGTTTTGGGAGCTTACTTCTTCCCTTCTGTAACCAAAGTCAGAGGATTTATTTCATGGAATTCTAACCTTTACATTTCTTGGAGCCATTTGAAAATTCCGGAGAAAAGTATCAATACAACAAGCTCTAAGGCTGAAAGATTCAGGGGGTAGTTTTACAACTGCCAGTTCAAAATAATTTTACTGTTGTCTGTATCTCTTCTAAAGAGTGCTTCACACTTGGTTTTGCTTGTATTCTTAGAAAAACAAACACTTTATTAACCTTAAAGGAATTAATTTTTAATAAACGTTTTGTAACAAACAGTTCCCCCATCTCACATGCACTTGTCATGCTTGTATTATTGAACTGAAGAGTGTAAGATTTCAAGTAAAACCTGTATCCATTAGAAAGAAGCTGCAGCCCATGCACTGGAAAGTACAACCTGAACACTTAAAATACTTCACATTAAGTTAAATAACAATACTATTTTTTTAAAGTTTTCTTTTCTCGCTTAAATATTTGTATTAGAATGTATATATTTCATTGATGAATGTTATCTTGGAGGGAGCACTTTTGTAAATCAAACAGCTCTTGAAATCTCAGTCTCTTGGGCTTTCCAGGCTTTGCAACAACATTCTTCTTTGATAACACAAATTTGGTGCTTTAATCAAGGTGGACATTGCTCTACAACATTCTGCCTAATTACGCACAACATTCTTTGGTTTCCTAAATTTGATTTAGGTATTCTTTTCTATGAACTATTTATCCTTTAAAAGACTATCAGCTAATGTTATAAACCCTTAAATTCGCTGGAAATTTTTTCTCAAGAAAAATGAGGTATTTCTGATAGTGGCTTTGGTAGTGTGATTTTTTTCATGATGTGGAATATGCCTCTAGTGGATTGACTTTTGGATTTTTTGGATCTTCCTTAAAAATGGCCTTTACAGGTCTTCCTTAACAACGGAGGTCAGGATCCACGGAAGTATTCCTATTCCTGTGTTGTTACAAGGTTGTTTTTTTAATGAAGCAACTTGCACGACAGCTTGTATTAAAGTTGTTAAATCTGCAACTACTCTTTGAAACATAACAGAAAATTTACATTCCAGTCTATTAAGGAACTGAAAGGTCTGGCAGCAGGGTTGGCAACAAGGGATTTCAGGTTCAGTCAGATTCACCAGCATGACTAATACAGTGTGTCATTTGCACTTAAGAATGGAAAAGCCCTTGCTGGCCGAATTCAAGATTCACAACCTTGTAATAAACAGAATTACCTCAAAAATCCACAGAACTCCCTTTTGTTGTCCTTGAAATTTTGCAGCCATCGCAGGTCATCCCAGAGCTATCCTCTTGCAGCAGCTGACACTTCTTTTATGAATTCAGAAACGGAGCTGCACCATCAATGCTGATCCAAGAAAACTTCTTCCAGAAGCAGCTGGTCATTGTCGTTCTTGTTGTCCTTTGGTGCAGCTGTACACAGGCTAGCTGGTGCCTCTGCCAAAACTGTAGCAAAGCTTCTCAGTACTGTCAAGGCTGGTGTAGACAAACTGAAGCTGTCTGGCAAAAATATGTCAAATATGTATTGAAAAGAGTCTCCACTTATGGCAGTTTGTGAAAAATGCAGTGTTACATCCACATAAACATGTATTTCAGTTCACAGGGGCACCTGCAAGAACCCTATGGATACATTTGGCGTATATATATATATATATAAAAATATATAGACATATTTTCTAAAAATTATCAGTTTTCTCTCCAATAATTTTTATCTATGCTGATTGAATGTAGTGTTTTCCCTTTAGATACTTACTTAGTTCTTCTGGGCTTCTTTCAGTTCTGCATTCTCTTGACAGTTTATGACTCTTGGATGAGCTCCTTAAACTCTATAATTGTTTTTTTCTTTTGCCCCTGCTATGAGCATATATCTTGGTCAAACTAAGATGTTTAGCATTTTTGACTTGGTACAATATATTCTTCCCCCTCCCATCAGGCTTATGCATTGTTTCCAGTTATTTACTCTTTACCCTTTACCTAACATATTTATTTCAGAAACTTAGTATCACTACTGTAAATCTGTTCATTGCTTCTGCCTCTTGCTGGTTTTATAATATTTTTGTCCTAACATCACGGTACTTTATAGTATTTCCATTCTTGCTCATCTTGCCTGCCTGATCAATTCAACTGCAATAATATCAGTTTTCATGCTTCCTTGGAGCTCTGTGTACTGTAGAGTTTGCTGATATCTGCAAACAGCAACAAAACAAGGTAATTAATTTTACACTTTTTTCTGAATTTTAGGGCACAGTCTTGGCTTGACGTGTATAGCACAACGCATGGTTCCAGGTGCTGCTCATATGTAGCTTACATTTTTACATGGAGTTACCCTGTCCCTTGAGCATTTATCTTTGTTGAAGTGCAAGAAGTTCTTGTCAATCTGTTTCTGACAGGTTGTGATGCTACTTAGTCCTGCCCTCCAGTGTACTTATCACTCCCTCAAATTTGGTGTAATCCAGAAATTTGCTGATGATGCATTTCATGATGGACATGAGGGGGCATTTGCCACAGTATTAGCCCCTGAAAATGTGATTCATAAACCTGCTTGTTAAACCTGGAACCATTCACCACTGTCTTTTGAATCTGACAGTGTAATCAGTTTTCCACTGTTTCATTTAGACTGTATCTCCCCAGCTGCATGCAAGGATACCAAAGGAGACTGTGTCTGAATCCCTGTTAAGGCCAAGGTAAATAAGACATGCTGCTCTTTCCTCAGCTACGGAGCTTGTTACTTCATTGTAGAGGTCAATCTATTTTCCCTTGGTCAGACTGTGCTTTCTGTTCTCAACTTTCTTGTTCTTCATGTGTCTGGAAGTGCCTCTGTGAGGGCTGGCTTCCTACAGTCCAGCCTGCAGATCCCCCTGTACCTGTTCCTTGCCTTCTTTGAGATGTTGCCCAAGGTTTTATTTTGGTTTCCCCAGAAAGTCAATTGTAATGGCAAGGTGCAGATAAGATACTAATTCTCCCAAGGGGAAAACTTTGGGGTTTAGAAGTTCTCTTTTCTAAGATGATGTCAATGAGAGCTTTTAGACTAAATAAAAAATATTTTGTAATCGCATGCTATTCAATGGAAAGTTTTCAGTGAGTCGTCCTTCCAAGCTACATTTCATTAGCTGTTGTTTGTTCAGTTTCTCCACAGTGAACTATAGACCTACAATCTTTTGGTAGTTGATTTGAATTGAGCGTCAATTCTTTGCATTTTAGAAGGTAGATGTAAAATTCCACTTCTATCCAATCAGTATTTTTCTAAAGTGAAAAAGTCATTTTTCATTGAATCACTTTACATACCTATAGAAATTTGATATTTTTTGGAAGGTGTTAATTCCTTTTAAGTTGTAAAAATTGTATATAATGTGCACTGGTGATGTGATGTATTTAACAAAGTATATGAAATTAATAAATCACATGAAACTTACAGAAGGATGGTAAAGTTAAATTAAGCAAGATGAATGTATTCTTACATGTTTGAAAGTTTGTTACTTTGCTTACAGTATTTTGCTTATAAGGAGAAGAGATGCTGCTATGCATGGAATGACTACTAGAACACACAAGAAAGTGTGTTGTGTGCTTGTGAACTGGATCGCTTATAGACTGAACTGGACTGGACTGGAATATTGCATCTGTTGTATAGTTCTTCTAGTATTTTAAGCATTTTTTCTCCTGTTCCTTAACTCAAAGGAACAACTCAATTAACCAGGCTGTCTGTAAAGTAGTTTACAAAGTGTCCTGTATTTATGCTTTGTAATCACTGTGTAAGTGCTTTGGTCTACCAGGGCTTTAGGATTACACTGCAGTCTGTAGATATATTATGAGTTAATCTCCCCTTTCCAACTGAGTAGTAAATGGATATTGATCACTCTTTTGTCATGAATTGCAATGTATTCTATCATTTGAATGTTGTTTGTCAAATACTTTTTACAAATTACTGTGCAGGACCTTGTATCACAGCTGGTGTAGTTTAAGGTTTGGACAGAGTCACTGTGAATGAAGCCCTGCTGTGAAATAAAAGTCAAAAGGCATCTTGGCATCCCAACCATTTCCTTGGGAGAAGATTACAGCCTGAGTATGTTGAACTTTATTGCCATGGGCCTCATGACAGTATTCAGAAACATGCATGGCATTTTTGTTAAAGAAACTCAGATGTGCTTAGACGAAAGAGATGGCATTCTTGTGTTTATCAGTATCTTGAAAAAAAAATGTTTTTACGCTTTTGGGGTACAGTAAAAATAGAGTGAAGAACGGGTAATTTTGGCACATAAAAATTGAGGTTCGTGATTGCCTAGACATGATTTGTTATGAAAAGGAGGGAAATGACTAATGTCAACCCTAGACGGAAATGTATTTATTGAGAAACAAGGGAGGGGGTAACTCAACAGCTCTTCTTTCAGTAAAATGTTATTCCTTCTTTTGGCTTACTGAGAGATCAGAAGTATAATAGAGCTGCATAGAGAAAATGTGCTGCATTGTTAAATTGTGAGCGTGCGGAGTAAAGCAATAGGACATTTAAAAATCAATTAACATTATGTGCTTGTGTAATTCCATCTAAATTGCATCAGCTAAATTCTGTACCTTATTCCATTATGTTTCAAGGACAGGTTAACCTATGAGAATTCAGGGCCAGGTAAAGAAGTAAAATCCTCTTCAAGAAGTAAAATCCTTCTAAAATGGAACTGGATCTGCTGTTACCTGCAATGGCAGGCCTACAGATTCTTACATCCTATTGCTGACATGATAGATGCCTTAATAAAATGGTCATTAGGAAGGCTCCTAGTCAAGCTGAAAGACCACAAAGTCAAAACAGTTTGGTTGAATTCTTCTGGGTTGGGTGCAGTTCCTTTGTCTTCTGCATTGGCACTTGTATGAGCATACACCAATCTCACTGTCATGGAATGGCCTAAGAGGATGAAGAAAGTCTTACATCTGGTGTAATTCAGAGCCACAGGTAAAGTCTTTCTAATGTGGGCTTTGTGTTGAATTACAGCTGTCAGATAGTAACTGGGTAGCAATCTGAGAAATTGCTCCTCAAAAGCCTAAAATGTGATTCTGTTTGATATTAAGCTTGGGAAAAATAGACAGGAAAAGTGTATATTTTTGGTTCTATTTACTGAGAATCACTGCAAAGAGTGTTTTAAGTACAACAAAAATTAAATCTTGTGTTAATGAGTAACATGTAAAATGTGCTAGGGTGATTTATGAAGGAATAGATGGTTTTGTGAGTTAATTTTGAAAGACTGTATATATACGTATCAAAATGAGAAGTTCTAAAAGTAATGAGAATTACGTAAGGCTTGATTGTGTTCTTGAAGTTCTGCAAGTCCACAGGTGGTCAGATATATGGACCTCCTGTGTGTATCTTTCTTCCATCCTGTTTCTAAAGTTCCAGAAGACTCGCATTTAACAAAATTGTACCTGTCTCACAAAGGTTTGATTTCACCTTTAGTGACAAGAGAAAAAGAAAACTTTAATCCCATTATGAAGTAGGGCAGCAGGCAGCAGTGATGTTGACTTCACTAGGCAGAACTGTATACGAATGTTAGAAAGAAACTACATTAATTTTCACTGAAAAGAACGATTTTACTTATGATTTGAATAAGAAAATTTTAGACTTCCTTTTGAAGTAAATTATATGCTGTTAGTAACAAGTAGTTTATGTAATTAGTGTCATATTGGCATTTATTCCAGCAAAATATGTAATTGTGACTGTTGCTCCAGATGATGGCTTTATCTGTAGAGTTAAAACTAGTAGCTTAAATACTTTTAAAAGTTACATTGGAAATTCAAAGTAGGACTATGTTCTTTTTTGCGAGTACATTTTGAAGTTGTCAGTTTGTTTACTTGGATTTTTAACTCTGTTGAGATTGAATAGAAAAGACTTCAGTCATAACATTGATTATCACAGAATAGGTTTTCTTTCATATAAACTACCATCATTATTAGTTCAATTGCATTAACATTGTATTTTTATATGGATGCATAAGCTTTTTTTTAGGTTCTATAATGAAAATTAAGGCTTTTTCTAAAATCAGCTCATCAAAATTTAATTCTGGTTTTGAAGTACATTGCAGTTCTTCCTTTTAACAAACAGCATTTTTTCTAAACTTTAGTGCTGAGCTCTCTTACTTGTTTAGACAAAAAGAAATAGTCTTGTGCACTAGGTTTGACAGGTTTTATTTTCGAAATATAAAGAGCATCAACAATAAAAATTCTGTGATACAGTAAAATTCGGCCCCCATAATACATTTGTAACAATAAGGATTAGATCCTGCTGCCACTGAAATAATCTGTTGAATTTGAAATCAATATTTCTTGTGTAATTTGTAGGCAATGTACTGCACATAGTTCATGGTTACCTTATACATGCTGGTTTAACGATTCTTGTCTTAGTGCTTTAAAACCACATATGACTCTAAAGTTTCTTGTGTTTTTTTCTTGATTCATTATGAGTCTAGTGCTGCATGGTGGTGAATGTCCTTGGTCTTCCTGAAAATTGACAGCACTTGGTATTTTTCAAGAGGGACGATGAAGCATTGAGGGTTGCTTTAGCAGTCTTTTTAATAGATCATACATGCATCATACTGCACTGCCAAAGGAACATGGATCAAGAGCTGCCACGTTTAGCTTTTTAGTTTGAATGCATTCACTGCATGTTAGGTTAATTTCATGCGATAGCCAAGCCTGCGGGTAATTCCATTTATTTATTTATAGTGCTGCTGAATGTAAAGCAGAATTGGGTCCCAGGTTTTCAGCATTCTCATATTTCTGTAGATTATTAAAAACGTGGTGTCTGCTTGGAAACCTTACTGCCTGAAGCAGAATGTGGTTTAACACATGAAACATACTGTGTCAGCTAGCAATTAATGAGAGAGACTATCAAGATGGATTTAAAAATAAAACTACACTCCAAGTATTATCAGATATTTAACATCTTTCTCTCAGATTTTTATCATGTGACTAAGAGAAAATAGAAATCCCTACGTATCTGTTGTTATTTACTGCAGCCTGGTGAGAAAGGTATGTAAGCTTGTGTTTAACTGTCACTGTGCATCACTGACTTCACCTTGCTTTTGGAATCTGTGGAACATCAGAGGGTGCTTAAGGGCTCTATTGAATCTGGGCCTGTACCTTCAGTAGCAGACCAAGGAAGAGCCTTTACCTGGGGTGACTGTTCTTAGCTGTTCATAGCTAGGATCAGATTATGAAGGGCATCTCAAATTAATAATGACATACAACACCATGTTTTTTCCAACAAAAGTTCAGGTCAGTACTTGTTCTGAAGTCAGGAATGGGAAGAGTTGCCTCTCCAGTACTGAAAGTCTAAGCCACCTATGAGATTCCAAAGCCATGCATCTGTCCAAGCAGTCAAAATCTGTAACTTCTGGCTGTCAGTTCTACCTTGTAATGACAATATCTAACCGCAAAAGTTTTGCAGCATATGTAGACTAAGCAGAACATACTCATTTTATTATTCACTTGTCAATTCAGTTTAATAAAACTATTTTAAATGTAGATGAATTACTGTAACATTTCCAATCTGCTATAGAGTTCAGCTACTATCTGAATATGTGATCAGTATGGCCAGAATAATGTGCCAGGTCTTCACTCAGTTGGGCAGGGATTCAAAGCAGTACCTGAACGTGGCATGGTGGAAGTCCCTCTTTCTCCGTCATAAGATACTTGGTTTCAGGAAGTTTAGGAAATAAAGTTTCAGCTTCATTTTGTGCAAATTAGGATAACAATTTAATTAATTTATGGTATTTGATTTCTTTACTTCTGTAGCAGTAGTAAAAAATATTTTTCACAGTTTGTAAAGATATTACGATGTATAAGGCAGATGGATTACTTTGTTTCAGGAGTCTAAATTGTTTGCATACAATACATACATGACATTTCCAGTATTTTGGTTTGCCTGTAAAATTGAGAAGCTACGATTTTAATGCTATGTCTCTTAACTGTGGCACTGTTCTTAAAACAGCAGTCTTGCAGTTTATTCCTAGCTGAGATCATTTTACATTTCTTGTCACGTGCTGGAGAAGAAAAAACGTATATAGATAAAACCTCCATATTGCAAGTTCAGGGGATACTGCTGACATAGAATATGTGGAGAATTTCATACTTGCAAGAAGGAATGGAAAAATAATATACTGTGTTGTTTATGTGGTGATGATATATATCCTTAAGACATATGTTAGCTCTTGGAGTATTGAATGCTCTCCAGGTAAAGATACATTGTTCAGTTTTTATGAAGATATTTTTAGTGTATTTTGGGTAAAAGCCAAAACTCTTACAAATAATTTGAGCTAAGGGATTAGGTAGATAACTTGAAACAATGAAGATGGATTATTTTATACCTAGTTATAAATAAGCACATACAGATAAAAGATATGTATTTCTTTGAAAACTGTTGAGCATTCCTAATGGTTGTAAAGTCATATCTTTATATTAAAGTACAAATACATATGCTAAATTCCAAATGGGGGTTAAGGATATTGATAGCAATAGGAAATAATGCAGTAATTGAAAATCAAAAAGAGCTGAGGCTATGTCCTTTACTCTTACTGTTCTTGCATTTTACAGACTAATTTGGGGTTTTTATATACACCTCGCTATACTGAACAGCATCATTAAGACATCTATTGAATTTCTCAGTGTTCACTTTTCTTACTGTTTTCTTCTACCAGATTGGAATGTGTTATGAAGTGTGGGCACTTACATGCCTTTTGTTCTCCACACAGTTAGCATACGTGCATTCATGCAGATTTAGATATGTTAAAGCCTTCAGTAAGTCTGCAGAAATAAAGCTTCAGATCTGTGAACTTACTGTACACCTTTTCACAATACATTATCTAAGTAGTTTTATAAATGCTAGTGTGTTTAACTGTGTGCAGACATTGGTATTCTGTTTATTACTATTAAAGTAATTTACTATTAAAGTAATAGAAGATGAAGAATTTGGTATTGGAAAATCACAAAGGATGAAACAGACTTTTAAGGTAGGAAGAAGTAAAATGGTCTTGTGATGAGTTTTTGTCTGTTTTTTTAAACCCACTGTCTAATCACTGAGCAGCCATTTAAGAAAGAAGAATGACATGACTACAAAAATTGTCCTAATGATCCTTAGCATGATGGTTCCTGTAATTCAGATTTTCTATTTCTTCTATCGCAAATGGCTTGTGCCAAGTTTCTACTAGTTTCTGTGTTTTAGAGAACTCTGATATGATGAGATGAAGACATAAATGAGAAGTCTGGCAGAGGAGCACTTGAGATATTTAAATTTTGGATTTTGGTCAGATGTTATAGACGGTTAATAGGAGTGTGCTTTGAGTTGAAGGGTGTCCATTGTGAGATGAATGTTAAAAATCAAAATGAATTGTTCAAATGGAAGTGTTATTTTGCCATTCATCATCCAGGGGCATGATGATGATACATTTGTCTAGTTAGAAGTGTACATTATTGTGTTTTTCAGTTTTGGCAAAAAGAGCTATGAAAAAACTGTAGTAACTTTAAAAAAAAGTATCTTTTTAAACTCTTGCTGAGTGTTTTTTGTTCTATTTTTTTTTAAAAGTCTCAAAAATTCAAGTAGCTTGTTTTTTTAAATATAAAGTTACATTCCAATTCTGGTTTCTTTTAAAAGACTTCCGTAATAAAATCACTATTTTCATCAGTGTAATTACTAGTTGATTTACTTTGGCATAGCATTTTCAGCCTAGAGAAGTATGAATGACACACTTGACTGTTGCATGAGGCATCCTGAGACTGAGGAGAATGGGTTTTCATCTTTTAAAGTTAACCTTGTGCCAAACTTTTATATAGGCTGCGGAGCTGATTGTTTCATATTAAATAAATGTCAGTTTCTTTGCGTGAATTTTTTGAAAGTGCATTCCTTGGTCATCACATCACTTCCATTTTAGTCAGATTTTCTGTTGACCCAAATGGATGCAAGCTACCTTTTTATTTTTTGCTAAATGACGAATACTTTCCTTTTTATACATTAACTATGGTGGTGAAATAATACTTCAGACATAGGAGCAAGAACGCTCCTAATAAATTCCTTAAATGGGAAGAATGATAGCAATACCTATGTTGCATAAATCGAGGGAAGATATGTAAATACACATGCACACACGTGAGTGTATGTTATTATTACATGATATGAAGTGATTAAAAGTTACATTGTGCCTAAGAATGATACTGAAGGAACTCCATAATGCAGAAATGGAACTATAATGCATAACGCTGAAAATGGTTTCACTTATTTTCTGTCTGGTTTTTTTTTGAAGGATTGCTCATCTTCAGAAGAATACAGCATCGCTGCAGCATTGTTACCGTTGACAACTGCTTTTTATAGGGTAAGATTTTATTGAAAACCACTATTTTGTGTTTTTTGACATTACGTACATTAAATGAAGAAAGTGATGGCAGGAGATAGATGGTGGGTAGGAAGGTTCATTCTAAAACTCATTGATGTGAATGAAAGTCTTCAATAAGCTGTTACGGACACTGCTCCAGGATTACACTTATTTATAATGGGTGATGATAATTATGATGAATTTATTCAGAACTAAATGCAGGCTTATATGATCGGTTAGAGAATTCCTGCTGAATTATAACTAGACCCAAAAATAACTGAAAATAATAGTTTCTGATGTTATTGTGTAAAAACTGTTTAATGGAGTACTTTTTTGTTTAATTCAGCATTTTAAAACAAATGACCAAAAAGTAGATGTTAAGTTTTCAATCTGTGTAGTTGTTTATTTTGGATAATATTATGAATGGATTGTTTTAACTGTGTATTTGTTTTCTATTCTTTGTGTTGTTTTTTTCTTTTTTTTTGCATAGTGTTTGATAGTGATAAAGTTTGACAGTAAATATGAAAATGTAAATAATAGAAAGTCTACAAGCAATTATTTCAAAAGCAGAACATCCTTAGTATGGCTGTAGTTATTTCAGTGCCCCAAGTAGCATTTTTATCAGTGCTGGTGATTTCAGGTGTCACTTTTAAGATGCATATATCTGAGGACATACAAAGACTTGTTTGCAATATTGAATAAGCTCTGTTTAATGTGCAAATCATTATCCACTTTAAGAAGTAAGTGTTTAATCATGGTTAATTGGTGTGTCATGATACTGCAAAACAGTAGTTACTGCAACAGTCTGGCTAGATATTAATAATGTGATATGAGGACAGGCTGAGAGAGTTAGGGGTTGTTCAGCTTGGAGAAGGCTTTAGGGGGACCTCATAGCAGCCTTCCAGTACCTGAAGCGGGATACAGGAAAGCTGGGGAGGGACTTTTTACAAGGGCTTGTAGTGATAGGATGAGGGGCAATGGCTTTAAACTGGAAGGGGGAAGATTTAAATTGGACATTAGGAAGAAATTCTTCACGAGGGTGGAGAGACACTGGCACAGGTTGCCCAGAGAAGCTGTGGGTGCCCCCTCCCTCGAGGTGTTCAGGGCCAGGTTTGATGAAGTCTTGAGCAGCCTGGTCTAGTGGGAAGTGTTCTTGCCTGTGGTGGTGGGGTTCAAACCCCAACTATTCTATGATTCTATGATAGAAATTAAGAAAAGTATAATCTTCCATCCTTCAGGTGGTGTGTGAGGCATTCATGAGTAGCCATAAAGAAAATGCAAAGAGGTTCCTGGTTTAGCCAAATAGAGACTACAGGTTTTGCAGCAATGAGCTACTACATGAATCTTGTATTATGAAGGAAGATTGACCTTAGGGTTTTTTTATTTTCTCATTTTCAGTTCCACTAGAAATGGCCAAGAAAAGCCACGTAGCTCTTACTTTAGGAGGAATAGAGAATATTTTGGGGAGTTACAGAAGTTTGGTTAGATTCCTCATTTGGTAAAGTTTGAGCAAGTGATGGGGGTGGAAAGCATTAAAAAAGTGCTTTTTGTTTTGGATGGATTATCATGAATGTTGAACTAAGCTTAAGGAAGTTTTAATTTCACAATCTAGGAGAGCAAAAAGCTGGATTGACTGTAGAATATCTTTAAGTAATTTATTCTATACACTTGTATTTTTGTTTGGAGCACTTAGATCTCAAACTATTTCTCTCATAAAATATTCCCTGAAATCTTTTGTATGACAAGCTAGTCCCATACTTACTGTTTAACTCTAAAGCTGTACCCACAGGAAACTGTGAGTCCCCAGATGTAAGAAGCGTGTTGTTTTTTTTTTTAATGTTCTAGACCTGAATTATAAATCGAAGTAACCTGACCATTAACTTGCAAAGGCCAGCTGTTAATGCATAATAGAAAAAGAATTTTGTTTTTCCCAGATCTAATTCTCAGGTTCATTGATGGCCCCCTTTGGTATGTCCCATTAGATACAGTTCTTTGGCAAAAGTACTTATTTTCATAGAATCATAAGATTGGAAGAGACCTCTGAGATCATAGAGTGCAACCGTGATTTTGATACAAAACTGTTCATACTAAACACAAACTGATGTGTTATTCAGTACGTAAGATTGGTAGACAAACTTTGCAGCGATCAGTTAAAATTAAGGTTAACAGCTTAAGGTTCTGTTTGAAATGAAACTTTTTGAGCATTTTTCAGCTTCTCTAGAGGTTTTCAAAACGGTCTCCTCGACCAGAATGAGTATGTTCTACCTGGCATGAACCTGTGTAGGAACAATGTTCTGTATCAGTTTTCTTAAGTTATTAAGAATAGCTCTCTTTTTTTTCCACCCTGTTAACATCTCTATAACCCTTCTGAGGGATTCTTGCTCTGGAGTAAACTAATGTTCTAGGGAGAAATAATTTTAAATCCTGCTGCTTTATTTTTCTCCCTTGAGCTTCCTGCTTTCTAATGTATTAACAGTTTATACGTTCTCTTTTCACAAGGTTTCCCTTTACTGAAATCTTAGATAATTAAAGTTTTGTTGCTTAACAGAGCATATTGCTGTTCTGTCTCTGATAAGTCCAGAGGAATGTACAAACTAAAATTAAGGTCATTTGGGGGATTATTTGTTTTTTACTAAAATACCTCAAGGAAAACTGGTATGTGTGCACTATCAAACTGTGTCACGGCCTTTTCTGCTGAGTTGCTCATCAGTTTTATTTAATTACCATATACAGTGTGGTTTGCACACACACACAAACACGCACACATGCACTTCAAGCTGCATTTCGTCTGTAGGCAGGGCCCAGGTTTCCAACACTGATGCTTCAAAGTGCAGAACTGTATTATTTCTGCTTTGTGACTTTATTTTTTCCAAAAAGCAATAAAGTAGTGCTTGGCAATATGTACTTGTTTTTATTTATGTTTCCATTGTCAGAATACCATGTTTAATGCCAGCAGCATATTAAATATTATTTCTCTTAGACCTTTTGAAATTCCGTGGTGTTCTTGGTAGCCAGGAATACGCAGGAATTGTGAATCTCATAGGGACACCGTTTTTCATTTGTGTGTGCATTGGTATTACTGTACAAGTGTTATTCCAAATCGAGTTATCAGTGAGAAAGCCTCTAGTAAATCTAAAAATATAGTTATATCAGTCAAATATAAATTTTCCATCTGTGTTTGCTGTAGCATTTTGATGGGAAATTGTTACGGGATTTCACGTCACAGTATTTTACTGTTAATGTAATTCCTGTTGCTTCAAATGAAATGATAAAAAGTAACACAACATTACAGTCCCTTCCTGAAAGGACCATTGTATATATGAAATGTTAAGTTTAGTTTTATTTACCTCACACAATGTAGAACACTAATGATACCTGTTCTTCCTAAATAGCTTTGCTGTATGTGGCCACATGTAGTGCAGACACTGTTTGAGGTGTATAAATTATGAGAAAGGTGTATTTTCATGTGAGTCCAGCCGATGAAACCAAGAAACTGAGTAGTAAGAGAAGCATGCTCCTAAACTTGATGTTGGTAAGATTCTGGAATGATCTTCTCATGATATAGTCCATGCTCTGGCCTTGAGCTATTTTAAAATAATCTTGAAAAGACAGTAAAAGAAAAGTGTAAAAAGGAACAAGCTTGCATGATCTAACAGGTCTTGTCTATCTCCTGATGTCTTGGGTTACGTAAAGATTAGTCTAGGGTATTTCTACATATATCTAATTAAAATAACAAGAAACATTACCCTGTGTGCAGCATGCTATCAGCTCTTGGGATGTCTGGTGAAATGTTAGAATTCCAAGTGCTGAAGCCTGGTGAGTGATCTGTTGTGAAACTTGATCAGGCAGGATTTGATCACACTCTAACTCGTAGCTGGTGGGATTAAATTCATAGACAGGAATTCACTACTGGTTGCATATTTGTGGCCTGGAGAAATATTTGAATTCTTCCAGAAAAAAATAATCACAATGATTTTTAAAAATTTTAAATATTGAAACTTGAGCTATTAGCAAAATGTAACTCATCGGTGACAATGGTCTTTGGTGTATACTGTTCATGTCACAAAAACAAACACATCCATTGCTTTTGGGTCAGAAAAAGGGTTGAGTTTACCATTAGTAATACTGATGGAATTTTGTTTAAAATTGAAACAATACAAATAAAATGTATTTATATATGAAGATAAAAGAATTTTTCCATGGTTTTTGGTAAGTATATCCAATAAATATTTGGTATTCAGTGACTTTTTCTGTATGTAAAATAGAAATGTAGTAGGTCCTGGTGCTGCAGAAAAGACATCTTTTTTTTTGCACATGGAAAGAAAGGACAAGATGAACATATTTTCATCACATATTCATTTTATTAACTCATCAAGGAAGACAGGTTGATGATCGTATAATTAGCATTGTCAGATTCACAGGATTTGGATACTGTTTCAGTTATGATTCTTTGCCAGGGTGGCAGGATGTGGTGTCGATGGTGCTTCGTTTCTGAAGGTTTAGTATGCAGCTAGAGTGTCACTCAGTGACAGGCACCAATGTCAGCCTGTCTGCTGAACAACAGGCAGAGGAAGCAAAAGCTCTCTTCCTCACTGCTGTTCCATGCTGAGTCACAGCCAGGGTCAACCTCTCCATCTTTGTTCCCTTTTAAACTAGGGTGATATTTGACAGTCTGGTCAAACATTCTTTCTTTTATCCCTCAACCATTGCAGAACCTGAATGTGCAGATTAAAATACAATTTTGTCACTTGCAAGGCATTTTTTTCACGATTTTATAATTAATGTTTTATACTTAAACTGCTTATTATTATCTGTGCTCCCGAACTTTTCCCAGGATATTCAACCACATTACACTGTAGATAGTAATGCACAAATTTTTGTTATTTTGCTCTCAGAAGTGACAGTTCTGATCACCTGTGTTTGAATAGAGGAAGTGGCATAATAAAATATACTGTCCTGAACATAAAGATTATTGTGTGTAGAAATTATGGATAGACTTCAATATTTTATACACGAGCATTTCTTTAAATTGCAGCAACCAGAACAGTATTAATTTTCAGAATCACAAGTATTTCATTTAGATATCTGAGTCAGTTGTTTTTTTAATGGCTTGGTGGACACTTGGGTAGTGCTGATCTGTTTTCAGCAAAAATAACCCAAATGCAATAAAATGATTCACAGATTGGATGTATTACATTAAAATTGACATTTGTCATTTAGCGTAATGCAGTGTAATGCATTGGAGACTGCTGCGTATTTTTATGTGACAAAATCATGTAATTCTTGTGAGGAATAGAGGGAAGAATTGCTTTTTTTTTAATGCTTGGAAGCTGTCAAATTATGAGTACAATTTCAGTTGGATACTGATGCTAATTTTGTTCTAGAACTTGGAAGGAAACATCAGAGAAGTATTTTGCTGACTAGTACTCATTGAAATCTGTAGGGTATGTTGTTCTTTGGCTGTTCATCTGCATGTCTGCCAATTTATCATTTGTACTCCATACACCTTTTTCTTTTGAGAAGGAAGTAGAATTACATAAAATAGGAGAAATGCTTTATTCAGTGTTTTTAAAAGATTACCAAAATTTGGTAAGTCATTTTACTTAAAACTTTGGAATATGATACAGAACATCTTTTCAGTTCATTTTAGGAATTATCCTAGTAGCATTTTTGAGATTAAAAATAAGTTAGTCCATGTTTATTGGAAGGGATTTTTGTTTGTGTAGGATTTTTTTAATAATCTTCAAGCTGAGTACAGAATTGTGATCTAAGAAAAAGATTTGAAATTAATAATAAAATGTGAAACTGGAAGTATTTGGTGTTAAGACACCAATATAAATAATTCTGATATTTTCCACAGTGAAATATATATGCTCTTTTTTGTAGCATAATAATAAAATTAAATTAATTGGAGTGTGTACTTTCCTAGTTGAAATGAATTACCATGTTTCAGTAATGGTTATGGCAGATGTTCAGTGGAAGAAAGTCTTTATGTCTTGAAATGACCACTTTACTCCAGAGCCTGTTTGGTGTGGGAGGCCCCCGTTATAAGGGCTTTCTCTGAAAATCTGAGAGGCAGTACTAGAAAAATTCTGGATATTTTTTATCATATTTTAACTATTGTCATCAAGTGCTTTCCCAAGAGAGACTCAGTCCAAAGTTGATTATGTAACAGAAGCATCATAATTTCAAATGTGCTCTCTGTTGTAGAGCATCAGCTACAAAGTCACACAGAGGAGCTACTGAATGAAAGGCTGATGTGTAAATCTATGATGATGACTGAAGAGTTGATTTCATTTTGATGTTTTTATCAGCAAATTTTACAGTTAGTATCTGCTGAAATAAGTGGAATATTCGTCGAACTGTACTGTGACAAATGGAAAATTTTGTACTAGTATTATCTCGATACTTTATAAAAAATAATAATATATTAATCTTTATTTTAGAGTTTATATAGATACCAGAGAATTGCGTGAAGTTAGTGGATAGTACTGGGGTTTAAAGTTAGTTTTCATTCTCAACTTGCATTTCTGCACAACTGCAATTGGCACAAGTGATTCTCATAAATATCAGCGTGCTATTAGTCTTCTATAAAGCTAGAAAGACTTTCTGTTATGCATTAGCTTTCTATACTGAAGTATTTTCATTCTTGCATCTTATTACTATAGTTCCTTCTAAACTTTTCTGTCTTAGTCTGATGTGCTTGGGATGACAGCACTCCTGCTTTAGAATTACCACTTTTGAATCACTGGCATTAATTTAGGAAACACCCATCCTGAAAGACTTCCTTTATTGTCTTGGCACAAAGTTTTGTCTGCTTTCGTTTATTTTCTTCTTGTATATCTGTTCTGCCAGTTCTGATATTATCTTAGTCTATGGAAATGTTTTTGAGACTGAAATTGTATTAAATAACAGTATTTTTAATACTATATTTATTTATCCATTCTCAGAATGGTAATCTCTTAAATGTCGACATACGTTAGGTTGCCTCTTTAAAAAATGGAACATTCCTGTATCGTACAGTGGATACTATGAAAGAAGCTGAACCACAAAAATAAGTATACGTAGGCAGACTTTAAGTGGTTCCTATTTTTTATATAACTCTTCCAAAATGAACAGAAATATATTTAAGGACATCATGCAGGAGGGAGGAAAACTCCTGAAGAGTTTACAACAGGAGCTTGAAATAAGTAATGATAACTTGAAACCAGGCAGTTTGAGAAATTGCAAGAAAGCAGTGGAGCGGTATTAGTTGTCATTATTGTTAGTGATTCTGTCCACCACTGGGTTAACTAAGACTGAGTTTTTTATAGACATAGAAGCGGTATTATATTGAATTTGGAGAGAGAATAAGCACACTTGGCAGGTGCTTATCAATATGAGTGGGGTCATGGACAAGAATAGTAAGGTCATGGTCAAAGTTCTCTCAATATTTCTGAACACTCTCCCAGTCAAGGGGCTTTATTACATGTATTTTAAATCCTTGTCATGTAAAGATTATAGTTTAGTAAATTATTTTTGTAAAAACAACATATTTTTAAAGGTAAACCAGGAATCTGGGGATTCTTTTTAGCTATGATGGAGTTTGCAGTATCATTTGAAAATGCAATTTGAAATGTCATCTTCAATCCTGGAGATTTTAATTAGCATACCTTGGTTTTGAATGTATTCGAAATACATGTCTGTAGAACAGATTTTATGTCTTTGCGGAGGTAGAGTATATCTCACTTCCAAAACTACTTTTAGGTGAAAAAAAATCTGGAAAAAATAAAATAGGAAAGTATAATATGGTGGTTTAGCACAGTAGTGACTAACCAGAAGATTTTTTTAACATGTGTCTTTACAAGGAATTTTGGAAATGCATTACTGAAGTAACTTTGCTCCGTTGAAGAAGCTTGCTTTCCCAGAGTGATAACATCATGAGGAACATTGAAAAGAGCTGTGCAATCTGCATTTCCTTTCCTTAGTGGTTTGTGGGAGGAAGTACTTGGTCAGGCAAAAAAAAAACAACCCCCCACGCGCCCAATTAAAATAAGTAAAGATAAAAATGTTGTACTAAATGTTTAGTTCTGTAACTGAGGAACTGATCCACAATCTCCTAGGATAAACAGAAACCTTTCCATTGTATTCCCAGAAGAATTGGATTACATAATTTGTAACTATTCCTGATTCTACTTGAACTCGTTTTCTAGCAATGATAGGAAACGCTGGTTTGACTGTAACAATCTTAATTTGGTTATTTCTAGGAGCAGTTACAGTGTTATAGAAATAGGGCTTCATTTAGAGTTTTCACCATGAAAGAATTTCTGGTGGTTTAATTAAAATTTATGGTAAAGCTTCTGACCTTAAAGTGATGGAATGTAAATGTGAAGTAACACAAGACCCATGCATTTTCCACATCTTTAAGTTCAGCTTCACCTCCTGATTGTTACCTCCTTATTCCAGTAGAATGGAGCTTAATTTTCTGCATGAAAATACAATTCCTTTTATTGTATTTGGTTTCACTGAGGCATTGTTATCTGTCATGATTGGAGCAGCATTATTGTATTTCCTGAGAAGAGAACAAGTGCTTATAGATGGTAGGAGAGATAAGTTGCTGATATATTTGTGTATATTGCCTGCTTTTGTGTGAATTTCTATGTTGCCATTCCAGATATCTTATCAATAATTTAAATGTGATGTGGCCAAAGAATTGGGGTGTCACAAATGCTTTCATGGCTTACGGTTTTCCCTTCACTCATACATATTTTTATTCTGCCAGTGATTCAAGCCCACAAGTGATGTTTGTTTATGCTACTTTTGTTTTCATCCACATCTCTGCATTTTATCCACTTACCGCTAATTTATCCTTCATAATGATTCCTACAGTTGAAATTCTTGTTAGGAGCCTCTTCTTTGGTTTCTGAATTTGCGAATCCCACATCAGCTCTTTGTCAATAGCTCAAAACAGATTTAGTAGCTTTCCTCTTCCTCATGCACTGCTCGTGCCATATCTGGATCTTATCATTTGGCAGAAGAGGTCCTTGCAGTGTCCTGCTCTGTGATGCGCTTGCATCCAGCGCCCGCACATTTTCTTTGCCTCTTTGTCAGACCTGACCTTTCTTTACTCTGTGAAATGACTTACCTCAGAGTGCAATAAGTTCAAGTTTCTTGTTCTTACTTTCAGAATTCTTAATGGTATTCCTCTTGCCGGTTTTGCTCATCCTCTTTTTCCTTCTGAACTACGTAGTATATGCAATCTGTATTGCCAAGATGAGATCTGCTACTGTTACAATTTTTCTTTCATTTGCAATTTATATTCTATATTGTACCCTTACATCTTTCTGACTCTTTTGCTCATCCTGTTCTTGAGGACTACTTGAAGACTGTTGTTTTAACAGTTTCTTCAGATAAAATGCTGTATACTGAGAGAACTTCAGAGAGAATTTTGCCAATGAAGATAAAGCTGCCATAGGAGAAGGAAAGTGGTAAATAAAGAAATACTAGACTGAAGTGACAGAAGAACTTAAAAAAAAATTACTTTAATATCCTTTTTGGGATTACTTAGATGCTCTGTTAACTGGCTTTGATTTTCATATGAGGTCACCAGTAATTCTAAGAACCACTATCTGAATATGAATAAAAACATAAACTTATGAGATTTACAGGGTTTATTTGTTTCTGAGCATAGACCTGCGTAAAAACTTTTTTGCTTGGAGGTCATTTTTTGTGGGTAGAGCAAATACCACGGTTCCAGTGCAATCACACAGGTGCATACTTGCTGCTGAGTCACCTAATGTCACAGGAATATGGTGACATTTTGGAAGATTTTAAAAATAGCTGTGTCACAATTTAAAAAAATCTTCAGATGGATTCAACACTGCAACTGAGAATCTATGAAATCTGTAATTTAACTAGTGTGGTTAAACCTTGGTGAATGGAATCATGGTAAACTATAATAAAATAAAATTTTTAACAAAAATACTTTGATGTACTGTAGACAGGGGAAAAATCAGAATATTTTTTATCCACTTATTGTAACTTAACCTCTGGTATGAAAATGTCTTCTCTCTTTCTTGCGGGTTCTGAACATTCTTCAGTCTAGAAGATTTTAGTTCCTTAGTCTGTTCCATGTATAACAGAACTTAGTACATTTTTTTTTATGTCTTTGGAGGTAGAAGTATGTTACTGTGCATTATTTAATGTTACATACATTTTTGTATTAGCATATAACTTGTCTGTCTTGATACATCTATATTGAAATCTCTGAGATATTCTGTACCAGTTTAGGTTACGTATAGTGAATAATGTATGGTCTTCAGGAATCTGGGATTAAGATCATGAGCACTTAAATGTCTAAGTCACTTTTGCCAGAAAATGTATATAATAAATAAAGCTCTGTCCAGAATTACATCCCAATTTTGTAAAATTCTAGAATTCTATTGCCCTCTGCTGGTTTAGTGTACCTGTCTATCATTTGGTAGTGCTGAATTATATGTGAATTGGCCTTTCTTTTACTTTTCATGGTGAAATAATAGTAGATAAAGAGTATAATGGACTACTTTGCTACTTACACTTTAAGGTATTTTAAAATACACATCAGTTTTTAGTCCCATCTTGTTTGCTGGCTTTCTGAAGGTAGCAGAAGTGGCAAATTGTTATTTTTTGTTGCTGAGGTTTTCAGGTTGGAGAAGGAGCTTTATTTAGTATTTTGTTGTCTTTTTTATAATACACTGATAATCAAAACTAAAAAAAAAAAAAAAAACGAAGCTTCATTGTTCTTACTTTATGCTTTTTTGCCTTTCCCCACATTTGTGTGTATGATACATATATTTTAGACCAATGGGAAAACCATTTATTGAATGGAACTTTTTGACTGATGTTATCCACGCAGCGCATAGTCCTGAGGGTCAGTCTATGTAGATTGATCATGTGGGACTTCTTTGAAGTCTTTTTGAGTTTACCAGGTATCCATGTGGGCACAACATACATCTGAGTGCAGGACTGGCTCATAGAATATGTTCATATGCACAACTTGGTTTACATCGCCTTGGGGAGGGGCAGCATGTTGCCTACAGTAAGGGGTACCTATTCTTGATACGCAATAGGTGGTCGTTGACTGAATGTCTTTATAAACAGCTCCTAGATAGGGAGTAACCCTTTAAAGTGGCAGTGTCTCTATGTCCTAGATGAGCTGTAAGCTTACTCTTGCAGACTTCTAGGGAGAACCTTACCCAGTATGAGAAAGGAAGTGCTGTGGTCACCTTCAGTATGCGAAGAGGACTGATGGGCAATTTCACAGGTATTGCAATAGCTTTCTCACAGAAGTCCAGCAGATAACCCATAATGCAATGGAGGAATCCATTCTTTGCATTCAGCAGCAACCTCCTCACCTCTCTTCCTTCCTCTTCTCCAAACCAATAATCCAGGATATACATTGGAGACAGAAATCCAGTTTACTTCCAAATCTCTATAAAAAAATAGAGTGCTGCTGAGTTTGCCCCTTCATTTCCATAGCCAAGAGACATACAGAAAAATATTGTGAGAAGAGCAGTCTTGGGCATATTCTGGTTTTCACTCTTTTTGGTTTGTGAATCTTTTTCCAACATCACAATCAAGAAATAGATCCTTTGCTTTTCTAGCATAAGCTGGCTTTCTTTTTTAAGCTTTTGTGGTGTAAAGGCTAATGACAGATGGGTGATAAGCCCTTTTCTTTTCCATAAACAAGCAATCTAAATAATACATTATCACACAGAAGCTTTTTGGGGACCTGCACCTCACAATAAGTTTGGCGTATAAGTGTTCTTGCACATTTTTTTTTTACTGAACCACAAGTATCATTTTCAGAATTGGGAGTATTCAGTGTCAGGAAACAGAGAAAAAAATTCTAGACAGGTGTTATTGAATGCCACTCAGTAATGTGAAAATAACTAAAAGATAATTCCTGAGTTCAGGAAATTGCATATAATCACACATTGCAAGTCCCAAATCTACATTGTGTTTTCAAAAACTGTAGAATGCAATTATTATTTTGATATGGATAATGTCTGTTTCATGTGTAATCTGGGTGGGGAGTGTTTGGGTTTTTTTAAGTGCCATTAATCTATTGAAAGAACTTGGTGTCCTTTGATGAAGTTAGCTCATTTTCTGTTGGTTATTGTAATTTACGCCTCAATACTCATTTGAACTGTCATACAGACAGCTTTGAGTAAGGACTTTATCATTTCAGAACTGTTTTTATTATTTTCTTATGGGGTCTTTTTTTAAACTGTCAGCCGTTAAATCCTCCTTTATAAGTAGGAAATTCTTTTGTTGCCTCCTACATTCATTCTGTCTGGCAGGAATGAATTATCAGGACAGGAAGAAAGTATAAGTATCAGTATAGTTTAGCTATCCTGTGGAAAGATAGGTAAAGATTTGTTTAATATATGTACTATCGCTTGATGAAAAATACTGAACTACCTAAACTGGAGAAATCTAGAGTAAATTCTTTGGAATATAGCAGTAAACATAGAGGCCCTTTTGGTAGATTAGCTTAGTTTCCATTCTAATCAAACAGGTTGACTAAGCACTCCCAGACCAGAGAATATAGGCACTGCAGACTTCATGGAATGCTTACATTTATTCCAAGAGTAGTTTTAGTCCGTGGATTTTTACTGAATAGGAGCAGCAGTGTGCTGCTTGAGGCTGGTACTCGTATTGCTTTTTTTTACAAACAAACTATTGTAAACAAGCTGAGAATCCAAAATGGTTATGCCCAAGATAACTGGCAGAGCTGAGCCTGAAACTACAGTTGATTCTCTGCTCTGGGCAATATCAGGTTTTGCATTTGTTTCAACACATGCAGGTGATGAGGATAATGTTGGTCCTGATGTGAAAATAGTTTTCTTTAATTTTTATTCATGTAACATTATTACTGTGAACCCAAGGTTTTGAGTTGAATTCTTCTTTTGAGTTTATGCTAGAGATCACCCCCTCTTTACCTTGTTTATACAAATTTCCTGATTGGAGCTGAAGTATCACAGGCAGCTGGACAGGTTGGTAGTCAGATTGCTTTTGTGTGTAGTATTCACTACACAAATGGCCAAATTGCCATTACCAACTAGCTAGGCTTGAACTGACATTCACTTTTTTTTTTTATGATACTCCCTTTTTGTGCTGTTTTGTGACTGGGAATTCCTGCCAGTGAAAAAAATCACAACCAAATCAAAGTAAAAGTTATTATATGGCTTTAGCAGTAACTGTCACTTTCAAGTTGCGTTGTCCATATTTATATTCCTTGATTTACCTGTCATACCCCCATTCCTCTGTCACATAAGTGTTGTGCATGTGAATTTTTAGTTAGGTGAATTATTGGGCCAGATCCATTCTGTGGCCCCTGTATTAATTAGCACAGCTGAACAAATTAATCCATTTTAAGCTAACTATGTACATGCCTGCCAAAGGTGAAAGAAGTGAAATGACAAGGTCTTCAACAACTAAGATTGCTGTAAAGGAGGTAGCTTTACAGGAGGGTAGAAGTAGTCCTCCTGTATATTTTTTGCTTTAACATTTTCTCATTTTTCAATTAAAGAACTCTATTTCAATAGTTGTCCTGCTAATTAAGAGGCTTGACGTAGTCATGAATTAGTGTGTATTTTGTATACCTAAGTTATTTTCAAGGGATGGCCAGCCAGTCAATACCGAGGTCAGTAGGGCACTATTTGAGCTGTCCTATTCTGTGATTTAACAGCTAGATCAAACACGAAGCCATTGCTACGCGATCAGTTGTTTCCTGTGAGCTATCATCAACTGCATCACAACTGCAACTTGGGAATCTGCTAAACAAAACAGCTGTCTTCTTGTTCAATCTATATTGAATGAAACAGTCACATTTAATGTAATTTGAATCTTCCACACATTTAGACTTCTTCACAAGCTACCAAGAAATTTTGAATAAATTCTGCACGATTAAATAAAAATCATATTTTTCACTTTTTTGATGGTTAAATACGAGAGAGTATTTCAGTGTGGTACATTTTCATAGCATGTCACTTATCATTTTCTCAAACATATCATTTCCTCAAACATATCATTTCAAAGAACCTTGTCTTTGATACGGAATGAATACATGGCACATTATCAGGAATTCTAGTTCATGATGTACTTGGAAGAGCACAGTGTGGAAAACACAGTTCAAAGAATTGCAAAACCAGAAATCTGTAAACTCGACTTCAGAATTTTCAGTTGTAATTTCCCAGTCTTCCACTTAAATGCCTGGATGCCTTCTAAGGATGCATTATATGTCCTGGCTGTTGTGTACATTTGTACAGTTATAAATATTAAATCGAGTACTCTTTGTGCTCTACAGGAAAGTGTTTTGCAAAATAATCATTAAAGTAAAATTTAATTTAAAGTTTATATTTCAGGTATGAGTAGTATTCTGAGTGAAAGTCTTTAAATGAGGCACCCAGTACTGTATTTTATTCTTCAGTTCTACTCTAGAAACAATTTAAATTACCTGCTTCTTTACTATATGCAGTATACAACATAATTTTTTTGTGGCCTTCTTATGTTCAAAAAGTAAGAAAGTATGATATAAGAGTTCATTCTTCATGATTTGAGTCATTAAAGTATATTTCCTTTCTTTATATGTGGTTATCAAAAGTATTAAATGACTCACTGGGAGACTAGTGCTACCTAAACAAAGAGATTTACTTGAAAAAAAATGGTGCATTCATAATGAGTAATGCTGTAATGATTCTGGTTTTGTTTGAGACCTTATAGAGATCCAGACCCTTGTGACTTCAAAGATCATACCCAATTCAGTACTCTTTCAGGAGCTGACTTTGGGTCATACAGTGCAGTACATAAAAACGAAGAAAACAATATGTCTGATCTTCTGG
Source organism: Tapera naevia (assembly GCA_033556795.1). Classification (NCBI taxonomy): domain Eukaryota; kingdom Metazoa; phylum Chordata; class Aves; order Cuculiformes; family Neomorphidae; genus Tapera; species Tapera naevia. The sequence continues at coordinate 8,054,611 of JAUMJJ010000048.1, forward strand.
TGTTGGAACAAATGCAGCTTGTTGGAAGGACTCAGTTACCACTTAACGGTTATTTAAATTTCGTTACTGTAGTTCTGACTTTTAAATAAAATGAGAAACGATTTTCATGTTTGAATACTGATTTCTGTGCTGTAGGATTAGGTTATTAAAAATACTATATTTTGTTGGCATGCAAAATGTTTTATATTAGAAATGTGTTTTGTTCTATCATCACAGAATTCTTTCTCTCTTTCTTTCATTTTTCTACTGTGAATCAAGAAAGCCATGCCCTGCACTGACACTAAACTTGTGTGCAGGCTTCCTGTATGTTAATTTCTTTAATGGCCAAAACCTAAAAATAATTTCTCTTTCCTATATTGCAGTACAAAAGATGGTATATAGTGCTTATTTCAATTTGTAGAACTGAGTTTACAGGTGCTCAAACCATAGTCTTTAAAGGAAATGAAATAATAGGACTAATTTGTTGATTTTGCACATTTTTTACCTTCAGAAATTAGCACCTGGAGTTAGTCAGTTTGCTTACACCTGTGTACAAGACCATCCTATCTGGACTAACCAACAGTTTTGGGAAACAACCTTCTATAGCAATGTGCAAAATCAAGTTCGCTCTCTCTACCTTACAGCCAAAGATGACAACCATGCAGTACAGCTGAGACAAAAGGTAGGAGAATACACTAAAGTAAATATCAAGGTAATATTTTTGTTCACATTTTAATTGTCTCCTAATTTATAGAGAGCTAAGTTATGGTGTCTCTAATTTTATGTATTTTTCTTTCATTGTTCCCATATTAAACAGCATACGTGAAAAATAACAAAAAAATTACATTTATCTGCAAGGCATTGTGATTTGATGTTGCTCTTATGATTTTTCAAGGCACTTTTTGTATAATTTTCCACACTTTAAGGTATGCGCTTTTCCTGAGAGTAGTAACTTATCTTATAGCAATGTTATAAACTAGCAGAGGTTCTGTTATATGAACAGCCCAAGCTGGCAGCAGTTTTAGTATCCAGTGCTAGATTATTACCAAACCCTCAGGTGGTTTCTGTTGAAACTTGGTCTGCTTTATTAAAATTAGACAGATCTTGCAGAACACAAATTGTCTCTCTGAGTAGGAGGAAAGTACATCTCTAATGCAAAAATGAAAGTATAATGGGAAGTCTTGCAGGATGCTAAGATAAGAGTTATCTTTTTTTTAAGGAGCACGTACATACAGTAGAGCCATTTGTAATCTCTTCTTCTGTGAAGGTTCTTTTTGTATGGTATCATTGTCGATTATGTGACTGAAAAGTATATGGTACCCAAAGTCATACAGCAATGTAAAGAGAGGAAGTAGAATGGACAGAGATATTCCCAGACATGCAGTTGGAATGAAGATCTGAAAAGGCAGGTCAGATGTTATGGATAAAGAGAAAAGGACTGTGGGACTGCATACAGGGAGCCCCTTCCAATCTGACACTATGTAAAGAAAAATGTGAAGAATAGTAGAAATGACAAGGAAGCATCTCCTTTAACCCTTACATGTGTTTAGCTCAACCTTAACAAAATATGGAAAAAACATTTACAAGATACCTAGTCCATTAATAATTAATAATCAGCCATTAGGTCACCAATATCAGCTGCCAGAAGCCTGTATTCTAATTTCCTCAGGCTATAATATAATTTGACTATGCCATCTACCAAGTTTGCTTCAAGCAAATGCTTGAACTGGACTCCAACATGTAAAAACATGAACGTTTCAGCTGGTCTGGAAACTGTTTATATAAAAACTTGCCTCACCTGAACATCCCAGGAGAGTATCACCTGCATCAAGCAATGAGCTTGCATGTTATTTCTCAATCTGATCTAATGTTTGTTCTTATGTGAGCTAAATGGATAAGCTAAAGCAAGCAGCTATATTAAAATCAGTAAACCACTCTGAAGAAACATCGAAGCTGATATACCATAAGAAAGATATAGAAAGAAATTATGTTATTTAGATCTGTACAGGTTGTGCTACTTGCATATTTCAGTATACTGCCTTGAAAGCTCTGTAAGATCATAATTCTCCTTAAAACCTATTGAGTGTAATAATATTTTAAAAAATTATATATAAACTAAACAATTGAAGTTGTTTGATGAACAATTTAATAAATAAAGTTTTGACTAAATGTTGTTTTTTAAGTTACAGCTTTATCCTTTCTTCTGTGTTTTTGTATTTCTTCCTATGTGTCTTCTGGGAGAAGAATTCTCTAGGTCCAGACCAGGATAAGACAGCAATGGACCTGGCTGCTGAGCAGTTGCGATTATGGCCAACTCTTAATAAACAAACACAGCAGGAGCTGGTCCAGAATGAGGAAAGTACAGTGTTCAGTCAGGCAATTCATTTTGCTAACCTCATGGTCTACCTGCTGGTACCACTGGATACAAGTAAGAACAAGTTGTTGAAAACATCAGCTACTGGTGACTGGGAGAGTGGAAGCAACAGTATTGTCACAAACAGGTGGGTACAGTGGTAATCAGCCAGGATGGGCCTCAGTTTTCCAATGCTTCTTGCTTTTCAGGACTTATTCTAAATACCAAATTATTTCATTATCTTCTCTTCAAGTTCATTAATTAAGGAGATCAGAAGTCTAGCATGATTCTTCTTAAATAACAGAACTTTGTTTGGAATAATTTACCATCATTTAAAGAAACAAAATATTTATTTTCACAGTAAGAGTTTTCAATCTAATAATGCAAATGTTGAAGATAAACGTAGGATGTGATAAGTGGAAAAACAGCAATCCTAAAATTATTCCGTTAATTTTTATAGAACTTGAAAAAAAACGGTGTATGAACCTAAAATCAAGAAGACATTTGTATAGCATCCATAAAATCAAAATTTCTGTGAAATTGCTGCAAGGGAGAAAGGCGCTGAGGTCACAGAAAGCAAGAGGGCTAAACCACTGTGGCAAAGATTAAATTATGAAGGAGGCAGGAGCAGTATAACACCAGTTACATTCCCTAGCATGCAAATCCAGGACATTTCATAACAAGCCTTCCTCCCTCTCTATTTATTGTCTTTATTATCTCCTATGATTCGTCAGAATTCCCACCTGATAAAAACTGCAGCAACACTATTTGAGAACACTGACATCAAGTAAAAGATAGGCAAGTTATCAATGTCAGACTCCCCATGTCTAATCATTTATGCTGACTAAAGACCTCTAAACTCAGGCATTAGGACATGTCTAGTGGACAGGCTGCAGTATATGTTGCAATGGACAAATCTGACCCTTAATATTATTATGGGAGGCATTTTTAGATATTCAGAATACATCTCCCACTGCCTTGCTTGCATTTTTTGTCTGATGCACAAAAAACTTTTCTTATGGTGTTTTTAGGTTTTGGAATGCTTTAACTCTGCAACCCAAATATTCATTTAATGTATCTTTCCATATGACTGGATATTTGTTTACCGTGAGTTGCAAATAGTATACTTGATTCTGTGAAGAGGATCACTTCCAAGCAACTTTTTTTTTCTTTTCTGGGCCTGTCTGTGCTGTACTTACATAGGCAAAGTTCTCTGTGCAGTTCTGACAGCGCTAATGGCGGTGAAAATAGGATGTAATTGTAGTGCTGCCATATGCTTTTAGCAAGGTTTGTGTATTGTAACTAGAAAAAAAACCCTACAGATTACCTGTCTTTAGCCAGGTATCATATGTGTATCACCAGCTGAATTTTTAACATTTGAATTTTTTTTTTATTTATGTCCATAGTATTGCAGGCAGTGTGGCAGAGAGTTATGACACTGAAAGTGGGTTTGAGGACTCTGAGAACAATGATGTTGCAAACGCAGTTGTGCGGTTCATCACCAGATTTATTGACAAGGTTTGCACAGAGAGCGGAGTTACACAGGATCACATCAAGGGTCTTCATTGCATGATACCGGGTAAGAATTGTGAAAAAAAATGTAGTTTGTAGTCTTTCTTTTTTCTTTTCTAGAGAGAAATGTACTTTTTAGTTTCAGTTATTTTGAGTGAAGTTCAGCTAGATTTCTTTCCTAGACTATAATTGCTGTTGAATTTCATAAAATTTTTCACTCGATGTTTAAATTGGAGAATTTCAGAATATCAGATTTTTAATTAGATTGCAACTGTCTCTTTCATGTTATCTGATACTTCAGTTATGATATTACTGCTTTCCAGGCATAGTAGCAATGCACATAGAGACCCTGGAGGCTGTCCATCGTGAGAGTAGGCGGCTTCCACCAATACAGAAGGCAAGTGTTATGAAACATATTTGTATTCTTTACAAGTATTAGAAACATGCACTTTAGTAATCTTTTTTTACTCTCTTTTAATGTTAGGAGGAAATATCAAAACACTGAATGAAAATTTCCACCAGTGATAAATAAAATGCTTGGCTTTGGTCTCATGACATATGAACTCACGAAACTAGTAGAGCCAAACTTCTGATCATAAACAAGTTGTTGCATGCCCACTATTTTTTGAGACCCATGTCTCTTAGTTCAGTCCAAACTCTGTCTCCCTTCTTTGGGCTCAGTCTCATAACAATTTTGTTTTGAAGCTTTTTAAGCCAAGTCTTATAAGAAGACTAAGGTATAACACTGTTACACCATTACACTTACACTTTCATTTATTTGCATCAGCCCAAAATTCTGCGACCAGCTTTATTACCAGGAGAAGAATTTGTTTGTGAAGGTCTACGTGTGCTGTTGGATCCTGATGGCAGAGAGGAAGCTACGGGAGGATTGCTTGGAGGTCCTCACATCCTACCTGCTGAAGGAGCTTTGTTCCTTACCACTTACAGGATTATATTTAAAGGCACTCCTCATGATCAGCTGGGTAAGAAAAATAAACAGTGATGATTGTGGTCCTTCAGATGGGCAGGACTTTGAGCTGAGCTGTCCATGTGTTCTAGCATCAACATCAAAATGTATATACCTCGGAGTGTAATTTTTCATGTTGATCAGATAAGAATAATCTCTTAATAGATTTTTATCACTAGATATGATAATGATTGATTTTGATTTTGCATTCATTTCTTCAGATGAGACATTAGGTGCCGAATGTTTTATTCCTGCATATTGGTAGATGTTTAGAGTTCTGTCTTCAGTAATTTATGTGATCTAAAATCAGACTATGTACTTGTCTTAGAGGAAGCGTTCAGTAGAATGTCACATTGTATTATGGGCTTTTACAGCCTACCTGAAGCTGGAAATGGAAAATAATGGCATTCCTGGCCATACTTCCAATAATTTCCATAGACTTTCTGTTTTGAATGGAGAAAATGCTTAGTATCTTTATATTGGTTCCATCTGTAAAGTTGGTAATGCTGCTTTACATAGCAACCCTTGTGAGCTTCTTCACCACTAAGACAGAACGCATACACTATGTGATCTGCAGCTTCCACTACCCCCAGCTTTTCTTTAAGCAGTATTTTTTAGCCACTGGAAGTGTGTTAAATGAAAAATGTTCCTGAGTTAGTATTCTCCCTAAAATGTTCATTAATAAATTCAGTATTCTTTTTAATATGTAATAGAAATAGCTCTTCTAAATGATAAATTTTCATGTTTTGGCATCTGTCATTTCTAATTTTTTGTAGAAGTGCATGGTTATATGTAGAGATCATTCGTTGTTTTTAAGTTGTATGAAGTAATATGAAATTTGAATAAGCTTGAAATTGTTTGTTCACCCCCTACCGACCAAGATTTTGGGGGTGCCTTTCCATCGTGTAGAAAAACTCAGGAGTATTCTTCCAATCATCCTAGCTGAAACTAAGCAGAAATTCAGATTACTGATAGTACATTGGGAATTTACCAGTTTTTCAGGTATTTTGCCTGAAATTATTTCTGTACCATTATTTTCATGTTGTTTTGAACTTAGTCATTCCTGTCTATTCAAAGTACAATATGATGAAACTAGATCTGATTCTGTCATCTAACAAGTACCTGTAAATACAATTTTATGGTCCTCAGTTGGAGAGCAGACAGTGATTCGGAGCTTTCCTATTGCTTCTGTTACGAAGGAGAAGAAGATCGCTATACAGAACCAACTGCAGCAGAGTATGCAGGAGGGACTGCAGATCACTTCAGCTAGCTTTCAGGTAAAAGGAAGCTTTGTAAAAATTCATGTGACAACACAGTCAACTCAAGATACTTATGAGCAGCGCTTTGTTCTGTTGTTTGTGAAGAGTTTTCTGCCCTGTAAAATCAATAGAGAATGCCGTCTGCTCATAGAAACCCTGGTGTTTCATGGCCCAGTTGATATTCACAGAGGGTTACAATTCTCTTATTTGATTTCTTTCACACCTTTCCTCACCTTTCTTTTTGGATCCAGTATAGTCCAAAAACTCTGAATGTGATTAAATGGAGGCTAGTGGAAACACACTTTCTCTCTCCTACATCTACATGGAATGAATATGGAAAACCCATTTTTTATACATGTACCAGGTCTGACAGGAAAAAATACCAAGATTGTAGCTGTAACTCTTTTTATTTAACAAATTAGGAAAATTGACTATGATCACCATCAAAATAGTTCCCTTCTGAGTTGACTCACAGCTGCATACCTTGCTGCCAATGTCTAAAGCAAATCCCGTAGTTCATTCTGTATGACTGGTAATTTCCAGTCTGTACAATCCCCCTCAGCATATTCAGCAGAAGCAGGGAAATTGGTGGAGAGGGACTTCTAAGAATTACAAGTCATGAAGTCCCTGAAGTCTTCCCTAAATGTTTCTTCTTGGTGGTGTTAACTGTGGTCAAACCATAGATGGAAAGTTAAAGGCAGAGATTTTTATATCATGTACTGAAAGTAGACTACAGTAGTTCAAATATTAAATATTTTGTTGGGTTGGCTGACTACAGAAATATATTTATTGAGAACAATAAATCTAGCATAATAAAATAGGTTATGAGCAGTTTGCCAGTTCCTTACACTAATGGACATTATTTAGCCAATCATGCTTCTTTATCTTATTCAAAAGCATAATACCAGGACTACAAGTGAGTAAAACCGACAGAAAGTTGTTCTCATGGACTTTTGAGAGTACCTCATGAGGAGGTCTATTTTCCAGAGATCTTTTTACCAGAATAGTTAGCATATTTCAACGATGTGCTAAATACAGACACAGCTCAGTGTTTTTACTGCTGGATTCTGGTCAAACATCATCTTTGCTTTTGTTTAGCATAGTTTTGTATTAGGTTATTTGAACAAAAACAATCAGCAAACAGTTTACTTTCTGTTCCCTTGTAACAGCTAGGGTTCAATACAGTATGAAATAGGCCTTCCTCTTTGTTTATTAATTATGATTTTCAGAAGGTTTTGGCTGCAGTTATGCCATTTAATGTCTTTAAAACCTCAAATCAGTATAACCCCAAAAGATTCAAGAGCTCCTTTCAAGGAGGTCCTAGAACAACAGAGTTATTAGTCATTTGGAAAGTATTTACAAAACAAGTGAAGTTTAAAAAACAATGATGAAATCCACCTTCTAGATGGCAAACAAAAGACATTCAAAAGGTGTATCGGTATGCACTCAGAAATAAAGCTCTAAGATATTTCTTTTTTCATGTTTTCCACAAGTCTTAAAGTTCTTTTGGGCCCTTTTATTCATTCGCTATTTTCTCTATTTTCTTTTCTTCCTTTCCCCTCCTACCCCCCATATTGCTGACTGTTGTCCTTTTGGCTGAGGATAATGGGATGGAAATTTATGGGGTTTTCCCCCAAAACCTTTCAAAAAGCATGTTTAGTGGGGTGGATGGATCAGTGTTGAATAGCGCAAGTTTAGTTCCTTCCTAAGGATCAGATTGCACTATTGCATTTTAACCACTAACAGTTTTCTCTGCTTCGCAAGGTAAGACAAAAATTGGAATGACTAAAATAATGGAATTATGATGGTTGTGATGTATGAATGCTGAAATTGTTGGTTTGGTGAGAGTATTTGAAGTGCTTTACTGGTCTTCGTTCCCAGTATATGGGCAGCGCTGGCAGAATATTTCCAAGCTAAGCTGTCCCACGTGAATAGCATTTGAACCATTGTAAGCATCTTAGTGCCAGCACTGCTACTTGGATTTACCAAAATATTTGTGTTTGATATTGCAAGAATTCCAGATACTTCTTATTGAAAATGCCTTAGTATTAGGACATAAATGTAAAAATTAAATAAAACACTAATAAGCTGTATAATATCCGTCAAAATCAGAAAGATATATGTATGTATATTTGTATTTTCTGATATACTGCCTAAGTATGGGAATTTTGTTATAATATTTTAAGATCTTTTAATTTCTTTAATTCTGTAATTTTTTCCAGTCTCTAACATGTCATGTCTTTAATATACAGTTGATTAAAGTAGCATTTGATGAAGAAGTAAGCCCTGAAGTAGTGGAAATATTTAAGAAACAGTTAATGAAGTTCCGTTATCCGCAGTCTATCTTCAGCACTTTTGCATTTGCAGCTGGGCAAACAGCACCACAGATAATTTTACCAAAACAAAAAGAAAAGAACACTTCTTTCCGGTATATACAGTCTTCTTTCTTTATTACCGATATTCTTGTTTATTATTAGTCAAATACATTGAACTGTCTGACAGCTTTGCAGAAATACAGATCATTCAAGCAATTTTCAGGGAAGTAAAAAATAAGTGATTGCTATTCTGCATCTTTTTATACTTACTGATTCAAAGGTAGATTATTTTGATACACATGGCGGTTTGGTATAGGAATATATTATCTATCCAAATATCTAGCTAAAGCAAATTTGAACAAACATCTCATTATATTTTGAAATGTACACAGCTATGCAAGCTATGACAACCTAAAAGCCAGATTTCTTGTATATTACTTTATAGGTTAGTAAACTAATATGGGTTAGAATTAATTTTCCCCTTAGTACAAACTGTACCAATGTCCTGGAGTTTTTTAATCTAGACTTTAAGCTTTGAGTCCTATTTTAAGTTTATGCTATACATTATTTTTTTAGTGGACTAGATGGATCACTGGTCTGTTCCAGAATAGTAGTTCCTGTGATTCTCTGTTGGTTATTGCATTGTTGACACAGGAAAGCTGAATTCCAAGCTAGTCATGAAATCCTAAAACTGTAAGGTTATTTTCTGTCTTTCCTGCCTTTACTTTGTCAACTTTGTAAATCACATTGCTAGCAAAATACAAGTACCTAGAGATGATGGCTGCTTATTCATTACCATTAGACATAATAGATACAAATAATAAAATTGGTGTTTAAAAATTAATACAGGAAGCCATTTTTCTGGAGGTCATGATTTTTGTCATATTAATTGAAAAAATATGAAATGCATTTTATTTGGACAAGTGAATTTGTCTTAAAATTCTGTATGTGTTATCAAGGAGAATCATACGCATCTTTCTAAATATTTATGTTGCTATGACTATATAGTACCTTCTCAAAAAGCATTGTGAAAGGAGCAAAACGTGCTGGGAAGATGACAATTGGACGCCAATATTTATTGAAGAAGAAGACAGGAACAATAGTGGAAGAAAGAGGGAATCGCCCAGGCTGGAATGAAGATGACGATATCTCTGGTAATAGCAAAAGGGTATTTTTCATATTGGTTGATAAGTCTGTCCTATTACGCTTCCATTCCAATATGTTGAATAAGTAGTATCTTCAAGAAGAAGTTGCAGAGTTTTCCTAGGCAGGAAAGAGAAAGGGTTCAAATATGTACATTTAGTAAATGTTCTCTTTTGTGATGATGAGGCAAAAGAGGAAATTGACTTCATTCAGTGGTAAAGCAGAATACTAGGTTATTATTTTTTAGTTATCAAACTATTTTCCTATAGTATCTTTTTATAATTTTTAGATAGTGTAGAAGGAATAGCACAGAAGTATGCTGTAGCTTCCATCTATATTTAGACTTCATGACATCTGCAGTTAGTCTATGATGAGAATTTGCAATTGATGAGATTCAAGAAAATGCAAATACTACGAGAGACTTTTGCGGCTGTGGAAGTGACAATGATTTCTGAAAACAGCAGAGGTCGTTACTACTGAAAATACCATTTTTCCAGATTTTGACTGAAAGGACTCTGGGACAGAAAGTAGAAGGTGATTTGGGCACCTTGTGTAGTTCATGTGATGGTGTGGAGTTTGACTTTCTTCCAAATGTGCTGCTGTCAGTATATCCCTATCTGGACCAGTGCTAATTTATAATAAACCACTAGAGGGAACCAGATTCTCCTGTACATAAACAGGTATTTGTTTTGTCATACTGTTCTTTCCTTTTTTTTAAATGAAAAAAAATAAGTATTTCAGATAAAGAAGTGTTTATCAAACACTGATAATTTCTTCACAACATCAAACAAGCCAGATTTTCTTTTTGAATATTTGGTCAGTGAGCAAGACAACTTATGTGACTCACAAGCAATTGTCTGAAGAGGGACTGTGTTACTGCATTTCTCTGTTCTCTATGAAATGGAAGAAAGCCATTCCAGTAAAGCTAAAAAATATGGATTCTCTTCTTTCATTCCAGATGAAAGTGGTGGAAAAAAGGGCAAAAACCAAAGGCTTCAAACTAGAGAATGTCTTTAAAGTGCTGAAAAATTATGTTCCTTTTAGAATTTCCAGCATCTTCCTTAAGTGCTGACTCAGTATGCATTCTGATGTTGCATATTCTTTGGGTCAGAAGCACTTCTGGAAACTAGACCTGTGTGATTTTTGAGTGGTTGTGCATCCTTCACCCAGAGACACTAAGCACAATCATACTTCTCTTGATGATGAAAAAATTGCAAGATTTTTCGCATTGCTGATGTACAAAACAACTACAGACTTCCATGATCACAGATGTTACATAAACATTAGTTATATTCACTTTTTTCATCTCCTAAAAAAATATAAAAATATAAATAGTGAGGTTTCCTGCCTGCTGCTTTCCAGATGTTGTGACTGAGAATGCGTAGGGTGATCAAAGTCTGACAGTTTGCTTTTCTCTCTGTGCTGCATTGATACCTCAGGTATAGTCAGTTGACAATAGTAATGACTCTGCTTCAGGCAGAGTACAAATAGCCATGGGAATACCTGTGAATGACTGTGTTTGAAAAGAGTCTCAAAAACTGAAGTATGGGAAACTATGCAGCTAAACCAACAGTGAAGCAAAGGGGAACTGTCTGTAGCAGGTGAAAATTACAAGTGTTAAAGATACGGTTGGACGGAATTTCAAGAGATCATCTTCTCCATCTCTCTGCCCCAAGGCAAGATCAACATACCTAATCTGTTTCTCATAGATGTTTACCTAATTGTTCTTAGAAGCTTTCAAAGACGAAGGTTCCACAACTCTAGACAATTTGCATATTACTAATGCTTTAACCGTGCTTAATGCTAGAGAAAAACAAACTTTCTGATATCCAGGTCTAAACATTTCCTTGCCACAACTTAAAGCCTTCACTTCTTATTCTGCCACCGTATACATATAGAAGAGATTATTCCCTTCATTTTGATTGCACTGCTTAATATTTCCTCTAATATCTCCCATAATATTTCTTTTCTCTGTTCTTTTCTGGACATTAACTATATGCAGTTCTTTCAGTTCTTTATTAGTCTTGACAGGATTCTAATCATCTTCATGACTCTTTCTCAGTCCTCTTTAGCTAGTCCACGTATAACTTGCAGTGTGGTTTCCAAACCTGGGCACAGTACTCAGTTGCTGCTAATGAACACCTATTTTTCTCCAATTTCTCCCAATCTTTTTACTTTCAGAGTTTAGAATCTCATCACTACTAAATTTTCTTCTCTACAGGTGATCATACTGGTATGTTCCATAAAACAGGAGACTGTAAAACCCACTTTTACAAACAGTCATAACCCAGGAACTATATTAAAATAGAGAGTTTATTCATGTTATTTTTAAAATCAATTTTTTTTAAAAAAATCCATTTTAAACTTGAAACAGCAAAATATTTTCATCTCCCTCTTCTGGTTAAAGACACAAATATGGGCTCTTGTAATCTCTAGGTTTTATGTACAGGAAAATGTTTTGCAAATTCTGATCACCAATACAGCTGATCTCATGAGAGAAAAATGCATTATCTGAATCACTTTCAGCTTTCCATTGAAAACTGTTATAAATACCAAGGTTCTTTATGCCCAAAAAATAAAATTATTTCTCAAAGCCATTTGTTTTTCCTTAGTGCACTTGTAACTCTTTTATAACTTCTTTCTTGCTATGGCAAATATGAAAACACGTTAAAGAAGAGGAGATATCCACAGCATTAAACTCGTTATTTAGGTCAAATAGAGAATTGTTGTTTTTGTTCAGTGAGATGCAAGGCAATAAAATTATACATTTAGGTTTTATGCTAAGATGCACAAAAGAATGTATATGAGTTCTACTCCTGTAAATTCTGAATGTTGTCTACTGTGAATGAAATTATAACTGTATCATAGTTCTAATTTTTTTTAATAACTTTAATTTCCAGTCCTGTTTTTAATTTAAAGCCTTATAAACTTTCCAGTTGCTTGTTCATGAAGAAATACTTCCCTTCATACTCACATATTTCAAGCCTTGAGGTGGTAGCAAGTAACTGATACATGCTGTGGAAATAAACCTGTTTTTAGAAGTATTTGGAAATAGTTGGAAATGTCAATAACAGACAGGTGGCAGGTTGTGTACAAAGACCTTGCTTGACTTGAATTTCAGCGTAGTTTGAACTTGTGACATGTTTTTTATCTCTCATGGTTAAAGGTTTTTCTGCTTTGGAAAGTGCAACTGACACGCACGGCTGAAGAAAGCTGCTGTTTGACATTGAAACTGAGGCATTGTGAGATTGTGACCCAGAAACTTTTTATTTGAACCAAGCCTAAAAAAAGATTGTTACATCTTTTGATGTGAAGAATTGCAACATCCATTTTGTCTTGGATGTTTAATGAATTTATGTGCACATTTTTCATCAGTATTATGTCTTGTGTACATATTTGTATAGCAGTTGTGAGTTTAACTGGTTTTCATAAACTGATGAAAGAAAGATTATCTACCTTCAGTTCAGTTCAAGTGAATATGTGAGACAATTTTTTCCAGGATTTTAGTAAGAGACTTGTCAACCGTGCCATTCACAAGTACAGTAGGTAACTGTGCAATATATTCGAGTTTCCTGACTAAAATTTTTTTTATTGCTTACAATTGCTATAAATTGAGAGTTGTATGTATTAGTTCTTGTCATTTGTCACTGACAGCAAGACAAACTAATATTCAGAAGAAAATACCATCGTTTTCTGTGTAACTGCTGGCTTCACCAGTAGCAGACTCTTAAAGATTTTTAACTTTAGTTTCAGATGACAGTGAACTGCACACAAGTGGCACCCTAAAAGCATCAGAAAAATCAACAATGGAGCAATTAGTAGAAAGAGCCTGTTTCAGAGACTATCAGCGTTTGGGACTAGGGACCATCAGTAGTAACTCTTCTCGCTCGAAAACAGAATACTTAAGAATAACTGCACTGAACAGGATGTATTCACTTTGCAGGAGGTGAGTTTAATGACTCAGTCGAGTCGTTGAAATTAAAGATGACACAACACAGATACCACATGATGTATCCATTTAAGCATCATATTCTGAGAAAATTGTTGTCTACAGTAGGAGTTTTCCACCAGTGACTTTGAAGCTGTTTTTATTCCACTCATGGATTTTTCTGATGGCTGCATGTGCATTCATCAGATTAAGAAAGACTGCCAGCACAGGTAGTCAGAAGTGAGATTTCAGGACTGCCCCAGAAGCTCTGTCAACACAAGTCCTTTTTCCTACATTCTTTCTGTCGCCCATGGAAAGGGAATACCTTTGAGATTTTTGGAGGAGTTTCTCTCCCTAGACTTTCTAAACTGATGCCTGAATCATTAGGTTATTTTTGAGCTTTCTGACTTAGCCAATAAAGAACTCACTCTTGGTATGGTTTCTGTAACTTGCACTGTAGGTTCTGCAAGTTATTTATGTAATATATTTGCATATAAAAATCTATTTTGTTCCTAATTAAAGAAAAAGCAAACCTCAGAAACAATTATATATATCAAATAAAAAATATGTATTAAATTTGAATTCATGAAGGCATCTACACTGCCTTAAAGGTTTGTCATGTGCTGAAAGGAAAGTCATATGCTGTGTTTTAACACATGAATGTTACTCTTTTTGTTGTGAAATCTGATGTAGTTTGCTACCACTACCCACAAAAATTCTTTTTAATACAAAGGCATATCTGCATGAGTCGTATCAGAAGAGCATTTGCTTTCTCTAAAGCCAGTTTTAACTGGTTGTTACTTCACTTTGGATTATGAAATTGCTGGTCCTTCACGGAAGAAGGACATAGAAGAAAATATTAGATTCTTTCCTGTTTTCTGCCTTATCTAGAGTGGCAGACTTATAGTAACAGTTTTTTTCAGTCTCCATTGAGTGTACATTTTCATTACGCTTTGAACAGTACACAGACAACACTTATCTCCCCTAAAGTCACCAGAGTTTAATATACTATAGGATTTTTCTTGAAAAAGATAATTAGTACCTGAGTGAGTTGCAAATCTCAGGATACAAATACTTATCTAGTGTTGTATTTGTTTGTTTACTTCATTTTGAGAAGTAGACTATAAATATTATGTACATTGATTTTGTATGAGGGCAGTTCAATAAAAGTCAAAGAACTGAATTTACAGGAACAGCATATATTGTAGAGGAACAGACTTTTTTAGTAAGCACTAACTTTTCCCTACTTGTTGTCTTAGTTTCATCTAAATGTATGAAATTGGGACTTAAATTGAATATTTTTTGGAGGAGATAGAAAGTAATCTTTCATGTGTCTTGAATCCTTCTTTCACCAACACGAATCCAACTGCCATGTTGCTGTGGTTTCTATTTTTAAAGCTATTGTATCAGTTAATTTCCAAGTCTCTCAATGCATTGTAGGGTTTTTAAAAGTACACAAAAATGCAGTTTCAAATATCTTGTTCCAAGGAATCTGATTGTAAAATTTAAACCAAAAACTATTGTTTTATTCATGAAACTTCAGGCAATCTAACATTCTTTCCTTTCAATTCTCATGTTTCATATACAAGTGTCAAAACTTAACTACTACATTAGCATGCCTCAATTTTTTTTCTGTAATGCTTAAAAATATGGTTTTATTATAGTGACAGATAAGAGATATACGGAGAATAAAAATATTTTTAAATAAAATATAACCTTAAATGGAAAGAGATTAGTAGTGATAGTCTTCCAATATTTTCAAAATAAAAGTTGTTTTTAAAATGCAGTTTTCTATACAAATTTTTTAGGACTAGACTAAAAAAATTCTAAGAGCTGAGGATATATTTTCATTAAATGTACGCTCAGCTTGTAATTTTTAGGAATTTTTTTTATTGTTTAAAATTTTGAAAGCATCTTTAATTGCTGTTCAATTTTTTTTCACCTCTTTTGTCAAAACAGTTATCCTGGGCTTCTGGTAGTACCTCAGTCTGTTCAAGACAGCAGTCTGCAGAGAGTTGCTCGCTGTTACCGTCATAATCGCCTACCAGTTGTCTGTTGGAAGAACACTAAAAACAATACTCTTCTACTTAGATCTGGAGGCTTTCACGGAAAAGGTGTTGTTGGCCTCTTCAAGTCCCAAAACACACATGCTACAGGTGAGTTGATGCAGCTGGGGTTTCTGTGTATGTAATTTTAAGTAGAAATAGTTTTTTTTCTAGAGGAAATCAGTGATAAGTTTGAATCAAAAGTCCAGGATGTGAATAGTTATTATAGATATTATATTAGTTATGTTTAATTACTGTATGCCAAGAAGCAGATCCTGAATGATATGAAAGTCGTTCAGAATGTTTCAACAAATAGTTCGAAGGGAAATTGAGTACGTACCAAAAGCCTTTGGTAAAAGCTGATGTCTGCCAAATGCAATACAAATTTCCCGTTGCCTTAAATTATCTTTTTCCTTTGCATTGGCTTATGTAATGAGTGTGTGTTGTCCCTTTTAATAGAGGGTTATGTATTAGAAAGCTCATTATTCATTGGATTTTCTAATATTTTTCATTGTAATACTAGTTTAGCTTTTATCTCTCTTTTATAAAGTACAGACCTGAAATATTCTAGCTGGGGTCTTTACATTAAGTAAACCTCTTCCTTTGTCTGATCAAGACTGGGCCAGCACAAGACTTGTCAGAAGAACGTAACTTATTAGGAGAACATTAATTTTTGAAAGAAAATCATCATTCACAGACAGTGTTAAGGATACCTATTGTGACTGCCTGGATTTCCATCTGTTATATGGATAGTTTCTTCAGAGTTAATCTCAAGAAGAGTGAGGCTCTAGAACAAGTTCCCCTGTCGTCATGAATGCCCCATCCCTGGAGGTGTTCAAGATCAGTTTGGATGGGGCTTTGAGCAACCTGATGTAGTGGAAAGTATCCCTACCCATAGCAGGGGAGTTGGAACTGGATCATCTTTAAGGTCCCTTCTAACCCAAACCATTCTATGATTCTGTGATTTGTGAAATTGCTGCTGGGATCTCTGTCCTCATCTTTTGTTTAAATCCTTGCAGTTGTGATGGCCTTTGTGTGTGATACAGCACTTAAAAGATCGGTCATTGTATAGAAATCCCTGTTGACCTGTGCACATAAGGGGTTCATACTTTCATCCTTTTGTACTGCTGTTAAGCGCTGCGTGATGGGGTGGTTGGTGGTAAGGATGAAGGACAAATTTTCCATCTATAATCTTTCACAAGGACATTATTGCCCTTAATCTTTAATTCACATATCTGTCTGATTCAAAGTAAGGCTGTTCTTCTGAATCTCTTTTTAAAATACACACAACATCTTCACAAAATAAGAATTTATAACTGCAAATGGTAAGGGCATTATCCTTTTGTTTAGATATTTGATTTCTTTTCATTTAACTAAATTGTTAATACTAAAATTTACTTTTTATGCCATTGCTTCAAGGACTACAAAACTCAGAGATCATTCAAGCGGATTTCAGGATGTGTGAACCCTGCTTGAGAGTTGGAGAGAAAATAATGTTTTTCTTTAGGCTTGTTCCACTTTGTCAGACAGCAGAAGCAGCAATGATTTTTTCTCCATGTACATTTTCTAATCACTTTCTAATTGTACTTCCAGTTCACAGACTAGTTTTTACAGGGCTATTTAGATACTAATTTTAATAAGGCTGTCTTGAAATTTCTTTTGCCACCTCCAGCTACTTAGTCTACTGTCTATTAGTTTCCAGCATAGAATCTGATTAGATTGTTACAAGAGAAAACTATTTATAAATTACCATAGTAATTTGTCAAAATTAGGTTCTTTTATTCCAAATCTTGGCTCTTATGGTCAAGGTATCAAGTCCTGATTTAAGCAACTATGACGTTTTTGTCCTATAGTGAGCCCAGAGGTGGCTGCAATAAACTAGAATTCAAAAGATTTTGTTTGGTGATTGAAAAAAATCTGACTCATTGAGATTAAACACTTTTTTGTCATCTTGTATGACCCAGGACCTGACCTTCATCTCTTTCCTTTCCTTTAAGTGCTTGCACCTGGACACAAATAGGTGGAGTTTTTCTCCTCGCGGTTTTTTGTTTCTTCTTGTGGGGATTTTTTTTACTTGATTCCACCTTTTGTAATTGTTTCTTTTAAGTTTTTTTAAGTTTTAAGATTGTCTTAAGTGGACTTAAGTGTTTTCTCAGAGCATCATACCTTCTCATCTTGCTTTTTCTTCCTCCACACTCTGTTTTAAAATTGTGTCTGTTTCCTCTCTAGCTTTGTTTTCATCCAGTCTTTTTCAGCCACTTCTGTCTCTGAAACGGTCCTTCTCCTTTTCTACCAGCAACTTAACTACTGTAGAGTAGTCATCTGAAACTACATGCACATAAAATATTATTCAGAGGTTTTCAGAGAAGGAATCATGGTTCTTGCAACAGTGCAGCCTCCCTCCTAGAAGTTACCTAAGCATGTGGGAAGTTACTTCCTGAAGTTACCTACTGGTGAAGGAACAGGTGAACTGTCACTAGGGAACAGGAATGTTAACTTTTCATAAGTGGAGATCCCTTAACAATTATCCAGCTGTGCATGCGCTGTCCATCCTTTCCTCTATTCCATTAAAAAAGTCAGATTATGGGGGTGTGGTACCTGTAGGATAGGTAGATTTTGTCCATTGATGTCTTTAAATACATCAGAGTGTCTGAACACTGGTATCGTTTGATGTATGTATTCTTTCAGTAAATGGACAGTATGTCTCAAGGAACCTCCAGTTATAGGTAAGTAACCCTCCTTTACTGGAATGAGAAAGAGTTGACTGAGTATGATTTTAACTTACTTTTGTTAAAGAATCAGTTCTGTCTGCTCTCTACACACTTTTTTAAAAGGCTATAGTTTGCTTACAAGTAGTACAAACTTAGAAATGATACTTTTCATTCTGATAGTGAAGGGAAAACTACATCATCTCCATTCTGTTTGTATTGGTCACTGGCTAATGATGAATGTTTTAAGCAGGAACCATGAGGTAACAGACTCTTTCAAAAGTTTTGCCTTGTGGACTAGAAAGCAAGAGAACATTGCTGGGTGCTGCTCTGCAGCCAGGTGATGAACATCTGAGCATTCTTTGTCATCAAAGGAATGGCTTCTTGAACCTTTGACAGACAAACCATGACTTTTTCCAAGCTCTGCTTTACATAGTAAGCTTTTTATTTTGCTATTCTATGTGTTTATAAATGTACTTGTATTTTAAAATATTCTCTTCTTCTTGTGATTCTAGCTCCTGCTTCTTTAGAATCTTCAAGCAGTATAGAACAGGAAAAATACCTACAAGCCTTACTGAATGTGATATCCGTCCACTGCAAAAGGAATGGCAATAATACTGTCACTGTTAGACCAACAATTGCTCTGTCTCCAGGTAAAATTGTTTTATATAGTGCTTTTCTATGGCTAAATTGAAAAGTGAGTTTTCTCTAATTTGATGTTAGTTGAATTTGTGAAATTCAGTATGTGTTATGTTGCTTCTTTATTGTTGGATTTTCCAGATAGCTTATTCACTCTTAGTTTCAGTGAACATGTTTCTCTGCAAGGAGAGCTTTACTTGTACTGAAAACTCTTTCAAAGTACACTGAGTTATGCATACGTGGAACCATGAAGATACTTATCCATGTTTTGTTTCAGTTATTCTGGTGTGAAACCTGGTACACTTTATTTGATGGTGACTCGAATCTCTTAGAAAGAGCAGTATGTGACTTGAAATTGAGTCTGTCATGTCTTATTCAGTTGGTGGTAGTTGACCTAATAGAACCAAACAGTGGCTTTTCTTGTAAAATAACACCATCCCAAGGTGTGCATGCTTTGCTTCATTTATTGTAAATTATGTTCATTGCTTAGCTGTATCTAACCTCTCCGTACTGTTGCAAATGCATACATGTGTCTTAAAAAATAAATCTGAAGTAGAAAATTGGCAAGAATTAGCAGTATTATGTGAAAAAAAGGACATTTTTATCAGTTATGTTAAGTGCTAGTCTGAGTAACACTGTAGTTTTTTAATCATCTGTTCTTTTTTTTGACTGACTTTAGGCACTGAAAGAAGGGCTTCAAGAATGTCTACTGTGTTTAAGCAGGTAGTGCCAGGACATTTGGATGTAAATCTATCCAATAGCTTTGCTCGAGGAGGTTAGTAAGACTAGTTCAAAGTCTATTATTTGAAATAATAAATGAGAACAAAATGTTAGCGAAATAAAAATAATTACACTGCTTACTGATTCATTACTCTATGAAACAACAAAACAGATATTACGGAGTAGCCTCAGTCCATAACATTACTTAAGTATCTAATTTCTGTTTAAGTCCTTTACTCATCTAAAACTAGTTTGACCTGCTTTGACCTACTGAGGTTCATTCCAACCTAAATTGTTGTGTGGTAGAAAAACTATGGCTTCATATGGGAAAGAATATAACAATTTTGTAGAAAAAGTTTTAAAAGGAGATCAATAGGATTAGAGAAATAAAGGAATGAAGAAAATAGGAGGGAGGGAGAAAAGAAGGAAGAAAGGAAAATACTCAGAGCCATATAGAAAAGTTCAGTGAGAATTGCAGCAGAAGGGAAGAGAGGAAGGGCAGTTAAAAGGAGATCACTGAAGAATCGAAAATTCTATGCATTTTCATTAATCATAGTATATACATATGTCATATCTAAAAGTTCTGGTTATGCCCTTTCCTCACTGTCTTTTTATTGTAGTACATGGAGATAGAATAGCATAGTGATTTTAATTAGATAGGTAAAATGGGTAGCAGGCTAAGAGGACAGGAGTTAATAGTGTCTGGAATTGTTAAATAAATCTGTGGCTGTGCCCACTTCAACTCTGTACTGAAGTATTGGAAGTGCTAGGTGGCTGGCAACAGATGTTTGGTTGTGTTCCATCTTCTTGTGTTGGGACAAACGTGTCAACAGCAAAGTGGTGCTGAGGGGCAGCAAAGGTGTTCCAGATAAGGTAAAGCTTGCTGGATGACTATATTGAAATTGTCTTTTGAAGATAAAGGGATTACTGAAAAAGCTGTTGTTGGTTTCTGGAATTAGAGTTTGTAGTGAGTGTGATAGGATGAGTTTGTTGCTACTCAGTGAGGAAAAAAGGAGCCTCAAGGCAGCATTAGTTCACAGATGTGTTGTTTTGTTGGACATTGAAGTCTCTTGGCTAAATTTCAGCAGTAATCAGGAAGAGGGTAGAGAAGTTATCTTGTGTCTTGCTGGATTGGTGCCACACCTGCTCTGTATATCTTAAAGGTGTAATTACAGCCCAATATCTGCAGGCTGTTCACAGTCCAGCAGGATACGTGAGGACTTTGCTGAAACATAAGAATGTTTGACAAGTACAATGGGAGCACTAGTGAAGGTGAGAAGTTGATAGGGTAAGAGAGAACAGGGAAAGGGAATAGATCACTGTAAAGAAGTAAACTCTGGGTATGTTAGATTAACTAACAAAATTATGTTAGAAGAAACTCTAAAATACATGAAGTACATAGAATCTCTGAAACTTGCTCCCAGATAAAGTGATTCGTGTGATTTGTTATTGCAAAGTTTTTTACTGCTTTTTCACAGCCTTGAAAATGTGAAACAGTGTCACAAAACTATATGCAGGACCAAAAATACAGGGGTTTGGTCAGCTGAAAAACAGACTTATTTTTTGCACGCAGTCAAAAAAAAGTGATTTTCTGTCTCCTTTGTATTCATGGCAAACAGCTATGGATCTGCACTGCACTGTACAAAATACAATAGCACTATTTTTGTGGTTTTGATTCTGGATCCCTCTTTCTTTCCTTGTTTTTATTCTCATACATACCAGGGATGAAAAGCCAGGTTCAGTTATGATAAACCAATTGAAAATGACATTTTCCACTTCTTTTTGCCAGACAATGTATTTTTAATAGACATACTTTTAAAATTTAAGTTAAAAGACATGTAGCAGTGCTTGAATAGTATTTCTCGTTTTCAAGAATTATCATTGTTCTGAATACTCATCAGTTGTCCGGAATATTTTGTGTTCCTGTCAGGTATGGTATTCAATTTATGTGGAACATTGTAAAAAATAGTTGCCTAAAGCCCAGTTATGTTGTTTCTGAATTGGAAATTCAAAAATTAATTCAGGAATTAACATTTTGCACTCTGATTTGATTTTGAGGTTACTCCCTTTTGATAAATGGGTACTTCCTTCCCATTTTATATTGGTGTTCTGGATTGATTGATGTTTTGTCCTGTGATGACTAAGATTTGTTCTGTCTGATAAATGATGTACTATAAAGAAATTCAATATATACTAGATCTTTGGAAATTAATAAGTAACCCTTTTCTTTTCTCCTGCAATGTGTCTCGCTGCAATGTGCATTCCATTCCTCCTCCTTCTGTCTTAACTGTTATCTACCAGTGCTTGGGTACAGAGATAAATGTTTCACTCATTCAAATTCCAAATCAGCCACTAAGGAAAGAGTCCATCAAGGTACTGTATTCTGTGTCCTGAAAGCAAATTCTTTTCTACCATCTCCACAACTACTACAATGTCTTAATTCATGCTAAAGTGATACTGATGGAAAGCCTTGATTCTGCATTTTGGTTTTTTTAGTTGAATGTTGTGAGTTTGTTTTGTTTCATTTTATGTGGTTTTGACCACTGAATGTGTAATGTAGGAGAGTGATTAGCCACACACTTCACCATGTTGTTCTATAATAAATGTTATGATCTATTTGCGGAGTAATCTATACAAATTTTCTCTGTGAAAATTTTGAACAGCATAAAATTAAGTCTGCAAAAGAACATTTAATACTCTGTCAAATTAGAAAAATCATAATAATATGATATATGCGAAATAATGAAAGCTAGATACTGCTAACAAAAAAATAAGGCAAAAAATACTAGGTAAAATTAGAATAGAACTACAATAGAAATATGATTGTGTCTTTGAATCAGTGTTATTCATCACTGGTAAACATGTTCATCTGCATGTATTTGTAACCACTTTTGTTGCTTTTGGTGTTCTACAGGTGGTAATGATGACTTGCATTTGTAAAGCATTAGAAAGCATGACTATGTATTATTGGGTATATCATTTTTGGGGACAGCTGGCTGTGTTGGAGCCATACCGAATGAACAAGAAATTATACCTCTTATTAAATGCTTCCTGTGATTTCTGCTTGCTAAAGCCTTCATTGTTTCATTTGCAGTAGATGAGATGTGGAACAAAAGTTTATACTAAATATGCCACTTCACTATGTGAGATATTTTATAAAATCAGCTATGTTTGAAGTGGAAACTGTTTAGAGCTCTTACCAATTCATAAGTTCCTAGCCAAGCATTCTCAGTTACTCCTATTTGCTTGCTTGTATCTAAGACTAGCAACCAGACAGGCAGACAAGCTAAACTGTATGGACAACTCCCTGTTGAGGATCACTGTACAGCATTATTCTTTGAAACATAATCCTGCTGCTAAAAAATAGAATAAAATTATTTTGCTGCTTGAGCTATCACAATGGAATTTTACTGTTATCTGCAGGTTTTTTCTTCTATGCAAGAAATGTTAACTATGCATATTACTGGATTTTACTGAAGTGGTTGGAGGCTTTTTTGTACTGTATATCTAAATTTCTACTGCTATGAGGTATTTCTGGTGCCTCTTTAGGATATGTTGCTTCCCAGATTTATGGACAAGAGTCTCTTCTGATAATCTGATTTACTGCTTGTTGGGTTAAAGAATTTCACACTGCCATTTGAACGCCAAATTTAGTATACTTTAAGGGATTTTATTTTCAAGTGGTGTAATTTATATTCTGAAAATCAATATATTTCATATACGTCATATTGGACATACAAGAGCAGGCTCACAAAATCATTGTTATTAACTAAGGCACGAGAAACAGAAAAATATTTACTACTTGTCTTTTCTTCTGCCAGTGCTAAACAAAGCCTTGGCAATCTGTTTTGTCACTGTTTTATCTTGTGTTGATATATCAAAACTTTCTTAATGATCAGATCAGAGCATGTCGGTGTGCTGGAGGAATTTCCTCATCTGGAAGTGACAATATAGCTGCCTCAGCAAGGCACAGTATGCAAACTGAAAATGCTGTTGAGAAGCAGAGATTATTATTGGTACAGTGCCATTCAAATATTGCTGTGCTGCTTTCAGATGCAAGTCTGTGGTTCCACACCACACTGCACTGTTTCAGGCTCATGTTGTTGCGAGCTTTTGGAATTTCTGTACCATGCTCTGCTGCCAGAGTGATGATGAGCTTACTGCCAGATTAAAACTGCAGGACTGTAGTCTTCTAGGCGTCCTTCCTTTTGCTCACACAACTGTACTGTAGGCACATCTGCTAGTCATGAAACACATGGTTAAATAAAGAACTTCCTTAAATTCATATTAATTTCTAATTGGCCACTAGATATGGACAATTAAAAACTAAAATTCGTGGCATTCTGCATTTCAGTCATGACATTTCACGAGTAAATATGGAATACTTTATCCTGAACTGTAATATTTGAATTTGTGATCCTTATATACATTTTCATTCTGATACAATGATAGTATTACATTGTGTAGTGCAAAATGAACACAAGAATTCTGGGTAATAGAGAATTTTAAACTATATTATTTCTGCTTTTGAAGAAGGTTACTATTTAGTATTTTTACTTTTCAGTCTTCCAAAATAACATGCCTTTGACAAGGAAGTACATCAAATTCTTATGCCTACTTCTGAAATGAACACTAGCAATTTCATTTCCATATACATGGACATTAATTACTTGCAAGTGGAGGTTAATTTTATTATTACTTATATCATAGCAACCGGTTTTTGTCTCACGCAAAAAGATATTTAAATATTTTTCATCTTTGTGAAGGTGTATGGGCAAGTCTTCGTTCCAGCAACCGATTTATCAACACTCAGACTCCATTCATTGATGTTGGTGCAAGACTTGCAGGGAAAGATAACGCCACTTCCTACAGTAACAGCACTTTTCTGCAAAGTCAGCTTATGAGACGGCAAGCAGCCCTCTATATATTTGGAGAAAAATCTCAGTTGCGGGTAATGGCAATTTTTTTTTTAACTTTGACTAATTTTGTATTTGGATTGAGTTTAATAACCCTAGTAGTTTCACAAAACAGTGATAATGATCTAGACAAGGCAGAAGGATAACTCCTAAAGGTGTAAACTCTTATAAGGCTTATTCCTGTACACAGTGTAACAATTAATGCAGTATTACTCGGGGTGTGGGTATGTGTGAAAATCAAGCTCTGTGGTTATATAATGCAATGAAGTCAACATAACTAAAAACATACTAAATTATCTTAAAGACTAGTTAAAGATCAGGCAGAAACTCAAAGAAGTTCTGTGAGTACAGCCCTATTTGTTACTTTTGGTCATGCTGTAGTAGGGCTAAGATATACAAAGATGGGTAACAGGTGACTAGGGGAATGGAATAGCTTTTTTACATAGTAGAAGCATTCAGATTGGAAGGCATGGCTAGGAAGGAGCTATGTTGCTAGCCAACAGAGCATCCAGTAAAGCCTTCGTAGAAAGCCTTCATGGAAATCACCATGTCTTTGCTGTGTCAGCTGTCTCTCTGCATTAGCTATGCAGGAAGCAAGGACAGCAGAATTTATCTCTGCTCAGTGTAGCTGCTGGGATAAAGATTTGGGGACTGCAGGCAAATAGAGTGGCTCTGGTGTAGCAGCAGTGGAGCTTGCCGCCCCTTTTATAGACTCTTCAGAGCTTTTCCAAGGGAAGTGCTGGAGTTCTGTCTCTGTAAGTTCATACTTTCAGACCTACACTTAATTACACCTATTTAGATGTGATACATATTACTGTACTCTGATTCTGCTGACTACTCATCTGTTGTTCAGCTGAGTCATCCTCTCAATGATTTCTAGTTTGGGAAACGTGAAACAGACTTCTTCAGTAATTTGAAGTGCAATTTTATTTTTCCTGATGTATTGAAATATGTTATGAAACAAATGCAATGTTGTTAGTAGGAAAAGTGATAACCAGAGAAGAAAACATTCATTAGTGTGGGCAGCGCTTAAGCTCGCATGAAGCCAAATTGATGTGAATAGAACTAACCCAGAAGCCTGTCCATCCTGTTGTCATTACATGAAGAGGACCGTGATGTCCACAGTTTCACACACCTTTTTGGATAGATTTTTATATTTTAGATGCAGTTGTTTAAGGAACAGGTTTAAGAAACAGATTGAAGAGGTCAATCGTGTATCTAAAAATACATAGTAGAAATATCTTTAGTCTGCTGCTTTGAAGTGATCCTTTAGATGAGTTGGGAAAAAAAATGGAAGTGTTGTAAGGATTTTTATTATCCAGGGCGAGTGTTTAATTAGACAGATTTCTAATTAGGAATGAAATATTCAGCAATAAAGCAGGACAAACTTTGAGATTTGATGAGACTGTCAGTGAAAAATATGCTTCACTTTTAAATTACATCTCCTTTTGTCCTTTTCACACAGGGATTCAAACTGGATTTTGCTTTGAATTGTGAATTTGTTCCTGTTGAATTCAGTGACATCCGACAGACAAAAGCAAGCTTTAAAAAGCTGATGAGAGCTTGTGTTCCCAGCACTATTCCTACAGATTTGGAGGCAACATTTCTTAAAGCACTGGGGGAGTCAGAGTGGTTCCCACAGGTAATTTATATGACAGGTGCTTCTAATAATGTACATGCAGTACTGCTTACACAAAATAAATTTCAGGCTCTTCTCACAGAGAACCATTGTGTTCTATCAGCTGTTCTTTGTTGCAATTATTTTGCATGCTATCAATTCTGTCCTTGTATAAGCATTATTATTTTAGTACAGTACTAACATTTACAAATGTGGGAGGCATATTTATGACACAGTTTGTGGTTCATAACATGGAACACATACAAGTAGAGATGACTGGTTTTTCTGCCGATATAAAATTATGATCTTAGTTTAGCTGCTTTTTCTTATTTTATATATTTTTAAAATCAGACAAAAAGTATAGAATAGATGAGCTTTTTGATTCTTAAAAATGGTACTCTACTCTTCCCACCTTGAATTTCCACATGCACCAGTATTTAACAAATAGACTAACTTCTGTTATCTGTTGTGGGATATGGGGAAGTGTTTGCAGTGGAGAGGGGTAGTTTGTGTGTTAATCTGTTCTGTCTGAATCTGTTCCTTTACATCCCTGTCCCATATTCACTTATATAAAGATCAACCAAACAAAGGCATGACTGGAAGTAACTTTGCAAGATTCAAATTAAAAAGGATGTGGGAAAGTAATCTCTTTGTAAATCTGAAACGATTTTAATTATAGTGAATGTGTCTTAACAGTTGCCCATTATGTTTGGAATCTTCTGCTGAATAAATTAATCATAGTAAGCAGAAATAGACGATTATACTGGTTTCTTAAGGAGGAAATACCTGTGAGTAACACAGTCATTTTGGTAATTGTGCAGCAGAAAAATGTACTCCTGATTGAAATGTGCTACATTGCAAGAAGTGGCTTAACTTCTTCCCTTGAGGTGTGATCACTCCTTAGAGAGCAGAGGACCTGGTCATTGCTGTGACTTGACCACCACGTTGTTCAGGAAGCAAAGTGCTGGGAAGGACATCAAGACTTGACATCATGTGAACATTTTCAATCGCAGAATAGTTGAGCAAGTTGATAAGTGTAGAGGAATGAAGTGAATGTCACTACAGTGAGCTATAGGAGCCCAGAGATCAAGGGGAGATTGTAACGTTGGAGTTACTCTCTTTTGGCATATTTGAGAGGAAGAGTAATAATGTATCACTCATTGCTCAGGACCAGATTGTAATGGCACACACTAGCTGTGTGACATTTAAACCACATCTCAGTGGTTTAAATCATGTCATATGTGACTTATGATGAAGTTAATTTATGACTATTTGACACGTTTTCTACTAATCCTGTGAAAGGACATATGTCTGTCATCATGGAAATGTGTTTTTATTGTATTAAGATTTCCTCTCCTGGGTAATAGAAGTTACACAGTATTGATTTTAACAGTATATAAGCTAAATATTTCTTTATATAAGGATCAGAATGCATAAGAAGAAATTTGAAGTGCTGCTTTATCTTCTGAAGACAAATTATGAGAATAAGTATTTTGTCTTTTTATATTGAATCTGTATATCCGATTTATCATTAAGAACAGCAGAAACCAGACTTTACACTCCCTGAAAAAGTACAGGACTATAAACAAAATGCTTGATTCTAAAGGTGGTATTTACCTAATAAAAATTGCAAGAAAATTAGTTTCTTGTATTTTCTAAGTAATAACTATATGACTTTTCAGAGGTGTGGTAAACTTGGCAGTGTTAGGTTTGCTGTTAATGATCTTAGAGGTCTTTTGCAACATAGACAATTCTGAAATTCTCAGAGCTAAGTGTTTTCCATCACAATTTCCATGGTAATATCCATAGGATTAAGGGGAGGGGAGGTTAAGAGGAAAAAAAATCAGGCTGCCCTAAACAAGGATGAATTTTCTAAGGATTAGCTGTTGTTTGGTTGATCTTTTTTGTCTTCTTTACTCCCATTTAATTTTGTTCTCCCTGAGTCACTTTCCCATGCCTTCTGTACTTTCCGAACTTACTTTTTTCAGTCTATACATGATCTTAAATATCTCTTGCCATCTTTTGTTTATTTGTTTTCCTATATCACTTTCTCCCTTCTTTCAGGCTTTCATCTTTCCTACTGCTGATCTCGGTTGGTTTGTATTCAGTGCTCTGCAAACAGCAGTTTCATTCTACTGTAAAAAGCTGGATTTCTTACATGTTATCTGTTATGTTGTTCTAAGAATGCTGTCTTAGTATGACAAAAATGGTAGAAATATCTTATAGATTTTCCTTTTAGTAATAACAATGTGAAGGCTCATAGTAAAATAAAATTGCGCAAATTCACATAGATTTTTTTAACCTGCTTATATCTGTCATGTTTGAATCAATCTCATTCAAGTCAATAAACCTTTCCAGAGAAATTAACTGACATGCCTGCTCAAGGATTTTTAGTATCATTGCATAATGAATATTAGAATGCAAATAATCAATGCATCCTCTTTCTGTATGTTTTAGCCAGTCTGCCTGCAAAGCATAAGAATCACTCTTTAATCTGTCTAAATTATTTCCAGATTATAGAAAAAGGATATTTCTGTGTTTATTTTTAGGTTCAGGTTATTGTTATTATTTTCCAAATTCCATTAGATTGAGATTTAGAAATATGGTCTTGTAAACATCTTACATGGGTTCTCCCATTAAAGTGCTTAGTGACTTTATGGAAACTTAACATTTCACAGGAAATTATTATAGGTTTTAGCCCCGGATGGAATTTTTCTACAATAAATCTGTCAACTGTGTTGTTCCCATTCTCCTTTTTATGACAGCTATTTTATTACAGTACTCATTGTTTTTTTATAATTTAAATTCCTACCTTAAATCTTTGTTTAGTTTTTTTGT
This sequence comes from Tapera naevia, assembly GCA_033556795.1. Classification (NCBI taxonomy): domain Eukaryota; kingdom Metazoa; phylum Chordata; class Aves; order Cuculiformes; family Neomorphidae; genus Tapera; species Tapera naevia. The sequence goes on from JAUMJJ010000048.1 coordinate 8,083,551, forward strand.
AGTTCAGATGAAAATCGTGTGACTGTTCAATTTTATAGCTTTCTAATCTGTTGTTTCAATGCATTTCTTTGTGCTATATGTAGATTTCATAATACGTATTTTAATATAAAATATTTTTAAATTCTGTATTGGTAATACCTAGAAATTTATACTTGAGTATGTTACTTATTTATAATACTTTATAGCTTCACAGGATAATGCAATTGGGTGTAATCATCTCTGAGCTCCTGGAAAATGGTTCTTCTGTTATGGTTTGTTTGGAAGATGGCTGGGATATTACTGCACAAGTAAGCTGCTATTAAAACCTTGAAATAGCTAAATATTAAGAAACACCAGGCAATACTCTTTTACACAAGTGACTGATAATTTAGTATAGCATTTATAGATTTTTCTTGTGGTCGCAGAGAAGAAACGAATGGATGAATTCCCACATTCATTTGCAATTTACACTATGAAAAAGTTCCTTAAAATGAGTTTTTTCAAAGGTCCTGGTGGACTTAAATTTCTAAGGCTTGGATATGAAGTCTGTGTTCCTGCACCTGACCATATGTAAGAATGAAAGCTGAAAGTTGCCACAACAGATCATTTATCTTTGTAAACATAGTAAATTCTAAACATGGGAGAGAAGGATAGGAATTCTTTCTCTTGCCATTCACTTTCCATAAATGAAGTTAGGAGACCACACAGGAAGGAAACTAATTTTTCTGCCAAAATGACCAACACCTGCTGCAAGGATAGATCACTGGAACAGATAACTTTGTGAAACAAACTATAAATTAGGTGAACGAAGACCTGTTGCCTCGTTTAATGGATGCATTGTGTCTTCATAATTTGGAAGATAAACATAGCTATCAACAATCTAGTAAATAAAATCTTCACGTCCAGTCAGCATCCTACAAAAAGAATATTAACCTAATTATTGGAGTCATTGTGAAAAAATGAAGTATAGAGAAGGGGACATACATAGCTGGAAGTGAAAGAAGTCTATGCTGCATTTTAATGTGTTCTGAAGTTCTGTCTGTAAAAGCAGGCTGAAGTTGGCTGGTGAGCACCATAGCATGACAACACTACAGAAACTCTTAAAGTCACCCTCAAGACCAATTCTTTAACACTTTTTTTGCTGAGATAGACACTATTATTTTATAAATGTATATAATCTGTATTTTATTTATAAAAGTGGGTTTATTTCAACTGTAGTTTAAATGTGGTAAGCATTATAATGACTTATGAAGTCTATAGTTGCTCAGGTTTGGCATTTACCAGTATCATAAAGTCTCAAGTTAATTGACACTTTTTCATGTGAGATATTATTTGGCTTGTTTTATGAAAATATTTAATGTATGTGGTAAAATACTTGTAATTCAGTTTATATGAAGGCTTTTGTTTCCTCAGACTATAAACAGATAATGGAATATTTCTTTTCATTGACTAAAGTGTCCTCTTAACTTTTGTCACTCTTAACGCAGTATGTCCTGTTTTGTCATCTAGGTAGTGTCTCTGGTGCAGTTACTGAGTGATCCCTTCTATAGGACGCTTGAAGGCTTCCGAATGCTGGTGGAAAAAGAATGGCTCTCTTTTGGTCATAAATTCAGTCAACGTAGTAATCTTACTCTGAATTGTCAGGGTAGTGGATTTGCTCCTGTTTTCTTACAGTTCTTAGATTGTGTGCATCAGGTAAGTCAATCTGTAGCTAATTTTAGTTTACGAGAAGAATTCATAAATAAGTGTGTAGAGGCCACTATTTCAGATGTTACAGATTATGGTCTGACAGAAGACTAGTAACCTCCTGCTCTAGGTTTTATTAAAGTGAATGAATTTCACCTCAAGAAGAGCTTCAATGGTTACCTACAGAGACCGACCTATTCACACAAAACAGACTGAGGTTGGCATTACAGTTCTTTTAAGGTCATTTATGCAGCGATTTCAAATAGAAGTCTTTTAAGCTTAAGACTGGCTTTTGGCAGTCTGGAGTACCTTTATTCAGAAGAAGAAATTGACTGTTAATACAGTGACTACACAGTTTTAATTCCTTGTGCTTGATGATAAGGTTTGAAGAGGCCTTGTGGTGTGTGAGTTGTGGAAACAGCAAGCTATAAACCAGTGGGACCTGAGGTTTATATTTATATTTATATTTATATTTATATTTATATTTATATTTATATTTATATTTATATTTATATTTATATTTATATTTATATTTATATTTATATTTATATTTATATTTACTGCATGTTCAGAAGAAGATGAACACCAACACTTATGCTGTGTAAGGAGAAGTTAGGTTAAGAATATTACACTCATTTCAAGGCAATTGTAAAGTCTGTCCCTTTCTTCTACTCAAAAGAGTAAATATAAATGCTTTGCAGATCTCCGTGTATGCAAACACAAGATAGGAACTTGCGGAGTTCCTCTTGTTGGTTTGTATTTTCTCATTCTTACTGAGAAGACTCTTGGACATCATAACCTATATTAAAATTTATGGATGACTGTCTCACAGAAGATAACTGTTAAAGCACCAGCCTTCTTACTGGGAGTAGACTTCCATAGTTAAAATTTGCATGAAGTGGGCAGTGAAAGAGAAGTCAGCAAGTAGACTTACTCTACTACCTGAAACAAAGTCCACAGATTAAGTAACTTGCTAAACCAAAGGAAAACAATCTTTAGATGTCTACGAAGACTGATAATGAACGAGCTATTAGAAGATGAGTAAAGATTTATTGAAGAACATGTTGCATAAAATAAAGATTTTGTTTGTATCCCAGCATTCAGCACCCACAGCCATCATTATTGCTGTCTTCCGAGTTAATCAATCGTATACTTGAAATTTGGTTTGATTCCTACAGCATTCCCTGTTAGAAAACTTTAGAAGTATTTGTCACACCCATTTCATCAATCTTTTTCTCCATGGGTGTGGTCCTCAGGTTACTTTTTATTTGAAATGGGGAGATTGCTTTAAAGATAATACATACTGCATTTTTCATTCAGACAAATTAATCTGCCCAGTTGCCACACATACTATTCCTTACAATAATTTAAAGTTACTCCTCCTTTTCTGAAGTAGAAAAAACAAAATCTTGGTTGCAGTGGCTACAACAGGACAGAATAACCATGTCTTCCAATACCAAACCCCCTCTGCTTGTGGTGCATTGAATTCTGTGTTTAAGTTACTCATCTAGTGCTGTATTCTCTCTGCTGTCAGATGTCTTTTCTAATGTAATAAGCTGGCTGGATACACTATTTGTTAGTAGGATGGAGTAAACCTACATTTGAGTTCAACCAGTAGAATAATTTTGAAGTGAATCCCTGCAGCATCTTCGCTTACCATTTGTTGATGCTGTTTTGGAGTACGTGTACTAGATTTTTCTTGGAAGAATTTATCTCAAAAGTTCTGCTTCAGATATATACTGAACACTTCCTAGCTCTTAAAAGGATGTGAACCAGTGATTCATCACTGTGGGGTTCATCAGTGTACAATGGTGTCATCAACTCAACTAGGCAAAATCTAGTCCGAAGTAAAACAATGAATGTGTACTATAGCTGCAGGGAGTCCAGCACCTGCTCCTTCAGTCTGTTTGTCTTCATGTTTTGCTCTAAATTACTTCCTAATGTAGACATACCCTACAGCCTGTTTCTGACCCTGGAAACACTTTGCTCCAGTTCTACTGCAATAAATCTTAGAAACGTGGCATGAAGAAACCCAAGGAAATTATCCACACATACCTGAATGGTATTTTTTTCTCAAATCCAGAGATAACACAAACATTGGAAACAAATGGGTTATCCAGAACAAAGATAAAAACTGAATTCAAGAAGTTTATGACAATAGTCATAAAATAGAATGGATTGCGTTTTCTAAATTGCAAAATTCTTCAAGTTCCTTAACACAATCTGCATTTTTAGGAAGATGGAATAATGGATGATTATTATCCTGGCTTTAAAAGTTGGGATGAAATGTAAAATGGGATAAATCCCTGCTGTTAAAAACTGTCAGGTGTGATTTTGCCTCAAGCTACAAGATGCCTAAAATAGTTCTACTACACATGTGAATGTGTCAAGGAAATAGAAGAGCATTGCTCTTGTAATTCATCTCAGATAGCAGCTTTGATGTATGTCACTAGGTATCTGACACTTCTCTAGCTTTAAGAAGCAATGTAAAGTGTACAAGTTATTAACAAATATATTTTAGAGAAAGGGCCGTATTTTCTGGGTTTTGGTGTTACGCTGTGTCCACATGCCCTGGCTGCAGCTATAGCAAAGATGCTGCAGGCCAACTGGAGCTATTCCTCACTTCTCCTCTGGTGGAGATACCACCCTTCCAGTCTCTTAAGTAAGGAGTTTATGTGAACATGCCTGTCTTTTCTGATTAGAAGGGTAGAAAAGACCATCTTATTTTGATGTGTGGATTTAGCAGCAATTCAGCAGGTCAGTCTGAAGGAGGCAGTAACTTCTCATGAGGAAAGACAGGGGTGACTAGTGATTATAATCTTTTCAGCCTGTGTTGTCTTCAACCAAAAAAGCAGATGGAAATACAGCTTTACTGCTTAATCAGTGTAATAAAGAAAGTACAGATTTGTCTGTTATTAGAAAAAATCTTTAAGCTAAATGACTTAAAATGCTATTCAGAATGCAACTCTGAGCAAGTTTTCAAGAAATACTTAGGAAGACAAGTCTTCTAGCTCATGATGGCATAGTATTGTCTTAAATTCTGACAGTATGGTTGTAAACTCTAGGGGAATTTCTTTTGAAGTCAAATTAATGGTTGAAGTTTCATAGGAATTAACTGAAAACTAAATTTACATAACATTTGTAGTTGAACATTTCTGTTCTTTCGTTGCTTTCTATGGAACTTGTTCAACAATTACAGAATCCAGTTAGACTAGAACTTGACTCTGAAGTGTAGTATATTGTGATCCGTTTTTAAAAATGTGCATTCACTGGAAATAAACATTTGGAACTTTCAGAATACTTTTAACCATTATGATAGTCTCAACATAACTAGGTGCAGTAAGAAAGTCACCTTGGAGCCAGTATGTGCATTAGATGTCATGGATTAAACCAAAGAAACAGAGAAAACAAATGAAACAGTGATTCCTAAATTAGAACTGCATCATCTTGTAAAAAGTCATTGTTTATGCCAATGTCTCCAGGTGTCAGCTGAATTATTAATGCAAAATCATTCTTCCAGCATCTGGCAGATACTCTGCTTCTAAGAAGACTGAGTTATGAAAGTGATGTCAGTGCCAGAAGCTTTTCTTATTTTTCTTCTGTATCTATTTGGTAATTTATTAAATATAATTAAATTATTTTCTAGAACTAACTTCTTTTAAGCTAAATAAGAAGCTCTGTTACAGCACCCTGTGTAAGAAGAGGTGAGTATGCTACTCCCATGGTAGAGGTGTTCAGTTAGTCCACTTTTTGCAGGAGTAGCATCTTTGTGATTATTAGCAGAGAATATTTTGGAGTACTGTATTTCTTACTTAAACTAAGTAAATATTGATATATAATGGGACTACAAAACCAAAATGTATAGGAAAACTAATAAAGGCAGGTAGAAGTTTAAGATTATTAAATACAATTAGGAGATGTTTAAGTTAATTTGGAACATGTTGACTTGAAAAAGAATTCAAAAGTACTGAGTTTCTCTATTCATAATATTAGAAACACCAATCGGTTTACTTGGGTTTTAATTGTTTATATATTACGGAGATTAAGCATTTTAAAAGCTGATGCATTTGTAATTTTCAAAGATACCCTGTTCCTGTAAATTTATCTTTCTGGGTGGTATGTGTTGGAATTATGAAGTATAAAACATTATTTCTAATTTACATGTAAATTTTGCGTGTATCCCTTAAAATCAGCGAATTAACTGAGATGACACCAAAGAGTTATCAGAGAGAAGCCAGCTATATTTAACCTCAACCTAAGTGATTAAGTTGCCTACAGTAATAAAAATCTCTTTTTTATGTTTTTATGTTATGTTTTTCTATTTTTAATTACTTAAAGGAATGCAAGTGTTTTCTTCTATGATGTTTCTAATTTATCACTTCTGATTTTGGAGCTGTATTTTATCAGGATATTTTTTCTCTGATAGCTGAGCTATGTTTTAAATTTTGCATACTGTACTGCAGCTAAACAAATCATCAATACCAGTATTCACTTCACCTAGCTGTGGCATCCTGCCCATCCCCAAGTGTGCTGAAATATGCCACAGCCATGTAAACAGACAATAACAATAACTCAATATTCACCTTTGTCAAAGAAATGTTTTAGATGATAAGTTGTTTTCATTTCAAAACTAAATTATATTATTATAACTTCTAGTTCTATTTCCAGAAATCTCAGAAATGAGATTACTCACAACACCTAGGTCCATGACAGGATTTTAGTAGCAGCTTGTTCTTGTAACTCCTCAAATGTATTAAAATAATTACTGGACCATAAATAGAAGTTAGGACCGTATATAACCAGTGTCACATAGCAGAATGTAGCCTTTTCTTCTTGCAATATGTTATAGAAGACGTTTCCTAACACAAGGTGGAAAATGTATACTAAACTACTTGCATATGTGTGTATATGTGTCTAAATGCACACACATGGAAAGCTTATTAGATTTCAGCTCAAAAGTACATGATGTTATTTTTAACAGAACTAGTGTACCCTGATTATATTTTAAACTAATATATGCCAGGAAAAAAATGTTTTCTTTTGCATAAAAAGAACTAAAAAACTTACTTTCTCTATGAAGAAAAGATTTTGCTTAGCTTTATTCTTAAAAAATAGAGCAGGAATGTAGTCATTTCTATCAGGGGAGAAGTGGGGATAAAATATGGGTGTATTGAACTGAGATATATTAAAAGTATCTTAGCATTTTAAAGGCATAGCCACAAGCTAATATTGAGACAACAAGTTCTGTGACTGAAATGCTGTGTATGAGTTTATAGTCCTTTCAAGGGATTTTCCTGTCGCTGTTGCATGTTTGGTAGATAACCTTTCCTTGCTAAACACATATTTGTTTTCTTTATTTAGCTGGTTGGGCTTTTTTTCTAACTGGCATATGTGAAAATATAAACGTCAAGGAGCTTCAAGTATTCTAAGACTAGTTTCCATAAGTACTAAAAAAAAACATTCCTCTCTTGAGGAACTGATAAGTAGAGATTAAAGAGAAAAGAGGGAATGGGCAAATGGAAATGGTGGGAATTGAAAAGACAAGACATGGGAAGGCTGCAGAACTAAAGGTATTTTAAAAATTTGTTGTGAAGATAGACAAAGCACAGTGGGACATATTTCAAATGTGAAATTCAATAACTAATTTCTTTTTTGATTGTATATTGTAGGTATTTCCATTGTGATTGAGAATTTTCAGTTAATCACTGTGCTTAGTTCTTAAATATCACAATTCATAAACTTATTTGAAGGGTAAATTTTAAATTTGAAATTAACACATGACATTTCTGTGAGCAGCATCTCATTCAAGCTTAACTAGAATCTTGAATTTTCTATGGATATCAAGAATAAAATTTTGCAAATATTAAAATTCATGCTTAAAATCTTACACCAGGGTCTTTCTGGTAGTGTTCAAAAGGAAGCTGTTGTGAAGAGCCAACTATCCCACACTATTGTACTCTGACAGTCTTGTATTGTCTTCTTAAATATCTGTTCCTGACTCTTGTTGGAGACATTCACTGAATGAGATGGATCCTAAGTCTAACTGAGAATAACAGTTTAAGATGTTACATTGTTTTTACTTTTTTAAAAGAATAATGGTAGGACACCTCCTCAGTCTGTTTGGTTTTTTCGTACTGTAATATTTTGGTGCATATTTTGAAAAGCAAGAAATGTGCATTGACTAGCAAGTACTTCAGAAATTACTCAGTAATATTAGATGAAATCTCATTTACAGTATTCTGCTATTTTGGGTTTGGATCTATAGTAAGAAGTCTATCGCAAAACCTTCCAGTTAATGTTTGACTTCCAGCTGCATCCAGGAGTAACATCTTTGCCTATGAAGTTACATGGTGTCTCATGAGTTATCGTAAAAGATTTATATCCAGCTTGAATACTTGGAAGAATACTGGGGTTTGTACAGAGTGTAATACTGCTTATTATACAGTACATCATATCTGCTCTGAAACATTTTGCAAATTAGCTTTAAAATATTTTTAGACTAAATGTTGAAGGATTTGTTTGTACAGAGAAGACAGTTGCCTATGGATGTATTTGTTGTCAGCATTCAGAGGAATTATTTCACTGTCATGTTTCACATTTTTATTTATGACGTATCTATTATACCTCAATATCCTCTTTTCCCTTCTTTTTTTCTTTTAGATTCATAACCAATACCCAACAGAGTTTGAGTTCAATCAATATTATCTGAAATTTCTAGCTTTTCATCACATATCAAATCGATTTAAAACATTCCTTCTGGATTCAGATTATGAAAGACTTGAACATGGTATGTGTAGTTTTTGTTTATTGCATATTGGTTTTGTAGTTGTTGGTATTTATCTCATAAATATTTGGTCTACCAAAATTTACCCAGTTTGAGAAGGCCCAATAACTGCACGGTGATGATGTCATTAATTCCTTTTGGGGAAAATGAAGGAAAATAGAGGTGAAGAACATGTAGAGTTTTCTGAATGAATAATTACTGAGCCATCCCGCTGATAAGTCTAAGAGAAAGTGGAAAGAACTAGTGCCATGTCTCAGGGTTTTTTAGTAATTTGTCTGCATGGTTCAGTTCCTTATTTTAATATTCCTTATTTCAGTACCTTATCTTAACAGAAACAAAGTCCTTTCAGAGTAGTCATGAGGATTCAGGAAACACAAGCTTTTCTGTCAGTTGTGTCTCATTTTCTCTTGCATTCTCTTCAGTGTTTTTCTTCTATTTCCTTTTTACTCCATCTATCACATTACTGGATCTGAGGTCCTATCTACTCCCAAAGCCATCATAACAGGACTTCACAGCCACAGCTGAGGCTGTTCCTGGAACGTGTTCACTAAGCAAAATACTTGTGAACTCTGAATTTCACTGCTTCATGGGTTGTTTCTCATGGCATGTGATTAGGTTTAATGCTTTTCTTCAAAACTGTGGTAACTGGAACAGACTGAACTTGAGCAGCCATTTTATTTAAAAAAAAAAAGTTTCCATTATTTACCTTCATTTGAACAAAAGCAAGGAGCTGGAGTCAAGGACCTCCTGTGGTTCCTTCTGGCCTGGATTGCTACATGGTTCTCTAGCTGGTGTGGAAGGGTGTGGTTTTGTTTATTTTGGGTAGTTTGCTTTCAAATACTATTTAATGAAACGTAAAATCCTGTTTCCAGTGGTCTTTGGATAAACCGTATGTCCTTGCAGAGTCATTTCAGATGACAAAAATCTTTGGCTACCTTATTTTCTCCAGCCTGATTTGTTTTTCCTGACATGAGGTAGCAAGTAATTTCAGGTGCAGCTGGTCCAGCAGGTTGGAAGGTCTGGTAACCTCTTGTAGTGGGCAGCAGAATCAGTTAGCAGGGCTTGGTGATCTGCTGAGTCAGCATAGCTGCAGGCAGAAAGGGGCATTCTTAAATACTCAAGTATTTCAGCAAATTTCACTACAGATTTATAAATACAATGCTACTTAATATTTTTTCATGCAAAATGGATATTGTACCAGTTTGTGGCAGAGTGGTAGTTGCAAAGCACAGCAGTTGTTTCGTCAAATGCAATCTCTTATTGCAATGGGATTTGATAATAGATTTTACTATATATTTAGTCTGTGAAATGCCTTTTGGCTATGGCTTTGTGTTTGTTATGTATTATAAAACTGTCTTTTTACTGCTGTTATTTTCCTTAGGGACATTATTTGAAGATAAAGGAGATAAACATGCTAAAAAAGGAATTTGTATTTGGGAATGTATTGAAAAGATGCACAAAAGGAGCCCTATTTTCTTCAATTACCTCTATTCCCCTGCTGAAATAGAGGTATGATTTCAAAAAAAAAAAACAAAAAAACCCACAGGTGTTTTGTTATTCAGAGTGGATCCTTTAATACATTTTGATATCTTAATTTTTCTCAACGAAATTAAGCATTTGGCAGAAAAAGTTGGCTGCCTTTATCGATTTGGAGTAGTGTGTCACAGGCTTATATTCTCAGTTGTCTTAGTTACGGAAATGTCATTTAAAGGGACAAATTCTGGAGCTGAGGTTAAATGAGGATCTTTTGTTTGATTTTGTTTAATTATATGAATGATTATAAAAATGATCTGAAAGTTTGCACAGGTTTTTTTTTTTTTAAAAAAATTACATATTGCAAACCTTAGCATACATAGCCCCTCTTACTGAAGTCTGAATCAACCTCATTTTTAAAAAAAGAAAAAATATTATTTTCTTTAAGGTATTTTGAGTATATCCCAGATCACTATTGCGGTCAACCCACACACAAACAACCACACACACACACTCACCTAATAAAGTGATGGTGCAAGAAAGAGGAGGGACAGAAAATAGGGTCACATTCAGTGGATAGAAAATGCTTCAGAAACATTTATGTAAAACATTACTGTGATGAAGTCGGAGCTTTATAGGCTGCTTGTTCACTGTATGTTTTATCCACTTTGCTGTAGCCTGATCAGTATGCAATCAGGAGTAGCTTTTGATATTTTGGTATTGTTCTCTTTTTTTTTTTTAAGAAACTATTTTTCCTCGTATGAAATGATGTCATAGTGGCAGAATTAGTGATGATAGCAGAATTAGTGATTGTGACTGAGCATTACTCTTCAGACTTTAAAATTGCCTGTTCACCTGAGGCAGTAATTGCCTTCAAGCAAGGTGTATGCAAAGTGAAAGTCTTACCTTATTTTTTAAAAGATGAATGAAGCGAAATTAATTTAAACTACTCTGAAAGATCTGTAGTCCCTGGCTGCCTACCTCGCATTACCTTTTTTTTTTCTAAGTGGCATGTCCACCTACGTTATACAGCCTGTCTCCTTTCTCTGACGGTGAAGAGTTGGATTTTCTGCTGAGAAAAATTGAAGGGTGATTCCTGTCAAGTGCCTTTTGTATCTTTAATAGGAGGCACAAAGACTGTGAGTGTACCAGCTGCATATGGCACCTGGTTTAGTAGAAGGATAAAAGTGGGCAGTATATTCCCAAAGCTAGTATTAGTTTTAAATTTTGATTTGGCTGAGCCAAGATCTTGATGTGTAGATTATCAAGCTGCAGCACTACTCACCCGGTGCAATATACTAATGTAGAATAGTCTAGAAAATATAAGTATTGTATTGTAGGTCTGAAACTCAGTGATTTCTGTCATTATAATACAATTTTGTTTCACATAGGCACTGAAACCAAATGTGAATATGTCCAGCCTCAAAAAGTGGGATTATTATGTAGAAGAGATTTTGTCTACAGGTCCTTCCTATGATTGGACCATGGTAACTGCAAAATGCAATGTTTCAGAGGAAACTGACCAAACGGATGGTTCTCACTCTCAGACTAAGAGGAAAATAGTATGGCCGTGTTATGATGATGTTAAAAAAATACAACCTGATGCCATCAGCAGCCTTTTAAATGTAAGTACATGTGTTACACAGAACAGTAAGTTCTCTTATGTTCTCTTATGCTCGTGAATTTTTATTTCATATTTATACTTGTATTTACTTTTTATTTAAGTTACTCCCTTTTAGATATACTTTTATTGAAAGGATCATGATAGATGTCGACACAGGTATTTAGTAAATCAGACTGCTTGATCTTGAGAAGTTTTGGTTGGTCTGGGAATCAGTCAAGCTTCCTGCAAAGCTTGGGTTGTTCTGAATTAACATTTCTCTGGGAGTACTCTTTAATAATAGTTAATGACTGTGAGAAAACCAGTCATAGTTTCACTTTTTTCACTGTCTTTTTTTTTTAATGATAAGATAAGTAGCATAATACATTTTTAGGTTGCCTTTTATAAGAAATGCAAGAACAGTTCTTTCTACTTAGTTTAAAGAAGGTGTGCGGTTAAATGACAAAGACCTTGATTTCCAAGCAGATCAGAAAACAGAATCTGGCACTTGTTGATTTTAACAAGTGGGAGGCAGGTACATAAGCATAAACTGAACATCTTGGTCCAAAACTCTCAAAAAGCTTTTCATGCTTGCTCTTAGTTTATTCATGTTTACTAGGTCCAAACTTGTAAATTTATATTGTTCAGAATATTTTGGTACTTAAAATAGGTGCTTGATTTTGGCTTTTTCTTGTTTGGGCTCACATAGGCTACTTAGGTTTTGTTCTTTATTCATTAGAAGATGAAAAAGAATCCCATCATTGTGGTGATTTTTGTAGTTACTTAGAATGATTGAACTTCTGTATTTTCTTATATGTTTATTGTTTTATTATAATTAATTAATATTCCTAATATTTAGATTATAATCTTAACTGATAGTGCAGGAAAATGGCAAGGGCCTGTTTCACTTCCTGGAGCTATTGTTTCAAGCCACATGCATATTCAGATATGCATACTTCGTACAGTTTTTTATCTTGAAAACTATTTGCATACTTCACCTTATATTACAGCTGGCATTATCGAACCTAATATTACAATGCTTGTAAAATTGGGATATGCTGTGGGTCCCTGAACTCCCTTGAATCAAAGGTGATTTTTAGCAAAATCTCAAGGTGGGAAGTTTCTGAATGGATTTGAGTCCTTGAGGATAGACTTGCTTTTGCTAGAGAGTTAGCTTTTTTCTGGCACATTCCTCAGATTTCTTTTGGTCCATTCTTTTCAATCATAATCAATCAAACACAGGAACAACGTTCAATTTAAAAAATAATGAGATAATCATTTGTGGAACTCCCCTTTGCTGAAAATAAGATAACCAGTACTACTGAGAGCTTATCATTTCACAAGTGCAAAGAGCTGCCTCTCGGCAGCAGCCTTATTAGGGATTCTTTAGCAGAAAACCCCAGAGCTTTCATATCAGGTAACCAGAGGCCAGAAGTACATCAGGAATATAGCAGCAATGTTCTGTGTTTCTTCCTGGGGTAGATGCCAAACTATCTGTATCCAAAGTGTGAGAAACTGCCATATAGCAGGGAAGTTAGCCATATTATATCCCAAAGATATGTGGGTCAGGTTTTATAGAGTTTAAATGTTATTTGCGAATTAGATTATAGTAATAAAAGATAGCAGTGGAGAGGAACACTTGGAAAACTTTGAAGAGGTTGTATAAAGGTTACAAAAATATTCTTCTAAGTTTAAAAAGCAAAGTGAACTTTATTTTAAAACAAGTTGTTAATTTAGGGCTATTGCTGATATAGGAGAAAGACTTCTCTTTAATCATAAATCCATTGAGAATGTGATGGTATCCAAAAAATGTTTGAACTGAGAACATATTTAGTAGTGGTGAATTATTAGGAAAGATTGATTCTCCCCTAGTTTATAATGATAAGCCCTAATTTGTTTGTTCAAAAGATACTTTTCAGTTGAAAATTGGATAGTACTCTTCAGGATGCAAAGATGAAACAGAAACGTCAATGAGTGTCTTAATTCACAGTTTTCCGTGGTTGAATGTGGTGCTCTTCAGTTAAGAGCAAAAGGTGTAGTTTTTTAGCAGTAAATGTCCTAATGTGTTCTAGGCACATAGCAATCCACTACTAACTGTGTGTGATGGCTCTATAGTTTCTATAAATCCTTATGTTTATGACTTTTAGAAAGTTAAACAATCTACTTTTCATTCATTTAGTTCTAAATAAAACCTTTTAAAGATTGCAGAAAATAAAATGCATTTTAGAATACCCATTTCTGTACAAAGCTTCTCATTTCACTTCTACCCCATCAGAACCAGCCAACAAATATGAGCTTGGTTGTTCAAATCAGAAGTGTACTTTGGAGACGTAAATGTTTGAAAGTAGATCCAAACAGAGGTGCTTCCCTTTAAGACCACTTTCTGATGGGCTTTCTGTATGATAGAAATCAGGAACAGTGTACCAATGGTAAGAGTAGCTACCCATCCATTTCTTTAAGAAAATGAAAGGCAATTGTGAAACAGCACAGTATGCCTCCATTTTCTCTTGCAGAAATTAGTTGCAAATAGTTTTTAAATAATTTCTCCATTTAAAAAAGGTAGATTTCTCCATAAACCTCAAAAGCAACTCATTTGACAGGAACGTGGAGTTTCCTGCTGCTTTTCTTTTTTTTTTTTTTTGTAAGCACTTGCTTTCCTTGCTTGTAATTCAATAGGAGTATACCACAGTGCAGTGCCTTCAAGAGCCAGGTCTTCAGTACAGGTTAAAGTTGTAGGTTAAATGTTTCCTATAAAGACTAATGCTTCAAATTATCCTTTGACATAAGTATGTTGTGATACATTATAAATGAGCTAACTTATCGGTGTGATGTTCAGCGAAGGGAAGTGCTGAGTCCTGCACCTGGGGAGGAGCAACCCCATGAACCAACGTATGCTGAAGGAGCTCAGCTGGAAAACAGCTTTGCCACAAGAGCCCTAGGGGTCCTGGGGAACAGCAAGCTGACTGTGATCCAACAACATGCCCTTGCAGCAATGACGGGTAGTGGTATCCTGGGTTAGATTAAGACTGTTGTCTGCAGGTTGAGGGAGATGATCCTTTCCATCTATTCAACCCTGCTATGGCCAAACCTGAAGTACTATGGGCAGTTCTCCCTTGTAGAAGAGAAAGATAGGACTACTGGCTAGATAAGAGTCCAGCGAGTGGCCACAAAGATGGTTAAGGGACTGGAGCATCTCCAGAAAGGCTGAGAGAGTTTGAACTGTTTAGCCTGCAGAAGGGAAGGCTTAGGGGGGAAATCTTATCAACAGATATTTGGAGAGAAGGTGTAAAGGAAATGGAGCCTAACGCTTTCAGTGGTGCCCAGTGACAGGACTAGAGGCAATGGGCACAAATTGAAACACAGGAGGTTCCATCTGAACATCAGGAAGCAATTTTCACTGTGAGGGTGACTGAGCGCTGGCACAGATTACCCAGGGAGGTTGTGGAGTCTCCATCCTTGTGTCTGGATGCAGTCCTCAGCAACTGGCTTTAAGCGGCCCTGCTTCAGCGGGGAGGTTGGAGCTGATGACCACCAGAGGTCACTTCCAACTTCAACCCTTCTATGATATATGCCTGGTTGCTGGTTATTAGAAGTAGCAATCTACCAGTATTTCAGTGAAAATGCAAGTCAAATCTGCATCTCCACTGTTTCCCGCTAATTTGCTAACTTCCCTAAAAAAGGAATCAATCCCCATAATTCACTTGGGAGTGGCTCAACTTCCATGAATTGTGAGAGGTGAACCAACATGTCTTATTCTTACAAATAAGCAGTTACATCATTTAACATGAGATGGTAGCTCAAAGAGAGGTTGGCAAACTCAAAAATGCCACTTCAGGGTGCCAGTCACCCAAATTAACTCTGCCATAAATATATGCCATAAAGAACTAAAGCTGTAGAAGGGATCAATTAAAAAAAACAGTGAAATGATAAAAATAGCACTTCTGATTATGAGCTGTTTAAGAACTTTAGTTTATGTGCCAAAAAGACTGATCCGTCAAAATGAACTCTGAGCCAAAACGTTTTTTCCAAATATTGAACAACCAGTCACGTACAACTGTTACACACACGAGTCTGAACACTTGGCAGAGGCAGCAGTTCAATCACTAGATACAAATTCAGCATCTTTGCATTTGTAGGTGAAGTCTCAAGCCTCTAGCCCAGGAGTTGAAGAGAAAATACTGACAAGGAAGGACTTCCAAAACATGCCCTGTCATAGTCAAGGCAGTTCACTAGAGTAGGTCTTTGTCCAGATTGCTTTGTGTGTGCACAAACACATTGTGGTTACAAAGGAGGTGATCATTCAAATATTATAAAGCAGATTACTTAGCAGATACATCTTTTGAAAGGCACAGTAGTGCTAATTGCTTGGAATTACTTAATTTCAGGAAATGGGTATCTGTACTTGTTATAAGCCTTCTTTTTATACATATTCATTTTGGCTTCTGCTCCCGTAAGTGTAGGCAACAGGAGATGAACAGAAAGATAAATGTCAGGAATTTTTCTTTTGAGGAAGTGCAGCTATTCATAGTCCATTCCACACATGGAAGGAAAAAAATCTGATGTTTTTAGTAATATTTAAAGCTGAAGAGGCAAGAGTAAATCTCAGTGATTTATAGCTGTGTAAATTTTTTAATGGTATTTATTAAGGTAGAATATACTTCTAACTTTCCAAGTTATATATAGATTGTTGAAAGATTGTCATTTTAAGTTCTGGAAGCGCTACTCGTTGTGGAGCCAAAAAAGAAGGAATGTGACCCAGTTGCTAAGTAATAAGTTTCAGTTACTTCCAGATTCTGCAGAGAAAAACTCATACTCAGAAGTCAAGACTAGGGTAGAAAGAGAATGATCAGATTAAAACCTAACTTTTAGCACTGAAGAGCTTTTGTCATTTTGTAGCAATTAGGAAAGCTTTTTACATAAAAAGTCCATGGTAAATTGATTCAGTTGTACGTATCCCATCAGGAAGAGTTTTACACTCAGCTCTTTGAAAGAGAAACAAGTACTCTAGTAAAGCCTTTAGTATGGCTTGTGTTCACCGTTCCTGACTTCTGTATCTACCGGTGAAGATACTCCGATCAAAACTCTTCTGGTTCTATTTCTTAGCATGTAGAGCGTTGTATAATATTTTATGTGTATGTAACTTTCAACTGCCTCCGGTATTTAAGACTTGTGGTTTGGTTAAGCCAGATTTCTTAAATTCAGTTTTACTTTTGATTTTTCTAATTTACCTTCAGCAAGGAAGATTTTGTGGAAGTATTTTACTCCTGTTACGCTGTCCAATACTGGCATTTTTATTTTCACTTCAGAGTTCAGAATTTAGTTCAGGAGTTAATTTCCCAGTCAAAATGCTTTCTTTCTTCAGACATATGGTCAGGTAGGACTTTCAGTTTCCTGAAGAAATTGTCATGCTAGAAGACCAATAGGAGTTGGAGAGTATTTTGAAATCTACTTTAATCATTTTGTATAGTAGAAGTAAATAAAGTCAGAGATTTACTGTCTCTACTTTGAAAATAAATGTCTTAAGTTTTAGTTGGCTTTTATTTAGCAGGGGAATTCTCGGTCCTATGTCAGTTTTTTGTTCCATCAATTCTTAATTGGATTTGCAAAATTGAATTTTTAATTTGATTTCCATAACAATACAGCTGTTGGAAGTAAAAATATAGAAAGGAAGCATGGCAAGGAATATGTTCCACGCATAAAAGTAATGACAAATATATTGATAAGTATTCACGAGTAAACATCAACTAATGAAATCGCCTCTTTTTACTTAGCTTTGTATGCACTGTCTTATTAACAGGAAGCAACCCTAACTGGAGGTTATTAACATGGGTCATATTCCCAAGTCCCACAACAAGAACATGTTGTTACAGTTTGGCATCCAAATTGAATAAATCTTTCTGTTTCATTTCCTTCTTTTATTACAGCTTTGTATCCCATTCTGTCAAACAGTGTAAATGTTAATACTGGCAGTGTACAATGTTGGTATCATAGCACAGAATTTGTTCTTGTAAATATTTTTCTAAAATATAGCCTATCCTTATCATTGTCATGTTAATATTATGGCAGTTGGTGTTGAAATTTGTGTATTCAGGAGAACTAGCAGAGAACTGAAAGGACAATGGTTCCTTCAACCTGTGACATGCAGAAAGAATAATGTGGCTGATGTTTTATTTAGTAGCCTTTGACTCCTCAGTCTGGCTGATTTCAGTTTGTAGCTGGCTTGACAGAGTTTTTTTTGTTTTTTAGTGGGAAACATGGCCTAGGAGTTCCTGTGGAAAAATGTTGACTAGAAAATGGTTGTATAAAATGATTGCCAGGAAGTCATCGGTTAGAAATGTTTATGCTTAAGAAAACCCTTGTCATTTGTTTCAGGAAATTGAAAGGTTGGAAAGTAAATTAAATCAGAGCCCAGAGAGGTGGCAACTTTTGTGGGAAAAGGTCAAAATGAATCTCAAAGATGACACCAGACAAGACAATGTAAGTAGCAGAAGAGCTCATCCAACAGTATAATTCCAGTCCTGCTATATAGGCTACCTGAGGCACTGTCAAAATCACTATTTCTTGGAATAAAATACTGCTCTTCAAAAATTGAATATGTTGTCCTAAAACATGATACTGGCGCTGTGTTTCTGCATGTAGAAAAATATATTTATACATGAGCTATTTATCTAATTGCTTTTCTAGAGTAGATTAAGGCATACAGATTAAATGAGCATGATCGTTTTACTAGTACACACTAATACACCACATGCCTTCATATATTTAAAAGATTCTTGAAGTACAAAAAAACTCAGTTCCTGAAAGTAGCCAAGACAACATCACAGAATTTCAGAGATGAGTAAAGAGAGTTCCATGTCTAAGTGGAATTTTGGAGTTGTAGATTCTTGTAAAGGTAGGAAGCGTTTATGCTTGTGTTTCCAATTCTTGGCTCCGTTAAAAGAAGAACGGACAATAGAGGCATTCTCTAAGTCAAAGGCTGCCTCTCTGCTATCTGCATGCACTAGGAAGAATGTTAGATACTGCTTTTTATGAGCTTTCCCTGTAAACTTGGTACAGTGAGTTTCCAGCTGAAAACTCTACCCTAACTCTTCAGCTTCATGTGCTGCTTCGGATTTGCCAGTCTCCATGCAATGGTTCGTCCACAGCACTACTTTGTTATTTGTACTTTGCTCTCAGGAAAGCAATATGCTTTATGTCTGTCAGAGTCATTTAAGTTCACTTCATACCCTAGACGAATTCAAGATGAAAAAAGTTTTGTCCTAGCAAAGCAGAGGACTTTTTAGTCGAATTGGAAGCAGGAAAGAAAATGCAAGTATAAATATACCTCATACCAGTCTCCTGTCCTAGCTGTTATTCAAGGATTCTCGGATAAATGAAATAGTGAAGGGTCGACCCCAAAGATAGTGATGCTGTCATCTAGATTAAGACCAAATTCAGGATCCCTCTTGTTCCCTGTTATTGACATTCTGCTAAAATTAGTTGGGTCTGTAAAGTAGCTCTTGGAAACTGTACTCTTTCTTTCTCTCTCTTCCCTCCCTTCCTTCTCTTCCCTCTTTTCCTTCTCTTCCATTCTTTCCCTATGAAATTAGGGAAATTTATTGTATCCAAATGTCAGACTAGTTCTAGGTGCTTCCGAGAAAGCAAGGCAAATATTGTTCAAGATTATGCCGCTGGAATATACAAGGCTTTTCTGAAATACCGATTTCTCACACCATGTGAACCTTTCTGCTTAAGAAATTGCCATCCTTCTGACTTCTTGTCTGAGACAGCGCAGACTTGTGTTATGAAGATATTTTTTTGCCTCATAATAATTCACAACTTATGTGTTGTACCATTTGTATCAGTATAATGTTGAGACAGTCTCACAAAGCAAGACGTATTGCATTATCTTTTTTCTTTTATTTTCACATTTTTTTAGCTCCGGAGACATCCTTCTGGCTCCTCAGGGATGGTGTCAGCTAATCTACATTCCTATCAAAAAAGGTCTTTGTTGGAAATACCTGACAGTGGGCTGGGTGAAGAACAGAACACAAGCATCTCTCCCTCTAACGGAGTAGACAGAAGAACAACCACGTTATACAATCATTTCACATCAAAGAATGATGAAAATAGGTAAACTGAATAATCACAGAGTATTTATGAACCTCGTAGTAGAACGGTACAAGTCTCTGCCTTAGGAAAAAAAAAAACAGAAATTTTCATATGCACAGAATGCTTTGTGACTACTTTATTCCTTCTTCATGGTTTTGATTACACTTAGTTGTCTTGATCAGTGGGCCTTTATCTCCTAGCAATATCTTTCAGTCTTTCCCTTTATATGCACAAGCAAATTGTAACTGCACGTTTAATGCATCCAAAGAACCGAAACATTTACATTTATCAGTGTATCACAGTTACCAATAACTAAACTATTGGTTTAAAACTGATTTGGTTTACTGCTGTAAAAGAAGTGCTAGAATATGTATTTAGTCATTTGGGGGCTTTTATATATCACCAGTATTCATTCGTATTATGGAATCACGTGCCATTTGTATTTTGTGTACCTTTCAGGTCTTTTGAGGGTACACTATACAAAAGAGGAGCTTTACTAAAGGGTTGGAAACCTCGCTGGTTTGTGCTGGATGTGACAAAACACCAGGTAAAAGCTTTACAGATAATGGATGTTTTTGTGACTAGTTTTCTGCTTTTTTGTATACTGGGTTTGTATAGATTGATTTTACAAAAAAAATATTAAAAAATGCTAATTTTCAAATGTAGCATATGTGTTACATCATTATAGAGCATATAGCTATGTTTATCTTGTGTGTCTTGTAGCTGATGCAGCATTCTACATGGACAGAGGTGGTTTAGGGTTTTTGAGGTTATTTTTAAATGACGGTAGCTGTTTAGCATAAAATCATAAAAGACTTCATGTACTGGAAGTTACTCATTATTGTTTAGGCCCAGACTTTTTTACCTGCTTTGTACCTCTGGAAAAAAAAACCCATGTAGTGCCTGAGGACATTTCCTGGGCATTGTGGTATACAAGCAGTTTAAAGCACTGCTAACTCTAGAATGTCATTAAGCAATTAAGTGATGCGCATAATTTGCCCTTTAATATGACCTCTTTAGTTTCCACAAGAAATAAAAACTTTCTAAACTAGACAGCAAAAAACTTAGAAGATGCTTCCTAGAGTGCAACTGGGATGCTAAGAGTTAATATCGTAACTGATAACAAGTTTGATTCAGGCATTCATATTGAAACTGTAGTAGTTACTGTACATTCACTGTGTTATTTTACAGTATCTTTGTACCTCAAGGACTTTGCAATGAGAGCATTTTTCTTTGCAAATAAAAGGACATGATATACCCTGGAAAATCATGATCTGAATTGGTTCAGCAGAAAAATCCATTTACCTCACTTGACTTTTCATTTTTTTTCTCTTACTGGTATTTCAGAAGTCCGACTCAAAACATCTGAATGGAAGTCTTTTCAAATACAGACAGTCAGGGTCATGGATCGCTCTGAAATGAGTTGGAATTTTGTAAAAGTCTTGAGTTAAAATTTTGTCTCAAATCTCTATTTCTAAAAGTCCTGAAATGCCAAGTTCCTGATTGAACAACAATTTCAGGTGCCATATATAGGAGTATTTTAGATTAATTATAGTTACCTAAATTTAGTAGCAAAAGTATTCATAAATATTCTGACAAATCATTGCATGGCAAGGAACTCTAAAATCAGTGAAGATCTGCTGGTTTAAACATTTTACCCAATTTACAATATTTGCCAGAATCCTGCAGTGGAAATTTGTGGTCTCATGTACTTTAAATAACGTTGGGCTATCAAGCAGTAATACTCATCGAGCCAATTACTCCACACAGTATGGATTGTAACCTCTGAGACTCATGTATGCTTTTATGTAAAAATATTAATTTATTGTAATCAATACACTTAAAAATTATGTAATAAAGGTAAAGATAGTCATCTTTTAAAATCCTGATTGAAGGTTTCTAGATTAGTGTGGTAAAATACCAACAAATGTGCTGATTATAATTATTCTTTCTGATATACAGGAGAAAGGGTTCATTTTGCTGAAAACATAAATATTTTAACAGTTTTCGCATATCGAGATATCCTCCTGAGTATCACAGATGTTATCACAGAGTAGTAAAGGTCAATCTTAGTTAGATTTCTGTTGTTTAACCTTTACTGTGAAAGCTTGCTTTACTGTTTTGCATTGGTTTATGGGAATTTTTTTTTTTTTTTTTTTTTCTTGCAAAAGCAAGTGTCGGATTTTCTCTTCTGGAACTTGTTTGCATATTGAAATTCATTTTACAGAGTGGTTAACTTTCCTATCAAAGTATCTTTACGAGGAAGAAGAAAAAAAGCCAGCTTCATTCAGCCACAAAGTGTAGTATAGGAAAATATGAGTTTCCTGTGTAGTTTATAATTGTCTAAAAATATATTTAAAATATTTATGATTATTTTAAATTCTTGAAATATAGAGAATAAGTATTGTATTAATTCCTTGGTGAAGTAAAGCTTTTGTGTTAACTTCAATATAATGAAGAGTGAAAAGGGTTTCTGTTAGAAAAACTGATGAGGAGTGCTGAATCCTAAAAACCAGGTTCTGTTTTCATCCTTCACACATTCTCTGCCCAGAATCAATACATGACTGTTCGAACCTTCTCTGCTCTGAAACTCTGGTAACAGAATGCTCCTCCCCAGCTGTGTGTCTGCACAGGAGCAGGTGGTGGAGACTTTGCTGTTACCCAGACACGTCAAACAGAGGACTGGCTATCACCAGTCCCACTGTTTCATGTGCACCAAACCTCTGGCTTCTGTCATTTTTGTCTTAGAAGTCTCCCATGTCTTGATGTCCTGTGGTCCTAATAATATTTATGCCTCCAACCCTTACCCCTCCGTGCCCGGAGGCTGAATTCAGGAAAAAGGAAGAAGTAGTGAAAGGTCCATTTAAATAGCATGGTTTGATTTTTTTTTTTTCTCTTGTGGCCTAGCTGCGATACTATGATTCTGGTGAGGATACGAGCTGTAAGGGACACATAGACCTTGCAGAAGTAGAAACTGTGATTCCTGCTTCTCCAACAATTGGAGCCCCAAAACATGCAAGTGAAAAAGCATTTTTTGATGTAAGTATGTCTGATCTTTCCTTAATGTTTCTGTGAAACATTAAGGTTTGTTTAACCTGCTGCTTTCAGTCCTTCTGGAAGTCATGAGCTAGGAAGGAGCCAAATCAAGACAGAAAGTTTTTACACAGCTAATACTCAACTGGAGTGTTTAACTCTCAACTGGAGAACTTCACAAAATGTTACCCAAAATTTAGACCAAATTATTACATTGAGTTTACAGTTTAAAGTAAAGTTTGCAAGTTTCTTTTTCTCTTTTGTGTGTTGATTTGTCTCTCTTCATGTTCCTATTTTTCCTTTGCAGTTGAAGACGAATAAGCGTGTATATAATTTTTGTGCCCAAGATGCACAGAGCGCTCAACAATGGATGGATAGGATCCAGAGTTGCATTTCAGATGCTTAGAAAGGAAAAACATTCCATAATAAAGACACATTTAAAGCACCTCTTCCTGTAAGAAGCTGAGTTCTGAAATGTTACTGACAGCCAACCAGCCTTCCTTACATTTCAGCCATAAAATCTCGTAATGTGCTAAAATTCCATATCTGTTTAATAATTATAACCATGGTAACTTTTTTTTTCTGCAGGGACTTTGAAAAATAATAATCCATTTATTCTGAATTTCCACACTTTTCAGTACAATTCCTAGCTAAAAAAATGGGCTGTATTTGCACTATCATCTAATCCTAGTTTTCTCATTTCAGAGCTATTCTAGTAGGAAGCCTGTCCAAAGGAGATCGTAGAAATTTTCCCTCCGACATGAAGTGTATTTTCAATTTGTTTGTATTTTTAAATGGAGTGTTCTTGTTTCAAAGCCAGTCATAAATAAGAGGGAACACATCTACATTTCCTAAAAATAGAAAAATAAATGAAGCTTGTGAGTCCACTGACACATACATCATGTTGCCAATGTTTATAGATAGTTGATATTTTGAAGACCAAAAAGTGAAATTGCCCAATATCAGACTTTCAAGTGTCTTCTCAGCGTGCAGGTCGTTCTCTAATCTTGCACTCTACTGAGTGCTTCTGCAATGTAGTGACGGAATTTAAAATACTAGGGATTACATGAAGGTCCTAGCACTTTTATTTTAGATTCTGTTTGCAATTACAATGGGATAAATCTAAGAAAACTGGCCAACACTATCCAGGAGAAACAGAAGACAGCAAGCTAGGAATTCAGTAGAAGAAAGATCTCTTATGTGTGAGTTGTATATGTTAATTTATATGCTGTTCTGCTCGCTGTAAAATAACAAACGTGATAATGCACTAAACAATGAAGCAAGCACTTGCACTGAAGTCTTTAAAATGCAGACATTTTGCAGGACAGAGGTAAGTTATTTATAGCAGAACAAAACTAGCTAGTTAACAACATTTACAGATATTAAATATGTACATAAAGAGGTTTGATGTGTTGTGATTTGATACTTTTTAAACATTTTTGCACATGAATTCAAAACTGTTTATAGATTTTTACATTTGATAAAATTGTGTTTGTTCAGCTTAAAATCCTGGTGAAACATTTTTAGTAGCCCCGAACTAGTAGAAATTTTACAGTCTACAAATAGTGATGACATTGAGTAGAATATGTAGGTAATTAAACCATTGTTTTTATTTTGAGATGTTAATATGTTAAATAGCACACTAATATTACAAAAGGTTTGTATATAGGATTCACTATTTTCTCATTTTTCCAGACGTTCTGCTTATAATTTAATGTCAGCCTAACGAAACTGACTATACTTATGAGATTTTTCAGTTATTAAATTGTTTGTGGTTTTTTTATAACTAATGTATTTTGTCAGAGAAGAACATGAATTTCTTGCCACACACAATAGAAAATGCAGCCGTTTTTAACACATTTGCAGTTTCAAAACAAATATATGAAGGATTTTTCTAGCATTTTTCAATTGACAAATTTCCACCTGTGACAATGGTGTTTGCACATTTGTATTTTTCTTTGTATATGAAGTACTTTTATATGTACTTTGTAAAATACTGATCCTGTTCTTAGATTACGTGAAAATATACATACCACTGCTTATTTTGTAACTGGTTAATTTTAACTCTTGTATGTTATGTGATATATGTATGCTAACCATCTTGTAATAAATACACTTCTTAAGGAAAAGTAAAACCTTTCCTTTTACTGTAAAAGAGAAAAAAAGAGACTCACTTGCTGAAATACTTCCACAGGCACAGGACAAATCCTTATTTACTTTGTATTAAGAATAATGGGTGTATTAAAAGCGATGTGGTCTTTTGTATACTTGTAAATATTCTTACATGAAAGTTACACTTGAGCATCCTTAACTCAAAACGGTTATCAGCAGTAACACTAAAGACTAAAGAAATTAGAATTTAAAGCAAAATTATCATCTAACAAGTCTCAATGTCTAGCCTTTATTAAAAGGCTGGATACATGTAATATTCATACTAAGTCAGTGATTAATGTTGTTAAATATATTTTTAAAAAACATTCTTGTATATCACAACATAAATCAACTGCATACTTCCACCCTGAGATGCTTCTCACTCATTTGTATCCCCTTATTCAAAAATGGTCTATTCGTAAGAAATAATATATAAAAAATGACAAGGTCTTACTGGAGAATGTTGCATCTAAGTTGAATTACTGAGTGTAGTGGGGAATAGCAGAGTTAAAATGGAAAGGGAATGTGTGACGGAGGCAGGGGACCAGTGACAATTCTTGGATGCTGTGGTGCTTAGATGATAAGATT
The DNA here is from genome assembly GCA_033556795.1 of Tapera naevia. Lineage (NCBI taxonomy): Eukaryota > Metazoa > Chordata > Aves > Cuculiformes > Neomorphidae > Tapera > Tapera naevia. The sequence continues at coordinate 8,108,936 of JAUMJJ010000048.1, forward strand.
TGCCTATTGAGCTTGGCATGGATGGTAATGTTGCCTTAAATGTTGATCTCAATTTGTAGTGTCTGTATTGATGGAAAAAGGACTTGAGCAACTTAACTTAAAAATATCCAAATAAAAGCTGAAACGAGATATATGATATTTGTGGTGTTTATATAAGGAATATACAAAGGAATGGTAGGCAAAGGCTCGTGGTGTGAAGGTACGAAGTTTGCAGTGTCCCTGAGGGTCTCTTCTATTCAAAACAAAGATTCAAATGGAGATGAGATAAAATGTGAAGTTAGCATAGCGTAAGCTGCAGAGTTCGTCACTGCGTTTGACCTGTGGCAGCAGAAGTAGAGAATTAGGGACAAGGAATTTGTGTGGGAACGATTCTGTGTACAAAGGGATCTGTCTTCATATTCTATGAAAATTTTCCAGAAAAAGGAACCCATCCAGAAGTGGGAATGCTTCCTCTGGTGGGTCATATCACTCTTCCCCTACTGTGTATCATAACATTCCCACTGTAGAAAAGAGAGAGTATTGTCAGGGGCTTCACATAAGAGAAGAAGATTGCTTGCCCTTCTGTTTGTAATAAGTGACAGGATGAAATGAGTTGTATGTTTTGAAGAGTTGTTAATGGTATATTTTATTACTAATTTTCCTATCTAACATGGAAATGTCTTCTATAAAAGTCCTTACTTTTGATGGAACTTTAGAATTAGTATACTCAAAATACTTAGCATGCCACACACGTGGGTCACTGGTTATGTAATAACACACAAACAGCTAACAGACCCAGGAACAAATGTTCAAAACTTTGTATCACATCCCACACGCATTATTTGTATCTGATATTTTGTGAATTGCAGACATAACAAAAATGTGGTGATCTTGTCCAAATACTGTGATTTTGCCTTTTTATCCTGTAATATTCTTGGAGTATTATCTAAGTGGCTGCACCACATCTCTCATTTTTCATATTTGTGATCATCCAAATATTTTGTCTGTTCATGATTATCCTGTGGTTGCCTTGGGGAGTCAGAAAACTGAAATGAATCTACCAGTTCCCCAGTTATGCTGAAGTTCATGGTAAGTATCACTCTTGCACCTACATTCTGGGGGTTTGTCTGTGTTCGATCAGTTTCTTCCCAAATGTTGGCTACTGTGCAAGCCAAGGGCAGTATTAGCATCCACATTCTCATTTAGGAAATATTCACCTTTGATCTTTTTCACGTATAACTTTTCCTTAATTAACTGTCAAATAAGGAAGCTGCAAGTTTACCCATGTTTCCTTTCTTTACTTACTAGTCCAGCTAGATCTCAAAGAATAGATCACTAATACAAATACTGCTAAGAATTGGGTTTGTGTTTCTTTTTGCATCATGCAAAATCTCCAAAGATTAGTTTTATCTTTTTTTTATTTTTATGAGGTAGACTGTTCCCATCTCAGCTGATATGACTTTTCACCCAAAGGGACTCTGTTAATTCTTTATATTTAATTCACTACTCTTCGAGTGAGAGCAAATCAATTAAGTGTAATCAACTGTGGCCGCCATCTATATCCACAGTCACACTCCAGTAATTAAAACTCATATGCTAACTTCCCTTCTTATCATTCATCACAGGCCTGCCTGCCGAGAGCTGAAGGGACTGAACGCTGATGTCCTTTCCGGTTTAGCAGGCAACTATGAAATAAACACAGCTTTTAATGAGTTTAGATTGCCATGTGTCATTTCTGAGAAGACAAAGAAGGGTCTTTCTTAAACTGAGAGATTTATTTCATAGGTGAACACTATATGTTATTCCTAGAAAGTTGTCAAAACCCAATCTTGGAACAAAAGGTAAAAGCTGTGTTCTAAAGGCAGGGTCTCCAGCATAATGTATTTATATCTTGATCTCTATGCAAACCCTACAAACCAGGAGATGTGCTAGTGGCAGATGTGTCTTCTAGGATATTCATGTGGAGCCTAAACTCTAGAAGATACACAGAGAGGCAATAATAGAAGATGGAAATAGTTAGGCTAAGAGGACTACAGTATATCCTGAAAAGAGGTATAGAGGTAGCAGTGGTTTAAGGTACTGCTTCCTGCCCCTCATACTCACCTAGAAGTACCTGAGGCACAGTCATGGTTTACTGTAATATATATTTATTGATGACTTATTTATCATTGTATATTTACAAAATATCAATATAGACATTGATGTTTACTGAATTTCTCTCACTGTTCAACTCAGTAAGGATTCTTGCATTTCAGACCCACTCAGCCTGTCACCAAACAGGACCTCCAAAACTTGCAGTGTCCCTTTGTGTTGATAGTCTCCATTAATTGTGCAAAATTAATACTAGGTACAACATCCATGTTCAGTGATGAAGAGACAAGACTTTGCATGTAACACTTGGGAAGAATCTTCTGTGCAAATCCATTCTCAATAGGGAGAAATTATCGAGTAGCTCAAGAAATGGGCGTCACACTGACAGCACCTGAGGACTTCGCCAGGTTGCATTATCTTTATTGGAAATAAGTGGGCCATCTTTATTGGAATCACCAGTGAGCTAAAAAATTCTGTTCATATCAAGGATTCCAGTAAGTTCAAAACTATAATTTCATAAAATTGTGTGTAATTATGAATGAAGCTCAATATAGTAAGCTATAGTACTGGTAAAATGACTCTTAACGTTTAAATAATTACATGTGCACTAAAGCCCAGAAGACCAGCAGGTCAAGGGAGATCATTCTGCCCCTTGACTCTGCTCTGGTGAGACCACACCTGGAATTCTGCGTCCAGCTCTGGAACCCTCAGCACAGCAAAGACAAGGAGTTGCTGGAGTAGGTCCAGAGGAGTGCCACAAAAATGATCAGAGACATCAAGCACCTCTCCAAGAGGAAAGGCTTAGAAAGTTGGGGTTTTCAGCCCAGAGAAGAGAAGGCTATAGAGAGACCTTATTGTGGCCTTTCAGTGCTTAAAGGGGGCCTATAATAATGATATGGACAGATTTTTAGCAGGGCCTGTTGCAAAAGGACAAGGGGTAAAGGTTTTTGAAAGAGGACAGATTCAGACTAGATAGAAGGAAAAAAATTTTAATGGTGAGGTCAGTGAAACTCTGAAGCAGATTGCCCAGAGAGATGGTAGATGCCACATGCCTGGAAACATGCAAGGTCAGATTGGACAGGGCTCTGAGCAACCTGATCTGTTTGAAGATGTCCCTGCTGGCTGCAGGGGGGCTGAATTGAGTGACCATTCTATAGTCACCCAAACCGTTTTATGAGTCTGTGTTCAGGTTTTGCACATGTTGCATTGTTCTTGTGCCATCACAATAGTTAAAACTTTGATTTTATTTCCCTGGGCTCAGATTATCACTGGCAAATATTTAATGCAGTATTTGAAGCAAATGCTTATACTAACATTGTCTTAACTCAAAAATTCTTCTATTGTGTTAAAATACAGCATTCAAATCTTTGTAGTGTTTCATGCAGGCAAATTATTTAGGATTGGAATTCCAAAAAAACAAATTGAAGTGTTGGTGATGCAATTACCAATGAATTCGGATGGAGTTGGGATGCCTATAAGATATTTTTCTTTGAGATATTCTTTTTAAATTTTATTTAAAATACACAGCTTGCTCCTAGCGCCTCCTGAGCTCGAGCATCAGTAATTCATGAATTTGCTTTAAAGTGAAATGAAATTAACTTCAGAAATATCTTATGCTTTCCTTACTTTATTCAAAAAAAACTAGTTTTATTCATCTTCAGGACTGTTTTGTGACAGAAAAAAAAGGTAAAAATTTAAGTGAGAATTAACTTGGCTTCTTCCACTTCAGGATCCTGACTGAAAGGAAAACTTGCAGTAAGCCTAGCCTTCTTTTCTGGTTTGAGTGTGTAGCAGTGCCTGCAGACCTGGAAAATATTCCATCCAGTGATAATGAACCAGAGCCAGGAATACATTGAGAAGTTAGTTATGGTATGTAGAATCGTGTCATTGACCATTGTGTGTGTTACCTATGTTAGCAGTCTCAGGACAGGCTGTAGGTCTTATTACCATCTCTGAAAGTATCCTACTGTTGCTACAGCAGACATCTGCTTTGAACCCTAGAACATTTAAGCTTTGTATCCTCTTCTTCCCACAGAAATAGTCTTCTGAGACTTTGTCTCTTTAGTAACACAAATTTGTGTAGAGAAAATTTTTAAGATAAGCTCATTTTTACCAATTGTTATTTCAGTTGTTAAAACTACACAGCTGACCACACAATGGCATATGTTACGTTTCTCAACCTACAAATAAAAAAAACAAACGTAGCTATTTCCTGTGATACCAAATGTGTTTTAGTTCAAAGAATACTACAAAGAGATTTTTGTTATACAAGGTTTTTCCGGTTTTTCTATCAAAGCTAAATATTGCTGTCAATAATGTTATGCGTACCCTAGCAACTTGCTATGTGCTGCCACAAAACATTTCAGCTGTTGTCAGAAAGTTTAAAAATGTATCCCCGTCCTAGGTCACTGCATGCATTTTGCCTTTTGATATTCAAATATTTCCTGAACACACAGTTCTGTGCAACTTTTCCACTTTTTATTTTCTCAAACTTGCCCACCATTTCACAGTGAAACATTATGTGTTTCATATGTATTTTTTAAGTTAACTTCATATAATAATTGAGATAAGAATAGCTTTCCTTATTTGATGATGGTATCCGAAGACAACTTCATAACTTTATTTGAAAATTGAATACGTGCAACCAAAACAGATAAAGATCCTGCAGTTTATCCTGGGATTCCATCCTGTTGATTTCTATTGATTTTCATTGTCAGTCTGAGTTACGTGAAAGTGTGGTGATATCTAGTGACACTCGAAATTACAGCTGAATGTATTTCTGCTCTCATTGGTATATGTTAGGTGTTAGGCTTTTAGATTAGTCTTTGTATATATTTTCTTCACACCAAGTGTGGGTGAACAGAGATTATGAAGGCTGTGAACATCAGTAGACACCAGAGAAAAGCAATCCTTGGTGGGTAGGTAGTGCCTAACACAGCAATGTGTTGATTCCAGCGTAAAGCAGTGATAAAAATAGCATGTGTAAGCAGCTTAGTGCATATTCATCTATTGGACAGATGAGCAACAAATTAGAAAGGGAAAAGGCAGGTGTTTGTGACAGAGTGAAGTGTAGGAAAGGTCATACTGCAAATGGGAAGAATTGCAGGTAAGCAGGTCGTTGAACTGGATTCTATACACTCACATCTTCAGCAGCAAAGGAAGACTTCTGATCTCCTTTCTTTCCTGTGAGCAGTTGCATTATTTGTTCACCAAAATCTCCCTCTATACTTGTCTCACTCCCTGGTTTGTGTTTTTTGACCTTTAGATGCCTGATCGTGATTTAGATGAGAAAATTTTGAGAAGCAGAAATGATTGGTGGTGGTGTTAACTTGTTCCCTAGAGCTACCTAGAAGAATTACAGGTGCTGCAATGTAATTAAAGCCAAAAAGAGAAAGAGTTTGTTTTTCACAGTGCTCTGAAACTAGTTGTATATCCATGTTTTAGAATTCTGTGGCAGTAGGGGCACAGGATTGGTGACTGGGTTTGGTCTGCCATAAGGGATAAGGGGCCAGTTTGTAAAACTGAATCTGAGCCTGGACTTCAGACACTCTCAGCCTTTGACATGTGATTATCGCTCTGTGGAATTAGATTTAGCTGCACTGAAGAAATAGGTTAACTTGAAGCCAACATCAAGTATGCTGAACTATGGTCATTGAAAATACCATTGCTAATATTACTGTAAGTGTACTTCCAGTTGAACATCACAGCTTTGTTTATCAAACGCAGACTTGGCCAAATTATTATCAGTCGCTGGAGATGAGTACAAAGGATGCACTGTCAAGTCTTTAACTACCAAATTTGGGCCATTCTTTCCATGATGTAACATGATCTGTTATATGGATATTCTTAAATGTGGAATAATTAATAATACTGAATTTTATACATATGGTAGAAAAGGGATACCTTTGCTTGATGTTTGTTGCTTTAACCAAAACAATTTGGTTATCAGTTTTCTTGTGGATTCTTCAGTGTAGCTGGGAATAAGCTACTGTCAGAGACAGCACAGAAGGAAAAATGGACTAGTGGGGTTACCAAAAACTGCTAATACAATGTTGTGTTCTATTAGCAGGTTAATTATTGCTAATATTCTTTTGAGCTGTTATATAGTTAATACTGTTATTTTCTGTAAGAATGAGAGAAATCCTAGCAGTTTAAAACACAAACAGCACATCTAAAATTAAGTCTCCTTTGATGTGTACACTCAATGTTTTTCAGCCAGAAACCGTGCATGCGACACGCCTGTTCCATTTGATGTACATAGGGAAGAAGCAAAACCTAGAAGTGATATGCCAGTAAAAATGGGCCCAAATATACTTGAGGAAAGTAAAACTACATAGAACTATTACCTTTGCTTCTCCTAAAGGAACGTAGTAGGTAACAACACAAAGACTTAGTTTTTTGGTAGACTGCTAATATGTGATTAAAACAAACCTGAGCTTTTGCTGTTAAGTAAAGCTCTTCCTTTTAAAGACACAAGCACAGTGACACTGCACATGAGGCACTATGAGAAGAAATAGTCATACAGCATTTGAAAAAGATGACAAAAGTGTGCAGGATTTCTTGCAACATCAGAAGTGGTCGTTATCAAACTCTGGTTTCCAAGGCTTGAAGAGAATGGGAGAGGAGAGAGAGAAACCTGTAGTCCTGTTCTGAGAACAAACATGGATAGCAGTTGTAAGGGCAAATGCGTACTTAAGAAACAGGCCCTTGTATTGGCCAACATCTAGATTATTCACTGCTGGATTTTAAAAAATGGTAATATAGTACAAAGTATTTTATTCTTAAAATAGGAGCATTTTCCTGAATTTCTGTATAAAAGAGAGAATTCAGAGCATTATAAGAGGGCATGTAAAAATACAACACATACATAATAAGAAAAGCATAAAGTAGATCCTAAAACTGTCAGCCTTTGCCTTGTTACACAAGGTAGCACTGAAAGAGGAGAAGAGAGACAGAGGAGTGAGCAAATCCAGAGTTAGCAGGGTAGCAGCCAGGCCAATGGATAAAAAACAAGGAATGATTTTTGGCCTACAAAACTTGAAAAAGGCTGCCATGGTGCTTGGTATTGCACAGGCTAGCAGAGAGAAGAATGAAAGTCAGAAAAATGAAAATTTCAAGCCCAGGATGGACTGCATTTTTATCCAGGATTGATGTGTTTGAATTTTGGTGGTAAACTTTTCTTCTGAAGGAAAGACTGAGGACAAACTTGGAGGTGGAAAAACATGAAATTTGGATTAATTTTACTGTTTTAGTAGATGTTATTTAAACTAATGCATTGTTACTCTGAAAGGGAAAAGAGGATTGTCGTGAGGACAACAGGTTATTAAAACCCTTGCCAGAAGCACATTCTGGATGTATGAGATGACAGCTTGTGCATCAGAAGAGTTGCCCTGGGATGGTGGCCTAGAACAACTCGAAGTGTGCAACACAGTACAGATGCTTGGAAATGGTTAATGGGCATGAAATGTCTGCAGCTGCAAATGGGCAGCTGAGAGCAGGGGCTGTGCCTGGCGGCAGTGGGGAGGAGGAGGCTGCTGGTCTCCACAAATGTGGGTCTTAAATCCTTAAAAAATGATAGGCTTTAAACAGAACAAACACAGTAAGACAGAAGTATGTCTAATGCATCCTGAGACACGCTCCTCATGATAAGGGGGATTTACTTCTTGTCCTGGGTACTCTAGAAAAGGCAAGGGTCCTTGGCCCAAGTGTGCCTGGGGTCCAACCCCACTGGGGCAGCAGACCCTGACAAGCAGCACCTGTGCCTGTTCCCGGGCAGGGCAGGAGCTGCAGCCACAGCTGTGTCCACAGTTCTGCCTTTGTTCCTGCCTGGGAGGATGAAAAAAGGATGGACTCTGGCAAAAGCAGTCTTCAATACCTGCAGAAAAGGTGAGGCTGTGGGGCAGCGCTCAGTTGCCAGCAGAACTCCTTTTTGTTAGGGGAAAAAAATAAGCCCCCAGACTCTCCTCAGCTGGGTGTGAGTCTGAAAGCTGGTTTGGGGACTACAACCCTTGAGGATGGCACATGGCACTGGATGCTGGGAAGCAGCAAGGGTCTGTATCAGGGTTCAGGGCTTAGCCTGGGCAGGGAAAGGCTTCTTACACCACTGCGAGGGTTCTGGCTTGCAGGAGTGCCCCAGGGGCAGCAGCACTCTGCACATGGACTGAGAAGGGAGTAGAAGCTGCCATGTTGCCGAGGAGGGTGGAGGGGGGTGTATCCAGTGCTCTAAATGTGATTTTGCCAAGGAGGTTCCAAAAGGTAAGTGAGGGGCATAAGGAGTTCAGAGGGTAATGTTGGAAGTTTTGATATGATAGTGTAATTCCCAGAATTATTGTCCTCTAGAAACTGCTAAAATATGAAGGGTTTTCGGACAGTAAGAGTTTGGCATGCAACAGTCTTCTAGCATCGTATTTTGGTAACGTGGTGTTGGTGTGCGGGAGGGTCTGTTCTGTTCTGCAGCCTGTGCTGGGCGCGTAGTCAGAGATGTCTTTTGTGTTAAAAGACATACTTCCTGAAATGAAGGATTTCTCCGGTGATTCTTCTGTGTGCCTTTGAGCATGTCACCTTCAGCTTGCTTCATAGGGATCTCTGAAATATGCGGTGTAAGACTCAAATGCTATGATCCAGGTGATAAACTCAGCCCTGAGAAGGGAAGTTTCTACTTGCTGTTCAAATAGTTGTTCTAATACCAGCTGCGTGACTGGGGAGTTGGTGTTTGGGTGCACTGCTGTCTCACAGTCCAATTTATGCAGTGATTGAAAAACCATGTGGCCGTTGTGTCCTGCTTGAGCTGATCCCTATCAACTCTGAGGTAAACTCAAAGGTGTTTTCCCTTCCTTTAAGTGGTAACACCTAGAGCTTTGCAAAGTCCTAACAAAAAGTGCTAGTATACTATAGAAATAGAAGCAAGCTAAAAGATGGCTGCAGCTGTTGTTCACTATGTTATTACACATTTTGGTTCCATATGTGTCTGTCTGGAAAAGTACTTCAGAATACACAAAAAAATACACAAACTGGAGAAAATAAGTACAGCTAACCCATCTTCAGCATCTAATTTCCACATTACAACAGAGCTTTTCTGTATCCAATCCCAACTCCCCAAAGGATTTAGTGTAGATCAGAAATACCTCTGAGCCTAATCATGTCAGTGGAGTTCTTCCACAGAAAAAATAACAAATCTGCACATATGCTGAACGTGTTGAAGTTGTGTAGAATAAAGAAAGTTTGGACATTGGTAATGTGATGGAGAATATTTTGATGTTGTAATTTGCTTTAAAAGCATATGTAAATAATTGATGCATGAGGCACTGAAGTCGGACTTGACTGTTCACAGATGCAAATGTTTCCATCTCTTAACCAAAGATTCCTAATTAATTTTGCATTACAATGTGTTATAAAGCACTGATAGGTACTCAAATTTTTCATGTCTTTAAACATGTCTTATCTGAAAAAAAAATATGCTTCTGTCAGATTAGAAAAGGTTTGTTGGGGTTTTTTTAATTGTGTTACCATTATGAACTAAGAAATCTGTGCTCAGAAGAACAAGTAAGATATTCCTCTGTGTTCTGATCATGGGAATACTTTTCTTGCATGCTTTACATTTCATGTATTACATATGCCATGGACATTTGTATAATGTGTCAGCTGAGGCAGAATCTCTTTACATGCTGTTGCCCATCCAACCGGTTCATACTAGAAACCATGATATGAACATGATATGTGACTAACTGAAGAAATTCCCTATTTTGCAGGTGAACACTATAGGTCAGTACCATATAGGTGGCTGGTTTGGGATATATGGAGTAGGATGAAAGCTGCAGTTAACCCTCTTTCTTTATGCCATAGGATGATTACATCATCTTAACCCACTTCTTAAAGATCCCTGAACTACTGTATTTTAGTGGTTGTAGCAATAATTTCAGATAAGCCTACCATCTTAAACAAGATGGATCTTCCTTTGCTTTACCACAGTACTTCTGGATGGAGCTAATTCTCATAAGGGATTGATTGTTGTACTCTGAAGTGATATTGTAGCCAACTAGAGCATTTATCTGTGATTACATGAATATAAGCAGCATGTGTTGGATATTACAGTACTTAGTTTGATTTATAACTAACTTCCTAAATAGTATTGTCAACAATAAATATATCTGGAGTTCTTCATTTTCTTGGCATGATGTTAGGCAGATCTGTTTCTTTGCTGTCATAGGTAGCAAAATCCAGGAAAACCTGCAGCTGAACAGTTGTCATATGTGGGACCAGGAAAAGGGCTAATTTTAATTCTTTAGGCTTTTTTGCTCTCATTCCTGAGTTCTTCTTTTGGTGTTGAAATTATGGCCTGTTTAACTCTGTGGCAAAACTCACTCTGAGTCCAGCAAAGCAGAGATTTCATCCCTTATGAATGTTATCATATTTCTTAAATTGAGTTTGGGCTTTGGTCACATGGAAACCAACACTTGCTGTTATTATTAAAGTTGCTTTCCTTTTAGCAGCGCAGTTTGGAACCATGTTTCTGTCCTCCCTGGCTTTACCATTATAATGTCCAAAATACTATGTATTTGAAAAAGAGCAAAAATAATACATGTTAATAAATGTGATGAAAGTAAATTTCAGCTGGGTTTGAAAGTGACACCATAAATTGCTTTTAATTCTGTGGGTTTATAATTTCACAAAAGAAATTATGAGATAGTGTTTGTTGCAAGTAGTAATTAAGATGAATATATGATGCAGGAATTTTCTTGCAGAGTCAGCTAATTTTATTTTAGCTTTTCTCTAATGCAGCAACTATAGAAACTAGTTTATATTTCATATACAGCATGTTCTGGTTATCTGTAAAATACACACAAAGCTTTCATGTCAAGGCATTCAGCAGTGCACAGCCAAAGGAGTGACCCTGAGATGTTGCTCAGGTGAGTTATGTTTGCTGTGTTAAATGGGACTCAATCTTTAAACCCTTACTTACAGAGACATGGTTCAAAATAAACTAGTGTAGACTCATAATTTATAATATCGACTACAGAATTTTTCCCAGTTATCTCTGGAACTGTTTATAAGTAAAATTCATTACTTTGCATAATGAGCAATAGACAGTGTCCTTGCCTGTGGTGGAGTCTCCATCCCTGGAGGTGTTAAAAGATGGGTAGATGAGTTTCTTGGGGAGATGGTTTAGTAGGGAGACAGGCATGGTTGGACTCGATGATCTCAGAGATATGTTCTAACCTTATGATTCTATATCCACCTAGATAAGTAGCAAAACTCAGAAACATTCTCTTGTGTCGTGATTTACTGCAAGGCTGGACTTGATAGATCCCTCCAGTCAAGTTGCAGACCAGCTGAGCAGTTTGAATGCAAGAAATTTTTTAAAAGAGAAATTCAGATCTGTTGTTCTGGTTCAAGCCAAATTCTAGTGGAGCTGTGTGATGTAACTTACACCATTTTGTAGCAAAGAAATTTAGCATTCCAAATATTTTATGAACCTAGTTAGTGTTTATGTAAGTTTGAGAGGCTATGCAATGTGATGTATGTCCTGTTCTAGCTTGGTTGCCAGTGGCATTTTTACTATGGGAGCAAGATACGCAATAGTTTCAAACTCAGTTTTGCCAGTATTTCTCTACCTCAGACCCTTCAGATGGAGATTTTTCATATGGTTTGCATTGAAAAATCATTTGCATTACATTTCATATGGTTTGCAGCGCATGTCCTGCATTGCTCTGTGTTTGGACATAGCTCTGTATTCGTCAATCCTAGGCTCCCACTTATGTTTTCTAGTCTGTCCTTACAATGTGTCACAGATAAAACTGCTATGTCAAGACACCACAAATATGTTTCTGTGTCTTTGCTGTCTGTGCTATGCGTGCCAGAACCATTTATTTAATTTACATTTTTTCCTTTTGAATATTATTATTTAGAATGTAGAAACAGTAGCACATATTTCTCTTAACTCTGGCTTGGATAAAGTTAAAAACGTTGCTTCTGAAGGGTCTGAGGTGCTGATCATTGGAAAGAATTTTGCATTTTTTGTGCACAAAGCAACTAATTATACAGGAAAAAAGCCTTGGTTGTTATAAATACTGTAAGAGCTAGAGTTATGTCAGGTGCTGTGAGCTGTGTGAAGGGTGATACAGTAGTAAGGATCCACAAGGTATAAAAGATTAGGTGGGAGGTGGTATTCTTTGTTGATTTGGGTTTTGGTGTGGGTTTATTTTTTTCCTTCACCAGTTATGCCCCCTTTTCTGACATAAGAAGCAAAAAGGATATTGCTGGTGGATATAAGCCTGATAGTTAACACCCAAATTGGTATTATAGTGTGTGTTAAAGCACCAAGCTCTTGGGTACATTTTGTAGATGGTATGATAAAGTTCTATCATCTTCTGTCATTAGCATCTGTAATACCTTCTCTTTCCTTTTCTCTCTGCCCCAAGGAAAAAAAAAATCATGTACTGTCTTGGGTGCTGAATTTTTTTAAAAGATAAATTGGTGAGAAGTTGCTGTGTTTACACGAGAAGAAATAGACCAGGTTCTTTTGATATTTCCTTCATTTTCCTAAACACACAAATTCAGAGGCATGGTGAGGTCAGCTTCCTGATTTAAAAAAAAACAAACAAACAAAACAAGCAAAACCCAAAACCACAAAGCATAGACACTTAGCAAAAGAGTAGTATTAGACTTCTGTAAGGAATTTGCTCAAATCCATGTGACCTTAAGCTGACTATGAAGTATTGCTGTATTTAACCCATGAAAATCGCAACTAAATCTGGAAATGCTAACTCAAAGCAGCGTTCAGTAGTGGAACAAAGAAAAGACCTTTTGAATCAAGAAGCACAAGCAGCAGAGAATTGTACTTTTATTTTAGCAGTTGGTTTTCCCAGAAGCTGAAAGCAACCACAACTGTATCCCAACATCAGGTTTGAAGAAGCTGAAGCAGCACAATGGATGCTTGTAAATGAGGAGCATTACATGAAGGCCTGTAGTTGTTCAGTCAGACAGAGAAATCTCAATAAAAAGCATTTGAAACCTGATGATTGGCAGTTTGGGCAAGTATGCTTTCTGGACTGCTTGTTCTGTAACAAAATACTGTTGTTGGTAGTACCAGAGAGTACTTGCAGTCTCTAATGTCCTACAAAGTACTTTGCTTACACCAGGGTCAGGCTTTCAGTCTTGCAATGTGGTGTTTACTCCTAGTTTTTTTCCTTTGTTATATAAATGTTCTACTTATTCTGATTATCCTCAGTTTCTCATCTTGTCATCATTATCTAGGGAAGTTCTTAGCTTAGAAAGATGACTAAAGCAAAAATTTACACTGTGTATTTTTCTGGGTTGGCATTTCAAAAAAAAATATGTATTTTTGAAACGATTTATATATTTTTGATCTAGATGTTCTAGTCCTTTGCACAGTAAAATCAAGATATGTAGAATTTTTTGCAGTTATAGCTCTATGCGCTGTCATCTTTTTGTATGCTGTAGTTTAAAATATAGAAGAGATCTCCTAAATTACAAGGAAGGTGGCTGCCACTTTGGAGTTGTGATTTTTTTTTTCTCTTTTTTTGTCTCTTTTTCCTTCTTAATATGAAACAGACTGCAAATATGACTTTTGCATTGTAGGAGATGAGTGTTTGGATGAGGGGGATTTGGTTGTTATCTTTGCTTGTTTTCATTGATGCTTTTTTTTTTTCTTAAGAAGTCTTATTTGACAGACACTCTTGGCCTAAAACTTCCTTTTGCTCTTAATAATCTCTGCTATAGAGCATTTATGACAGTGCTGCAATATTTGGTTTGCAACCAAACTATTTGAAAGATCAACCACTTCGTTTAATACTCATGGAAGTTTTTCTTTTCCTACCCAGTCCTTGAGTGTAACAAACACTGTTTAGATGGAAAGTCCAAAAGAAAAAAATTTGAGAGGTTATTTTTGTTAACATCTTCCCAGATGAATCTTAGGAATATACAATATGTTGTTTAATGCTTTGGAGAGTATGCCTAGATAACACTTCAGGTTGCTATAAAATGCCCTTCAAAGATTTTTGCAAAATACTCAAACACAACATACTCTTCATGCTAGCAAGTGAAATTCTCTGCCTGCTGTTTGAGAGAAACAAATAACCTTAATTTCTAACTTTATAATTGTTAAAAAAAAAATAGGTTTTATGAGGACTCAAACCAATTCCTATTTAACTTACTCAAATTTCCCAAATACTTTATTCCAGATGACAGCTATTTGTTTTTCTGCCAGACTCTAAGGTATCTGTAAGACTGAATTCCAAAATGTCAATGCCGTTACACAGTATACATCAAATTTGGGGCAGGGGGAGGGAGGGAGGGAAGGAGTGACTACAAGAACCTACTTTGTTTTCAAGGGACTTCATACACTCGTATGTGGCCTGTGACATACCTGAGGTCGTGTTTCATTAGCCTTTGGCAATAAATTGAGTTTAGCTATCACTAGTACTAAATAACACTGATCTAACCATCTCTAGACACAGGGTCACACCCCACCCCCCCCCCCAAAAAAAAAACCACCACCTTATTCCATCCCCCAACCCCAAAGATTAAATGTATTATTATACTGAGTATGGATATTTATGCTTCAGCAGTACCTTGTGAATTGTTCCACAGTGTGGTTTATTTAGGAGTAGACCATTTGAACCAAATTCAGTTCCTTGTTTTTAATTTGTTCAGGAGCTATTATTATAAACTCTTCAATGTGGAAAGAGTCATTGGCTTTAACAGTGTTCTAACCTTGTCCTCGTTCTGCCTCTTTTAGTAACCTCGTTTAATGAACAGTGTTGCTTGCTGGGATATGTGAATAGCTGCAGTTTCCCCTTTCTTCAGTGGTTATCCGCGCTGAATACCTTAGTGTCTGTAGCAGAGACAGTTTCCAACCTCTACCTGCAACCCAGCTTCCTCTCTCAGTTCTGTGGGCAGCTGGCACTAATATTCCCAAAAGCAGAAAGCACAGTGGCAAAATGATGCTTCACTTCCTTTCAACTATTTCAGACACTGAGGAAACCTTTAAAGTCCAGTCACTCTGCATATGTTCCTGCTTTTCTTTAGCTTTTAATTGTTCTTTCCTATGGTATAGGGAGAACAAGCAAAACCTTAAGATGGTACCATCTTTCTTTAAATAAATCCATTCATATTCCAGAAGAGGTTTCCAGGGTCATCCAGGAAGTTGCGAAGCTGTTTGTGCACGATATTCCAGTGCTTGCTGTTAAACCAAACTTCACCATGCCTAGCTGAACCTCCTCAAGTGTTATTTTTCTTTGAAGGCTAAGTGTGGAAAAAAGGGATCTCCAGTTAATCAGGCTGGTACAGCATTACCTAGGCATCAGAGGGGCAGCTGTGTGAATTCTTCAGGCGCTCTCTTGGTTGCTTTTGATCAGTACATGGTTCCATCCTGATCTCCTGAGCCATTTGTACTCCTATCCTCTGCTGCACCACTCATTTGGGGCTCACTTGTATAGGTGCTGTCAAGTCTGAAAAGGATTGATCTAAGTAGGTACCAGCTTTACGCAGTGTATGTGATACCTTCTGAAAAAGCTTACCTGATACAGCATGTGATTTTGAAGAACATTCACTACTGCAATCTGAAATGCAGCTGTAGAACAGAGTTTATTTTTAGTTTTATTCCAACATCTTTCCTCAAGGGTAAACTTCAAACAGAATCCTGCAGTTTATTGAACATAAATGCCTTGACCGTATCAGCACAGGGTTCTTCTGCTCAAAATTTTTTTTGCTTTGATGAGGAATCTGGAATTGTTTTTAGCTCTCCACAGGGCCCTAATTGCAAGAATAGATGGAAATGCAAATGTTCTTGTTCAAAACAGCAGTAAGTCTGTTCTTAACTTGTTGACTCAAATAGAACCTAATTATGGTAGACACATATTTACTGCTGTCCCGGACAGAGGTCAGGAAGACCTGGCACTGTCAAGATTAGTTTTTTATTTGGTTGCTAAAAAATGATTTATATAGATGAACGAAAGGCTTGTTTTTGTTTTGAGTTTTAGGCCTCTCAAAGTTTTATGATTTCTATCTCAAGAGCATAGTTCCTAGTATATTCTAAAGGATTTCGTTATAAATCTGTCCTTGTACACTTCTTCAAAATAGTGTGATAGGTGAAAACTTCTGCTTATAAATATTTTCTCTGTTCAAGAGAGATTATAACTGCGTTTACTTAATTCCATTCAAATCAGTGTTAGAAATGTGCCTCCATTGGATCCTAGCTCTGTTAAAGTTCAAGAATACTCCTGAATACATCTAAGGCTTCAAGGGGAAGGAACTGTGAAGTTAGAATTCAGACCTAAATGTTTGGAAAGAGTAGACATGAGCTGTAAGCCCTTTAGTATGGAGAATACTTAGGAGAAGGAGAGGGTATCCAGTTGGAACCTCTTCAATTCATTGTTAATGGCTGTAGTTTTTGTTCAAAATGCACTAATAAGTATGAATTCCACCTTGATTTGTGATACAGACCATTTGCTTACAGGAAAGGAAGCTTAAGGGGGGGCAAGTAGTCCTGATTTTCTATATAACCTATAATATTCAGTGGTATACTGGCACAGGCCTTGCCGCCTTTCTGCAGTTACAGGCTGAAGTCACCCTGAGCAGAAAATACAGTCTGGCTGTGCCCTTGATGAGGGAACTGATCTTGTTATGCTGTGGTTTGTCTAGAGGAGCTCAAGGCTCAAGCGTTGTACTCTGGGGGTGGCATTTTTCTCATTTATTTCTTCTTTGTTTAGCCCTGCATTTTTACGTACTGGCTGCAGGTCAGTCATTGCTCAGCCAGCAGCTGCACTGGCCACTTCAGAGAGTCACTAAGCTGAACTAAAATATTAGCTTGTCTGTTTGTTCCTAGGCTTCCCAGGATTTCCAGCAGTAAATCTGGAAAATACATCTAATCCCACTGAAGTATTCTCCATCTTTTTTTTTTTTTTTTTTACATGAAGGATCGCGTGATGGTCCCTGTGATTTGTGTATAGCAATGAAGTCTCTAGGACACAAATCAGTGATTAGGAGCTGTGTGATTTTGGGGGGACTTTGTTTGCTATTTCTGGGTTAGGGAAGAAAGGCAGTTAAACTTTATATTAATGAACTGACTACAGGAAACAGACCCAAAAATCCCCAAATCCTGCCAAATATTAACTTTTTGTTGACGATAGAATTTGTTCAGTTTATACACCTGCTGTAGAAGTGCTTTTTATCGGAAGTTGGCTCATTTCCAGAGAGGAATATAAGCCTCTGGCCAATAATAGACAGAATCATAGAGAAACAAAAACAAAATCACAAATGTCTCTCCATTATGATTTATGCACATTTTCATCCACATCGAAAGCAAATGTTTTGATTAATTTGCTGCGAGTTTACTTCTCTTATTTTCATTAACGTTTTTCTTTATTATTAGATTTACATCTTAATACAAATAGTCTGCTATATGTTTGGATAAATTGTTTTGCTTATAACAATTTAATTGGAAAGAGGGTGAAATTCAAGATAGCTACTGAGATACAATACATTAAAGTTTATCAAATTTGTTTCCAGATCACCAACTACCTCTTAAAGACAAAAGGTAGAAAAGCAAAATTTCATCACAATTTTGTTGCCTATGTTGTAGAAATGGAGGTGCTGACAGGAAGGTTGAAAATGGCAGAGTAAACTTGAAAAAAAAAAATACATGTGGTTTCTTAAAACAGAATGAAAGGGGATCTCTTTTGGTGTTCCTTTCTGTCCATAGAAATGGTACACACTGGGAGCATTTGGCTCTGGAATGACCTTGCCAAATAAACCAAGGTATCTGAGAAGCTTGATCTGATGCTGTAACTCCTTGTGAACTTGGACTCTCTCACAGAGCTGGTGCAGGAAGACCAGGAAGCCTCTGTGCAGAAGCAATCACATCATATTCCTTGCTAGGCTTTTTTCTTTATTTAAGTGTTGTGAACAGATGCATCTAGTTTGGGGCAGAAACTAAGGAAAATCTAAAGTGGTAACAAAACTTGTGTAGTTGTGTTTCCTGTACTGGAGAAAAAGGTCGATTGTTGTGTGCTTCCCTTTGGAAAAATGCCCAACTCTTAACATCTTTTCTGATCTGCCTGCTGTTAGTGCTGTCACAGTGGCTGATGTGGAATTGAGTAGCTCTCTTCCAACAATCTGAAATGAACAGAGTGACGGTTCTCTTTTTCTTTTCCTTTGCTGCGTGCAGGGAAGGGGTTGCTGGCTCTGGCTGTATGCGCCAGCCCCTGCCTATCGGCTTTGGGAGGGGGCCAGCCTCTACTTGGCCTCCTGACATGCAGTTCCAGAAGAGAACTGCAGCGCCAAATTACCTCCAGACTTACCTTTGCTCCCCAGGATAACCAAAGCAATTCTCGCTAATTGTTTTGATCTACTGCAAGTTGCTCTGATTTATTTAAATGAATAGCGCATCTGACTCTCCTATTTGCTGTCTGGAAACCTGGATCCTGTTTTCCATGGCCTCACTCCTCCTTCCACCCCCACACTCTCCTCCTTCCCCCAGAGGAGGACAGTGCTGCCATACGGCAAAGCAATCCTCTGCACTAGAAGTGGCCAGTTCAGGACAACTGGAAAGGAATTTGAGCCATTACTGGAATTCTAATCTCAGACTCTTCTAGAAAAGAGCTTAACAGCTTTTTGCTTGTCCTCTTGGGTCTGATGTTTGACAGGAAATGAGTTTGAAGGGTTCAGGAGCAGGTCACAGAACTCCTCTTGCTGCCAGCTGCTCTGCCGACCTTAACAGTGTGTTTGCAGGAATCTGATACACTTGCTTATTATTAAAGCCTTTTCTCTGAGAAAAGTTACTTCCAAAGCCAGGTCCTACCAGACATATTGCTAGCATATTGCATCCTCGCCTCTCTGAATTCTTCTCCGCTGACACTTGTTATGACCTAAGACTCCAGCCATGTGAAAAATGCTGTTTTGTAATTCCAGGCAGAGAGAACAATTGTGTTTGCAGGCATGTTTATGTTTGTCTTTTGCAGCACTTATTTTGTTTGTCCTTTATGTGCCCATCTGTTGGATCTCAAAGAAACCTAGATACATTCCTGGTCTTGCATAATGAATGTTAGACTTTATAAAATACCTCAAATCTAGTCTTGAGAAAGCAATTTTAATGGATGGGCTGACTGTTTCCTGTGTAGCAGCTGAGAAGTATGTTCCCCAGCAAATTTTAAAATAAAGAAGCTTCCATGTTTTCTTGGAATCCTTTTGGAAAGTCAGTGCTGTTCAGACTAGTACAGAGTTCAAATAGGCCATAGAGACTGATGGCATGTCCCTCTTTCTTCAATGTTTCTGATTTAGAAATTGCTTTCCGCATTAAAATATCAGAGCTGGGCAGACAGGATTAGGACAGTGTTAGAAGCCCAGTAATGGAACTACGCTGGCAGGAATATTGCAACTAAAAAGCCATAGCAGAAGTATGCTGATCACCTGCTTTGAGAGTGCTCCATCTTCCCAAGAGGACAGTTCGGCAGCTTTGTATCTTGAGGAAAGACATGTCTAGAGAACAATCCTTGCACAGAGCCTCTATTTTGAACCCATAAGGCTTACTTTTCTCCTCGTCTTCCTCCTGACTGAGAAGTTTAGGTGTTCTTGAAAAAATAATTAAGGAGATGAAATTAAAATAACACAAAATATGTAGAACTCGCTATATCACTACATTTTGTTTAGCATTTTGTCATTTTATTTCTTTCTGGTGTCTTCAGTCTTGTAGGAATTTGGCTCAACTGCAGCTTCTGCTGCTTTAATATGTTGGTCAGTTTGTTCTTCGTTAAGTTCAGCATTCTCAGATGTCTGCTGTCTCTCCAAAATCGGCATGTCTTGGAAAACTGAATATGTGCAAATACATGGGAAAAAACAGACACATGGAATACATACATGTACCGTTATTTTGACTTCTTAGTTTAACTGGTAAAAAGTCTTCCAGAAATCTTGAACAACTATTGCGATGGGCTTGCAAGCCCAAAAGACCTATCATTCATGCATATCAACTACTTCAGCCCTGATCACTTGTGATTCCTGCCCGGGTTTGAAAATTACTGTATAGACCAGTCTGCTACTGAAGCAGAACTGAATAGTAACCCTCTGGTTAAACACCATGATTACCAGACTTGATAGCACTGAGCAAAAATACGTACTGCTTTTTCTTCAGCAGTACATATGTATAGCACAGAATAAATGGAAAAGCTATTAATTAATAGCAAGTAGGATTTTGACTTCAAATGTTTCTGGTCTCCTTGTCTTCCTTAGGGGTTCTTGAAAGTCCTGCTGCCTGTCCTTAACTGCATTATTTGAGGGAATCTACTTCTATCTTAAGAGGAGCTTCCATTTAAATGAGTGGAAAGGTATCAAAACTATTATATTACATTTTAGTGCAGTGACTGCTGTGAGTATGGGTAAGTAGAATAGGTCATGAATGGTACAGATAATGCCAAAGTCAGTTGAAGAAGTTTAAAGCTTTCTGCCTGCTCAAGACCTCCTTCTTGCAGTCAGGATTTTCTGTGTAATAGCTGGAAGGAGAGAGGGAGAAAACCCACCATGTAAAAGCAACAACAAAAAAAGCCATCAATGCTCCAATAGCCTGGTCCTTTTGCAAGTGCATCCTTTCCCTGGAACAGAACCTGTTCTCTTGCTGTCGATGGAGGAGCTGTAACAGACTGCATCATTTCCTATGAGAGTGCCTGGGAGCTTTAAAATAGTGAACAAGCCCCTTAGAAGGAAACCTTAGTACACCTCCTTGCTACAGGAGAAGGCACCAGTCCTGTCTACATGACTACTCAGGTAACATGTCCAGACTTCCAGCAGTATAAAGTGGCAACCCAAATTCACATGGGATCGAATTATTCACTTGCATACCACAACTCGGTCTTCAGAGTAGAGGACGTGTGGGCAGTGAGAATCACTGACTTTTAAGTATTTACCAACTTCTGTCCTTTCCTGTGATGTAACAACATTTTTGGATGCTTTCAGTGCATCAGGAGAGATGTGTTTAGTGTGTGCAAAATGAGAAACTTCAGGACAGTGTGGTCGAGGATTAGGCACACTGATAGTGGAGTGATTATGCACATGACATGCTTCAAGAAACCAGCTATATTAGTTATTTTTCTAGATGAGATGAAACTTGGGATCAACCTTAGCAGCAAGAGTCAGTACTAGCTTTAGAATTAGAAGAGAATATTTAATTTTTATTTTTATTGCTGAAGGATTCCTTATTGAGACAGGCAAAATTAAAATATTTCCTTTCATAAACATCACTATTTCCAAGACTTGTTTTGAGTATGGACATGGGAGGTGATTTGTATTCCATAGTTGTTACGGATGTTTAGGTTATAGAGAAATTACCATGTCTGTTAGTACAGCAATTGTGGAGTTGTAACATACCTCTGTAGTAAGGCTGGACCTATTGGGAAGAGCATCTGTCACAGCTATCCAATGAGGATAAATATTTATTATCCAAAATAACAAACACCAAAAATATCTAATAATGTTCTTCTGCCTAATTCCTTAAGAACATCATCTCCTTCTCATTAAGGAAATGGAAAAGTTGACTTGTACTCATCTGTAGGTAGACTCATACATGAAGTATGATGGAGACAACAAGATTGAAGCTTGGCTTAAACACAACTGAAGTGAGAAGGAAGCAATTGGAAGACAATTCAATGCTAAAGGAAGAGATGGGATGAGAGACAAAACTTCATATGAGTAATTTTGATTTACAGCAGGCATATAGTGGTTTTAAGTTAATGATTACCTCCTGAGACTAGGATGCAATATGCTGTTTCTTTAGACCATGGTAAATATGCCATGGCTTTGCTGAGGTCTTTCACAAACTTGGGGTTAAGGAGTGAAAATCCAAAGACACTGACTCCTTAGTGACCAGGGTTAGTCAGCCTTCCTGACCACTAGTCTAGTGGGAGGTGTCCCTGCCCGTGGCAGCAGGGTTGTAACTGGATGATGTTTAAGGTCTCTTCCAACCTAAACCATTCTATAATGATTTTACCAAAACATTTGTGTGGCAAGGGCCATATTTCACTTCTACATTTGTATATCCAAAACCAGAGAATGGATAACCTTCAAAAGTAGCTCAAGGAATGGAGAGAGCAGTAGTTCCTCAGAGGAGCTTTACCCTAATCACTGCCTTCGCACAGCACTGTTGTGGTGATGTTCTCCTGTGGGTAGTGCCCTTGAAGTTTTTCAGCCCCACAGGTTTCCCTCTTTGCCCACATTGCCATAATTAGCTAATTCTTTTGATCCTCTGCATTGTAAAGAGCTTTTTAATTCCTCTCGTGATGAAACAAACATCAGAAAAGAAGTTCAGTCTTGGAAAGGTTAAAGATAGGAATGTTTGTAGATGAGCTTCAGAGCACAAACAGCTACTAACCCAGTGAAGTCACCTGAATGGAACCACTGAACATTGCTTCATTGCATACGGTATGGCTTTGAGGGATTCTCTTGCTTATGTTTTTGTGGGTTTATTTACTTAAAGAAGAACATTCCATTTTACCGCAATGGAAGCTAAGAAACCAGTACTGTTCTTGACTGGGCCTTTGTTTCAGAAAGTTCATATCAGGGGGGGAAAAAAAAAAAAAAAGTGACCCACAAAGTATAATGATTCCAAGAATGGTTAATTTTCCCCTTCTGGACAGAAGCCTGAAAACCTTGCTTGTAAAGACAGAATTTGACGGGAAACTCCAACTCAGAGTCATCCTTGACTTGCAAGCCAAACAACTGTAAATGTTGAATTTAGAGCAGTTTAGGTCAAATCTGCATGTGGATTCTCCAATTTTGGTCATATGCTATCAGCTTTTCACATTTAAAGGTTCTCCTCGCTGTTATGAGGGAGCTACATTAAAATTAGAGGATACAATGAGTTCGACTGTGCACAAAGTGTTCTCAAATATGCAAGTTCACTGGGGTGGAGAGAAGGAGCAGAACACCACTATTTTCTTTTATCACCTCTAATCATCCTGGGTATGCTAACAGTAATTGGATGGAAAAGAATGTTGAAAACAAATGTTGTTTTCTTAAATTGATGCTATTCACATCACCTTGAGCACTGAGGCTAGATGCATTGACTTTTTACTGTGTCATGGTGTCTGTGATTACCTTAAAGGAAAACACTAATTTAATATATTTTCCTGAAACAAACTTGATTCTTCTTGCACAGCCGCTTTAGTAATCATCTCTTGTGGCCTGATCAAAAAAAATCCAGTGGAGCTGCAGTGGGATTCTCATCTCATTGATGAGATGAGCTCTGGATCAGACCCGTGGGGAATGAAGAATGACTTTTCCCTAGTCTCTTAATTTTTTCTCATCTCTCATTGCAAATTGATTACAAAACTGTTGAAATGGAAGGAATAGTTTCTCTTGATCTTGTGTTCTTCATCAATCCGTGGGTTTATTTTAGGCTATAAATTGCCCTGATCATGGATGTTTTCTTGTTTTTGTCGTACAATGTTTAGCTGCAGAAGGCCAAAATGCATGTTTACTGCCTTTCTGCAGCTGCTGTTGTACTGAGGTTGTTTATCTGCATAGTGCCTGTCTGCTGTGGCTTCTTTGGTATTTCACAATCTGAGAAGCTCAAAACTCTTTAGTAGCGTTTTCAAATTGATAAGAGAATCAAACCACAATGTTCTGAGAAGGAATCTATCCAACTGAGAAAGCTAGGGTTTTTTTCTTTCCTTTTGTGACAGCATTGCTGAGGGCCAGAATAATAATAGCAATTTTCTGTGGCTGTGCTGTCTTGTGGCATGGCCCACTGGCAGAGCACAAATGCGTGCAGCAGTTTGCTTAAGGGTTTGCATGAGGCTAGTAACAAGATACGTACAGTGTTTTTTATATAGTTGAATTGAATATCCATACACATTGTGCAGTGAATACTATCATTCTGCGGCCAAAGTAGTTTTAGCTATGTGTCACTACAACTGTCTAGTGTTGCGGTGTTTCCAAACAAGCATTGGGCTCTTTAGCTAGGCTTCCCAAGATGCATTGCCACTGCTGTGCAAGATTCTGGGACTTTACATAGTGTGTATTGTGGCATTGAACTGCAAGATGATAGAATTTTGAGGCTTGGAGTGAAATTTAAATTCCCATGATTCTTCTTATCTCACATACATCTTGGTTTTTGCAACCTAGCCAGCAATACTTCAAAAACATTGGCAAGCACTGAGATGTTCATGGTGATGAATATAAATAGGCTGTTGCAAACATGTCTGGAGGCATGCAAAGTTTTCAAGACCAGGGCAATAAGGGCAAACAAGGAGGAGCCTGACACCAGGGACACAGAGCGCTGCTGCTGCTGCAGCCTCGCTTGGTGGACTGTGGTCCGTCTTGAGCAGCCAGTGATGACTGATAGCAGGTTAGTTTTGTAATAGATCTGGGATTACAAATTGGTAAAGTCCCCTGTGCCCAAAACCTCTTCGAAGCCCATACAGAAGCCCTTTGGAGGGGTAGCAGGGGTTTATTATATAAAGGTAGTTCTCGCTTTGACTCATGCTTCTCCATCCTTAAGCATGCCATGAGTTAGCCACTGACAGTTTGTGCCAGGTAGCACAGCTGACCGACTTGCGTGTGCTGCAGCCATGAAGATGTTAGGCTGAACAATCCACATTAGGTACTTGCAAGTCTGTGCCTTTGAGTCCCCAATTTCCTTGGGTGACTCTGCTACACATGGAGCCCTTGGAATAATTCTGTAGAGAAGGGCATACAAAACCTGCAAATGCTGTGAGAGGTTCACCTGTATTAAGGCGTAATAGTCTTGAAAAGCCTCTTGTGCCAGGCTTCCTTCAGCCATGTTTGCAAGTCTGGTGATGTTCCTCACTGCTACTGCAGAGGAGAGACTAATTTGTTTCCCTGTTATCTCTTGTTTGAGCATGTCACCACCGAAATTAACTGTGACTGCATGAGCTGTTCTGCACAACTCTTCATGAAGAACAGGCTGCAGCCTTATGCAACAGATGGGGGAGGAGGCTGATAGACCCTGAAGGCAGATTATCCTATAGCAATTCAAATCACTAAATGACTGGTGCTACAACTGGACTATAGTCACTCATGTTCCTGCTTTGAGGATTAGGACTGCCCATGGAAAAATGTGTGTTGTGTTTTATTTGGAACCGATCCCACATGTTAATGTTGTGATGTATAGCCTCCATCCTCCCCTTAAGTGTGTGGCCAGAGTGGTGAACATGCAGAAATGCTTTATACAGGGAAGGGTTCGTGCTTCATACAGAAAGAGATTTCTAATAATAAACACATTTTGTGTGGGTGTGTGGCGAGTTGTTTATTTTCTTAGTTGTTCATCTTTTTTCTAAAGAAATTATTTGTGAAAGATCATGTGTCCTCAGTGCATGCTGGTCACTGAACGCTAGAGATAAACTGTCGTACAGATGGGAGTCAGAGTCATGGGCTCTCCCAGTGCCCAGAATTCTCTCTGCCATTACTTTGCGCAGAAATGCGTGACAGTGTGGGCCAGATGGCAGCACGCAGTGTGCCCCAGAAGAGGATGTTTGCAGAAGCAAGGGCTTGCAGAGGATGCCCAGGCTGCAATCTCCAATCTGTGGTGGACTCTTAGAGTCCACGTTCCTAGCTGGGTGAAGCAGGCTGACCCTTCAACCTCCGCAGCAGCTGTGTCTGCCAGGCTGCTTCTCTATCCCCTGTTTTGCTTCAGGAACCCTTTCCTCCACTGTTCTGTCTCTTTATTTGCCTCCTGGGATGCCCTTGTGAGCATTTTGAACATGTTGTCATCTCTGGAGCTCTTCTTTTTCCTACGTAGATTGGATAAGTATTTGCTTAACGACAATAGCAGCCCTGTCCTTAGCTGCCATGAGCTGTCAGCTGTTGGGGGGAAAGAGAAAATGAGCTATTGTAAGAATGAGGCTTTCATGCCAACTGGAACAAAGGGCTTGGGTTGCTTCCCCTTCCCCTTTTGTTTTAGCTTTCTGGTTCTTCCCAGTTTTGGAGAAAGCAAGGCATTTTCAAAACCCTTCCCCTGAAGAATGGGGAAGCATCAGTCTACCTTGAGGAGATGAGTTTAGAAAAATTCAGTGTAAATCAGAGTAATGTCTGTATCTGTTCCTACAGAGCGTGTAAGGAGAAAGCAATGGCACACACGGAGGCAAGGTGGTATTTGTTTACATGTTGGTACTGGTTGTCCTTACTTAAACAGGTATCCCTTTTCCAAAAGGCATTGGACAAAGGGAGCTCTTGCACTGGAGTGGAAGGACACCAGTGGCTCTGAATGGTACCATCTGTAATGAGTCACTTTGAGAGAACTGCAGTGCAGTGAAATTCTCTTTCCTAAACCAGATTTCCTTAAGGTTGCTCGCTCTTTTTGCTTCTCTTACCTTTCCTAACTACTGCTGTCAGCATGAATTGCAGAACAGTCAAATGGCCCAATAGTCCAGAAAGTGAAACTCTAGTCATGAAACTCTAGTCATGCCTTGTGTTTTTGCAATCTCTGGCTGCTTTTTTTTTTTAATCTTCAGCTGCTTCTTTGTCACAATAGTCAGAGCATGTGTTTCTGTTCTGTTAGTTGGTGCAGTGCTGCGATCTTCAGTTAGGTGACTATTTAGGCTGGAAGGGAAGAGGGAGTGTTAAAAGGAAAACAGTGTAAGCAGCCGCATCATACATGGCAGGAC
Source organism: Tapera naevia (assembly GCA_033556795.1). NCBI lineage: Eukaryota > Metazoa > Chordata > Aves > Cuculiformes > Neomorphidae > Tapera > Tapera naevia. The sequence continues at coordinate 8,135,638 of JAUMJJ010000048.1, forward strand.
TGAGCAAGTAAAGTGGTCATTCTTGCTCATCATTAAGGGGAATCCAGAGAGCCTGTACCTTTCCCAGCATGGAATCTACTTGGGGTGAGAGAGTGACACTGCCTTTTGTTAAAAAAGAAGGCAGGAATCCTGTAGATGAATACAGCAGCATTTTTAGACTACCCGGGCTGCATTAGTGATTAAACTGTAAGAGCACGAGGAGCTCTGACACAGTAGAAACTTTCCCATCTTCAGTTCTGTGGGGCACCTTTTTTGGCTGATCCAGTACCATGATCTCCAGACCATTTCTTCTCTGTTAAACATACTGAGGTTGAGTTTTAGTGTTACATTGGACATATTTGGCTACCTAATCCCCTGCAGCAGGGACAGATTACTTCTGGAACACCTACAAAGTGCTGTGATGGATTTTATTGGAAGTATATCCAAGCTCAGGTAGCAGTAAGGTTTGAGTTTCTGTGAGCGCTCAGGTCAGCTGGGGCTCTGTTCAATCCTGTTGGCAATATCATCTCACTAACTGCTTTTCTGCATTTGTTCCTCACAGTGGCTGCAGCTCAGAGGTGTTCTGCCCACCACTCCCCAAGGAAGGGAAATCAAAAGCTTGAGCGCTGTGCCAGGCAGGGGCATGAGCCACGAGTGTTCCCCTGGCAGGATAGGGAGTGCAACACAGCAATCAAGAGCTGCAGTTGGGATGATGGCAGCACTGTGATGTGCCTGGCAAAAATTGCATAGATAATGAGGGCTGTAACCAGCCTCTGGCTTCACTGCAAGAAAACTTGAACTCCCATCTCCCTTGTGCACAACTACAATAAAAATCACAAGTAGCAGCAACAAAATTTGAGTTGACAAACTACTTTTGGAGTTTGGGGTATTATGTTTGTTCTGTTGTTGTTTATGTGGATTTTATTTCTGATCAGTGCATGGTAAATTACTGCTACAGATAAGTCCTAAAAGATGCTATGGCGTAGATCATGCAGTCTGCTTAACAGAGTCCAAGCATGGGGTTATATTGAGGATTTGTCACAGACTGATCATAGTTTAAACTTTTATCCACTACAGATTTAGGTATAAAACTGTAATTCATGCGTGTGATCCTTCTCTCCCTGAAGCCTCATCAAATAAGTATTTTAGTAAATTGCTTTATGTTTCTAATACAGTTGACTGACCCCTAGTGCTTAAAGGAATTTCTTGTAACAGGAGTGTTGGAGCTGCAATGGGATGATGGATAGCATCAAACTGTAGGACAGCTTGCAAGATGCATCAAATGTGAAGTCAAAATGTGTGCACATATGAGAAACAAATAGACTCAACAATAAAAATAGTTCCCTATTGCCATATGAGTTAATATGTCACAAGAACATTAATAAATATGTTTATTCCAGGAATTATTCTAGGGCTGAAAGGCAATCTGGTAACCAGCAGAAAGACATTGGTGCTGCCAGAAACAAAGTTTCAAACAGCATAGGAATTTGAGAAAATGCATTCAATACTGTATTTGTAATGGATTTGCATACTTGTATAACTGCAGAACAAATTCATTATGTTCCCACTTCTTACAAGGAAATCTGAGAAAATAATGCTTTCTATTGATGATGATAATAAATGTGATCTGTATGAAGTAGTTAAAAATTATTTGAGCCAAAATTCCATAAAAATTGGGAAATCATGTATCGGCATTTTTTCATGAGAATTGGCAAGCAAATGAACTCAAGGATTATTGCTGGAAATCTGTATGTGTAGTGATGCTTCTAAAGCTGCTGGAAAAAGCCAAGAGTTTTTATACTGGCTTATGCAAAAATATGCAAAATGGTGAAACACTACAGGAAACTGAAAATATTTCACCATCACCTTTAGGTTACTCAGTGCAGCTGCCTGGCCAGCCACCTCGTACTGGGGCCAGGAGGTACAGCTGCTTTGTCGGCTCTGATGGGTTCCTCCATGCCAGGCTGGGCCAGGGGTGCTGTTGTTGCCTCCTGTCTACACTACCAGCTCCTGGTGCCTTCTGAATGGCTCTGTTGGTGCTTTTGGGTCAGGGAGGCTGAGACGTTTCTTTCAGACTCCTGTGGGAGTTTCTGATGTTTCCAAAACAAGATTTCTTTCATCCATTGAAATGGGACGCTTTCAAAACCTTTTGTGTTTTGATGTAATAAATAAAGATATCTCAAGATATATGTTTAGAGCTATATTAATCTGTAAAATAAAGATATCTCTAAACATACATATTTAGACATGAGACTAAAGCCACATCTACCTGTTGAGCCCCAGATTGCCCTGTCCCTTTTCAACCAGCAAACACACAGTAAAGCCAACTGCAAAGATCGGTCAGCCTTCCTGTGGCAGAGTGATTAAAACCTCCTGATCTGAACTTCAGTAGACTTCCAGCACTTCTGAGTTTGGTGGCACAAGCCTGTTTCTAGCACTAGTGCAGATAGCTGAACCACTACAGCAATCACAGTTGAGCACTAGAAAATGGAAGAATTGAGTCACATGAGGGAGATGAAAGCCCATGCTAAGTGCTGCGATTATTCTATCAAAACAGCTGCTATAAATGTGTCTTAAAAAAAAAAATCCCTAGCTAAACAATGCCATCAGGTGATATTAACTGGTGACACTTTCTAATCTGGGATTGTGAACTAGCTGGCTTTGTGTATGCTTTGCAGCAAGCTGTCAGTAGCAGAGGTGTTGTGGCGCTTGCCAGGCTGGAGGCCCCCTGGGGTACAAAACACCAGCGTTGGGGAGAAGCTAGCAGCCCCCTGACCAGGAGTCACACAAAATGATTTGTGCCATCCTGGAACTGGTATTGCCAGCACCCCAGCAAAGGGCAGAGGTGATGTAGCAGGTGGATGGCACAAGGAGGTACCCAGGTACTCCTAGGGGCCCTGGATGATTCCTGCCTGGTGGCAGTGGGAAGAACACAATGCCTAGTGGCTGCAGTGGGAGTGTGGGACATGGCGTGTAATACTGCTCGCTTAGTCCATAGACAAGCTTAGCAGAGGTGAATTCATATGTATTTATGTAATCTGATAAATTATTTGCTGCCAAAGCAAGAGAACTAACCTGTGATTCTCAGGAGGATTTTGTAATGCTCTTTCCTGTACCTGTGCTAGCTACAGCCAGATACTCACTGCAGCTTGTAAAACCTGGCCAGAAATCAGAGTGAATTTCTGGGACTTTGACTGGAATCGTTTCTGTGTCATTGCTTGGGATGGTAGTTTAAAACTTGTTTGGGTGTCTCTACACACACTGCATTTACCTTGCTTGAACTGCACTGTCAGTGTAAGAGGCAAAGCTATGCATGGATGAAGTCAGAAGTCTGCCATGGTTTGGTTCAGCATCCATGGTTTACACAGTTGCAGTTACTACAAAACCAAAAAGTCCAGTTATTTTAGAACTTTGATAGGTGGATGAAGCCCTCTGTTTTGCTGTGGTGATTGCACTTGCAACTGTTGTCAGCAGCTCTCTTCTTGCACTTCACCAACAGGCTGTTTTCTGGAGCTCTCCTCAGCAGAAAAACCTCTCTCTCTGTAATCAGAGACTTTAACTGTCCCTTTTAAAGAATTCAACAACAGGGGAGGAAGGAGAGATTTTTCTCACACCACTGACTCTCTTCATGAGACCAGGAGAGTAAAACCCTAAAAAGTTGCTTTAAAATGCCAAGATTATGTAAGGTACCTGTGTCCCACCCTTCTTGGGTGTTCTTGGCTCCACTGTCCTTGACCTGAGTAATTTCAGTACTATTTGTTTTGAGTAATTTTGGTTTTGCTGCTGCATGTCTCTGTGAATAAGAAACAATGTTTCTATTGGCAGCAGTCAGTTCTCCATCCACCCATGTCTCCTAAAAAGCACAGGATGAACTCCCAAGTCTCTGACCTCTCCGGAGTATGTGTATGTGTTTTGTCACCCAAGTGGACTGGGAGCAGCATTTCATCCTCTGTATGTTCACTTGTCTGTGCAAATGGGAGAATTAATAACATTGGGGTCTAGGCATTGAAGATACTTCAGTATTTGCATTTAGAGTTTTGGTTGAAGCCACTTGTAAATCCAGCTCCAACTTCTGTAACTTGAGAACTGACTGCGTGAAATCACTGGGAGCTCTGCCATGCCTATTTGGGTGTTAAAATTTGTACTCATAATTTACTGGGTTTAAGTGTCAGTGTTTCTATCTGAACCAACCTTAAGTGGAGAGAAGCAGGTTATTAATAAGGTTAGCTCTCCAGGGATTTTTTTTTTTTACATGTTCAAATTTCTGGGAACTCCATGCTGCAAAACTTTGGACCAAAGGTCTCGGGTTTAAAAAAGCAAGAAGGGTTTTTACAAGTCTGTGGGAGGCATCTCTTTGGCATCTGTATGGTCTTGGCTGCAATCTTCAGGCCTACTGGCAAAGAGAATGAGAATCTAGTTTTCTGCACACAGCATCAGAATGCATGGTAGTTTTAAATTTATGTTTTTTAAAATGGTTAAAATGCTTTCTGTTTAAGAACAATTAATCTCCCAAGAAGTATGTCTGCTGCAAATGAGAGGACTGCAGTTCCCATAAGCTTCACCAAAGCTTGATGGAAGTTCTCTGCTAGATCTGTAAGTGCACCCTGTCAAGTTCAGAATTATGGAAAGTATCTCTGAGTTCAGATTTCATGACCGTTTGTTCCTTGCAGAGACTAATTTGTTTACGCTTCACTGAAATGTTGAATCACTAAATTCTTAACGTTTACTGATGCCAGTGGCTGCTAAAGGTAGAAACTGTCATTTGCTAGGAGTGTTACTAGATGTGTTGGATGACTTTGTGGGATGCCTAGCTTATTTTTGTTCTGCATTGCTACACAGCCATGGTCTTTATCTTACAATATTCCTAGAACCAGCAACAAGACCTGTTCTTTCATCTCCCCGACTCCTCCTTTATTGCCTGGAAAGGAAAATGTAATACTGCTGATGTTCATAGGGGTGTACAGCTCTGTGGTAACAGAGGTACCTGGCGATGGTGACTAAAGGTCCTCTGTGACTGGGTGTCAGTCCCATGGCATCTTCAACTCCAAGCTTCTTTTCCTAGATCAGATACTCCCAGCCTACGCTAGAATAACCGTTTCGCAATGTGTGACTGTAGCAAGATAATTACCTTATAATGTGAGATTCTTGCTTGTACTGTGATGAGGACATAGGTTATTATTATTTCAGATCAGAAAAGTATGTATGAAGTATATGCTTATACAATATATTAAAAAGTATATACCTGAGCACAAAGTCATTGATACTGTTTAGAAGTGAAATGAAATGAGGCTGGAGTGATTGTTTTGTTGTATGCTCACCTGGATCTCGTTTCCTTTTTTTCCCTCTTCTTATAAAGGCAGTAAGAGCCTATATTAGAGAAAACTTTTTTCAGGGTCACATAGTGGTTACATGATAAAAAAGGAATGCATATCCTTGAGCAGACCATGGCTTACTTGACCTGCTGAAATCTTTGGGTCTGTGATCCCATGAGAATTAGACAAACTGTGAAGTGGAGTTTGGACTTTCTCCTATGCGTCTAAGTTATTTTGGTCAGAGGCTCACTTCACAGCTCTGCTGTTTCTGTGTGATGAATCTCTAATCTTCTCTGTTCCACAGTCTTCTGCTCAGTGAAATACAGAAAATCTTGATTTATCCCTGCCTTGTTTGCACTGTGTTGTGTGATTCCCTGATGACAGCTATCATGTAAACTATGATAATCCAGCATGCCCATAGTGAAAAGCATGCAGTCTGAAGAGCTAGACATGTTTTCTTACACAAGTCTTTCAACATGTTTTGTTTTCAGACTTTCATCTTTAACCTTGATACTTAGAATGGTTGGAAAACGGAGGGGATTGGCAAGTGTGTTTCTGGTAGACATTAACCAGACCAAGACTGGTGGAGCAGCTGGGGGGGATCCCGAATCTTTCCTGTGCAGCACACCTAGCCCAAAGTAAAGTCTGTGTCATGTCAACAAGGAAAAATCTGCCTCCACTTGGCAACAAGTCTATAATACTAAATTTTCTTTCTTGCTGTTCTTTTGCTCAACATTGCTGGTGTTTTCTACACCTTCTTATGTCACCGTCTTCACAAGGAGAATCACCACTGTGTTCTCTAACAAATTGAGATAAGGAAGTAATGCTAGAAGTCAGTCTTCTAACACCACTTAAAAATCCTTCTTTCCCCTCTTGTGAGAGGGGAGAAAGTGGTGTGAGAGTTCCAGGATTTTGATTTTCCAAGGTGTAGAAATCATATGAAGTAGCCGGGGAGGGGGGGTATTTTCAGTTTTATCCTTTGATTTTGGCATTTTGGAAATGTAAATGGTACATAAAGTGTCTTGTTGCAATGTGTTCTGATAAGACCAGTATAAAATTGGCCTGGTTACGTGATTGTTTTAATTCCCTGTTGCCCATAATATTCTTTCTGATTAAGTAATTCAAAGTTATACATTCAAATCAAGATGTTCTTGATCTCTCTTTTGCCACAGTGGCTTCTACTGTACAAAAGGTTATAAGATTTGTCCCACTCCTGCAGCTTGAACATTAGTACAATATTTTGAAAGAGGCTGAGTGAAGTGCTGCAGTTGTACTCCACTTCTTGGCTTGCCCCAGGACAGGGATACGGTGGAAGGACAGGGTCCATACCCACTGGGCTAACTCTTGGATATGCAGAGAAATGCTCACGGGGCATATTGTGAATGATTCACATCTACATCCCCAAAATGTTCTTTCTTAGAGAGGTTTTGCACGTTTGTGAGCACATTTGATTTGTAAATCTGTTTGCTATAAATGAATAGCACTATGGTAATAAGCAACAGTTCTGACAATTAATGCCAGCACGTGACTATCCTCTTTCAGACTACAATAATTCCAAGGTCTTGTGAGTGCAACTATGAGCAAAGAGATTCTTAAATACTAAGTACTTCAGGAGATTAGCAAAAAATGCGAACACTTCTCTTTCAAGTTAATACGCTGTGTGGATGCTGTCATTCTGCCCTCAGGTCCCTGTGGGTTGGCATCAAGGCTATCTGTGAGCATGTTGAGAGAAGTTAAAGTATTATTAATATAGGCCACATTCCACTGATGTGCAGCTTTGAGGTGCCGAGGACGCACGCCTTTGTTAAAATCTTGGCAGATCATCTTAAGCATCTTCCATGCTTTTGGCCTGAGGGAGGTGTTCCTTCATGAGCTGCATTAGTCAGGGAAAAAAAAAGAGGAAGATTTCAAAACAAAGCAAAAATTCAAACTAAAAAAAAAATTCTTTTACTTTTTTAAACTAGCATATATTTCTGGGGCGTGCAGTTGCAGGCAGGTCCAAAGCCACAAGAGTCATGAGGAAGGTGTAAGGCTTACTGAGAAGGGAGCTCTCAAGCTTCCTGCATGGTCTGACATGTACTGACTCCTCTGTTAAAGACTTGCACTTTGCCAGAAGGTTTTCCAGCTCAAGCAGACACGTTCCAAGCAATGAGAAAAAACAGCTTATTGAACTTGATGAACTTGCAAAAAAATCTGAGTTTTTACTGTAAAAACCTTCTCCCCTTGCAAGTGAATGGAATGCATAGGGCTTTATCACTAATGGCAAAAACTTGAGAGCAACATGAGGGTGTCATAAAGTCAAAATCTGTTCCTTAGTATCTGGCCTGCCCAGGAGGCTGCTCAGGGGGCATCTTCTTTGGCTGGCCTCTTCCAGCTCTATGAAGAACATGTTGAGAAATGTTAATGTAATAGATACCAGTTCTGCTTGCTCTTCAATGGGGAATTTCAATGTCTGGGTGAACACGTTAGGAGCAGTATCCTATGCAGACTTACCCTTCTAGTCCTAACTAAGCATAGGTTACATAGAGATGGATGTTAATTCTCTGTAAAGGGAACAGACAAGATAGCAATTTAAAAAGCATTGTAGAAAAAAAGAGAATTCCTGTTACACTAAAACTTTATATCTGTTGTGCATTTAATTTGAACAAGAATGCTGGAAGCTGGTTTAAATAAGTGAGTGCACTTTAAGTTCCTCTCTGCTTTGTACTAAGTTTTCAACTCCAGCCCTCACCTACAGAAAGATAAATCCAAAGTAAATGTATTTGTAGTATATAGTTAGCTTTTCTCCCAACCTCAAAGCATGGAATCTGGTAATTTTTACAGTTTGTGAGAATTCATAATGTCATCAGGCTTGGGTGAAACAATGCTAACATTGTGTAGCCTAGGACCTCCATTCCCCGCTGTGTTCTTCACAGGATGCAATTCCCAACCACCGTAATGACTCAAGTGGTCCCTGAAGGGGTCAGCAGTTCAGGCATGGTTGTAGTTTGAATATTGCTATAGTTTTTACACCAAAACTTCCTGGTGAGTGGGACAGCAGCTGAAGATGTGGGTCTGCTCTGGCACTGGTGACTGAACTACTTCAAGCAGGAGGTTGGGTTGAGTAACACCCGAAGGTCCCTGTGGTGCTTTGTGATAGTCCATGGAGATGATGCTGAGGTTCAGTAACAAGCAAAGCCATGCAAGTAGGCAAGGTGCAGAAAACAGACTGAATAATCACAACAGCATTAGGCCATGAAGGGTTGTTGAGGGATGGCAGTTGAGTTCACATGCCTGTGGTTATGCTGGGGTTTGTCTACTCCTACCATATTCCCCTAGAAGTGAAAAGATGTAATTCTCCATCAGAAGAGATATCCAGCCTGCTTGAAATGTTTATAGCAGTCAAAGTTTCTCTGCTCGGAACAGGCCAAAAAGATTGGTGTGCTTTGGATGAGTGTTCCTCTATTCATATTTCAAAAATTCCTGCATCTTAAATCACCTTCTGCAGGCACTGTGAAGAGTAAAATGTCAGGGAAGGTCCTTAATATATTTGTAAAATGATACATGGTGCTGATGTTGTATTTGTCATCTGATTTTGAAAAAATTAGCATGAACAGAGGAGAAAAATCTTTCCTATTTTAAATCTGTCCAATTACTCTACCTGTGAACAGTTTATGAATCCAGTTGGCCTTCTGTAAATCTATGAGGAATTCTTTGGACAAAGCACTGGTGTTTTGTACAGTTTTAGCTGAAAACAAGCAATCTTTTGAATTACCCACTTTGAAAAGATATTCATTGGCTAAATTCTACAAAATTTTAAGTGCACATTGAGGGGTGTTACGAGAAGTCTGAAAACACCACTATTTTTGTGTTAAGAGAAAACTTTCATTGTGGTGAATGAAAATTATTTGGAATTGATATTGAACTGCAAATAAAGTGGGGAAAAGTTAATTTTACCCCATAGCTTATATTGGTAAGTAGGGGATGGCCATGCTCAGCAGCTCACTGCGTGAAGCAAAACTATAAAAATTACTCAAGACTCTCTTGTTCTCTCTGATGCATTTGCAGTGGTCTTGGTGGCTCAGTAAATGAAGCCTGAAAAGCTTGGTCATCACCCCCATTTTCTTTCCTACAGGGCCTTCAGGTGGATATTGAGCTGTGCTCCCAGTCACTGTCCTGCACCCCACTAACAACATACTGGACCAGGGCTCCCCATCCTGAGGGAGGTAAGAGCGCTCCTTCATGGGAAGCAGCACTGTATTTGCCGTTCTCCAGCCTGCCAGAGAGAGCACATTAGTGACAGCAGCAAGCATGTCCCCAGCAGCCATGCTGGCTGCACCCCGCTGCTTTAGCAGGGGAGAAAGCCACAGGCCAGCCAAGCCCAGCAGAAGAGAAGTACCCTGCACACAGGGAGAGAGAGCCATGGTGTGCTGGGGTGGCAAGAAGGTCCACTGCAAGGAGGAGTTGTCTGACCAAGATGGTCTCCCACAAGAAATCTGGGGCATGGTTGAAGGCAGACCAAGGAGCCTCGTCCTGTCCCCCAGGGGCCTTGTTGAGACAGTCAAATGGATATTCAGGGGTATGCTGGAACAGAGTTAAGCCCAACAGTACACAGCTGTTTTACCATTGCAGAAAGTCTAACTTACGAAGTGGAATTTTCCTTGTTGATTTGTATGATTTGCTTTGGAGAGGGATGGTCCTTTGGGCTCTCTGTTTTTTCACTCATCTGTTAAAAAGCCCCATTTTGGGACATCCCAATTCTTCCAGCCAAGAAGAGCTGGATTCTGCTCCTGGCTTGCTCAGAAGTGGTTGCTCAAGAGCAAAATGAAGCATTTCTGTCAGGAGTTGGATGTACAACATCCAAGTGTGCTCCTGGGGTCAGAGAAATGGGTCTTAGGCTCGAAGAGAAATCCTCCGCATGGCAGTACATTACGTCAGTGCAGAAATAGACTATCCAATTTTGCATTCCACTATGAAACACAGCAGTCAGGTGATATGTCCAGCATTATGCAACTTTAATATACTTCCTGTTCAACTTGAGGACAGAGTAAATGCTTCCATAATATCTGCTTAACAAAGCCAAATTGCGCACCTCTCTGTACTACAACTAGAATCACTGAAGTTAAGGGATTGTCAACATTCCCCATCTGGATGGATGATTTAGCTGCTTTGCTTCACATTAGGGCTAACTTGGCATTTGACTTACCCAGTGCTGCTAAAAGATTTCTGGTTTTGCTGAGTATAATTTGCATCTACTGGCTATGTCATTCTTGGGCTTGAAAAAGGAGTTTTAAGCAGCATTGGAATAGAAGGAAAGCTAATATTTAAACACATAATTTTGAAAATCCCTAGAGAATGAGAAGATACTTAGAGGCGGATGCACACAGTTTCTGTACATGGCAAGCATTCCCTTCTTCTTGCTTTTAGTTTTAAAAAGGTTCATGGGACTGAACTATTACTCATTAGTGTCTGCCCCCCCAGCTTTCTGTTCCTTACTGGACACGCAGTGTTTGTACAGAAAGCAAACTTATTGCACTGTGTAATAAGATTTGAATGCAAACATTTAATTAATGTTATCTGTTCAGAAGCATTGTTTAAACAAAAGTTAACCTTTCTGTGCCAATGCTGAACAACACATTGAAAGAGAAGGTTAGGGTTTTTGTTCCTCTGGCCAGTGCCATGGATTGATGTGCTGTTGATACAACCGCTTTCTCAGATTTCACGTATGGAAGTCTATGATGGAGCAGTAACTTCATTAATTTGGCCCATACTCATTCAGTTGAATACTAATATTTTGACCTTATTCCCTAGGAAATATTCTTCAAGCTGCACAAACTTGGAAAGCGTGGTCATTCCTGCAATGTGAGCCACATTTATGACAAGCTTTCAGAAAGATAATATTTCACACCTAAATACATGACTGTTGGTTTTTAAAGCTTTCTGTATTACCAGAAAGAGGTATAGTTCTTCATTGTCCTGTGGGTTTTGAGTGTTCGTTTCTTTCCCTTCTTTTAGTACCCTGAGATTTATATTTCTGTGTGCCCTGCAACCCAGGAGGGTCAAAGATGTGAGTGCTGTATGCAGCAAACCTCACCTGCGCTCACACAGTTTGGAAGCTTCGGCCCAAGCACAGAGGACAAGGATGCACATCTACAAAAATATTTAAGCAGCCAAGCCCTTTAATGCCTTTATGGATCTAAAACCCCTTAGTGGATTCACCAGCCTCTGTTAACAGGTGTTTAGAGAAGCTGGGCATTGGTTGCACATCAACAGACCCCCATTCAGTAGTTGCTGAGGTGGAATCTGCCAGATTATCTCAAGGAGGAGGTGGAAACTGGGATAGGAATTCTGTTTTGTGAAAATACAATACAAATTCCTAACCTAGTTTTCAGTCAGGAGAACATGTTATTGTTGAACAATTGATACTGCTTCATGAAAGCTTATTTTCTGTGCCGTAAGGGAAATTCAATTAAGTGAACTTCTATTTTAAAACACTGCTCTTTCCTGTCACTGATGAAGCAATAACAATTACAGAACATGGGATTTTCTGGGAGTGTTGGTTGGTTGTTGTAATTTATATTAATTTTGCTGCCTCTATTTGTCTCTTTTCTACAATACTCCTCTTATCTACAATACTCCCTGAGACAGCCCACTAGAGACCTGAGTGATTTCACTAGCGACTCCAGGCTGCTGCCCACTAAGGCAGGAAGAAAGTAATATTGCACAGCTGCAGGAGTTGGTACTGTGGTCCCAGTGAATAGGGCTGTACATGACAGTAGCCAAGGTTTGTGGCATACTCTACCACAGGCTGCTGCTGACATCCAAACAAGCTTGTTTGCCTACATAGAGAACTGCTTCTGTCACTAACCAGCCCAGAAACCAAAATGTTCATGAATGGTGCAAGTCCATTGTCTAGTCCTTGTCTTTCCATGCTCATTACAGCTCAGCAAATGCAGAGATTTGAATCTAACATGACAAGAAGCAGCAGAATAGGTGATTAATTCTTTGTGAAATAATTTCCATGATGGGATACTGCCAGGAAGCTTGACTCCATGTTCCTTGGGCACCCCAGCTTCCCACAAATTATGAGGAGAGGACTGTGTGGGCAAGGAATGCGGCATGAGTTGGTAATCTTTTCAGCTAGGTAGAGAGATCTTAACACATTAAGTGGGATGCTCTCAAGAGCCTGCTGTGCCAAAAAGGCGACCCTTGTAGGACTGGGACCATTTATAGAATGATAGTTTTTAGTGCAGAGCGTGTTTTTATAACTGACTTCTATAAATGTTAAATACCAGGCTAATTAAGCTTGACAGTGCTGACAGAGTCTTAATTAAATCAGTGTGAACAATATCAGTCTTGCATAACTCTGTTTCCATCAAAAGCATCAGAAATTATGATTTTCTTGTTCTTTGTCCCTTATAAGAGATGAAGTTATGACAGCTTGTTCCCGTTTCCAGTACTGCTAGGTCATTAATTTGTGTCCATAATTCTGAGCTTTCTACTCCACTCCCATCTCACTTTGGTTCATCATTTGCTTCTGCAGCATTGACATTTTTGCTTGTTCCCTGCAATGCTGTCTACTGGCTACAGAGAGTTCAAGTGTGTCTTTGCTGTAACACTTTTGTCCCTCTGTTTAATGGCAGAAGGTATGGACCTGCAGTCCTTTAACAAGGATGGATCTTGCAAAACACTGACAACCAAGAGCTTGTATTACTGTCATTTAAGCACAGTGGAAATTCAGCATGTGAGTACATTGCTGAGCCAGGGCCGCTCCAGGATGCTGACAATCCACATGACTTCTGTGAAATGGGTGCTGATTAATTACTGGGTATGTGAGAGTTAAACGTAATGTAATGTTCTGCTCTTGCTGTGAGAGTCTCCTACCTGTCTGCCCATGCACATGGGGGACTGCTTGCATGCCAAATGTTGAGTCATGTAGCAAGACAAGGGCAGCCACTCATGTAAAAGAGCACAAGCTAGGGCAGAGTCCTCTGGTTCCTGCATAGATGAGGGACAAAAATCCTGAGGTCCCCTGGTAGTAGCTCCTTTCTTTCTCTGGTTTCAGTACCTGCAGTTCGATACCTGCCAAAGCAGCTGTTACTTGAGGTGAGGGCAGAAAGCACTTATGTGATTTTTGCAACTTTAGCCTGCTGGGCTCATCCCCAGGGAACCACAGTACAGAATGCTGGTTGTCCCCTCCTGTGAAGGAGGGAGCACCCACTCTGTCAGCAGGGAGCAGACAGCAGGAATCTGGCTTCATTTGGCCTGGTGCCACACGTGGGTCCCCTCAGGAAAAGGAAATTCCCAGCTGCTCTCAAGGACAGCTTGAAGTCCTCTCTTTTTCTGGAAATGGTGCAAGGGGAACTGAACCTGGACATGATAGTTGGGATCTGGCCTGAAGTCTCTTCTTCAACTCAAGAAATAGTTTGCCTGTCTCCCTCTAAACAATTTTGGCTGTCTCTGCTTAAAAGCCTTATATACTTTCACAAAACTACACACACATCCAGCACTGCAAACCAGATAAACAGGGAGAGGAGCTGAGTGTGTATAACAAGCAGGAATAAAACCAAAAAGTACTTAAACTCTGCGATCAATTTGGTAGCGCACAGATACCACTAGGGGTGGTCACAAAGGCTGAGTTGAGTTTGTCTGTTCTCCATTTGATTTGTGTTCAGAATCAGTCTGCATCATGTAGAATGCAAATAAAGAGGTCTTGTGGAAGACTACTAGAAGACGGTAATGTTGCGGTCTTATCTCTTATTCCAGATGTATCCTGAAATGACTCGTTCTTTCTTCTCTGTTTATTTCACAATGTAAGCATTTCACAGGGGAGGTGACATCTTTCAGTGCTGTAGCATTTCATCTCCCCATGTCTTCACATTTTTTTCCACTTTCTCATCCGCATGTTACCAACTTAATTAAACTGCACAATGACTTTAAAAATACGAACTCTAACAAAGACTAATGAGGATGTTTCTTGGCAGTTGGTGATTGTTTTGCCTTGGGCCCATAGCTTTGCTTCCCACTCTCCATTGGGTGCTGAAACCATGCTTTTGTTTAAAGATAACTGCTTGAGCATGATTATATCACAGTTTCTGCGTACGCTTTCAGGAAAGTTTAACCTTGTATAATCTGTCTATTATAACTGCATTTCCAGACAATAGCAGGCTGCGGAATACACTGCAATATAAAGTTAGCCCATCTTATTCATGTTTATGCCCTGTCATTATATTTAGGTTCCGATGAGCTGGTTTAAGAGCACACAGGATAAAGAAAGAAAAAAAAATACATAAGCCCAAAGCAATAGCTGCATAGGTAACTGGTTTTCTTAGTCCACAAGCAAAGATGACATGGCCTCTAGCTGAGGCACGTGATATTTTTCCATCTGAATCTCTCTGCCAAAGCAGCATAAGCTTAAGTAGGACCTTTATCTAATCATGTAGATTGACTAATCACATTGATGTTACTGGATCAGCTTTCAATAAAGGCATTGGTAGTAACTGCAGCAGCTATCATCTTTCTTTGTGGGATTTCAGGTATATTTCTGCAGCTCGGTGTGTCTGGCAAGTATGACCAAGAGGAGTCTGATGAGAGCAAAGAAATTTTCCCATTCTTGTCTTCTTATGACCTGTATTCCACAAGCAATACCATAATGCTAATTACTCTTGTAGCAGAGTAACTTGTCATGATGTACTTTTTCTTCTGTTAGCATAGTTAGTAGTTGAAGGAGTCAAATTCCACTATAAGTGTCTTTGCTTCAGTTTCCTGTCTTGTTAAAGATAGAGTTGAGGTTTAAATTTGGAGGTCATGTTCCCTGAAAGATCTGTTCCTTTGAATTCCTGTAAAAAAAGTCTTTCCTTTCTAAGTGCCATGTGTCAGTAAAATTCTGAAACCATGCTGAAGACATGTTATTGCCACATAGGTGCGTGGGTCAGAACCATCTTTTGCAAGACTAGAAAGTATCTGGTCTTCTCCCAAATTGTATTCCTGGTTCCTAGAAATACTCTTGCTAAAAGATAAGCAAAATGATGTAATCATGGATGTCCACAGGGTATTCTGGATTGAATGAAATTCTCCTTAATGTACCATGGGAATGGTCATAGAATGAAAATTCCAAATGGGCTAATCATTTACCGAGGTTTCAGGCTGAGACATCTGAGAGAACTATGAAGTAAAATGCTAAAAGGAAATGGTATGTTCATCCTGACTGGGGAAAGCTCTTACCTCAAAGTGGCCGGGGCCCCTTATTTAGGAGGGAGAAGGGAAATGCCCTTTCCACTCAGCCAGCATTAATTAATGACAATGTTTCCCAGACAGTCCTCTCTTGGACCTGAAGGTAAGCTCTTGAAGCTACCTACTGGATGGGAGGAGGAGTCTGTTGGGGAAACATGTCCCTGGGGAAGGAAACCATGGAAATCCCTGGTGCCTGTGTGAGGCTTTAGAGCAGTGTCCCCTGTTTGTCTCAATTAATGTTTACATTTATTGTGTGGAGAATAGAGCAGACCTTGAGTTTGCTCTATATGCCATCTACAAGTATTGGGATGAGAGAGATTTCTCCTCCTGCTGAAGCCATATTTATCCTTTGCATTTAATGTAAACAGTCTGTTTAGAAATGTATTGTCTGTGGCAGATCTGACATCACAACTAAATTCTTTAAAATAAAATGTTCAGTGGGAATCATGTGTCAGCTGCCTAGCACTGAAATGTATGGAATGGAATTAAGCAAACCTTTTCTTAATTAAAAAAAAGGAAAATGGATTCTGAACTTTATCTAAGGGTCACTTTGGGATGATTTCTAGACAGAAAAAATCTTGGCTTTCTGGCAGGACAGCTGTGAGGGAGTGTTCTACTCATTAGAACACAATTTGTCCAAGAAAATTCGTTCCAAGTCCTAATCAATTTAGATGAAAACTTGTTGGACAGGGTTCAAGCAGACCAGTTATGGAATCTTATAAAGCCAAACCCACATGTCTCAGTGGGCAAGAGGCAAGATAATCTTAGCTTACAATGGAATGTTTAAATTTATTCAGCTCAGACACTGACATAGGCACAAGTGTTGGTTCTTTTCTGGTTTGTTCTTTTTTAACCAGAAACGTGAAGAATTAGAATTTTTAAAGACAGAGCATGTCCCTTTAAGATATAATCACTCGTGGTGAATGGACTATGGCCAGATTCATCCTTCCTTTAGCGTTTGTAGAAAGATTTTTGGAAAAGACCAGCTTCCAAAGCACTAGAAACGTAGGTGTTCCTCCAAATGAAGGTCCTTGGCATCTCAGGCTCTTGCAGAGTTTTATAACTCCCAGCTGTATAACAATTTTTTAATGAACTGCTTCAGCAGTGGAAATTCAGCAGTTTGGAGAAGCTGTTGCACAGTTAGCCCTTGGGAAGGTGACACCATGCACGGCATTGTTCAGCCGTTCAATGTACGCTCTTTATGACACATTGCTACCGAGCAGAGAAAACCACAGGAATAACATACTCCCAGCCTCCTGGTGTTAATGGTAACTATTTTAGCAATTGCTTTTCTGTCGTTCAGTTAGTTTCTCTGTTATTGCGGCTAGTGTTGCAGGCTGAAAAAGGGTACTTAAATAACTTTCAAATAATGCATTTGCAGATCTATGCTAAAAATTCCCATAGGGATGAGATATAACCTGAGCAATCTTCCACCTGGGGAATATATAATTTCTTAACTTGAAATGATTTTCTTACTTGTAGAGTCTTCACCAAGGTTAATCTCCACCACAAATTTGAATCAACTGTGTCTTTCACAGTAGCTGTCAATGCCTGGTAGAAAGCCACAGCAACAAGTTGATCTCTGACATGCCAGCTTGCGTCCACTTCTTTGTTAGTGGATCCCATTTCTCCTGCACCCATCGCTGGGAAGTGACAAAAACACCATATCTCTTGTCTTACCATTCTCTTCTGGCACTTGAAGGCCTCCTCTGACTTCAGGGAAAGAAAAAGTACAAATTTTTGTAGCTGCAACTGTTCCTGTCTACACCACAGGGCAATGCCTCGGTTCCTAGCTTGTTACTCACCAGCCCGCTCCATGCCAGGGTCCAGGACCTGAGTCAGGAGGTGTCTTTTCTCATCATGACTCCTGTAATTTCAAGGGGCAGTGAAATACCCCCTCTGCCAATCCTCTTCTCTCAAAAAGCACCATCCATAACACCACCCATTCACCTGCATCCACGTTCTTGACTCAAAAGGGGATTTTCCCACATAACTAGGGCTGGATCTGAAAGAAAAGGAGTATACAGTTATTGTTAAGCAACTTGCTTTTAAAGACACAAACTCCAGAGACTCCTTGACTACTGTAAAAGCCAGTGGTTCGTTGTCCCATAGCCTCTTCCTTCCTTCACGCCCCGCTCTGCCAAGTCGGCCACCTGAGACTCTGCTCATTGCTCTTGTTTTCCCTGGCTCTTCTCACTTGTTTACTTAAAAATCTCTTTCCCTCCTCTGCCCTTCATTTGAATTTTTTGCAGGAGGGTCTTATAAGGACACATACTTTAATCAGAATTTCCTGTGAGTTAATAGGCAGCTTTTTTTTTGGTTTAGTATGCTTTGAAATAAAAATGCAATCATTTCTTGCATTCTCCTTTCCCAAACTCTGATTTAAAACAAACCCTTTTCTTACAGAAAGTAATGGTTTTAAAGCTCCACTTTAAAGGACAAATTCTACAGAGGAGGAGGGTTACTTTGGATGCAGCAGGACAGCCTGTCACCCAAGGGAAAATAGCCGACATGCTGCTGAAGCTGACTGCATATTTTCATTTTCAAAAAACACTCAAGACTAAAACCACCTGTGAGTGAGTCTGGCCTCTTCAGCTGATTAATAGGGCATAGTGCAGAGTGTCCTGTCAAATGGCATGCTTATTTGCACAAGGCAAATGAATCAGTTTTTATGTGGCAGGGGTACAGCTCGTTGGGATGAACTCAT
This sequence comes from Tapera naevia, assembly GCA_033556795.1. Classification (NCBI taxonomy): domain Eukaryota; kingdom Metazoa; phylum Chordata; class Aves; order Cuculiformes; family Neomorphidae; genus Tapera; species Tapera naevia. Next base: position 8,153,848 of record JAUMJJ010000048.1, read on the forward strand.
GAAAACTTTGTAAAACAAACTGCAAGTGAGAGGTGCAATATTTCATTATTCAAACATGAAGAATAGACAGGCGTCCTATGGAAAAGTGAGTCATATTCTCTGTGGTACATTCTGTTCATTCTGTTATAATAAACATGAGTGTTTGTTTGCTGAGCCCATTAGAATCCAGCTATAAACTTGATTAGGAGGACAAGTTCCTCGGCCTGCTGCTGGGTTAGCGTGTGCACTGCTGTTTGGTTGCTCTGTTGTATAACAGTACCAGTCATGTCAGACTGTCATTCCAAAAGGAAATAACAGCACTTTCCTCATTTCTTTCAATCCATCCCAAATTTCTATTAAAGACATCAAAGCAATGACTCTAATACTTTCCATGCTTTCCAAACGACTCATCTTTTAAAGAAACTGCTGGGAAATAAGGCACCACCAAGGGTCCTTACTTTCAGGGTTTTAGACTTTTAAGAATCTCATGGAAAAAAGTAAAAGCAAGAAGCCACAAACCCACTTCTCCTAAAACCCTTCTCCATATTTTATATATTAGTATTAATTTCTGTGCTACTGGTTTGAGTTGGTTTTACAAGCTACATACCAAAGATAAAACAAGTCGTTTGTCTAACTTCGTGACTGCAGAAGATAAATCAGCTGATCCAATGTATGTATTGTTACCATTGCTGGAAGAGATGGCCAAGAGAATGACTTTTAAAAAGGATGATCATTGGCTGCATGTAGAACTAGTAGTAAAATAAGGGATTGTGTGCTGGAGGCAAAGGGGTTTCTGGGAAAGAAGTTTCCATGCAGCACAAATAGCTGTTGTAAGACTTTTGCCCAGTTGTAAGAATGGGCAAAGTCTCAAAGTATTTAAATGCTTGCTGCATTTCTAATGACAGCAGAGGAGGTGGGAGGGATTGCTGTTGACTTCAGTGGGAAGAGAACTGGAGTCTAGCCATGGGTTAGAAACTCATTGGGTTATAGCTTGAAGCATTTAATCTGTTTCTATAGAATCACTCGCTTATTTAAAATTATTTGTTTAGTTCAGTGCTCAAGGAAATGCGGTTACTATCCTGAAATATTTGAAAGGAAGGGCTGAGGACAGCGAGCAGCCACTGTTCAGCTCTGGTAGGTAGGCATTCCCAGCTTCTGGGGTCCATGATGGTTTCCTTAAGAACGTTCATTTTGCTAACTTTTATCTTCCACCTTTTATCCTCATGTCAGAGGAACAGCAGGCTCTCTCTAATGCAAGATGGAGCATGCACTGAAAAGCTGTGGAGGAGCAGCATGAGACTGCAGGTAAAATAGCTACTTCAGCCCTCACACTGAACCAACTTTGGAGCACTCAAGTAGTAAATAAAGGTTCTTTTGTCTTTTTACTATGGCAAATATCTGGTGATATTTTTGGGGTGCTTTCTGTCCCTGATAACAATTTTTAAAAATAATTCCCTCTTCAAGGTATCCAATTACTGAAGTTTATTCCTCCTTTTAAGTCCTATTTTACAGGATATTTTTAGCAGTCAAGGAAAACTCTGTGTTGTTCCTCTTCAAAGTCTCCTCATGCCATTCTTTGTCAAAGAGGAGTAATCCTTCAGAGCCACGTTGAATGCTTTCGGCATGCAGCCACGTGGACAAGCTGGCCACAGGAGCCAGTCCAGCTCCAGGTTCCCACAGTTGCAAGACTGCACACTGAAGCAGCAGCCAAAGGCTCTCCTCGCCCACTGCGATGCCTCAGCTTACACTGTGAGTTATGGATCATGGGAGGGAATCTCTATATTGTAAATGGGATGTCTAATAAACCTGAGGTTTTAGATGTTCACAACTATTCACAAAAAAAGCAAACCCGGTTCAGCATGGCCAGCTATATGCTGGGGAAAAAGATATATAACATTCAAGGCATATTCTTAAGCAAGGCCAGGATCTCTCAGTGGATTTTCTCTGGCAGGAATTGGCTGTTTGGCATTGTATATTTCCTGGTAAAATACAAGAAGTTTATCTAGTACTAGATCCTGTTGAATCCAGAGCAGACTGGTTACTTGTAACATCCTTTGCACTTATGTTCCTGTTATGCAGGTGAAACACCACATTAAAGAAATGGAGAATGATTGAATTTTTGCTGTTTATCCCTTACTTTTCCCTACCACTCCCTGTCATCTTCCTATCATGGAAATTGCCACCCTGGGGAGATGTGGTTGAAGCGATTTTTTGTTTGGTTGTTTTTTTTAAATCTGCTCTCCCTGGAGAAGGGGATTGCTGTGTGCATATTGGGTACTTAGGTCAAAGCAGGGGATGCTGGGAGCTGTAGATCCCAGTCTTTGCAGTGCTGACTCCCAGTGAGGCATGGATGAGTAAAGCTGTTTGGTGTGTGCTGCTGCAAGAAACACATGTGCAAGCATGACGTGATATCTGTGGGTGCAGAAGCATCTCTTTGGAACTCTAACATTTGGGTTGCTCACAGTATTGCTCCAGGGAAGAAGCTTTTAGTTGCTTACCACCTCAGTTTGTTTGTCTATAAAAGGGGAATAGGGAACTTTAGACCCAGAGAACCCAGAGCTATGTTTGTAATCATTCATAGCTTTTGTATACACTTGAGGAGAGCATAAACTGTAAATCTCTGGTGCTGCATGCCAGCATTTCTGCAGTTTAAGCATCAGGGGACCCCCTTTTCAATGATATTGCTGTATTCTCCTGACTCTATGCTTTGTGACAAGCCTGTGTTCAACCCTTGGCATCAAGTCTCAGCACCCAGGCTTCACAACCCCTTTCTGTGTGCAGACCCAGTATTTTTTCCCAGTGGAGCCTGTCCTTCTAGGGGTTGCAGGTTCAGTGTTGGAGCTGGGAAGGTGCCTATTGTGTGTGCTGTGTTTCTCAGGTGCAGAAAGCAGCATCCAGCAGGCCTGGACTCTAGTCTTTTAGAGCACAGCCCTAACATGCACAGGCAGTGGCTACCTCCCAGTATCTGCACACAGGGCCATTCCCTGCTGGGGCTGTGGGCATGCACAATGCCTCCCAAGCCAGATGGAAGGTCAGTCAGGTCACCCTGCGCTTCTTGGTAACAGGCCTCAATGCTTTACCATCAGCTCCTGGGAGACCATGACATTTGAGCTTACACTGCCTGCCCCAGTGCTGGGAGGTCAAACAAATTGAATTACTCTTCAAATTAGCTGGATATGGCTTTGATCACTGTCCATTTGAGATCTCGTGTGTTTTAGCTGGAAAAATGCATGCCACGTTCCAGCCACCTCCTCCAGTGATGCCACTGGCAAACGTGTGAGTTTGCTGAGCATTACTTAGCTGGAATGTTATCGCTGAAGCGTGTCTTCTATCAAGAACAATCTCGGCTTCCCTGAGCCTATCTCTTATGGATGTTAATTCCTTACTATTATCTTTCCAAGTTCCAACAGAATAGTAAGCTGCAGTAAAGAGGGGATATGTTCAATTTAAGCAATGAGATTATTATGCTCTGAATAAAGCTACTTTTATTGATAATTACCTCTCTGCCATGACTTTAAATTCAAACAGCTGGACAGCCTCTGCTCTTTATTAGTTTCCTTGGATCCTTTGGCACAAAGCCCTCAATTCCTGTGATGTAATGGTATAAAAAGTTGGCTCCTGCCTGAACTTCCACCCACAAGTTCTAAATTTGGAGCATGGCAAATTTCTGCAGATTCCAGAGACAGGCTATGCTCAAGATGTGCTGATGCCTTCAGTCCCATCCTATTGCACCAAACAACAAGATTGTGTGCTTTTTATAACTAGGATCATAAATATGACTCAGATGCACATGTTGTGTATGTAAGCACTTGGGGTTGGCTATCACTTTATGGCACTGGGAAGAAGCCAAGCCAAATAAAAATTGTTTTGAGTAAATATTACATTTCTAGAGCATGAATAACTTTTCTCTGCAGCCAACGTGTCACTAATGGGAATAAGGAAGAAGACGGGGTGGGGGGTAGTAACTAAATCATCCCGCTAAACATAGACAGTCTGCAGCAAGACCTGTTGTTTCGACTCGTCTGGGGTGTAGTATCTCAGATAATTCGTAGCACATCTCAGCAAGGCCACAAGTAATGGAAAAAAAATAGCTATATAATTCAGCACCATCCTGCTGCACAGCTCTCCCTTGGGTTGGATCTCCACCAGTGGTATGTAAAACAGGCGACCAAACAACCAAGTGTCCTTCTCTCCCCCACTCCCAAATGTGCAGAGGCTAGATCATGTGGATTGCTCCGCAGAGATCAGTGTTGCTACTCACATGCTCAATACTAAGCATGTGCATATGTCTGCTCAGGATCTGGGCCAAAAGGAAGGATGAGTTTTTCATCCTGCGACTTTGGGACCCTGCGGGATGTCTGCATTGCAGAACACGGGGAAACAGAATATGATCCCACACACAGCTTTGCAGTGCTGCACCAGAAGATGACACGATTTATCAGCAGCTCTCTGGGACAGTGATGTGTCATCCCACCACCAGCATGCACCACCACAGGGCTGGTCAGCAGGGCTGCTTCAGCTCTTCCAGCAAGTTGGCGTGTTTCAGCCTCCCCCCACCACTCAGTGAACCCAATTAATCCTGCCCTTGGGCAGTGCTCGGTGAGCAGTTTCTGAAGTGCTTCATCTACCTGAAATGCAAAGGGGTAAAAGAAATGCTCTTTCTGTAAGAAATTATCAGGAAACATTCCTTTATAAATGGAGTCTTCAAGTCCTCCCAAAATAATAACCAGCTAGAAATAAAAAGTGAGAGCCTAGTTTTGAAAGTCTCTAAGTGGCTTTACCATTTTCCTGATGGGCATGTAATCCTGAGCATTGTGCATTCCTTCATATTGCATCTGTGAGGTTTTACTTATCAGATAAGTCCTTTCCTAAACTTTGCTGTCTTTTCCATTTTTATAGGCTGCTTTGGTACAGAAGGAAGAAAACCTGACTTTAAAAGAGGCATTCAGACAGGATGCAACAACGTTCCAGGAGGATTTCTAAGACAAACTGAAGAGCAACTGGCTTCTCAAAGTGTATATTTCGGAGATCCCTGAAACATGCTGCTGCACAGTTGTAGCAGGTGAGTGGGGAGATGTCGAGAGCAACTCCATGTTCTCATGTCCCAACCATCCCTATCAGAAGCATCTGAAGAGCTGTTCCATGCAGTGGACTGGACTAGGGCTTGCAGATAAAGTTTCAAGGGCTGTGAGCCCTGCAATCACGAGAGAGCTTTGACGTCAGAGAACCTGTATCTCCAGGGTCTAGTGTGAGAAATCAGTGCCAATTTGCCCAGCTAAGGCAGCTTTGTCTGGGTTTCCTCAATCTCGGTGTTAATTCTGTTTTCTGTGTCTTGCAAGCTGCCAGTGGTCATTTGCTGCCAGGAGAGCAGCCCAAGCAACATATAAGGGACTGACTCCCTCCTCTTTAATGCATTTTACATTTCAGAGAACTTTTGTAATGTGATAGTGTTTTTACACCTTAGAGTTTCTAAATTATTTGAAGAGTTGGAAAATCTTAATTGACTTTAGTGGACAAGAAAAAAATAGCAAAGAGAACACTTTTTTAATGCAAAATTAACAAATTTGGAAGATAAAGATCAGTTTCCAAAACTAAAAACATATTCAGGACGTCTTGTTGCAGTTGCAAGTTTAACACAAATACTCGAGCCTTCAACAAGTGATTTTCACCTATCTGAAAAATTTGTTGCTCTGAGTTACAGAGCTTAGGCTCTGAAAGCTGTTCAGAGGTGCCATGTCCAGGTCAGTCATGTTTAGATCTACCCCAGGATATTTCTTGGGCTCCACATGCATAAGGGAAATGAAAACCGACCTGGGATTGACTCAGCAGCCTGAGCGAGAGATGACGAGAGGGCTTGGCTGGAGCTCAGCGTGACTTTCTGACTACTGCTTAATTTTCCTGACACTTTGAGGGTAGCTATGTGGTGATTTAGCTGCAGTTAATTGGAGAGCTAAGGGTTGCTTCAGTTTGCGGTTGTTACCCAAGTGCTCAGAAGAGGTTTTCTGGCCACCAGGGACCATGCATGAAGGTGGAGTAGCTGGAGGTGTCTCTGCCAGGAGCCAGCACGGATGGTGCCAAGGACTTTGGAGATGCGGGGGGTTGCCCTGGTACATGTGGCCCTTTCCAAGGCCTCACGTGGCAATCTCTGATTTGTGCTTTGTGGACACAGTTTGAGTTTATCATGGCATCACTTAAAGAACTCTCTTTTGGGGGACAGCTGAGTATTTTGCAGGTTTCTGTGTGCTTTTTTAATGGGTAAATATCACTCATGTTTTATTAATGAACAGCTGAGGCATAAGGAGGTTAAGGGACCTGACAAAGGTGCTATCAAGTCAAATTGTTTGGAATTTTGTAGCTCTGAAATATCATCTTTCTTAAACAGGAAACTCTCTCAGGAGTAGTAGGTTTTCATTAAGACAACAGTTCAAACCTGTCGATCTTGATACATCAGGAAGAAGAGGAATGTAGAAAATGCGAGAGTTAGCTTAGTCTCTCTTAAACTAAACCACCAGGTTCACGTTCCTATGGAGAAACAAATACTCTGCAGGCATCATAGTGTCTTTGATTTATTTTTGGAAGCTGAAAACTCCCCCTCTTTGTCTCTGAGCTAAGAAAAAAACGTGGATTTGGTGGGCCAACAAAAGGTTTCTGGAGGAGAAAACCTCCAGTCCCACTTCTCAAGAGTTTATGACATGAGCAGTAAAGCTAATGTAATCCAATTTAGCCTCCCCTACATTTCAAAATTGGATTAAAGTTCATAAGTTGTTGAGGGAAAGTGTTACCCAATGGAGTATTTGTCTGACTCACAAATTAGTGTCGGGCCTTTGTAGCTGTGTGTGCAGACCCTAGTTTCAGTCACCTGAATAAATCAGGGTGACTGATGTGCCCACAGCACATGAGGGGGCGAGGTGCCTCACTGCTGCTTCAGCCTTTGCAGTTGGGTGGAAGCCCACCAAGCTGTGATGACTGGCTATGCTAACACGCTTGTCGTTCGTAATCTGCCTGGTCCTCTTTTTTTACTTTTCTTTGGTGAGATAAGTCATCCAAACCCTAAGAAGAGGTTCTGGTTTGTTGCTACATGTGCTTCCCTTGCAAAGGAGGAGTGGGTTTTCCCCGCTGCAGTAGCAGTGTGTTGCTGCACGTACACAAGTGATGCAGCTCCAAGCGTGCTACCAACTCAGCTGTGAAAGCCTTGTGTAGCACCGCGTCTGTGTGAATCTGCCTTTGAAAACCGGATCTGCAGATGTGATTCATCACAAGCCTGCTGAGGCGATGCTTTGCTCCCATGAGCGGTTTCCGAGAGCCGTGCGGCGGTGTCCGCCTGCCATCTGGCGTCAAGGGCCACGGTGGGGCAAGACCCCACGGCGCATCCCCCGGGTCACCCCGGCCTGACGACAGTGCTGTTCAAGTGGCAGCCTCTGGTCTACGTCCAAGCTGCGAGCAAATCCTGCCCAGACTCACCAGGGCCCCCCGCCACGGTATCTCCCGCATTCCTGCGGCAGATCTGGTATTTCTTATTGTTCTCTCCGTCTCTTGGGGAGCAGCTGCAGCTGCCTGGCCGGCCTGCCAGGGCAGGAGCTGGCAGAGTCTGTGCTGTGGGTCCCAGAACTAGCCGGGGGCTTTGGAAAAATCATGTCAGTCTTCTCACCCTGCCCCGACACATGGAGAGTCGGGGCTGATCAGGAGGGGTGAGGTAAAAATGAGAAAAAAACAGAGAACTGGAAGAGCAGCGAGGGGTGGTGCAGCTTCACTCGCGCGGAGGTGGTGCAGGCTGGGTGCTGCCCAGGGCCCAGTGCTCACCTGGGAGCTTTCTGCTAAAGTAACTGCACCAACAGAGCACGGCTGGTTTGCTGGGTGGTAAATGCCAGCAAACTGGTATACTGTCAGCTGGGTCACCAGTAGGAGTGACTGGTCAGAGCAGGGTGGGGGGAAGCTGAGACAGAGCTGTCTTTGAAGCTGTGGGTGAATGGTCGATGCTCTGCAGAGACAGCAGAAATGTTGGGGAGCAGCCTGGCCCAGCAAGGCCGTTTGGCACCCAAGGTGGTTTTCTTTTTCCCTTTTCCTTTGTTGAACTGTTCTGCCAAGCTGGTTCTTGTGCTGCACCCCATGCCTGCATTCAGGCCTGGCTGCCCATGCCTTGGAAATCTGATTTTGAGGAATACATTACACTCAATCTGATTTTGAGGAATACATTACACTCTGGATTTTCCCCTGCCAGTGGGCAGGTTTTGCTGCCCGCTGGTGGCGAGAGAGCAGTTGTAGGGCCCTTGCCATTTGTAAAGGTGACAATAAAGGAAGAGTGGACAGGCAAGTTTCTTTTGCAAGTGGCGCCATGTACAGCTATGCTGCAAGATCAGGCTTGGAGTGATGGCTATTTTTGGCCAACCATCCTTCCTAGGGAGCTCCATGGCCCGGCATCACCCCCCTTGTGCCTCATGCAGTTCTCACAGGCAGGCAATGACCACACTAAAGCAAAACAACAAATGCAGAAAATGTCACTTCCATTCCCACAAGGAACAGCCCCACACTGAGTGTCTGGCCCTGCCACACCACTCAGCTTTTTCTGGGAGACTTGTGTGTGAGCGGGCTGTACCCCCAACCATTTCCAACATCCTCTCTGCGAAAATGCAGCCTAGGATCAACACAATCTTTCTGACAGGGAGGAAAGCCTGGCTGTGAAATGAGGCGTGCTCCTTCCTTGCAAGCAGATGCAGTGGTCAACTTCATGGCTTGGAAGGAGCAAACCAGCCAAATGCATTGCTGGTAAAGGAAACAGTTGGGAAAACACAGACTTAGAAGTCTCCAAATGCAAAATTTCAACCCCAGATATGCTGTGAAAGGGGCTTTCTAAAGGTATCTAAACAGAGTCTGACATTAAATAGTTTTTTATGTGTTTTTTTCCTTTGTTAGTCAGGACTAAGGAACCAACACCTCAGAGGACCTGGGCTTCCCCAGCACTTGCATGAGATGTTGGGGCTGAGCTGCACAAGCTGCTTCAGAGTGGAGAGAGAAAATGCTGTGCTCTGGTAGGTGTTGAAACAGCTAATAAATGTCAACAACAAGGAAGTTCAGGCTGCTTTTGAAACTGTCTCATGTCAATGCTTGAGTTTTTAATCTCACCCAGCTGAGACTTGTTGGCCAAGTCAGGTGAAAGGACATGTGCACCTTGTGCAACTGTGGGTGGGAGCAGCTGACACAGACCTGCGCGAATCGCACTTAGACACCCTCACAAACACCCTCGAAGGTTCCTCGTGGCTCAGTCTGCATTTCCTGAGCAAATCGCTGTTACGTGTTCCGAAAATATGCATACAGGAATAACACCAGGTGAGCATTTGCATGAAGATATTAGGCCTGGATTCCATAAAAGCTGATGGTGTGCTGTAGCCATGGTAAGTAGCTCTATTAATTAGTAATGATATTAATAACACTCTATAAAGCTGGTGCTAGAGCAAGCTCACTGATAGGTAGAAGAGAGATGTGAACAATGACGTAGAAAGGGTTATTTTTTTTATTTATTTATTAAGGATTTTAAAGGAATCGCCAGTGAGGAAAAGTGAATGCAATTGTTCTGGGCGTTTGTGATTTTTTTTTTTTTAGCTTTTTATCAACATTCTGCCCAGTGTGTCATGAATTTTCCTCTGACCAGCTGCTCATATCCTTTTACATTACCTCTGACCGTTAGGCTAAAATATCAGAAAGAAGGGGGAGAGGGGCTCTCATCAAGTGGACATTCTAGGCTTGTGCTTGCAGGTGCTAAAAGCTGCCCCATTAATTCTCTTTCTCGAGGCTTTTCAGGATGTTTTTATCTTTTATTTTGCATCATACTGTTTCAATTTTAATTTCATTTGGAGGTGAGAAGCAGTAATAGGCTCTGTTTGTCTTGCAAGCCAATGAGCACTGTTCAGTAGAAATGGAGGTGAAGGATAAATGTGGCATGTATGCAAGGCATGTATGGGGAAAACAAAGGTAAGAAACCTTCCTATAAGTTTCTCCTTGCCCTGCTCTTCTCTCACTAGGAAAGCTGTACATCAGCCCAAGCTGTGTACTGCAGCTGGTGATGTATCTTGTTGGATGCTGTATCTGACTGTACACATTGTCTTTCCATGATACTGATAAAAGAAGTAGTTACTACTTCAAAAAGTGCAATGCTTTGATTTAAGCTAAGTGGAATTAGTTTTCTATAGAATTAGTTCTCTAACTAACTTCAATTAAGTGCTATCTAAGTAACTATTTTTTTGAAAGTTAGACACAGACTGTTCTTCCGATAGCATGGTTTTTTAAATAGTGCTGTTCCCAGACAATACTGTCTTTTCTTATCTAAGAAAGTAAGGTGGGACAGAGAGCTGGCTCCAAAGCTCCAACTGGCAGAGACGTGGCTGTTGTGAAGTTCATAATAAAATTAAAATTAGTCCTTGGAAAGTAATAGAATATGCATAAGATTTCTGGGTGAATTTATACATATGGACATAAAAGTAGGATGTATATTCTGTACCAGCTCTTGTGTCATTATGCTTGGTGGAAATCATTCCCTCATGTGCCCAGTACTGAAATAAAGGATGCTCACTTTCTAAAACTACAAAAGGAGTATCAATGCAGCGAGGGTTTGTTTTGGTTTTTTTTTCATAAAATATGCCTGAATTAGCTACAGGGCTCTAAGCATAAATCTATTCGAGGCCTGTGTTAACACTTGTACTCTAAAATCCTTTTCTCTAGGCTGTTGGGACATCTCTGGGATCAGACACATTGAGCTGAGGTAACAGAAGGAACCACATGGGCTCTCGAACTCCGAAGACAACGTGCTACACCGGCAGCAGTGAGGGAATCGTAATACAGCTGGAAACCTTGTTCCCTTGACATTTTCCCAGCCTTTGTGCATCATCGTACTTCTCTCTCGTAAGCGGCTGCTGCAGTTGTTGAAGAGGGATGAAGCGCAGGGATGGATTTTTCACGAGCAGGCGGGAAGCACTCCGGGCTGCGCCACCACCAGGTGGCAGCTGGAGCCCAGGGATGGGACAGCCCCAGCCTTGTCCCTGCCCCCGGCCCGAGGGCCCAGCCTGTCTGCCGGCACCCGGGAAAACAAAAAAAAAAACCCCAAACAAACAAAAAAAACCCAACTCCAAAAACGCACCCCAATTGTCCAATCTCGTGCACAGCACAGGCGGGGCGGGAAAGTCCCTGACTGATGAGTGGGGGGAACTGAAACCTTGCTGGTGTGGCAGGAGATGATTGTCAGATTGTCACTCTATTAGAGACGACTACTTAGAATCATACAATTACCTGAGTTGGAAGGGACCCATCGAGTCCAACTCCTGTCCCAACACAGGACACTCCCAACATTCACACCGTGTATCTGAGGGCATTGTACAAAGGCTTCTTGAATGCTGGTAGACTCGGTGACTGCTTCCCTGGCTGGGTGAAGAACCTCTTCCTAATATCCAGTCTAAACATCCCCTGGCACATCTTCCTGCCATTACCTCTAGTCCTGTCATAATTCACAAGAGAAGGTATAGCTCACAAGAGAGAGATTTAAGGCACATCATTGTGATTCCTCTCTTCTGTGCCCTCTGCTTTACAAAAAATTACCCCTCCCTCGAAGCAGCTGAAAGACCTTATGAATATGGCCTTTCCTGGCCATGCACCAGGTTTCTCAAAAATTGTTCACTTAACTGCTTCACATATTTGAGATGATAGATGAAAGTCAGAGCAGTTATTTTCAGGTTACTTTTACTGAATTGGATGGTGCGGGTGCCGCTCCAGCAGGCCTGTGTGACTGAACAGCTGCTGCTTTTGGGATACAGATACTGTGCTAACACACTACTGCTTTCCCTTATAGGCTTTGATGGTTTTTTTGTGGCTGTTCATGCAGAGAAGTTAAACAGAAGTAATGATGCAAGTTGCTGGAAATCTGCCTGTTTGGGTATGAATAAGGATGCAAGTGCCTCATAAATCAGCTCCATAGCAGAAAAAAAATAAAGAAGAAAAAGGCGTAGTGCTGCAGTATTGGTTTGCAGGCTTGTTTCAGCATCAGCAAGGAATAAACTTGAATCTGGCAGACAAAACAATTCTTCCAGTGCATGTAGAGGGTTCAAGAACAGCAGATGCAGCTCTCCACTGGCCTCTTCACAGGTAAGCCTATAACATATTTAGGGCAATAAATGATAATATATAACAATAAATAATTTAGGGCAATATTATATCAGAAGGCAAAACGGAGACATTGATAGCATCACATTTCATTCAGGAGATCCTCATTAGCAGCAGTCTCCTTGGTTTCTTGTAGTGCTGTAACCTTTGGGGTTACCAGAAACGATACCAAACCAGGTGCTGCAGTTTTTACATGCCATTCTGTTTCACGAGATGTGGTGACTCTGACTCACAGCTCTACTCTCTCTGAGTGCTGTGTTCATTGTAGCTTTAATGGACTTAGTTTAAAGTGGTACTTTTTGCTCAAAATTCAATTGGTTAATTTTTAAACCAACCTCTTCCCCCACTTACACTGTGCAATACTTCACACAAAGCTTTCTTCATTTGTCAGAGCAAGCAGGGACCACAACGCTAAAAGGAGCCTTGTCTTATTTCCTCTTCTAATAGTGACTAAGAAATAACTCAAGCCAGACGTATGCGTATGACATTTTAACAGAGGGCTGTTGTGCCTGCGGATGCAGATGTCTGTATGGGCCACAGTACTCTCACTCTGCAGACTTGGTCCCCCATGAGAGCACTGGTCTTCCCTAGTCCCAGGCCACCACTCTGAGCCTTGATATGTTACTGTAAATGCAACTGCTCTATCAATCAGTTCATTTCCCCTCTGGTGTGTTTTTGTTTCAGAAAACAGGTAAACTGCACCCTCAAACTACTGGTATTGAGAAATGCTGTCTGAGGTAGCTGAGCATCATTACACTGTATCATGGTGTACTGAATATGAACATGCAATAATGTGCTGCTGTTAAAACAAATGATCTGTCTGACGACTGCCTTTATTTGGTTTTAATCCAAATCCCATTATCATAGAATCATAGAATGGTTGGAAGGGACCTTAAAGCCAGTTCCAACTCCCCTGCCAGGGGCAGGGACACCTCCCACCAGACCAGGCTGCTCCAGACCCCATCCAAAAGCTGGCCTTGAACACTTTTGGGCAGGGGACACCCACAGCTTCTCTGGGCAACCTGTGCCAGTGTCTCACCCCCCTCATTGTGAAGAAATGTCTTCCTAATGTCTAATCTAAATCTTCCCCCTTCCAATTTAAAGCCTTTCCCTCTCATCCTATCAGTAACCTCTTGTAAGAAGTCCACCCCCACCCCCCCATTATGAGATCATTAAGTATATTTCTTCCATCAGAGCCATACTTCCACACAACAGTTACTGGATTTTGAACTCCATACAAAAAGACACCTGTTAATCCTGAAATGTAAATGACTTTGTATTACTTTATTAAATAGCCAATTCTAAAGAACAGTACAAAATATCAAAACATGCATCATTTGGTGTTCTTAAAAAATATTTGTCCAAAATACTGTTAGAAAAATTAAACAAGTTTAGCCCCAATACACCACCTGCTCTGCATACAAAAGATGTTTGGTAGTTACAAATACTGTTCCATCTCCTTTAGCACAGTTTAACAACGTATACATTAGCATTTCTGTTACAGGTTTTATTCACATTTCTTCTGTAAACATGATCAATTCAAAACCACCTTGTTAGCAAGCTTAACGAACTATTGCTTTCCTGTACAGTAAATACACATAGGAAGATCCTGGATTTTCCTGCCATTCTAATCAGCACTTCATTTATCTTAACAATAAAGATTTCTATTAGTATAAAAATATAACCAGCGAATAAATGTCTAAGAAGATCCAGTATTTGAGTGAGTCTGTTAATAGCAAACAAAATGCTATCGACTTGCATATCTGAAGACCACTTCTCTCCAGCTTCTGCTCTTCCAAGATCCAAGTGTCGCAACGCTGTACACTAATGCACTGATTATTCATCTGAAACATTTACTTCTTATTTACTAAAAATAATTTAACATTTAGCTGAACTAAAAAGCAGGTGCTAAGAGAGGGTTGTACGTGGTTGTATACACACAAAGGTCAGAGCTAGCAAGTCACAGCACAGGGCACCTGCTCCTCAGGAAGGTGGACTTGGTTCTCACATCCGTACAGCTGAGAAAGAGTACTACTTCATTTAACCAGAGACTGATTTCATTGCCTAGTGAGGGATCCACAAAGCACAGTTTCAGACTTGTTCCCTTTTCCCTACAGAAACAGAAATAACTGGCTTTGTCCCTGGAGAGAATTTTGAGGCTATTTGGGAAGCCTTGTTACTAGAAATGCTGAAATTATTTTACTGATGACAATATTTTTTCTAAAGCAGTACCACTACACATTTATCAATATAATCTAAAATAAAAAACCATCTAATTTAGTTTTCCTCTTGCTTTTTTTTTAAATCAGGCTCTAGTGAAGAGTAAGACAAAAGTGCTGCATCTAAAATAGTGGTATGAGCCTTGATGCAGATGATATTTGGCCTGTATTTGCTATCATCTTCCATTCATCTGCTCCAGAAATCTTAAAGTCAAAAAACTGCACGTTTTAAACTACAAAGGGAACTCTAAAGGTTTTTTTAGCACTTCTCAAGTATGAGACGCTACAGGAACAATCTTGCATGACTACTTTTTCCAAATATTTTACAGCAGCATTTTGTGCTTGCCTAGTCCCAGTTCTTCTGTTTGGATTTCTGTAAATGGAGGAAAACAGGACACAAAATCCAATCAGCCAGCAGATACCCAGTGATGCCAGTCTATCCTAGCAAATGAAAAATGTATCTCAGCACTAAGCAACACATGAAGAGGAAAAGACAGAGCAAGAACAAAAGGAGCCTCAAGGCACAGTAACGCTCTATCTCAGAGTGGGACAGAACCTCCAGGACTGACTGATTCATCCTGGGTTTAAATTATACTTAACTGAACCAATGAAACAATTACTTCCCTTACTTTTTGGGATGAAGGTGATCGATTGATCAGTTAGATGCTGTCAGATGGTTACAGGCTAGTATAGAAACAACTCTGTCACAAGCTACATTTAAATAAAAATTTTCAGCAGAAAAGCTTATAATAAGAACAGATTTTTTGGAAATGTGAGGGAAAACAGCAAGCATTGCCAGACACCACACACTATAATTACTGAGCTCCAAGTAGACGCTCCTATGTGGTAAACAGTATTTCCTTTGTAGAAAGGCCCGACCTGCTGTGCAAACTAAGGTCTTTATAAGTGAGAAGCTGCTCTGAGCAAAGTAGAAGGAACGAAGGTGGGCTTCTATTCACAAACAACACATCAGCTACCATTGTTACTCAGAAGTGGCTTTTTTCCCTTTCCAGCTCTTTTGTCTTTGCTCGAGTTCAGCTTCGGTGAAGGCGGCCGGGCCCCAGTTTGTGATTAAGTGAGGATTCTTGGAGCCTGGAAGACAGAATTCAAGACTTAAGATTGGCATTTCTGACAGGGACATTGCTCACCACCAGTGGGACAGGCCAAGTGTTGCCACAGGATAATCTGAGTGCTGTCTTTTCTGTGACTGGAAATCCTCTTAAAGGCAACCTGAGGACCTGCTTAACCCAAGGAGGGAGGAATGCCTGAGACACCATCAGTGAAGGTGCTTAGTGTGAGAAGTTGTCAACTGCTTTCACATCCTTATATCCCAATTTCCCTCCTACCCCAAATAGCTGTAACTTAGTAGAGCCCTCTTCTTCTTGCCACTAGAGATGTCCTTGAAGGAAATTTATCTCTCCAGCACTGCATTACAAAGCCACTTTCCTCTGGGCTGGAATGCTGTTAATTAAGCTAAGTTAAACTTTTCCCAAAAATAAAATATTATAGCAATCTTTATTTCATGTTTTTGGCAACTAGCATTTATGTTAACTGCATTAAATACCCAAACCATGACAATGTTCAGGATGATTCTTGCTTTGTTTTAAACAAACAGACAATAATAATAAAATTAATTGTTATATTAGGGCCTGTAAAGACTTGGAAGTTGCTCTCAGCAGTTCTCACAAATGTGATGTTTAGAGGCTGCCATGAAACCAATAAGCCACAGGAAAAGGCAGATTTTAGTAAATCACTAGGAGATCTAGGTACCCAAGACAGAATGAAATTTGTTGTAACTTTTGTGTCACTAACTTACCTGGCTCTATTAAGCGAATTAATCCCTCATGATGAGCTACTTTATCTTTCCAGCTCTTTGTGTTATTAGCTGCCGTTTCCAACTTCTTCTTAACCTCCTGTAATAAGATCCAGCCCACATGAACACAAGAGCAACATTACTCTGTTTATAGAAAAACATCCTCTTAAGCCTAAAGACAGCCATGCTAATTCAGCCAGCACTCCATTTAGTGTAGACAGAACTCCGTTGCTCACCATCCCAAGTAATTTACTCAGTCGCTAGCTGTTGAAAAGTAAGGTGCCAAGTCAGAATCCAAAAATGACTAGGTTTCACAAGATTCTGTAGCTGCTTAAGTGGTGTTAGTCTTCATAAAGACTGAAAGCACCGACTCTAGTTTCAAAACAGAAAGATGCATTTTCTGTCCCAAACTAACACCAGATAGTGGGTATCTTTCACTATCACAAATTTAAGCTAAGAAAAGGACCACTGCCCTTACAGCCAAACAAGAAAGAGGTATTCTTCAGTCTAAACCACTCTTACGGTCTCTTCTAAATGCAAGACAAGAATGTTTCATTATTTCTGAAATAAAGAGTCAACTATTGCAGTGACCTACTCCATATGTTTTGTGAACTTGGTTGGTTGGTTTTGTTTGGGGTTTTTTGTCTATTGTATTCAGCAATTCCTTTGGAGCAGTAAATGATGTTTCGTATACAAAAAGCCTGAGATGTCATCTTAAAAAGAGTCAAGTATTAGCCAAAAGCAACCTAATGATGGTGTCAGATGTAACACCAATATGTTAAGTTGTAAAGTGGCCAGAACTACCCCACCTGGGCCCTCGCTTGCAGTCATTGCAGTGTTTGTATTCTGTGCCAGTCAAGACAGCTCACTAGCTCATCCTTCATGGAGCTAACATCAACAGCACAGAGACAGCAGAAGTACACTCCTTAGTTAAACATAAATCAAGCCATGTTTTATTTCCTGACTTAAACACACACAGAATCAACACCTCCCAAATCCTAGAAAGTCTGCAGCACTTCAGACTGGATTCTGACCTTTCCACAAGTACAGCTACTGGCCTTCATCAAACACACACTGCAGAGCAGAGAACAGGCATGGAATTTGGGACGTGAGGCACTGCTACACATTAAGAATCAGGGCTAATTCCTAGCTATTCTTGACATCAGTTCAGTGCTTAAATACCTTCTTGAGGAACAAAAGCCTAAAATAGCACATTGATTTCTCACCTGTAGAAGACAATATTGTTCCATGACATAATCAAAACATTGCAAAAATAACCAACTCAAAAGCAGAAAGGCATTTAGTTACGACAGCAACGGGATGACGTAACAACAGTTAGTCTACCGTAGAAGACAAATGTATACCAAATATTTCAGGATATGACTTAGCTGGCTTGCATGTGAACTGAGGCAAAAGAATAAAGGAGATGATGTGTCAAACATGTCCTCTTCCTCAAATATATCTACTGGTCTATGCCAAAACCAACCCAACACATAACTATCCTACCTGTTAAAATTTTTATGCCATTCTAATCCTTAAAGCAGCATGATATTGATGGACTTCAAATTCAGTTAAACTACTGAATGCCTGGCTAAGAATGAGAGGCTGATGAATAGAACAGCTCACCTCATATTGCTCAAGGGCCTCCTTTCTTTCCAGTTCAAGTTGTTCCAGTTGCTGCATAGCAGCCTGAAGAGCTTGTTCCTTTATCAGTCTCTGGTTTTCTAGTTCTTGCTTCTCTGCTTCTGTCATCTGAATGGTCTGTTGCTGCTGCAAGTGCCATTTTTCCAGTTCAGCTCTCTTTGCTGTCTCCTCTTCCAGTAACCTGCAATAGGAATTGCAATGTTAACTGCACTTTAAAGTAAGCTGTATCCAATATGTAGCATATATGTAGGGAAGCCAAGCTAATGATTTTCTTCCTTGTTTGTTTGGCTTTTTTTTTTTTTTTTTTTTTTTTTTACCAAAAAGAAAAAGCTCAAGGAGCAGGGAAAAAATTATTGCTTGTCGGCTTTTCTTCAGTGTAAAGCTGAAAATTATATCAGCAGTGCAAGCAGTCTGCCTGCTACAAAGGGCTATTCAGAAAATTCAGTCAATAATGCAAACAATACACAACACTGAAAACCACAGAAGAAACAAGCATGCATAAGTTGTTACCTTAAGTGTCTTAGGAGAACTGAATGTATGAATAAACAAACCACACTAAACAAAGGCCATACGAGTAAGAGGAGATTTAACCCTTTATCAATTACACACAACATGTGCAACAGCCCCAGGCAGTGTTACAGGCTTGGGGAAGACTGGCTGGAGAACTGCCTGGTAGAGAAGGACCTGGGGGTGCTGGTCCACAGCCGGCTGAATATGAGCCAGCAGTGTGCCCAGGTGGCCAAGAGGCCCATGGCATCTTGGTCTGTATCAGAAACAGTGTGGCCAGCAGGACCAGGGAGGTGATTGCATCCCTGTACTCGGCGCTGGTGAGGCCACACCTCGAGCACTGTGTTCAGTTCTGGGCCCCTCACTACAAGAAGGACATTGAGGTGCTGGAGCACATCCAGAGAAGGGCGACAAGGCTGGTGAAGGGGCTGGAGAACAAGTCCTGTGAGGAATAGCTGAGGGAACTGGGGTTGTTTAGTTTGGAGAAGAGGAGGCTGAGGGGAGACCTCATCACAGTCTACAACTGCCTGAAGGAAGGTTGTGGCAAGGTGGGTGTTGGTCTCTTTTGGCAAGTGACAAGCTATAGGACGAGAGGAAATGACCACAAGATGCACCAGGGGAGGTTCAGACTACATATTAGAAAAACTTCACTGAACCTCCCCTGACTCTTGTCCTATCACCTGTCACTTGGGAGAAGAGACCAACACTTACCTCACTACAACCTCCTTTTCAGGCAGTTGTAGACAGTGATGTGGTCTCCCCTCAGCCTCCTCTTCTCTAGGCTAAACCATCCCAGTTTCCTCAGCTGCCATAAATACCAGCTTTGCTGTCTGCTTTGCTTGAGGGGAAAAAAAATAAAAATCCATCCTGTGTTTGAACTTGGAGCCAGGCTCCCTTTCCAGCAGCAGGTCTGAGATGCAAACAATCTTTACTAGTATGGCACACTTACTTATTATTGCAGGGAGGGAATAGGGAATTGAAATAAATGTCTACTGGGTAAAAGCCATACCTGGCTTGAAGTTTCCTTACAGTCTCTTCATCTTGACGTGCCTGTTTCTCATCCTCCAAAGCTTCCTGTAGCTGCTTATACATTTCTTCCAGTTCACGTACTCTCTGTAAATACTGTTCCAGTTCAGATGATTTCTGAGCAACCTGCTCTTCCATTTTCTGTCTTACCTAGCAGCACAAATTGAGGACATATATGAGCTACCATTCAACTCAGGTTTCCAATTTTGAGAGGAATTTCCAAATTTCCCTCAGATAATTTTTTCAGAGACAAACCTTTTCCTGCTGCCTGCAGAGCAAAACTGATAAAATTGAGTCTGGATTTGTAGATGTACAAATCAGGGCATTTAAAAAAAAACCCCAAATAATACAGGTTACTTACACTGCCCTACTTTATAAAGCATGTGATTTTTACAAGGGTTTAAACTTAACTTCAATCAGACTGATCTTGTCACTTAGTTTACAAATACACATGAAACTGAAGGAACTTCACAGGGTTCCCAGACACAAAGATCAGGCTGGTTTAATCAGTTTCCACTCCTTTCTTCAGGCAAATCCTCCCTTGGCAGCAGTGTAATTCACACACTTACATCTCTGGATGATGGCACCCCAGCAGCACCGAACTGATAACGTGTGGATCGATAGAGCGGAAATAGGCCAAGGATGTTGGCTTTGCAACTATAACCAAAACCAAAGGTACAGGATAGAAGAAGGTGAAGGGACACTGCATGCCCACAGTCACCCAGTCTTTGATCCTTACTCCTCTCCTTTTCACTGACCAGAGCAGGAAACCAGGGGCCCTGTGGCATCAGAGCCATCCTCCCATTCAGCCCCTCACTGTGCTAGGGCACAACAGCAGTCAGCTGACTTTGAACGGAGTTGGGATAAAGCACCAAAATCTCAGCACTCAGCAAACATAACACGTACTTCACGGAAGACACACCCAGCTCCTGAGGTCAGTGAGAGAGGCACACTGTCAAGCACGATCGGATGGCACATCCTGCTCCACTGGCCTACAGCCTGCTTTGTCTCATCTAACCTAAAACCCACTGACCTAGAAAGGGATCATATTCAGGAATTCACACTGTGTGCATTTATGACCTGAGAGGCTCCATCACATCAACTTCTACTTCTTTTCTCCAGCTAACAGAAAAGCCTGTTATGTCTGACAGAGCCCTTGGAGATTGAAAACTAGTTCTTTTTGAAATTCTTGGTGTGGTGTACAGAACCAGTGTTGTAAAGTTGCAACATTTCTTTATCTTTTTTTATGTTTGTGTGTATAAATGTAAAACAACACAAAGTATAAAAAAGCAATAGTTTTAGGAATATATTTAATTCAGAAAATTCCTAAAATGCATTTTGATTATGTGTGTGTTCATTTTGCACATTCTTGTAGTATGTAGTGGCCTCAAGTTCTCTCTCTTTGAAAACTGCAATCTGCTTTTATCTTTCAAAAAGTCAAACTTTTCCCCAATTTTCCAATAATACTTAAGCTTTAAATGCTATACAAATTGTAGGCAACTTGTTCCAGTATTTGAATTCACTAGTAGAAATATTTTATCCCCAAGCCTGTAGTAAATGCAACACAGGCTGCATTCTCAGCCTCCTGCAAAATCTTGCAGAACCCTTTCAGTGAGGGAAGTCCCTGCTGAACGCGTTGCTTACTGTGTGATCTCAGCAAAAACCACGTGCACTACTCACCATTTTTTCTCTCTCCAGCTCCAAACTGAAGCGATCTTGCAATTCGACTTGAGTCTGAAGTCTTTTCTTCTCTTCCTCAGCAGCACGAGCAGCTGCTGCTTCCAGTTGCTGGAAGGGTGGGGAGAGAGGGGGAAGAAAATAAGGAAAAAATAATTATTTGTCAAAATTAAAATGTTTTGCTCTTAACAAAAATAGAAGTAGCCTTCAAAAGCATTAAGGCACCAGCTTCTTTTTTTTTAACTGTCTGAGTCTATTCTCAATCTCTAAATATAATTTTTTAATCTTGTTATTTGCAAAACAATTTTAAATTTACCAATGAAAAGTCAGCTATAAGACTTCCTCCAAGTTTCCTTTGAGTCCCGCTTTGCGCAAACAATGGAAATCGCTATATTTCCTTCTCTATCTCATATGGGATAGAAAACTACTATGGAAAACCACATCGTAGGCAGGACTGCACAGGAGTTCCAACAGTGAACACATGCCAGGAAGCATAGAGCTCATATAGAAACAGAAGTGAGAAGCACGAAATTGCCATGGGAAAGCAGAAGCGCCACAAACTTTAACTATAATAAAAGACCATGCTATTGTGAATCACATCCCTTTAACATCCCCTAAACTGCCACGTAAGGCAAATAAAATTCTAGTTGATAATCATCGCTTGAAATTAGGAGGGAAAAAAACAGCCTAGTGAGAGCTAAGGTCTAGGACACAGCTGCTGGTACCTTCATGAGTTTTTGCAACTTGAATTTTTTTGCATCTTGATTTCACATATAAAGACAGTCGACCCAGTTTTTCCTTGCATCAGGATTTCGATAGTATTTTTAGAATGCATGGAAGGTTAGAAACATACAAGTACCAGCCAAAACTTTACCAATACCTAAAACAAAATAAGTCTTTCACAGAATTTTGCTAAGAAACTTATCTGATGCTTCGGAGAAAACAGAAAAGCAAGCACTCTTCTTTTGTAATATGCTAAGCCAGTGAAATTGTTTCCACAGGCCTTCAGTAAGAGCAGGACACCCATCATCTTTAGTATTTTTAGAAGGTATCACATTTAAACCATCTTCCCTCACAAAATCTAGATGAACTAATGACATAACTAAACAAAACTGCCAAGCTAAAACTTTCATTACTTTAAGTGCTTGTGATATCACTCTAGTCTGAAAGAGATGGGAAAAATGGAAGCAGAATGCTCTCGTTTGTTTTTAAGCTGTAGAAGATAGTATAGAATTGCTCTCCTTTGAAAGGCTTTAATGACACCAGTCTGTTAGAAGCATTCCTCCTCTGCCAGAACATTTAAAAGCATGTAATTGTAGTCAAATCCAAGACTCCTATTAAAGTGACATTTTCTTTTGATTTCCTTCCCTGCTTTGAAATTAAACAAACGTTGCCAATACTGAGCCGAGAGGGCAAACGTGCAGTCACAGGCAAGGGTGGGTGCTAGACTTTTGCCAGAGAGCTCAACCAGAAACTACACTGCTTGTCCACACTTTAGCAGCGACTTCCTACTTAATTCATGTCAGAGGACACCAGTTCCTGGCAGGTAAGGTTACTGGCAACAACTACGCAGTTTAGGAAAAATCCCCAAATCTTTGGAGCGAAGAGGGAGGGGGAATCACCAGGAACACACCATTCCAGCAGGGGCTACGTAGCAGAGTCTCTGAATCCCATGCAAGACCCTAAATTAAAACAGAAAGGTTGCACAAGCCTGGTGCACACTCTCTTGATAAGAAAAAAGAATTACCATTCGGTCTGTTCAAGGTGTGTACCTCAAAATTCCATTAAAAAAAAAATGAAGAAAACTTTTTTAGACAAAGGCTCTTATTCTTCTGAAATTTTTTACTGCAGGAGCTATCAAATTACAAGCAAGTCTCAGACTGAACTTTGGCTGAAGCTGCTAAGTGGTGGTTCATTGCCATTAGGAGCAAAACTAACTCTAAGCTTTCCAGAACAATTCAGTTTCCTGAACCATTTACAAAGCCCTTTCCTTCAAGAATATTAATGAAACAGTCTAAGTTCCTCCAACACAGTACCCTCTCCACTAATTTCACTCAAAGTGCAGCAGTTCATGTCAGAGATTGAATGACTCTCCTTAAGAAGTCATTTTAATCCAGTCCACTTCAAAAGATGTTTCTTGCCACAGCCCTCTTTAGTTTTACCCACTGTGATTTCTATAAAGCTCCCTGGAGTTTGTCATCATCCTGCTGCCTCTTTGGGGTTGCTCTCATGTTATCTTCCCCCTAACTCCCCAATAAAGTAAGCTCAACACTAAAATCCAGCCCTATGATTAACAGGTATATTACCAGTAACTTGCAGGTAACACAGGCTATCCTTTAAAGCATATTTTGCATTCTGAATCTTAAACACATGGTAGCATATAGGTGCTAAAATTAAATTTTAAAATGCTAGACTCCATTTAAGGCAAGCAGACTAATACCCACATCAGCACCGTCAGTGAAAGGTTATTAAAAAAGCCAGATTTCTCCTCACCACAAATTGTGACTTAATGACAAGACTTGTAAAAACATACAGTTTGGATTAATTTATTTGCTGTCTAGACTCATCATCTTTAACATATTCTCACAATATTTATAGATCTCCCCCAGACCCCTTCTTCTGCAAAGATCATTAAAGTTTTTTTCTAACTGAGGGCTAACATTAATTAGTATTTTTAATTTAGGAAAAACTCAAGGAATGATGCAGACTTGCCCTAAATGGGAATGCAAAAAAAAAAAAAATTCAAACTAATTTAGGAAGGTAGTGAACAGAAGACTCCCTAGACACTGAGTAAAGACCTGGACTACTCTAGCAGCAGGGACTCAGCAGTCAAAACACTGGGGAAGGAGGCATCTGAGCTGTTTCAAAGGCACACTCCTCATTAAAAAGTACGGCAATAAAAGCCACAGTAACTCTTCTTGCAAGACTTTAAAAATAAAAGATAGGAAGTGCTATGTGGATCCTGCTCAAGTCTCTGTGGAGAACCATTGCAGAGATACCAGGTGTTCCAAAGTGCAGCACGTTCAATCTACTGTTCAGCCACACAAAAAGCACCTTGGTGTCTCCTGCCAGTCATTTGATTTAGGCTGAAAAGCTATCTACAAAGAAAAATAATGTATTCAACAAATCTTCTGCTAATACTCAGAAATTTCCAGTCCAATTCTAAGGCTTTTAGAAGTCAATCCAGCATTTACAAAGAACATGCATTTAAATAGTTTATAAATGGCTGCTGTGTATCTCGGATCTATAAATCACTCCCAAACTACTCTAATCAAATTATGCCTTTTGGAATCTTTGTAAATTAAATTTATATCTCTGGAAACTACGTCTGTGTGAAGAGTTCCCCCACGCATACACTTCACATAACAGAATTCTGAAAAACCATGTAAGAGAATCTCAATGGAAAGCCCCAAGTTTGACAGACATGTCTGATGGAAAATAAAAACAAAGGTGTTCCTGCAGGCTCTACCCACAGATCTTCTCGCTTAGGGGGCTGATGCCAACACAAGCTCACCTCCCCTGGAGGAGTTTGCTCAATGTGTCTCAATACCTGAACAGGAAATAGATGCCCAATTATACCTCATGACGCCCAGCTCGACCGCAGAGATTGAGCTTAAAGCTCCCACTCCCACCTTTCGCACAGTCTCCAGTTCCTTCTGCTTGCTCTCGTTGGCGGTTTGCAGTTCTTTCATCTGCCGCTCCAGCTCCTCTTGCTCAGCTAACAGCTTCTGGCGCAGTTCTTTTCGTTTGTGGCGTGCTTCTTTATGGGGTGGAGGGCTCCCCGCTCTCAGCAGGTTTACAGTGGTCTGTATGGCTGGGAGGGAGCGTGCAAGAGAACACCAGTGAAGGCTAAACTTTCTGGATAGCCTAGTGAATGAATACTTGTGGTGTGTTGTTAATTGTTTTTTTTTTTTAATCTTAATGTATTTTTTAAATCAGAAATAACTGTTGTCAGCTCCCTTAATTCTCACCTCAGCTATCCACACAAACCAAAAGTGAAAGACACTTGGCTTTCAGTATTGGCTGTGTGCCACAAGGATAAGGTTTGGCAATTCCAGTTTATTATCTCAGTTCCAATATTGATTTCTAACAGGCAGTGGACATGCAAGTCACCTGTATGTCTAGCTGCAGAAATCCTCCCCAACGTTTCAAGATATCTTACTATCTAGATTCAGTGACTCTCATCAAGCATATCCAACATATTTCCCTACAACCAACCTTAAACCCTTTATTTTTAGCGATATTCCAAGGGAACACCTTCTCCAGTAAGACAGCAGCTCTCGTTCACTGAGGAAATACTCAGAGAGCAAAGCTGATGAGTGGCAGATGCTTTTGCTATTTTATTCACCTACTATAACTGTGAAAAAAACCCCAAGTAATCATTCGTCATACACATCAGCCTTTGGCGAAATTAAACTCATGCTTTAGGTAAAGAGAGAACTGCAAATGAAAGCACACAGCTCCAAATATTTAAACGCTGTACGTACTTCAATGGCATTGGCAACAGTGGGTTTGCAAGGGCTTCTACCTCACTCTGCAAAGGGTGCGTGTAACTATCACTCAACACATCTGGGAAGGTCTCACAGAAGCAGTAACTTCACCTGAGAACAGAAAAGGAAGCCCCAATTCCCAGCCTTCTCCTCAGCTCACCAAACCATACTGCCTTAAGCAAAACTGTAAAAGCAAAGCCAGTGTTGTATGATGCTGAAAAACACAAGCCTTGCCTTTCTTCCCAAAAGCAACAATTTACAATGTATTCCTCTTCCCCTTCACCATCCCTAGAAGCATAACCAATACAGAAAAAGCAAATAATAATAATATTTCATTTTGGATATGGATGCCTAAATTGAGGCACCTAAACAACAGAAACCGATTCCCTATTTACACGGAGCCTTAGCTCTTCTTGAGTTTCAGGGTCCTTTAAGATCCCTTCCACGTGACCAAAACAAAGATATCAAAAATCACAGGACGAAGAACTTCAAACTTGAGTAAAGTACAGCTGTAAGATTTCAGCTTACCTTAACTACCACATAACTAAGATTGTTCAACCCTCACCTTGAATCCACTCCTGCTTCTTCTTTTTATCGGAGGCACTGATCTCAAAGCTTTTATCAAGACACTTTATGAGAAAAAGGCACTTCTTTCCATCTTTATCGGGCAAGGCCTAGAATGTGTAACAGAGGATTAGCCTTGCAAATACTGAAATCTAAATTATATTGTCAAGACCCCACATATGCAATTACCTGTTAGAGCTAAAATATCAGTTCTAAGACCCTTTATAAAAGAATGTTTATGAACTGTTTTTATATAAAGTAAAAAAAAAAATGTTAAAAAAAGATATCTGGAGTCCGTCTTGCACATGAAAAAGGATTAATTCTTCACTTCAGAGATATTCAAAGGTTTTGGTCGTGTTTTTACCTCTACACAACAGTTGCCATCCAGTATGATGTCTCCCTTCTTGTCCTTTAAATCTTCACTTACATAGTAGGAAATAATATTAGGTTTTAGCACAAACCATCGTTCTGTCCAGTTTTTCCTTTTATGACCTTTCTTCAACATATAGCCCTAAAAATAGAAAAAAAAAACACAGATGAGCTGAAATGCCTGGCCTCTTGCTCACATGGCTCAAAGGTCCAACAGAGCACACAGAAAAGTTAGCTCAAGGCCCAAAATACTTCACCTGCACATTTCCATTCCTAACTAGCACACTGCTAATTGTTCAGCCCAGGAGAAACCACTCATGGTTCTTCTGTCCATATTTTAAGTATCTGAAGAACTGAACAATTCTTATTACCTCATTATCAAGTCATTATTATGAGTCTTAAGTTCTCTTTAGTGACTTTTACTGTTTAATTTTCTTCAGGCAAGCAGAGACATTTGCCATCACTAATACTCACCTGTATTACTTTAATGGCAACCTTCATTAAAAATCAGCCCTGTGTAATGCACACCCCAGTGACAGATGGGGGCCTGCACATACGCACTGTAAATCCAGCCTGTTACAGGATATTCCCAGGAACAAAGCAGAAGCACCTCTGTCCCGGGAGTGGCTCCACTCTGCCAACACACTCACTCAGTTGCATTCCACCGAAGAAGCAATTCCATATAGGATTCTTCAATGCCTATGTTACAGAAATTGGTAACAGAACCATAATCTAGGTATCTTTATTGAACTGGATATGAGAACACTGGTGAAGCCTGGATTTTTCCTTAAAGGAACAAAGGCGTACTTTGATTTAAATAATACCAAGATTTCACTGTAGTATTTTATTTTTCTGGAAAGATCATCCACTCAGCTTTCTATACAAGAAAAACACTTGCAAGCCTTACAAAAGCTATTTCAAAAGAAGGAAGAGAAGTCCTTACTCTGCCATGGAGCTTTCCACAAATAAAAGAATAAAAATTATTATCTTCTGTAGTAACAGTGAATTGCACTGATTTGATGAATTACAAGCAGCAATACTAAGAGCAGTTATACTAATAACCCTGTTACACATCACCCAGTGTGGCTATGGCAACTCAGAAACCACCTCACGGAAAGGAGGGTGGGCAGGGAATGATACAATAATTGGTCATTCTTTTAGGCATTTCATTTTTAGGGGTCTTACGAGGGGCACTGCTGTAACCTAGTCAGTTTTGAATCTAGAATTTCAAAGTTTGCCAGTACTTCAGCTAAACCTACCATTTCTGAAGCCATATTTCCCCAATTACTGACATACTTTTGTCTGAATCTCAAGTTCAGAAAAAAGTCAAATCACACTTGAAACTGAAACACCTACATCAATGGAGCTATGAACAAACAATACAGAAAGCACTGTACTCAAGTATTCCAGGTATTCCAGATCAAGAGTTGCAAGAAGATGAAGAGTTGCAAAGGAGACCAAGGACATTTTTCTGTAAAAGTTTTTGCTATAGCAAGTTTGGATACAAGCAAACAAATGGCATATTTAAGTCTAAGGTGTCTTTCTGTACAAGTCTTGAGAGGGAAAAAAAATCCGGAAAGTTGGAGAAGCTCTTTTGTTTGAAAAGAAAACCAAGCCAAACAGACAAAAAAGAAACAACCTTCCCAACACACACAGCTTCTCTGTGCTCAGCTTTTCTGACCACCTAAATGTGGCCAGAGCTAAGGCCGCGCCTATTCCCCTGTGCTATCCCACCCCCTTGCTCCAAAACAGGAACGCACAGAGAAACAGCTTTGTTTGCCACCTCCATACTCAGGTCCAAGGTCTGGGTGGTCACAAGGGTGTGTGAAGGATGCCTGCAGCTTCACTCTTTCATGCCTTGCACTGTCTAAGTCATAAAAGTATTTTTCCCCTCCTGACATACTAAATTTGCTTTCAAAGCCAAGCAGACTGGTATTTTCCCCTCAAATTTCTGCAAAATCTTTATTGTTTCTGTGCATTGACTGCTTCTCATCTTCCAAGAGCCCACTGATAACTCCTGGGGATTTCTTCACACCAACCATCATGTGATGAATGTGTCTTTCAGAAAACTAAACAGCATGAACATTATCATCACTGCTACCCTCCAGGAGCCTTGGAGATCCAGGGTAAGTGCACAATAAAAAGTATGAGACTTTGCTACAACACAGTATGTCACTAATTAATACCTTGAAGTAATCACATACTGCAATAAACAGGACAATTCCATGAATCAACAAGGTATCAGGGTACAAGCTGTGACCAAACCAGACATCTGTAAGTCACACAGGGAACTCTGCTCTCCATTAGACTGTCCAGGAGGCTCTGGGCCAAATCTTGACTCGAACTATTTTTACACCTCAAGGAATCATTCAGAGGCACTCAGACATCCTTGAGAAAGAGGCCCAGCCACCAAGAGAGGAAAGAAAGGAGACAGTAAAAAAAAGGGGAGGA
Organism: Tapera naevia; assembly: GCA_033556795.1. Lineage (NCBI taxonomy): Eukaryota > Metazoa > Chordata > Aves > Cuculiformes > Neomorphidae > Tapera > Tapera naevia. Next base: position 8,182,731 of record JAUMJJ010000048.1, read on the forward strand.
GGGGGGCAGAGAAACACAATGCAAAACTGAAAATAAATCAGATTTCCTCACAAGTTTTAAGTAGAAGGATTGATCTGACACTAGTTATTTTATTTTCATGACTTCATTTTGCCCTCAACTGACTATGCGTGTGCATCCCCAGCCCTCACCTCCAACAGGCAGCCAGCAGTTAACAAAAATAGACATTTGCATTGTTCTGTGGATATTCCAAAAGAATTTCCTGTGCCAAGACCTTCTGATAATTTCTTCAGAATAGCTTAGGAAAGGCTGCCAAGAAAGCCTTTGTTTCTCTCCTCACCAAGAAGCCAAGAAATCGATGATGAAAAATTTCTCTGTCAGGCAAAGTCAATTTCAAATAGCTCTCTTAGGTAAGTTCTGCTGTGACCCCTCAAGGTCCCAGTGATATTTATACTTCCCAAGAAAGAAATGCAGTTTTCCAATCCACTCCTAAACTGATAATGTAGCCTGGAAATCTGAAAAACTGAAGATTGACAGAAGGTTGCATAGAATATAAAGGCCAGCACATGTTTGAGTATAGGTGGGTGAGTGTTCAGTCACATAGCCTGCTAAGCAGAACAAGAAGGGACAGTGCTCTGGAGCTCTATGTCTTTTTGCCCTGTTGAAGTGGGGCAACTTTGACGCAGACCTTTCAGCTCGAGCAATACCTTTGTCCAGATCCCCTTGTTTGAACAGCAGTTATCATCAGCACAACTTATATTTGCTACCACATAACTGAAACTAAAAAAAGAAGCATTTTTGAAGACTGAAGCAGTTGTCATCAGTTTAAGCACTCTGTGTGTTGCAGCCATCCTGTCAGCTAACAAGCAGCTGATACCTGTATAAAAAAGGCTCTATTTGAAGTCAGAGCACACCACCTCTACTTTCTGGAAACAAACTCCCAACAACCAACTCATTCATAGTATTGCAACAATTACAATCATCTGAACTACATCACAATTTCTTTTTTATAAAAAAGAAGCTCATATTAAAGAACCCTTATCAGTAATTTACCTAATTTCCCCCTGCTCATTATCAGTTAGGTAAAGAAATGTCAGTAAAGGCTGAACATTTGCTAATTATGCAATAAACTCTTCTACTTTAAAATCTTTGTTCTCAGTGGTTCTTACCTGTTTGAGTACATCTAATATAAGCTCATTAAAGACTTCATTGATTGCCATGGACACTGTCTGCCGGTCCATCCCTTTACTAAACTGCCCACTCCCGATGAGATCAATCAGCTCCCACGCAGAGAGACCTTCTCGACTGGTGTTGAGAGCAATCTTATAATGGTCAAACTGCTCTTGCTGCCAGCCTGCTCCCATTGCTTCAGTGAGTTTTTTAAGCAAGTATTCAATCTGTACAGAAATACAAACAAAAATTAATCATTTTCAGCAGGCACAGAAATCAAGTGTTTCAGAGTTGTAAACTAAGCTTCTCCAGAGACTATCATTACAGCTAGATTCCTACATTCACATGGAGGCCACTAAACGTGGGTGGGTTTAATTAGCAAAGGTTTTAGGCTCCTGTCTCAGTTGAAATTTTGACTGTCAAGCCCACCCCAAAGTTTTATAGTGAAGAAAAAGAACTGAACCCGACAGCCTCTTTTAATATTTCGGATTCTTATAGAACACATGGGACCTTCCCTGCAACAGCTTCCAAACCATGATGACTGAAGTGTGAGAAAGCAAGAATTTTCAAGAAGTAAAGAAATACAATGCAAACAAATTAGAAAAAGTAAGAAAAGATGGCTGTTTGGACGAGAAGTGAAATGAAAAACTACCAAGGTACATTTATCTTAGTCTTCACCTGCTCTCTCTTCTCCAGCTCTCAAGCACTCCATCACTGGACATAATCTTGGCAAATGTTTCAAGAGGAGCAAAAGAACAAATTTTTCATGTTCGCTTTTATTATTTTCAAAATAAACTCTCCTTCTCCTTTGATCTTTCATCATTCTGTAAGCATTACTATACACAGGGTAATAACGCTAATAACACTAGTCAACATAAACACTAAAATGAAAAAGAGGGAAAGAAGGCTGGGTTTCTTCATCTGGTTTTGTAATGTTGTTTTTAAATTCATCACTGTTTGCTCTTTAAACAACAGTATTTTAAACTACAGCTCTGAGCACATGTGAAATGCTTTTAATAGCTCTTTAAACAACAAAATTGGTGAAAGCCTTCCCACAAAGGCAACAAAGAATGGCTTCTAAATTTCTATGACTGAAGACACAGGACACTAACTACCCGTTTAACCCAGTTTTCAAGGCAGACCAAGCTAACCATGGCCTTCTGTTGTTCTAGGTAATGGTTCTCTGCATTTCCTCTCCAGCTTTATAGGGAATCTGACTGCCTTTGGAAAACAGCCAAGGCAGACAGTAAAGTCGCCTGCACCCTTCCTAAGGAGGAAGTCTGGGAAGAGGGTGCTCAGGAACCTCACACTGGAGAACCACCTCACACCAGCCCATGGCGGGGACAGGACAGCACCAGCTCCCCAAGGGCTGGCCTTTCTCTCCAGCCACCGCAAAACCTCTTCCTGGTAGGTCAGGCCACAAATCTGCAGCCCAGGGCTCCTCTGGACTGTCCTGCTTCACTACAGGCATGAGGAATGGGACAGGGTGGGAACCACGCACTGCCCATTGCAGGTGGGGAGGGAAAGCAACACTATCCTTTTGGGTTTGCTCTGTGCACATGGAAACAACACAGATTTCCTCAAGAGCTGCTTTTCTGAAAGTCTGTCTTTTCAGACAGTCTGCTCCACTTGCAGTTTACCTATTTTAGGTGTGGTTTTGGAAACACTAAGTGATTCAGGAGTCAGAATCACATTATCAAACATGACTAAGGTGTACAGCATGAACATGACTCATTGAAAAGTGGAGGAAAGCAAATGCTTTCCAGGACTTCATTTTTCTAATCACTCATGCTGGGTCACCTCCACTCCTCAGCACTGTTTGAAAACACAATGTGTTCTTCTACAGGTAAGAAAAACCCCAGCTGAGAGAGCCAGGGGATGTTTCACCACAGAGTAAGTTAACTTTTCAGATACAACTCAGAGTCACTTTTCAATTGGTCTAATAGGCTTTTGAGCACCCAGCAGTCTCTATAGAAGAGATTTGGGAGTACAAAGAAATAAAGAAGGGTGTTTTCCCCACACATTTCACCACAAGGACTCCCAAGCCTCAAGGTTTGATGCAGCACACATGCTAATTTTGTGGATGCTTGTCTGCCTTGCAACTAGTACAGGCAAATCCCTTTCTTTCCCTCACATCCATGATTAAGAAACATGCAAACATGTACCAGAACACACACATTTGGCAAAGCAGTAGCTGTCAAACTCAACCTACAGATGGGTGGGCTTTTCTTACTACTCCGGCTCAGTAACTATTTTTAGTCTTACAGCCCCCTACTCCAGTAGCACATGGACTAATGCCAAAACAAAACACAGAAGCTACTGAAAGCCTCTGTACACTCTACAGGAAAGTTCACACTCAGAACATGCTTCCAGAGTGGGTACAGAAGTTGCAGAGACCACTGCTTTTCCTTTCAGCTTCACCAAGTAAGCACTGCAGTGTTTTCAGCTCCTGGTGCAATTCTTACTAGCGAACGCGCGATTTGAACAGAGGCCTCTGCCGAAGCGGCGTTCAAACTGCAGGCAGGCGCAGCTAAGACAGGGCCCTAGGTCTGCGGTAACCAGCAGCGAGGGCTTTCGGCTCTGTGCCGTGCCCACCTGCTGTCTGAGGAAAGCCCCCCCGGGCACACCCGCTGGGCGCCCTCGGTGCGCAGCCCGCGGAGGCTGGGACGGGCCTCGCCGCTGCGGGGCCGGGGCTGCGCTGGGCCGCGGCCACAGCCGCTGCCGTTCGGCGGCTCGGGGGAGCGGGTGCTAGAGCCGGGCTCTGCCCTGGCTCCGCGCTCAGCCCAGAACCGCCGAGGGCAACGCAGTCACACGAGAGCAGGGGAATGTTAGCGTGCCTCCCAGGCAACCACCGTAGAACTTCTACTAGCTTTCTGTAAAATTGCTCTGCTGATTCTTCACTCTCAAAACCCTTAACTTAGAAAATTAATCTAAGGCTTCTGAGCGTCAGCTACCATAAATCCTCAGCATTCAGTTAAAGGCAGGAAGCAGCTTACTTCCTACTTCAGGCAAGTTTTATAGAAAAAAAAAAACAACCCCCAAAAGCCTTCACAGCAAGCAGTAACAGTAGCACTGCGAACTTGTTTCAAAACAAACCTCCTAAAACCTGGATTTGATGAGCTGAAATGATCTCTGGCATTAATGCAGGAGTAACTTGTTCCCCATGTTTGAAACACATTCTGCCACGCAGCTCAGTCCCTCTGAGCAGCACCAGTTCTCAGCTATGATCCCATACTTCAGTTGAAAGGAAAGCTAAAATAACTGAGGCTTAATTAGGGAGATAATATACCTGCCAAAAACCTAGACAGTAATTGGGGGAAAAAAACTCATTAAAACTTAATGAACTTCAACTTTAAAATGTGTTGTTCCAAGATTTCACAACCTACTGCACTGCTTGAGGCACACAGTGCTCAAATTCCTTTGGTTAATTATCTCAAAGTACTAGGACTCACTCCAAGACAAAGGGACAGGCACACAAACACCCCACACCTGAAAAGACTTTTTTTCTTTTTTTGCTCAAGCCATATGAACAAAATATATGCCAAGCTAATAGTCTGGAAAAGAGGCAATGCAAAACTTTTGGCTAGCAGATGTTATCACGTAATACACTAAAAATAAGCCAATGCATCCTCTCCTTTAATATAATTTGTACACATTTAACCTTATTTTGATTACTAGAACTGATTTAAACATTACAGTCTCCCATCTGCAAGTCACTAACACAACAAATCCCATTAAAGTACATATTTCATTATTTTAAAATTTAACTGAAAAGGGACCCGTAAATATTTCCTTTTTTAAATATTTTAAAAGTAAAAAAAATTACTTTATTAAATAAAATAAAAATCAAGTTTATCTTGCTTTCAAATAAGTACATGACTAGCCAAAGTCCCCACGAAATTTTATTGCTCAACAGCAGGAGTGTTGTGGTGGGGTATAAATATGAAACAGCGTGAGGTGAATACAAAGAAGTACTTTGGATCTAGTAAGTGTGGAAGCAAAGAAGAGACCATTCATTATGTGCTCAAATGAGGAACCTCTTAGAGATAAGGACATTTCCCCTCCTCCACAAAGAGACATGTCAAATCAGCAAATAACTAACAAATTAAGTCTACTGGCTCAAACATAATCCTGGTTAAAAAGCAGAGTCTTGAAAAGCAAATGTGAAGCAATGTTTCCTGCTATTTGGACTGGACCTTACTCACTTTCAGACACAGACATAAAAACAAAGAGGGGATGCTAATGCTACATATGCCACTACGAGACCAACTGGCTCTCCAGTATGAAAAACAGCTTTCATCTTAACTCAACAGAAACATTTCAGGAAGAATTTTGCCCAGAGAATGCAAAAATAACATAAAGAAGAGAGGCTCTTTAACATGAGCTATGCAGCCTGTTTGGGACCTTCCTTCCAAGGGCACTTTCTTTTTCCATGTTTCAATGCCCATTTTCTTTGTTTTTCCATCTATCCTGGGCACTAACCTTCGTAGGGAATGAAGTATCATAGATGTTTCACATATTTTTCTGATATACAAATGGGTCTCTTCGAAGATGAAAAATAACACAAGGAGGCCTTCACACCCTGCAGAGCACAGCAGACATCGCTATTCTGGTTCATGCTATTCAAATAAGGCTTGTGATATTAACATAGCAGATGTAAAAAGTCTATTCATGTTGTACAAAATTCTGTGGAAGTACATGTTATTGGGCAAGAGATATGAAAGCAATTCTATCCTCTTACACAGTCACCAATGATTTCTTTTTTTCATCACATCAGAACATGACTTACTTTTAAGTCAAATATTTATTTCTTCCCTTCCACCAACAAAAAAACTTCCCATACTCAAATTTATTAAACTTCATGGTGAATAACTACTCTGGATTAAAGACTTTGTAAAAACTCTGTTCATTATGCAATATAAGCCATTATCCTCCTTTGTTTTTTAATTAAATTAGCATTAAGTAACATAATAAAGTTCAGCTAAAAAAACAGCATAACATGTAAACGTGTAAATCCTAAGGACAGTCTGCTGCATGTGCTGAAAACTGTCTTATATTTTGCAGCAATCAAGGAAGAGTAGTAAAATGGGAAGAAATTATGCAAGTCACAAGTGGTCTTTCTAACCATCGTCATCAAATTGTAGAGGTCTTGAATCAACTAAAACCCCACACAAGCAGCTTTCATTCTAGTTGTATCAGTTTTTATTTTATTTCTAAACAGCCAAGGTTCAGTCCCAGTATTTCATTTATTGTTTCAGTTTCTGATATTAGAATGCAAAACAAGGAAGTTAATGTGGTCATGAAAAACCTTTTCCTGCAAGAAACGCCTCCAGAAGAATCACCACTGGACAGCTTCAGACTTTCACCTCCTCTATGTCAAAAATACCCCCCGATTTTCAAATGCACAGAAAACTATACAAGGTTTGGACCCTCTTTGGCTTAACCAGGCAGATAAGAAATGCCACATTTAGAATTATGAATTGAGGAGATCAGTTCAGAATCCAGGGACGGGAGTTGGACTGGATGATCCTTGTGGGTCCCTTCCAACTCAGGACACTCTATGATTCTACGGTAATACAGTTAAAGGCTAGAGGACAAATGAAAAATGGCTGTACAAATTCCCTCCTCAAGAAGATAGGCTTAAAAAGCAGAGACACCCAATACACTTGGATTATTTAAAACAAATTATGTGAACGCTTTATTGCATCACACAAAGAGTGTGCAGCTTGCAGTGTACATATCTGCGAGTTTCACTGTCAAGGACGGCGCAGAAACACAGCAAACCACATACCACCGATTTCAGGCGATAAAGCATTCCCAAGGCTGCAGTCACATGTGCAGAAATAAGAAAGGGGAAGTATTTGGAAACAGAAAAGTCTGGTTAAACAATACCAAGGCACACAAATGAGTCTGCGATAATCAAGAGGTGAGTCGTAAGGGAAGTTCATGACAGATCAGAAATATTTCTTCTCTTATGGCTACAGTTCTCTCCGCCTTTCTTCTCTTTATTTCACCCTTCTCACGGAAGAGATAATGCCTGCAAGAGCTGAAGGAAATACACATTGGATATCTGCATCTCAGATGAGCTAGTGGAAAAGACCAGCTGCAGGGAGGTGAAAGAGGTCCCACCTGGGCCTCTGCTTTTGGGGTACATTAGCTGCTCTGTAAAGCTTTGCCTGTTGCACCAGGAGGCAATACTGTTGTTAGCCAAGAATTGTATTAACCCTGAAAGCTTTCCATGAGGACTAATTTTAACTACAGCAAACAAAATACAGCATTGGTTTTCTCCAGTCCATCTATATCTCTTTGAAAAACCACATTCATCCAGTTCACCAAAGTGTTTCACTTGGTGCATAGCAACACTTCAAAGAAGAGGGAGCTTTCAGATGCAATATCATTTTGCATTTCTCTGTGACAGAATCATTTTGTGAAATGGACATTCATGGATCTCTGCTCCTTTCCAGCTCTCCTAACTGCTCTCAGATGCCCACCAGTCACCAGCAGAAGCTACACTGAAGCCCAAGGCCGTTATTAGCTGAGCCCAGTACCCTGCATAGCCACTAACTCCTTTCTCTCTGTGACCTGACTTCTCCCCTTAACATAGAGGGATCCACTCAAGCTTGAAGGGGCATCCCCAAACTGCACACCCCAACCCAGACCCTTCCCCATACTAGATTTTATTAACCTTTTTCCCTTCAAGAGCAAGGCTGACACCTCTTCTTCCACAGCAGGTGAGGAGCGCAGGCCAGATGCTGCCTCTGGCTTCTCAGCCTGGTCTCTGCTTAACAAGCAACTTCAGGCCCTGGTGCCACTCCTCCACTGCCTTCAAATTCCCTATATGTAACTGCTTTCCTCACTTTGCTCCTTCTAAAGCTTTCCTCAGCCTGTGTAATATGAAAAGCCTAGCACAGCAGTACTAGCAGGAACGTATTATACACAACATGACAAGAAGGAAGTTCAGCAGCCTCAATTTCTAGTTGGTGCAGTGCAAAGAAGGTGAAACTGTACCCAAGCAAGAGAGTTTCCAGATATGAAATTGTTCAAATGAATGCAGAAACCACTTATCTCTGTTAAAAAAAAAAAAAAAAAAGAAAATCAGAGTCCCAAGCAAGTCTCAAAGAGCAGCTGCTCCAAGGAGGAGGAAGAGAAGGCATCCTCACAGCCACATGAAGTTGTATCACACATTCACTGGAGATCTAAGAAGTTGTCTCTATTATAATCTTCCCGTCCACGGACGGGATGCAAACATCTTCAAGACATTACCCTTCCAACCTGAAAGTATGAGGCAAGTTTCCTAGTTACCTAGGGGAAACAAGTCTCAGAAACCCAAAAGCCTATAAGGTGAGAGGGAGGAGGGGAAACAGCTGGTTCCCACACAAAGGACTCCAAACTAAAACTGCAGTAGATTGTGTGTTGCAATATTCTTATCCAACAGTAAGAGCAACAGACAAGGAGGTAAGGAAATCTTCCTCCCTGGCTGGGAAGCTCTAGCCACCCATGAGATGTTTATTTTGGTCTCAGCAAAACATTAATACAAACATGCCAGAACAGAACAGCGATGTCTCCACCACCCTCTCCTCTGTTCTTCACTTTGCAAAAATCCCCTCACTTCACACATGATGTACAAGCTATTTTTGTTATTAATGCTAGGACACCATATAGACTGGTGAAGAATAAATAAATCAAGCTTAATTATGAACTCAAGAGGCATAAAAAGCAAATGGGAAGAAAAATACTTTCACTAGGTACCAGTACAATTTTTAATACTATCAAAAAAGAGTTATTTTCAGCACTAAGACAACAACTACAAGTTTGTACAAAAAAATGCTTTGCAAATTTGGAGTTTAGATTTAAAATTTAAAAAACCCCAACAAAACCTAAATAAAAAAAGGCAGATATGAAAGCTTACACAGAGAAAAAGCAAACCTGACTGAAATTGAGACTTTGCATCTTTACTTTGGGAATTTTGTGTAAAAGTGTAAATAAGTAAATGCGTAATTTTCAGGAAGAACAGAGAACCTGCGGAGGACTAATGCAAACCAGAAAGGAGTGCGTTCAACAGACAGCATTCCTCCACTGGCTGATTACATTACCTGTGTGGTCTCAGGTTAGAGTGAATACAGGCATTGTATATGATAAGAACAGAGCAGCCTTTCTTTGTCAGGCTCTATAAGCTTTCTTTAAACAGTATTGCACAATTTAAATCTTGCCGTAATCAAGGCGATGCAGACACAGACCTACACTAAGAATTTTAAAAATACTCCAAGTTGAAGAGCAATACAAATTAACTCATTAAGGACATTAAAGATGGGAAGGAAAGCAAATAACAACAGCTATGAAATCTGAAAAACCTTTCTGGGGCTCGGAGTCAACTCTGCAGCCCATCTCCCTACAGACAGACACATTGTCATTACCTGGCATCAGCTTCAGAAGGCAGCACGAACCTGGGGTCTTGCTTGGTGGAGGGAGGCAAGTGAGCAACACCAATGGCCCAGAGCTGGCAGGTCTGAAGCTTTTAACCATGCCAACAAATAAAGAGACATGAAATATCTAACCTCAGGTAAGCCACGCAGTGTAGTGGGAGACACAATGACAAACCAGAGGTACGAATTTGAGGCCCAGTTTTGACATTTATTAGGGGCTCTGACCTTCTACCAAAGCTAAATCTGGCACCAGTAAGAAAGGAGTTATCTTAGCTTTCACAACCATGATCCCACTCTCCCAGAACTGACAGAAAAAGTAGGAATGCAAGCAAGAAGTCTTCCATTTCTCACAGGAATCTAGCACACCAGGTAGGACCCGGTCATCACCAGTACAGCAAAACCAGAAACATTGCACAGAGTGAGCGATAAGGCAAAATCAAGCAGTATATCTTGATAGGGAATGGGAGTTATCTGTACTTTATGGTTTGGCACAACAGCTTGAAGTCCAACAATTAGGTCGTAGTGGCACGTAAATCAGACCGTTTTGAACCCTGACTGTTGAACAGTTTGGAAATATTTCTTTACCAGTACTCAAGTGCTGAACTGCAAACCCTTGGGATTTCTTGATACAGTTTTGTGAGATATTGTTTTATGCCTACAGTTCTGATCTTTCTGCTTCTTCCCTCACCTCTCCCAAAGCAGAGAATAGTGCAGACATCAAAATTGTGCTCTAGGGCTAAAATACCTATTTGAGCATTGCCCATACTCGTTAATGAACTTAAAACATAGAAATCTCTCTGGTATTATTCCTTCAATCATTACAAGCAAGTGTTCAGGACGTGGCTGTTTTTGATCAGAAAGAGACATAATCAGAAAAGTTTGTACTTCTCCTTTTCATCAGGAGGGTGACATGAGACTGAAGACTCATCTTGCAAGTCACAGTAAGACAAAGCAGAGGGGAGAATTTTTCATAATCACCCTGAAGAACTAACTGTGCAAAATTTTATCACACATAAGCAAGCGCAGTGATTAAAACTCACATACATGCACTACTCATGAGCAAAGCAAGAACCTCAACAGCTCCCAGTGCTGGCACTGGAGCTGGTCTCCCCAACACCAGGCAGGTCTCACAAAAAGCAAAATAAGCTCTTTACAGGGGGGCCACCAACAGGGCCCAGTTAGTCCAGGCTGTTTAAATGACAGACATATATAGCCATCAACATCTAAAGTATCCTGTGGGAATCCCTGCATATGCACCCTGTAAGACAAAGAAAAGCACCCAAACTTTACATTGCTAAAAGAGGGGAACAGAAGTTTTATAATCAAACAATTGTTTTACCTTAAATCTCTACAGAGTAGCAAACATTAACATAATTCAACTGGGACTTTAACCAAACTGGTGTTAGTTGAACAGCCTAAGTTTTTGTTTCTTACCTCCTCAGGTACAATGATTAAAGGGTATTTGTCTTCTGATAAGAAGTTAAAAATAACCCACACTTTAAATGCATCTTCATCGCTAATCAGCATAGGACATTTAGAGAGGTTCTTTTTAGCACAGAGAGTCCAGCACATCCTGTTGAATTCAACTTTGTCAAAGTTTCCTTGAACCTAAAATGAAGAAAATTAACAAAAAATAATACTCAGAAATGGCACAGAACAGTAGACAAAGTTTAACAGTCATACAAAAAGCACCAAGAAAATTCTAGTTTGTAAGAAATGTCAAGACCCAAAAAGAGCAGTGTAGCAGCCTAGCCTGACTTTCTGCATGGGGTCAAGTAAGGAATTTGATTCAGCAAAACCTAGATCCAACCTCCAATTTCTGGTCAAGTTAATAACACCCTGACTTCATGTGAAGGAGGCTACCCTGCATTATGTGTTTCCTCTAGCACATTAACTTTAGTTTCCAAATCATCTTCAGAACTGTATTAGTTCCAACTGCCCTTCTTTTACACTGGGTTACTGAGATTTTATGTAGCAAATTTGGAAGCCAATAGAGCCAAAACTACATGTAGATACACTGGCTATATTGGAACAACAGCTGGGAAAGCCCTTTAATATGTTTTTCCACTTTGTGTTACTCAAACATAATTCCTGTAGGAAAATATTTGTAAACGTGATCACTTTTTGTTTCAACACTAATCCACTAAAAACCTTTCCTGTTTCTCAGACTTGTAAATCTTCACCTTATTGATAAAAAAATTCCTCTCATTTTCATTATCCTTTATCATACCTAGCAACTGTACATACCCATCTATGAATTTACATATGCGAAAGCTTTCATTTCCTCTATTTTGTTTTAAACCCTCATTTCAGCTAGAGATTACATTTATTTTCTCCCTACAGGTTTGCCATGCTATTTCTTTGCCAACTTGCAACTGATAAAGGCGTGTCCTGCACTGTAATGGAAGTACCTTGAGATTTTGGAAAGCATGTCTAAGGAACAGGTTCTTGTACCTCTTCTGGTAACGACACCAGTAATGTTCAGTGACATTTTCTTATGATGGCTAAAGCATCTTAGATGCTTCAAGGACATCCTTGCAAACTGTGTGATTTTCCATCTAGTCTGGCAAGTGGCCGAATATAGTGAAGGGTGAGCCACAGTGGCTAAGTCAGAGACAGACTGAGTCGAAGTGGATGAACTGATGTGGGTGGAGGAAAAAAGCAAAACCAAAAAGGACAGAAGTAAACAAGAAACCAACCCTATGCTAAGAAACACTTCAGAGTAGTTTCCAAGACTAAAAGTGAGACTATGAAAGAAAGGCATAGACTTTGCATGCTTGCAGAGCAGGCCATCAATGTAAGTGATGATGCAAGAGGCAGGCTACAGCTGTCCTTTGATGAAGGTGGAGGCTGAAGGAGCTATAGCTACTATAGCCACAAGCTCAGCATCCTCACTGTTAGCACAAGAATCACAGGGCTTAAATGAAACACGGGCTTTAAATGAAACACCAGCTAATTGAACAAGCACCTTCTGGAGGAAGGGCTAGAAGCCAGGATTTCCTTCTTCCTTTAATTTGCCAGCACTTCATCCCTTGGTTACTTTTCTCTGTGCCTTTTCCTGCCTGTCCTCCCTATCCTGCCCAATGAAGCTTGACTCCTTTTCTAAAACAATTTCATACACTTTCATGAGCAGTTCCACCTTGGAAATGTCCTAGTGTTTCCGCTACTCCCAAGGAAGATGGTAGGAAATCTCTTTTCCTACCTCCACCACCTGGAAAGTGCTCTAAGAACTATAAATAAGCTGGGTTGTTCTATGAGCAACTCACGTTTTAAAGCACAGCATCCATCAATGACCACAGGTAGACAGATGGGTGGAAAAGGCACAGGCCCTGGCCAGGCTAAAGGAAAGTGCATGGTTTCTGCTCACATAGCAAAGTCAGACTGCGTGCGTCTAGAAACTCGTGTCAAAACCCAAATCACCTACAGCATGTTATCACCACCAGGATTAGGCAGAAGTCAAGCAAGACATTTCAGGACCATTCTGCTGCAGGGAAGTAGATCGTGCTTTGCCAGCACAATTAAGTTGCTTAACTAACAAACAACTCCTTGTACAGGAGATTTTTCATGTGCACTAGTACATGCTTTTAACTGCACTTCGTAAGTTGTCCAAATTATTTGAAGTCACCGTTTAATTTGGAAACTTCTGCAGCACTCCACACTATTAACTCTACAGCAGCTATAATTTTTATTTGTGAGTGTGTCTAAATGATGAAACATGCAAATGAACCAACCCCTCAAACCTTAAAAATGCTTAAACTCACAGAGATAAAAACATGATAAGAGACACCTTCCCTTTCTAAGAAGCTTCACAAAACAATCGAGAAAAATGCAGTAAAACCCATACAATTTTCTAGATCTTTAATTTCTACTAATATTAAAAAATTAATATTAGTAGAAAGCAATATACCATCATCAATATCTTACTTAATAAATCTAAAACATAAGGAAATACAGAAAACAGTTGGCTTAAGTACCAGAGATCAGATCAGTTCCAAAAATATAACAAGCATTGCTAGTGTAGCAAGCATTCACTGAATTGAATATGACATAACTTGAAGTTTAGAATGATGTCCTTTGTCTTCCCCATTATGACTTCTCCCTGTCATAAATAAGACATGTGGTAAATACCACCATCACCATCATTGAAAAGGAAACATTTTCAATTGGTATTAAAAGACATACATTGTAAATGATGGAACATTCTAAAATATGGTTATGAAGCCAAATAAAACAAATTATGAAGACATTACACCGGCAAGCGACAGCTCCCTCCTGAAAGGGACATGTACAGAAAAAAACAGATTATGTTTCAGATGCAAGAAAACCCTAGATAGATGTGTCTGCTAAGTAACAAGCAGCACAATACTGGAAGTCATCAAATAGGCAATACTTATTATTCAAACTAACTATTCAAATTCCCTATTTGGATAAAGGAAATTAGTTGCAACAAATTTGCCTCATTAAACTACTGACTCGTGCCTTTCTCACCATTCCTTGGCTCCATATAAAGAGGCTTTATTGCAAGGTAACACAGGGTAAGAAGTTACAACTGCATTTAAGAGCACAACATAAGTTATTTCAAAAGGTTACAAAGTCTTCTCAATAAAATCATAAGTCACAGTTACATATCTGTTTGAAAAGATATCTGAGGATTCATTCTTTTAATATTTTACTAGTATTTCACAGCAAAACCCTTGTGGCTCAAAAAAATCCTCTCCTGAGCAAGTTGCTCTAGCTCAAATCAATTAATTCACCAGAAGATGCATGACTGGATATTGAGAGAATTTCCTCTGTATTTGGGGCTGTAAAGCACCAGTCCTTCTTTAGTAGCTTTGCTTACTAGTATAAATTAATAGCATTTGGTCTACAATCACCCCATCTAAAAAACAAATTACATCTTGGAAGAATGAAAAAAGAAAGGGCTTCTTGTTTGCTTTTTTTGGCATGTTTGTTTTAAACAAAGGAGACCCACTATGAACTAGTGACTTCACCTCACTGCACGTTGTCTTTCAGCACTGATGTAGAGTCATCTCTAAATACTGAGATGTCACAATCAAGATTTTTCCACTCCACTAACACAGCCTTCTGTCTAAAGAATTTAACTTATTTTTAATAGTACATATCTAAATTTTTTACAGGCGTTTAGTCAGGTTTAAATAACATGAAGTTACAGGTAATTTAATGCTGTTCCTTAACATTTCACCTTTTTTAGATTAACTAATGGTATATCAAGCAATTATTAGAATCCAAATCGGTGTATAAATAAAACAACACAAGAAACTATACGCAGCCATGCTCTTTCTTTTCATGAGAAAGCAGAGTAGCTTGTCCTTCATTTTTTACCACGGACTAAAAACGTGCCCCAGAGTAGCTAAACCCTGTAAATTCACACCAACTTGCTTATATAGCCAGGTCTTTCATTTTCAAATTGAAGGTAATTACTCCTCATTTCCATAACTATTCTTCCTATAAATACCCTTTAACAATAAATAGCCTTTATATTCGAAAAAGCCTTCCAACTCTCTCTTTTTTTTTTAACTTAATTACTTGCTACTGCCTACAAATAGTATTAAAAACCCCACTGTGGTTCAGACTCTAGGACTGCAATCCTTTGGTCAAAATAAAGTAAGACCTTTTCTTTTTCCTCAGAATTTGTATACAAACTGCTCGGTCTCCGGTCTCCGTTGAATCTTACAAGAACTCAGACAGCCAACACGAAATGGGAACGAGATCACAAACTTCTCAGGGACAAAGCGAGATTCTTCAGCATCAAACAACCAAGACTAAGCTAAGTGGGTACCTTTATGTGTATTAACGACCAACAATTCCCACACACAAAACACGACACTATTGCTGGTATAAGAGAAACACAGACCAGAGAGGCAGAGGAGCTGATACATCTTAGCCAGATGTAAGAAGCTTCTACTGCTTCCAAGCTGCCAGACTGCATTATATAGATCACATTTTTCACCAGTATTAACTGTAGATTAAAGAAGCAGCAAAAATCAGCAGATAGGACTATGGAGTTTGCATAATCTGCAATTGCTGCATTGGAATTTTCAGCAGCATAAAAGTACAGGACTTCTTAACATTATAAAAGTAAGCAAACATTAATGTATCTCTGCAACCACAACATCAAAGTGTGAGGGTTTCTGGGGTCAGCCACCAAGTGTACAAGAAATCAGTAGTATTGAAGATGATGTGTTTGCACTGCCCCATGGGCTGGTTTTTACTATCTACACCAGTATCTCAACAGAAGCTGTCAGAAAAAAAGCAGGGAAGATAGTGTTGCTTTCATGGTTTTGTTTTTTTTTTTTCAAACCCAGTGACTATCTATCTTAGAACAAGACGGAGAGGAGAGTACAGGAGTGTAGGGGAAATCCTGCTGGCTTTCCAGAGCTTCCCCCCAAAACAAGGCACAACAGAAGAATGAAGACTGCTCAGACAGGAAAGGAAAGAACTTGCAACATGAAATTTAACAACAGTTCCTAATGTCACCCACTAACTATTCAAAGGGATCTATTTATTAAAATAACTTGTGAATAGGCATTAAAGATATTTTTGCCCTTCCTGTTTGCAAAGGAGTCTATGACAATATTCTGTGACCAGCCTTAGTATAAAGTGGAACAATCTATAGCTCCATGACGCTTTCAAATAAATTCAAGCTGGGGTTCTTTATTAATATGAACATGGTTCTGCATGAACACAGCTTAGGAAATGACAAGATGTAACAGGAAATAGAAACCAAGGAGAGAAAAAAGAAGTAGAGAACAGTGCATCCTTCCATTTTAAGGCACAGGCTCTCCGGAGTGCCCACCACATCATGACCCCACACAGGCACACACAACCAGAGTGTCTTCACACCAGCATGCCTCCTGCAAGCAGAAGTCTACTGTAAAGACACTCTAACACAAAACTTGATAAAGGGAAAAACAGAACACAAGAATTCAAAACTTACCTTTTCCAAGATGAATTTGTTTAGATAAGGCATGTAACCCTGATTGGAAACCGGTCCCTCATCATCATCCCTAAAGTGCTCTTCCAAGGCCACTGGATCATGGGGAACATTTAACACTGTGCACAAGTTGTGAGAAAGGACCTAAGGACAGAAGAGAAATCAGTGGCACTGCTGTTGGCCTTAACCATGCTGCATTCCCTCCAGAGCAGAACTGTGATTCACAAAACCATACAAAAAGTGACACTTTCACGTCAGCACAAGTTCTGCACTGTGGATTTTTGTGAAAAACCAAAAAGTAACTAAAAAAGTTGACTCCAAGGATTCAGTGGCTTCAGCCAGTTCCCTGTTTACAGAAGCAATGCGATCACAGACAGGTCCATTCCCACAGAAGTGCGAACACAGCTACTGCAAGTACCCCTTGTACACACATACTTACACATTTGAAAACAGGAGAGGCATGCAGAAACACCAAAGTAATATTTACAGAGTGAAATTAGATAGCTACTGAAAACAACCACAAACACCTAGCCTTTGAAATGGTATTTACTATCTAGTGAAAATGCGTAATACAGAAAATGGATCAAGATATAACTTCAGCTTACAAAGAAATGGCCACTGAAATTAAAACATTAAGGACAGGTTTCTCTCATCTGCTTGCTTTTGGGTTGCTTCTCAACATTCACCCCATGTTTCAGTTGCAAAGGAAAAGAATTGTTACAGAAAGAGGAAGGGTTTAGGCGGGCTTCTATAATTTTTATTTTAAAAAGGTATTTGCATGAATTCTGTCAAGAGCTTAACGCCCACCAGCACTCCTTCTGTTCTTGAGAAACAACCTTCAAGAAGAGGCCACACGCTTGATTAGTTTTAAGGAAGTACTGAGTTATTGAAAACTAACTGGTAGCCAATGCATCTCAACTCCTTCAACTTAGGCCAAGTTCTGCATGCACAAACTAATGCCTCAGTACCAATAAGAGGAAGGCAGAGCCTGGGTAGCATTGACTCCTGTGCCCCCCGCACCTTCCTAAGAAAGGCAAAGCGCCATCCCTTTTGTTCACACTGCCTTGAGGCAGGTCAGTCCCAGAACACCCTGCCCTCCAGATCTTAAACAGGGGGTCACTCAGGAGCCCTCTCCCCTTAAGCCTCAAAGGACCATGCACTGGCTACAGAAACTGGGTTAAGGATTTAACCTAGGAATGGTCTGCATTGAAAAACCAGAACTAAGAACCAAAGGCAAAAATACAGGTGAAATAAAATTTGGCAGAAGAAAAATAGATTGCATCTTTTGAAATGACATGCTGCTTGTACTAATTCTTTTTTAAAATCAACAACTAGACAGGACAGAATGCAACTGAATTTTGGCATATCTTTTCATTTTTTCACTGTGAAACATAAAATTAAAAACAGCAGACCCAAATGATGCAAAGAGAAAGCAGTAAAAAAATGTGCAGAAAATTTGTAAGCGGGTCTATTTAAGTGAGTAGGCATGAAGTGGTCGAGATGGGGGAGCTGCAAAACAAGAAGTGAAAGTCTGAAGTCATCAAAGCCTAGGAAATTAAACGTATGCCACACACTTAAAATGTCTGGGCTTTCCTTCCTCCCCCAATTCATGCACATTTACTTTTCTTATGTATCATAAGGAGACATGCAGAGATAAAGCACTAGTTACCATAAAATCCTACAAAGAGTAAGTTCAGTTCAGAGAAGAATTCCTCTCTACATACCCCCAAAGTTACTTTTTTTTTTTTACAAAAGCACACCTTTCCACAAGAAATACATATTTTCACTGTCAGATGTTAACATTAAGCCACTGAAGCTAAGCAGGTGCAAAAGGTTTAAAAACAGAAAACCAATTGCATCACCATACTACAACAGAAGCTGCATTTTAAAAGTAGCAAAATAGTATTTAGAAGTTATCACATTTCACACTCCTCTCCATCAACAACATATTTCCCTTAAATTTATCCTTATTTTTAACTACCACAGCAAATCAACTATTTGAACCCATGTGATTTACATATGGGGGGGACACAAGGTATTATCATGTGTATTTCCCCTTATATTTAAGGCTTCTGTTGTTACTTATAGAAGACTAAGGGATTCTTGAATTTCTGAGAGATAAAGATAATCTCACTTTTCCAACCAGATTGTAGTTGCTAATACTATAACTGAAAAAACACTCAGCAAATAAAATAAAAGCATAAGTGCTTTAAGCTTATGACCAAAATACCTCAAAAGTCTCAATAAAACACTTTCTCATCATGTCCTTTCTATATGTTTCTCTTCTCCCTGTTTCAGCCTTCTTGCTGCACTTGGGCTACCTGAAACCTAGGTGGTTTCCACATGAAGCAACAAATTTACTAGGAAAGAATTCCACTTTCAATCATTTCCTAAGAAGTGCCTTATCTGCGATCTCTCCTGTGCCCAGTGCTCTCTTTTCATAACTCAGGAAATTCCTTGGCGCCTGCCAAAGCCTGCCATTCTCTAACACAGCCAAGCACCAGCTGAATTCTTCAGTTGCAGGCTAAGCCTGAAAAATTCTTCACTGAGGTCTCATTTTGTTCTGTTTTGTTCTCTCAAATCGCATTATCTGAACCACGACACACTCTATTTTAATGATCAATTTTTTAAAAAAAGTCTGGCTGAGTATTGGGTTAACTGGGGTGTGAAAAATCGCCTTGCCTTGCAGAAGCTCTGTCAACCATGAGCAAGTTTTGCACCAGTAAGGATTATTCCTCCCATGCCCACAGGGTTGCTAGGCAGCTTTTTCTTTCAGCACTTATTATGCTCTGGATGCCACATTTAACAACCTACCTTCAAGCCAGAGCCAACTCCTACTGCAGGCTGGAGACTCATCTCTGTGCTGCAGCAAATGGGTACAGCAGTGATCCCCAAACTGCAGTCCTTGGGACAGTACAAGTGGTCTGTAGACCAGTGCGCTCTGGGCACAATTCTTCCATTTTCGACGCAAAGTTTCATAAGAAAGATGCCCAGTGGTGCCCAGGCAATAGTGATGGTGTTCTGCTCTGAATACAAGTAACTGCATGAAACAAGCAAGCTGAATGCCAAAGGTCGTTACAGACTTTAGATTTATTTATTTATTTATGGCCAGTCTCATGCTGCTTTATATAAAGCACAGATCTCCAGCCCAGCTCTGTTCCGCCACAGCTGCTCCCTCTGAGCTCCCGTTTTCCAAAACATTTATCTTCCAAAACTTCAAGCACATATTGAATTGTTGCCATCTGAGTAATTCCATTTAACCTCATCCATGAAAATGATCTGCGTTTCTAAAGGGAAAAGGAAGACCTGCTAGACTACTCACTGCACAGTGACAAAATTTCAGCCCAGAAGACAGCAGGAGCATTAACAGCGCAGACTAATCCTACAGCAGCTATTGCCCATTTCTTCAGTACTTATTTCTTTTCCATCCTTCAGGGGGGTCTTCTCCATCCCCTGTCTCTTTCTGAGATTTTAAAACGTTGGCATTGCAGATCCCGACAGCTCCATTCAGTGGCTTTGTGTGAATTCATTCCAAGGCATTCTTGGCTCATCTCTCCCTAACATCCATGTCAGCAGCTCGCCAGCCAAAATAAGGCTACTCACAAGTTCTTTCCCTTTTCCTTTTTTTTGACCAGTGTGGAAACCAGCATTGTATATGCCCCTTGTCACAAGGTGTTTTCAGCCAAGGTACATATTAGCATACAGTTTCTTGCATCACAGCATCTCGAAGGTACTGCTTCCTTATCCACTCAGGTAGCAAGTGCTCCATTTGGAGTCTTATTATTTAACATCGAGGTTAGTGCAACACCCTCTTTCCCAATCAGACAAGCATATTCAAGCCTGGCCTCCACCAGCTCAGGTTCCTGATGATAGTGCCCTTTGCCTGCATCACCCCTCAACTCCTTCACTTGCTTCCTTCTCATAGACCTCTTGTCACCATTTTTAACAACCTCACCCTTCCTCTTGGCTTTGTTATCAGCTTCCCCACTTGGCCCCCAATTCCATTGCCAAGGGAATTGCCTTTCTGCCCTGTGGCTCCTGGCCCTTAGAAAGAGCTCTCAGTAAACATCCTTCATCTACTGTGCCCTTCTTCTGTATCTTCCTTGAAAACAACTGACAAAACCTCAAAGACAATATTAAATGGGCTGCTGACCCACTCAGAGCTGCTCCTCTCAGGTGCAGTATCACAGTCCTGTCATTCCCTAATGCCCTTCTTTTTTGGTCTACAAGCCGCCTTGGTTTGCCAGCTCTTCTGGAAGAGAGTCATCCCTCCCCTCGCACCTTACAGACATAATTCCTCATGGCTACCCTAACACAAATGCTTCTGAGCCCCATGAATAACATCAGAGTACAACTCTCTCATAGTGAGTCATAATGACTAATTTCCTACCACCCTTCAATGTTGTACAAAGTCAATTGTCCGGCTGGGGTCCTCCCCACTTGTCACTGGCTCTCAGCCCTTCCAGTGCATTGCTACATTGTTTGAGGTCTTCCTCCCTATTTGGACCATCCCTCTTGCTCCTGATTACACCATTCTTCCTCTTTCCACTGGTCACTGACTTCCCATTTAGTAAAAATGCAAATCAAAGATAAAAGGTAAAATAATCCCATAATATCCCAGATACAACTGAAGACCAGTTTAAATTTTCTAAGCCTGGCTAGTAACTTGTGTCACCCACACACTATGAGTCCGAATGAGACTGTATTTTCACAAGGTGCTCACCATCCACATTCTGCTGGTATCACGCCAGGAATCCAAGACTTTGAAAATCCACCCCAATGTCAGCACACAAAACAAAACAAGAACAGCCAGATAACCCCAGAGAGACAATGTCACAAATCAATGTAAGGAAAAGATTCCAGAAAGAAAGTAAAAACTACTTAGTTATGTATTCTTTCCAAGACCAAATCATATATACGTACTACAAGAAGTACTGCTGGCTGCTAAGTGTAACTGCCTTTAAAACCAGTGTTTCAAGATTAAATGTTGGCACATTACAGAAACTTTCAAAATAAGTTAAGTCAATTTTAAAATTGTGGATTGCAAGAAAGATGAAATTGGATTTAAATATAGGAAAGCAAGTACTTGCATGTAGATCATGCTCAAACCACAACAGCAGTTATAACTGCATACACAGAACTTATACTTTAGTGTTGCTCTATCAGTGTTTGAAAGTGCTGAAACACACTGACAAAAAGTTGATTGTGTTCATATTTGAAGGTGTAATTTAAGAACAGAATACACAAATGTTTCTGCTGATGGAGAAAAAAAGGTAAGATTTGCAGCCAGCATAACAGTAGGACTGAAGATTACTGGTTAGAAAAACAAAGCAGTGCATACTGGAAGAAGATAATATTCAAAACTACACAGAAAACTTATATGACTCCCTTTTCTCAGCAGCTCAGAACATATACGAACTATACAAATGGATGAAAGACATCTCATAAAATCCTTCCTTTTCCAAGCAAGCCCTACTCTTTCCTCCAAGCATTTGCTGTTTGTCCAGAGTATGAATCAGACCCCCATCCCTTTGCTCTAGCTATATAAAAAATTATGTGTATTGTAAACGTGTCACCGTAGAGCTTCAGCTATATAACACGTTATTTTTTCTCATCGTATTTAATGAAGATTATTTATTTATTTTATGGAAGGCTTAAAGATCACTTCTAGGTAAAGAAACGAAAAATCACTCTCTCTAACAACCAACCTGTTACTCTTACAACTTCCTGTGCAATATGATGGTGATACCTTATACTGGATTATACAACTCAAAGATCCATTATCAGTAAGTTCTCTTACTGAGGAGGAAAGAGTTTGGCAAGTTACAACACTGCATGACAAACAAATTGATTTTTACAATTTTTCTTTTATAACAGGACTTTTACTAAATTATGAAACATATTTTTCTGACACCACAGATCTGTACTAACTTGGTGTATCTCCAAGCCTCGTCTCTCCATTTTATAGAGGTGCTGTATCTTCCTCATGGTAATGTGGATGAGAAACACTTAATTGTGAAATACCATCTTAGTACAACAGAACTCTAAATCAATCAGACAGGAACTTCTGTTTTGCTGTTCTACCTTCCCCTTCCGCTGCACAGATGTGGGGCTACTGCCATAACATACACCTTTTCTTCCCAGCAGGACTATTAGTTTGACATCACATTCATCATTTGCCACATAAAAGGCTACCGAAGAACACTCTCTAATCCTTCCTGTGTTTCTTGAAAACCAACTCTTAGCGGCCATGGGAGAAGGCAGAGCCTCATTTCAGACTTCTTTCTGCATTCCCAGATCCCCTACTTGACACTTCCTCAGGAACCTCTAAATCAGACAGCACTGCACAGACCCACAAAGACCCACTTTTTTTCATCCTTTCTCTCTCATAGTGAGAGAGAATGAAACATCAAAACTGTTTAGGAAGATACTTGATAGGTAACAAGGGGACAAGTTTAATTTCCTGTCTCCTTTTAACCTTTTACTGTTTCTTAAACACAAGAATTTGTAGGCATGGGGGTCTAATAAGACAGCAGAGCGTAATACGACAGGCAACTGTGTTTCAGTTTGGAAATACAACTGCTCCTTAATCCACCTAGGTCAGCCACTGAGAGAAGAAGTAATGACACCTACATCAGAGCAAGCTGTACATACCCACCAGCATCCTGTCTGCTTCTTTAGCTATTTAATACACCCCAGCACCTGTGCAACCATGACAGCTTCTTCACTGATCAGCATGACACGTACTGCTGACACACCTCCTGGGTGTCTGCACAGAGGACACAAATCATAGCAGCGCACACAAGGTGTGGTAGCATGACAGGAAAATAGAACAATAAAAAACCTCTCTGCAACCTACTTCAGTTAGTTCTGCAGCACTGCAACACAAATACTCACTTCCATGACACCACCTCTAGAGGACCTGGGACCTGCACGCATTTTCAGCTTGAGCTTTGTCAGGTCTGGCCTCTTGCCTGACTCCTGCCCCACAGTTGCTTCTGGCCCAGTTAGGCTGTACCTCACAGGCTGATTGTCCCAGGTGAAGAAAAACAAAGAGGAGCGGGCTGCTTGCAGCACGTTGCCTGTTATGGACACTTATTAAGTAATGCTGAAAACAAGTCCATTAGCAACTGACCACGCTTGGAAATACCACCCCCAGCACAGCCACTCTCCCTCATGGAATTCATCCCACTAAGGATGCAAACCTCAGCCAATTGTTGCAGCCAACACGACTCCAGCACTCAGTACAAGGACCCACAGTCTAAATGTCAACAGGTGTTGCGTTCTTATTCAAAATATTTATTTAGCCAGATTCTTACTATTATTCCCAGGCCAAGATAGTCCTAAAAAGCAGGGCCAAGATGCGATTGGATTCAGTGAGCTGCCTTAGAGCTCTTTTAAGAGCACAAGCATTACTTCAGCATATAAGCTCAGGAAAGAACAGCACAGTTGGAGCCTCTTGACTAATTCTCCTGTTTATATCCAAATAAGAGAGCACTGTGGAACCTCGCTCTCCCCTTGGCAAGCTATGAATTTCACTTAGAAGCAGCCAACCCTTATAGATAGGACCTTGTGGCTACCTCACAAAGGATTTTGGCCAGAAAGGGTACCAAGGACACATGGTTGAAAGCAGACCAGAAGCATAACAAGGGTTTGTGCACTGACATCTCACAGAGGACGAAGTGCTAGCCTGGGCAGAATGAAAATAATCCTCCTCGAGTGCGAGGAAGGGCCTGCGCAAGCCTCCTGTGGGACACAGGCAACGCCGTGTACGGAATGACAGCCTCAAAGCAGAAAATGCAACCCAAGCATCCAGGTGAGCTTTGAAAGCAGGCAACTGTATCTCCTCTCCCGGGGCTGAGTGAGACCGCCTCGGCCAGCCCAGCCCAGCCCAGCCCCGCATCTCGTGTCCGCTGCGGCAGCCCGTGGGCCCCGTCAGGCCCGTGTCAGGACCCCTAGCCCCGTGTCACCCCGTGTCATGGCCCCTCACTCCGTGTCACAGCTCCACACACCCGTGTCACCCCTGTGTCACAGCCCCTCGCCCCGTGTCAACCCGTGTCACCCCCGTGTCACAGCCCCTCACCCCGTGTCATCCCCGTGTCACAACCCCTTGCCCCGTGTCACAGCTCCACACCCCCGTGTCACCCCCGTGTCACAGCTCCACACCCCCGTGTCACCCCCGTGTCACGGCCCCTCACCCCGTGTCACAGCCCCTCGCCCCGTGTCACAGCTCCACACCCCCGTGTCACGGCCCCTCGCCCCCGTGTCACCCCCGTGTCACAGCCCCTCGCCCCGTGTCACAGCTCCACACCCCCGTGTCACGGCCCCTCGCCCCCGTGTCACCCCCATGTCACAGCCCCTCGCCCCGTGTCACAGCTCCACACCCCCGTGTCACCCCCGTGTCACGGCCCCTCACCCCGTGTCACAGCCCCTCACCCCGTGTCACAGCCCCTCGCCCCCGTGTCACAGCTCCACACCCCCGTGTCACGGCCCCTCGCCCCCGTGTCACCCCGTGTCACAGCCCCTCGCCCCGTGTCACAGCTCCACACCCCCGTGTCACGGCCCCTCGCCCCCGTGTCACCCCGTGTCACCGCCCCGTGTCGCCTCAAACCCCCGTCGCCCCGGGCCGCCCCACTCGCCTTCAGCTGGGACTTGGAGACCTTCCCGCTGCGGTCGAGATCGAGGGCGGTGAAGGCGTGCCAGATGGACTTGAGCAGCTCCTCCTTGAGCCCCACCATGGCCGGCCCGCCAGCTGCCGCCGCTCGGCTCCGCGCTGCCTTCGCCTCGCCTCGCCCTGCCCGCCGCGGGGTGGGACCCGCCGCGCCCCGCCCACCCCGCAGCACCGCCCCGCGCCCCGCCTCACGCGCGTCGGGGCGCCGCCGTTACCCGCGGGTGGGGCCGGCGTCCCGTTGTTGCCGGGCACGCTCGCGCTGGGCGCTGTCTCTTCCCTGGTGGGCATTTCAGCTCCCGCAATGTCACAAAGGAACAGACGGCTGGAGAGGGTGAAGTTCAGTCCAAAATAACGGGGGAACGGCTGCAAAATAAGCGTCACCGCCGCTTCAAGAGCAGGAGCGGCACAAAACATCATCGCAAGGAGTCATAGAATGGTTTTGCGGCCTTAAAGATCACCTCGTTCCAACTCCCCTGCCCTGGGCAGGGACACCTCCCACTGGATCAGGTTGCTCAACGCCCTCAACCTGGTCTTGAACGCCTCCAGGGATAGGGCTTCCAATTCTTTGGGCAACCTGTGCCAGTGTCTCACCACCCTCACAGGAAAACATTTCTTCCTGCCTAAATCTCCCCTCTTCCAGCTTAAAACCATTACCCCTCATCCTAACCCTGCATGCCCTGATAAAGAGACTCTTCCCCCGAAGAAGTAGTGGTGTTGGGTTGGTTGGTTTGTTGTGGTTTTTCTTTTCTTTTTTTCCCCTTGTTAAGTCCTCTGAAATGTTGTGGGTTCAGTCTAAGCTGTGGGCTCCATCTTTTCCCAAACCCCTTGTGCTTCTAAGTGGATGCACAAGGGCACGTGTGCTGTAAAATGCCAGTAAGTTCACCTCATCCGGAAGTGGCCAGAAGATAAGGTCGCAGCGTACATTGCCTTGAACACTGCATCTGAGATCGTTCACAGTACACAGCTCCGTGATCAAGTTAAGGATTTGTTTTCACGGATTTCAACCAGAACCATTACGATCCTGAAACCAAGACAATATAACAAAAAGGGGGGGAAGACTAACTTTTGTCCAAATTTTATTCCTCATTGGACTGCATCACTGAACAGCACTCAGCAAGTGAAATTGTTCTGGCAGGTACAGCAAGGTGACTGCTTTGCACAAGGTGGTACTGGTTCTTTCATGGTAAGAAAAGCATGCAGACTCCAAAGTATCACTTAAAATACCATTTATTTGAGCTAACAGTAAAATGGAGAGGACAATACAGATAACCTTACATTCCTTCAGGTGCTGGAAATGCCGAGTTGTGCAGACTTAACCAAGTCTCTGATCAAGGTGCAGCACGTCATGCAGATCCTTCCTGTGGAAAAGTTACACCATTTTGATCATTCAAGCTATTACAAGATTTTCATACAAGAAAACAACTCTGTATATAGTTTCTACTGCCAAACAAAAAGGATGTTCACACAAGAATCTCCAAGGAGGAGCTGCCTGCTGCCTCCTCTGGTACAAGCAACCAGATAAATTTATCCCATGGCTGCGGGACACTCATGGCCTCACATGGCCTGGAGACCAGGCTGGAAGGGCAGGGCAGTGTAGTGCAGCACAAGCTGAGTAGGCACAGGCCTAACTTTTGTAGATCACTAGTCCTCGATGTGCAATGGTCTTCTAGTCAGACCACTACAGATGAGCAGACATCAAAATCCACTGTAGAAAGTACTTTTAACTCTCAGATGTGACAATTCATAAAAAGAGTTTTCTGTGTGAAGGAAATCAGAGATTGAATCATGCATGGATTTTTTTTTATTCTTTAGTGTCTACTCTAGCTTAAAGCAAGCAACAAAAACATTCTAGCAATGCAGAGATGTCATAGTCTCTCAGTGAGTACAGTAAAAGCACAGTGAATAATGAAACACAACAATCCTTGTTCACCAGGCTTACCCTAGCAGGTTTTTTCTGCTCATTTTTCTTAACCTTTTTCTCCATAGTTTGCTCAGGACTTTGAAATTCACTATTATTTGTAGTCTTTCCTCAAGATGGATGGTGGGAACTATACAATTAACATAAAAGATTAATTGGATTCAATCTCCTAATTAACCTGGTTTGCTAACATTATAGCTATTAATATTAGCAGAAACATCTATTATCTTGAAATATGTTGGCATTTTTCCAATTTGACCACAGTTATTCCACTTACGGAGGAAGGAGACAGTTTTGTACACGCAGATAACCTAACAAACTATTTCATTTTATTTGGTGGCTGAGCAGCCACAAGGTCACCAGGAAACACAGAATATCCCGACTGATGTGTTCTGAAACACAGTTAGGTTCTGTGACATCTCACTGAGGAAAAGCTATTAGTATAGTTCACATGTGAATCTCCTCATGGCAGGGACTTAATTTCTGTCTTGAACAGAGTTCAGTGGCAGCTCATTTTTATAAAAACAGTAGGGTGGATAGAAAAAATCAAAACAAAATGCCCTACAAATTAATTGTAAAAAAACCCTGTTTGATTATCTTAATTCTTCTTGCTGGTTTCTATTATCCCTGATTTAAATTACATGCTAAAATCCTTTGCCAGAACAGGACCTGTTTCCACTAAGAATAATAAACATTAGTTCCATTCCGGTCAATAGGTTAACAGTCCATGCTTAAATGTTTCATTAAAATTAGTAGTTTACACAAGCCTTAGCTGCTCTAGGGTAATCAAAAGGATTCTTCCAAGTTATGCATAAAACTAGTATGCGATTTTCTTTAGACAGTCTTATATTTTTTATAGGATTGAAATAATTAAGCAAAACCAGTTAAACTGAAGTTCATATGGAGACATAACTGTGCTGTTGAACTTTTTTTTTTAAAACTTACCCAAAATAGCTTTAACAAAGTTACAGGGCTAAGTGCATCCACGCCCAAAGTGTGAGCTATTTTAAGCAACTTCTGTGGTTTAATGTGCTAGTCTGGATCTTTGCTTATCAAAGACTTTACATTCTAAACTTTTGAAGATAAGATTGCTATATAATCCACAGAACATTAATTAACAGTGATCACACTTAATCATTAAGTCCTTGACAGCATTTACATGAACTCTAAGTTGCTTGCATTGTACAAAAGTAAATTCTGATGCAACTTAATGTACTTCTGCTTTTCTTGAAAGTTGTCTGAGGTCTCAGCAACTTTATTTTAAGTCTGTGCTTATTTAAACTTGTTTGCTCACCACGGTTAGAAACATGACTGAAGGGTGGCGAGGAGATCAGGGAGGGAAAACTGTCTCACAGTCTCAGAGTGACTCATGCTTTCAGGAAGCTTTAGTTAGACGCTGTTGAGGCTCAGCCATAAGAGGTCAATTGCTTTTATCTTTCTTCTCTCCACAAAAGCTTGATCAATCCTCGTTAACCAAATAAGCATTTGTTAGGGAGGTTCTAACCAGAGGAAAGAGTAGGCATTTGAATTGTTACTAATTTTGTTTCATGCCACGAGATCAGTTAAACTGTCATCAAGGAAAGGATACAGACACATCAGCGACTCACAGTTTTCTCTGCTGTTATCCCGGAGAACATATTCCTGAACTGTGCCTAGAGCAGTCATTTTCATTCTCCACAGAAAAACTAAATTGAAGCAAACAGAAACTGAAGACTGTTAAGCCAATTTTGTAGCAGACTGTTTCCAGCATCTACCATTTACACTGCGATGTCTCAGTTGAAAATAAAACTAAAGCAAATGCCATTGTTTGTGATCAATGAATGTGTTATGGTTTCTGAACAAACTAGTCCCATTATAAAACATCTCAAGAAAGCATTGAGGGGCAGTGTAAAAAACAGTAAGTATGTTGGACATTATACCATAACCCTGTCCTCAAGCCATTTGAGGACTTTATTTTTAAACACAAACACTTTAAAAAGTTTTATCTCTGGCTTTATACACATACCTTAAGCATTCTCAATGAAAGTATGTAGAAATTAAGCACAATTATTTTAGATGAAATAGGAAGCAGAATTAGATGCTAAAACAGAATGGTAACTCAGTTCCTCCTACAAAAAAAGGTTAATTTTCCATTCACTTTTAAGTCTTGTGGAGCAAGACTTAAAGTAAAGCATACCTGCTTTACTATAGTTTTCTGCTATTGATACACATCTGCACAACACATGCATTTCTATTCAAACTTGAGAAAAGGCACATACTGCATAGATAAAATACAGAGCCTTTCAGTTCCTCCCTGGTAACACACATCTTACTCTACACTTGTAGCTGATAAGATGTTTCTCACCAAATTTGAGAAATCACCATAGAACAGAATACCACAGATACCTTATTTGCAGAAAGGAAGAGGAAATTAAAACCCAGACGTGTACTGCAGTAACCATCTGGTACCATGTTTTGGGATGGAAACTGGAGAAAGAAATGGCCAAGGGAAAAAGCCATTTAAGCAGGGTTAGTGTAGAAGACTGTCAATCAATATTGTCTCAGTGTCTACAAGACCAAAAGAAGATTAAAATCTCATTTGCTAGGACATGAAACAAATATATGGAGAGATTCTGCCATAAACATTTTAACACCTAAGTAGTGAGTGTGAAAAGAGGCAAGAGCAAACAGCTGCAGAGGTGGGAAGATCGCCCAAGATCAGTAATTGGTGAGAAACTAAAAGTTGGGAATGGGAGGTATTTCTCCATCCTCCCATTCCTATCCTGCAGAACACCTTTCGTGAAACAGTTGCATTAGCAATGCATTGTTGGATGTAAATTAATAGATGAACAAGATCATCCCCATCAGGATGCAGACTGAACACACAGAATATTTTTCCTGTGCATAAATGGCAATTCAGTAACAAAAACATTATTAGGTCCATTAGCCCACCTATTTGGCAGTAACCCTAGGGATACAAAGATCATCATTAATTACAATTAAGCCAGTTACTCTGCTTTCATCTGGAGTCAGAGAAATCAGTTTAGACCAGCATGATTATTCAGATGTCATGCTAAATATTGATGCTGAATACTAGAAGGGTGTTAAATGACTGGCAAAAGGAAGATCTTTGAAACAAATTCTTCAGATTTTGCAAGACTATCCAGAATCCCAGTTAATTTTTAAGTGTGTACAAACTCAGATCTCTGAGCAACATGTTAATTCGTAATAAATTACTTCCTATTTTATTAGGGATAGCCATATTCTTTCCTCAGGGCACCTCCCTTTCCCCTACCCCAATCTCATTATACTTTTGGAAGACAGCGTCTTCATCCAATTCCAACTGCTTAAACAGAAGCAAGACCTTAATTTCCTGTGTGCTGTCCTGCCTGGTCACTACTTCTTCCTGCTTTCTCTCTGCAGTGTTTCTTTAGACAAGCACTCAGATGCCAGCTCAGTAGCCTCCAACTGAGGGAGCTCACAGCTCTCCCTTGGATTTTTTCATGGTTCACTGAAAGAAGGTAAGGTTCAGGCAGTGAACAGCCCTGCTTTTGACTCTTGCAGGCCATTGCTTTACACCCAAGTCCTCAAGCACAGCTATAGCAGTGATATTAATTAGTAGCACACACACACAGATTTATTAAGCACGTATGCATATGTGTTATACACCAAATCACAGATGGTGAAATCACGAGGATGCCTTTCCTAAGCCTACAGGACCAAGGAGGTGGTTGTGGATGAAAAAATAGAAGTCAACACTTACCTAAGGTACTGCTGGCAAGAATGCTCATCACAGAACAAGAAAATGATTTCTAACAGTCATGGTCAATTGCCATACTAGCACACAAACACTTCAAAGACAATTTTGTGTACAGTTGACTTTTTTGTCCAGCAGGTGTTGCTGGAGACTACAAAACACATTACAGACAAGCTCAAGCTGGTCAGCATTCGGCAGGAGGCCAAAGGATGCATGGCACTTCTTCCCCCCGCACTCCCCTCTCCCTCAGTTCAGCCAGAACAGGGTGACTAAGTGATGCAGTCTATGAAAGTGAAATCTTTTTTTCAAATACAGAAGCAGTGCTGACCACCATTTTTAGACCGAGGTAAAGTTTGTCTGTAACGTCATAAAAAAACAAGTAGTAAGTTTTTCACTTTCTACATCTAATTCAGATCCATCCCACCTTGTTGGGGTGGGAACAGGAAATCAGTGGCTCAAAATATTTTTTAAAATACAGCATTTAAAGGTTTGATTATAATGGTTTAGCCTGCAAAATAATGACAAAGGACTATCAATATTTCTACAGGTAGTCCATGGACAGGTTTGATTCACAAGATGAAACATCCAAAAAGTGAATCAATCCTTGATTCTTGAAATTCACATCAAGAAGCTGGGAGGGTTAATACTTTTCTTTCTTCCTTCCTTCCTTCCTAACAAGAACTAGTTTTGTACAGTCAAATGGAAGAGAATTAATTGACAAATAAATCATTTAGATGGAACAATTTTAATTGACAAATAAATCATTTAAATGGAACAATTTCAGAATATTCTTTTGAAAAGTAGCACTTGTCAGTGTTAAGTGGTGTTATGTCTTTACAGGAAACTAATTTTATAAGAGCTTCTATCACTACACCACCCATTCTTTGGGCATGAGAGGCAGCGAGACTAGACAGGTGGTGTTGTCCAGTAACATATAATTAACAGATGGATTACAGACACTGGATTTATACTCACAGACAGAAGACAAAAGATCAGACAAATATCTAGAGGAGGTGGGGATATAATATCTGGCTTTCAGTTATTTTTAGGTTCGCTTCTGTGTAGTTCTTCGAGAAGTCAGGGACTCTTCAAAAAAGTTCAGGTACTATGCTCCCTCTTGTCTTGGAAAATTAAGGTAGATGAACTAATGAGAAAAATGTTTAAACATTAAATGCAGCTATTTTGAATGCATTTGCCACCTAACTCTAATGCTTGCTTCTTAAATTGAGATAAAGCTTTGTTTTTAAAGCTCTGAAGCTCATGTTGTTACACTATGCTTGGTAAAATTTCTTCAAATTCAACTGACATCTGACTTACTACATTTTGTGAGAGCCTAGTAGCTTCTTCTTCCACGTGAAAAGGTTGCTTGCTTAACTGCATACAAGTTTTTCCTAAATGTTTTCGCAATAAATTTGTAAGATACCAAAATTAGTCTAAAATTGTTTCTATTCAAAAACCCAAACACAAAGCCTTCAATGTTAGTAAAAATAGATACCACTTCTCACTCATCAAGCATCTGAATCATGAATCACTGAATGCTGGGACTATTCATGGGAAGCATTAACACACCATTTCCAAATTCTCTGCCTCTTCCCACTGGCCACTGTTGGGGCCACCCTTGCCATTGGCCTCAGGAAAACTTTTGAAAATCTGAGATAAAATTTCACCATTGTTAGTGCTCCTATAAACTACTTAAAACCCCTGAAGCTCCTTTTTAAACATTCTCCTTGGCACACAGGAGAAAGTTAAAGCATCCAAAGCTATTTCAAGTTGCATGGTTTAGGCACAGCAGATACAAACTCCGTGACCACGAATAGAATATAGCCATAGAATCATTTATGTTGGAAAAGATCCTTAAAATCTAGTCCAATCCCTAACCTAGCACTGCCAACTCCACCACAAAACCATGTCCCTAAACCCCTCCAGGGATGGTGACTCAACCAACAACATTCCAGTGCTGACAACCCTTTCTGTTAAGAACTTTTTCCAAATATCCAATCTGAACCTCCCCTGGTGCAACTTGAGGCCATTCCCTCTCATTCTAGCACTTGTTACTTGGGAAAAAAGACCAACACCCACCTTGCTACAACCCTCTTTCAGGTAGTTATAGACAATAACGTCTCCATCCCCTCAAGCGCTCTCCTTCCCTCCAGACTAAACCACCTGTTTTCTCAGTTGCTCCCCATAAGACTCGTTCTCCAGCACCTTCACCAGCTTCCTTGCCCTTCTCTGGACATGCACCAGCACCTCAATGTCTCTTTTTGTAGTGTGGGGCCCAAAACTGAACAGCCTCACCAGTGCCGAGTACAGGGGCACAATCCCTTCCCTACTCCTGCTGGCCACACCACTTCTGATACAAGCCAAGATGCTGTGGGCCCTCTTGGCCACCTAGGGACTCTGCTGGATCATGTTCAGCCAGCAACTGACCAACTCTCACACATCCTTTTCTGTCCGCAGCTTTCCAGCTACACTTCCCCAAGCCTGTAAAGCGCTGCACAGCATGACCGAAGCGCAGGACCTGACACTGAGCCTGCTGAACCCCATACAGTTGGCTGTCTACATCCCTCTGCAGAGCCTTCCTTCCCTCAGGAGTGGTTCACTACACAACCTGATGCTATCTGCAAACTGAGAGTACCCCATCAAGATCATTGATAAAGGCATTAGACAGAACCAGCCAAAATACTGAACCCTGGGACACATCATTTGTGACTGTCCACTAACTCGATTTAACTTTGGGCCCGGACATCCAACCAGTTTTTTAACCCAGCGAGACTTCATCTCTACAAGCCTACATAGCTACAATGCATAGCTTGTTTGCCGAGCATTACCCACGCTGGCTTTAGAGGCCTCTTAAAGTGATGCAAAAGCTGATCATTATCATAGCTAAATCAAATTTATTTGCAGTATAGGGAAAGAAAGGCTTATGAAGTTTGTTGATCCCCCATCAACTGATACTGATGACTGTTCAGAAGTATGCTTTAAGACAGGTCTCAGTGTAGATGAACAAGAAGCTCTTTCCAAGTAAAGTTCCCTTAGAAACAAGACAGGATTATCATACAAAGTTAAAACATAAAGGTGTGTCAGTCTATGAATTTTTACTGATGAGAACTGGGTATTTGGAGAACAGTTATTCAGACCAAGTGTCTGAATTTCATGGTCATATAGGACTAGCACTGAGACCTCTTACAAATAAAAATATAGTGTTCATTTGCCAATTGCAAAATTATATTTTATAATAGTCCATTCCATTCACACACAGCTTCTCTGATGGTCACCTGCGACACTTTAATAAAGCAATGTATAAGCCTCCCCAACGGACTAATCTATTAAGCATTTATTAATTTGTCTGTCTCTCTCTTCTCTACATGAGGTAGAATACATATGCATAAATATTCTGCATCCATGCCATAGAACATGCTTTTGTTGTCTCCCATAGAATCTTCTAATTCCTCTCCTGGTTTTCTTCCCAACTTTGAAATAAGCAGTTCTCTTACTATTATCAGCAATTAATGAGTTTTCCTCCTTACCTCACACCCAGGTCTTTCTTCACGTAGTTTCATCTAATCCTCCATCCTCACAGCCACTAGTTCCACTTCAATACTTCCATAGGCTTCAGCCTGTGGGACCATTACAGATCTAATTGGGAATTGCCATAGGATATTCCTTACTCAATATTTTATAGCCACAACTAAAGTTAAATAAAAGTGTTACACAATATTAAACAAAACTTTTAATTTTAATATTCAAATTCAACACTGGTAAGAACAAATATAGTACAAATAGGAAACACTATTTATACTAAAATTATTGAAGAGACAAGCCAGTAATAGAAACAGTTCTTTTTTTAGCAACATTTGTTAGCCTAGGTCCAACATCAGTAGAAGTTCTGATGGCCAGATTCTGTTAATTTTTGGAACTTAAAACCAAATAGTGAAGCTTTGTCTGTTGGCATCTCGGACTGCAGTTTCAGTATAGTATATTATAAGCACAATCAAATTTATGTACATAATAAACAACGAACAACAACCTGAACACTTAAACTAAACAGTTATTTACAAGTATTCCAACATTAAAAGAAATATACAATAACTTCAAGAACGGACAACAGAAGAAAATATCAACACTTAAGAGAACCTTATTAGAAAGAATTACCAAACATCAACAGCCAACACATTAACAATTGCACTACACTAATACAGAGTCCAAATATTGGTGCATTATTTCACAATGCACTAGCTTGGAGAGAAAAATGCTGCCTTCACTAAACTGCAGCTTAGATTTGTTTCATGAAAATGTTTTAACAAGAAGCCTATTAACACAATATGATTGTTTTAATGCTACAGTTTACAGCGAGGAGAAGAAACTAAAAATAGCAGCAGTTCCACATGGCACTTAATTCCACAGGTTTCTAAGCTGTGGTTTATGCAATGCCTACAAAGTGCTCCCAGTTGAATATACAAATAAAATTCACAACAAAAGTCTACCTGATATCAGGTACATTGAGTGTAGTTGGCTTTAAAGCCTGTCTTTTAAAATGTATTCCCCTCTGCTCCAAAAAAAAAAACCAAACTCAAATTCAGTAACTATCAATGCAAGGTCTCCTCCCTCCCTAATATCCATTAGGAATATTACTTCTTATTACAATGCCGTAACACTACAAAGCAGCACACCACTATAGTGGTTAACCCTGGAACGATGTAACATCTAACAGTGTAACTGAAAGGCCATAGATTAACATCCAGGAACATAGGCAAGATCGTAATGAAGTCCATTAACTCCAACAGTTAATACAGCTAATCAGCCATATTGTACAATTAACAACCCAAAAGCAATCCCAGTAAAACTAATGACACTGATCACAGACAGGACAAGAAACCAGGAATTGAATGCTTCCTTCAATTCCTTAGGCTTCAGCCCAGTAGAGATACTATAGCCCATCCTCAATAGTTCTTTTCGACTTCATAGTTCAGTGTATAGTAAGACTAACAGAGCGGTTCATTTTCTTCCCAATGAGTCGGGATGGTCTACTTTGTGTTGTAGATCTAGTTGTCATTCTGTCCGTGAACAGTGCTCGCTCTTCGGCTGCAGCCTTAGCCATTTGTGCCTTCTTGAGCTCTCTGCAAGACATTGAATGACAGTTATGAAATGTGCCAGTAAAGACTACAGGCAGCAAGTACATTTCAAATGAATTACAGAACTTGAGACTTGCTGTCAATGTAGGTCATACTAAGACCATTATCATTCGTATCCACCTGTTTACAACCCATAGGACACAAGTGGGATGTTGTCTAGACACTCCTTCTTTAGAACATGAAGGGAAGGAAACGACAAATTCACACAACTCAGTCAAATTCTGAATTCAAGCCTTTTATAAGCAACTCAACACTTCATCTCATGCATCAATTACCAGAACTTTACTTTCTAGTACAAGCCCTATGATAAATCACTGAAGAGCTAATTACTGTGGTGTGCCCAAATAAAGCATTCATCTACAACTGAACTTCTGTGAAAGATTCAGACAAGCAGACACACACTTGGATCTACATAGATGAACGTAACTGGCAACAGACAACTCGGGATGCATCCTCTTCCTTTTGCATAACCACATCAAAAGCTTATCACCACCTAAAATCTTTTTGACCAACATAAAAATTTGATTCCAAGCGTGCAAGGCTCAGTCACTGAAGGTGGCACAGGCCATCGTCCCCACGCAACACTATCAGCTATTCTGTACCACAGAATTATCAGTATTCAGTCTGAGGACACAGTTAAATAAATCCCAGGATAAAACCTTGAAACAGTCTGATTAAAGAGCAAATTTATTATAGGTTTCCCCATACATCCCTTTTCTCTTTTCCTTAACTGCTGGCATACAGCTAAGCATAAGGATTCCCTATATACTCATCTCTTCCTCTTATCCCAAAGTACCCCTCAAAAATTAATTTTCTACCATAAGAACTAGTATTTGTAATCTCACTTCAGATCCAGAGTTCCAAAGATCAAATTTTACAAGTTTGCTGCATATTGGTGTAGGTGTATTTAAGTTACAGGTTTTACTTTAATAATCTACTCCCATTCTTGTAAGCCAATATATTATTCATTAAAACCTTTGCCCCATCTAATCCTCCCTACATTGTCACTGTGTCAGTTCACTGAAAGAAGATGCAATCAATTTTTGGTCATGTTTGCACACTTTCACACACCGTTATGAGGAAATTAAGTTTTACAATATACTTCCGTTCTTCCCTACAAGTGTGATCTTGAATTCTTCCTTCCTCTGAAGAAGACAACACAGTAGAAAAGCTGTTTCCTTACAAGAATTCTTTTACTGACAGTAACTTAAATACACAAGTGATATTTGAAATAGGTTAAATTCAGGAGCATTAAAAAAAAAAATTCTAATCAAAATTAACAAAAAAACCTAACCTGAACTATTTTATGGAACTTCATCCCACACAAGATTAAAAATCACTGTAGATAAGCATCCTTTTAAAATCATCCTTGGATTTACAGTTATTTTATAAGGATGTACCCTACTTGTTGCCAGGCCAGAAGTAGTATTCACAAAATACTAGCTTTGCTAACTTCCCCATTCACACGATACAAAAATGTGTTGTCTTAATACAAACAAGCAAGTTACTGCAGCAAATCTGTCCTTGAATAACCTGTACAAACTGACAAATTATTTCTTTGCAGTCAGTGTGATTCAGAAGATTAGAAAGATAACCATCTAAAATGGAAAGTCTAGCTACATTCAGACTGTACCAATGGCAAGATAAGCAGATAGCAATGGAGAGAATCCAAGAGCTGAAGTTAACATCTTCATTCGAAACAAGCCAATCATCAGTATCCTGCATTCCTTATAAAAGCCTGCCTATTATGCATAACACGTGCAAAGTTAACTCCAGTGAAAGATTCAGATCACTGCTTCTTAACTTACTAACTCTTGCTCTGAAACCTAAGGAGAAATCAGACTTTAACTCAGAGCTGAGTGTTTGAGCAAGGGGAAAGGGAAGATGACCTCCCAATACAAATGATTCTCTGGTAACCTAATAACACTGCTGTCTACAAGTTAAATCAGTGCAAAAACATTCCTGATGTCCCATTTCATTTAAGTTCAAAACAGCTCATTTAAGTCACATTTTCAAATGTATTTCAATATACAGATGACTTAGGAAAACAGACTCAAGCAATAGAGTGCAATTACTCATGCTGTACATGTCAACGAAAGTATGCATTATGCTTGAAGCATTTTTTTTTTAGAAATGTAAAATTTTGTGTGCCTTGAATACTAACGGTGTAGTTGCAATTCCCTTAGAGTGTTCAAGATATTCCTCCTATGGAGGAAAGTTCTTTTAAAAAGTTACATAACCCACTTTGTACTCTCAGGTATGCACATGCATACAGATTTGTGGACCCCATGCAGAAACAAGGACGGTCTTGCTTTATCAACTCTCTACTAGTACATGAAAACCCATTAGAAATTAAGTGATATTTAAGGAACTACTCACTTCTGCAAGAGCGAGTTTTTGAATTTTTCAGCATTCAGTTCTATTAGGAGCTGCTCTGCACTCTTTTTTGCGGCAGAGAGAAGGACCGAGTGCTTGACTAGCGCCACAGCTGAAGGCCTTTTCTCGGGATCAGGATTAATCATAACCTTGGGAACAAAGAAAATCAGACGTTCTGGTTAAGGCCAGTAATACAGTAAATAGCACTAATCAGTGAGCTGCTGGTACAAGAGTTCTTACTTTTAGCAAGTCTAGCAACTCTTGAGAAAGCACTTGTGGTATCCTAGGTAGTTTTCCTTGTCGAATTTCATGCCATTGGTCCCCATTAGTTGGAAGCGGTTCAGCCCCAGCAGCACAGACCACAGTCAGAGCAAGAGCAAAGATATCTGCTTTCGGCAAATGAGCGTAGTTCTTGAAAAAAATTAAGAAAAATAAATTTATTATACATACCACCCAGTGTAAGAAGAAATCTAGCAGACAGATAAACTATTCAGCACTGCATGCATTCAGAAAATTATGCTCCCCTTTAAGTACTACCAGTGTTCAAGAGGATACCCATTTAGGAAGTTCCTCCTCAAGCAATGAGGTGACAGACAGCAACCCACTACTCTTCAGCCCACAGACCTAACATCACTGTTTTCCACAAACAGAACAGTTACCTCTTGTAGGACTTCATTTGCAAGAAAACGGCTATCACCTTCCTCCACTTGTGGACTAGATACTCGAGTCACATGACCAAGGTCACCTGCAAAAAGAAAAGTTATTTTTCAGGTGTCAAACAGAAAATGCAGTTCTTTTGAACACAAATGTACCACTTCTCACCTATTTTAAATATGACTCTATCAGACGACCATTCATCATCATCACCTTCTTCCAAAGCTGTACTCGGGACTGATGTCCTCGATATGAAAATATTGCCTGAAAAAGAGCAGAATTGTTAAAAAAACGAACTCTGCATTTCTGTACAATTTCTACTTCATCTAGTTTCACTACAGTTTGCTTTAACCACACAGAAGTTCTATTTGTATACACACCAAATTTCTAGCATGAGAAATCCTACTC
The DNA here is from genome assembly GCA_033556795.1 of Tapera naevia. Taxonomy (NCBI): domain Eukaryota; kingdom Metazoa; phylum Chordata; class Aves; order Cuculiformes; family Neomorphidae; genus Tapera; species Tapera naevia. The sequence continues at coordinate 8,222,132 of JAUMJJ010000048.1, forward strand.
ACTCTGGCCTCTCCGCTGGAAGGGGAGCCAAGTGTTACACAAGTACAGCCAATTACACAAAAACGACCCAAGATAAACTCAACTTCAACAAGTTTAAGTTTGACAGCCAATGTTATAACTGACATCCTTGTACTGTTATTCAGAACTTCAATGAAGAATTTGCAGTTAGTAAGATGTGGCTAACTGCTCATTTTTCTACAGCAAATTAACTGAGGAAGTTGTCAATACAGAGTAAAGCAGTTTACACACTTACTAGGTTTGATATCCATGTGTACCAGTGACATTGAATGAATGTACTTTAAACCTCGAGCCACCTGAAGTAGCAGGTCCTTCAGTTCTGGTTCAGTAAAATAATGCATATTCCTGTAATTTTCACTTATGGCATCTGCTAAACTGCCACCTAAAACAATGTTGAAGAAAACAACTAATTATTTTACATCAAACAGTTGACAAAGTAATGACAACTTGCTTCCAAAGGTAAGGATAACTGGCTTCTAAAATTAACAGTGAAAAAGAACTCGCTGATGATACACAGGAAGCGTAAAATCTAGTGCTGTATCCCCCCTTTTAGCCACGTAATACAGCAGAATTATTTTTCTGCTGTAATTGCCATGCAAATTGACAGGATACCAGCACAAAAGAAAAGACTTCTCTGCCTCTTCCAAGTCTATGTCAAGGTACCTATCATAGCAAAAAGCTTCAGAAATTAAGTCCACCTTCACTTTTTAAAGGAAACTCAACAGTAACTTTCTCTATTCCAGCTTGTACTATTGTAAAGAAGAAAGAACAGTTTTGCTGCTTGCAAATGCCTCACTATACTTGCAATATACTTAAACATTTAAAACTGTCTGCAATTTTGTATAGTTTTTGCTTCATGTATTTCATATGCCTTTTCCAACAGTAAGGAACATCAAACATATTTGAGACAACAACACTATGAGCTACGTGGAGGGCAATTGATTCCTAACTAGTGCTAGAGATTTGTAGAGATATCTAGGTTTTGAATATATACAGGCTTTCAAAAACAAGTTCAAAACAACAAATACACTTTACTTACCATTGCAGTATTCATTCTGTATAAGCATATGATCATCTTCTGCCCATGCAGAGTAGTATCTTACTACATGAGAATGCTGCCCCAGAACTGCATGTGCATAGACCTCTCTTAAAGCATTTTGCCTGTTACAGTCACAAAGAATAACAGCACACATAAATATGATGAGGTGAAATAAGTCCCATTTCAGTCTGATACTGACATATGACAATATCATGCCCCTCTGCCAGCTAAGGTTTCTAATTAAAATCTTCCCTGTTCGGTTCTGTGGCACCTCAAGGTGGATTTTTATTTATACCCAAACAGCTAAAATAACTTACACTGCACATCAAAAAACAGGTTTTGCTGTAGATAATCCTCAAGGGAGATGCCACATTCATTACATACTTTCTAGCCATCAGCAGCAAGCTTTGAGAAGCATCACTGAAGTTTTAGGAAAAAAACTAATGATCATAAGCCAGGAGTATGACTGAACTCAACATTCCTGTCTTCTCACAGGTCTGATACACAATTTTGAGCAACTCAAATTTGCAAAGTTATAACATAAAACTATTAGAATAGTTGGGGAAAAAGCCATGAATCACAGCTCTTTCACAAATGCCAAAAACCACAAAACTGACTTAATTCATCTGCATGTCTTTCAAATTGACAAGTATAAGGACCCAGTTGGGAATACTGCTTTCCCTTCACATCTCAAAGGATCATCACTGCAGTTTATTCATATAGTAACTCCTGTCATGAATGCAAATAAACATTACTATTACTTCCCAATCTGTTTCCACACAGAATATTAGGACAAATGTCTGCTAGCAAAAAAAGGCCAAGTAGCCTCTCCTCTCTAGTATCACACAGTATTCAGAAAGAGGAAAAAAAAAAAGTGACTTTACAATTTTATGTTTTATACTTCTAACTGCCTTCTCTAGACACTGATACAGAGAGACATAGGAGGAAAGTGTACCAAGAGTAACTTTTAACTTCTAATAGCAAAAAACACTCACTCGTCCACAGAGCCAGCTAAGGGTTTCTTGGATCGCTTTATTGCGTATATACAGCCGTCAAGCCTCTTCACACATTTAAATACAGAACCAAATTCACCAGATCCAATCTTCTCCAACTCATGAAATTCAGTTGCATACCGTGACTTCATATTACTTTCTGTTATTGTTATCCTCTGCAAAGATTAGAAGGGAAAATACTTAGATCTTGCAGACAGACAAACTGTCAAACTCAGTACCAAGTTCTAAGGATCAATTACCTTAGCAGGTCTGATAGTTTCATCTTCAGGCTCTCCATCACTTGCTTCCATGTCATCCCCACAAGAGCTGAAATTCACACCAGTTACTTTTGCGGACATAATATGGCTTAAGTGAACTTAAATCTTAAGTCTAGCAGCTGATCATTTTAGAGCTCTAACTCTCCCATTCTACCTAAGTTTAGTTTAACTAATTGAATGCTAGACATCTGTAAGCACAAACTTATAAAAGTACCATGCTAATCTTTGTCATTTCTTTTTTGATGTCTGATATTAGCATTTAATGTGTTTTTCTCTCCTCAAGAAAAGACTGTGCATAGCTCAGCCAGTCAGCCAAAAAAAATGTAGAACAGGGTCTGGTCTATCCTCTGTGTACAGTGGTCAAGAGATCTAGTGATAAATATCACACATCTCCAATCAGATACTCTAAGACTTATATTACACACCACTAACAATCTGCAAGGAAAAATACTTTCATGGAAGCAATTTGTAACAAAACTTTTGCAGCTAGAAGTAATTCTAAAGATAAGCTAAAGAATTATACAGATTACTCACTCATTCCAGTGTGTTCTCTTCCTCCTATAACATTTTCCTTCAGACTTGTGAAGAAACATGGAATCGGGAGTGAAGGGATTAATGTTCACATGAGGTGTTTGTCTAATATCTTCTTCTTGCTTCTCTGATTTCCCAACATTCATAAAAAGAGAACCCCTTCGAAGTTTGACTGAACTGGAGCCGACTCCTTGTGCTTTGGAAAGCAAGCTCTGCACATATTACAAAAAAGGGTGGGGAACATGACAAAATAAAAAAATACATTTATAGCCTCAACATTGCTTTTAGACACAGTCAGATCATGCTTGAAAGTCATCATTACAATATTGTCTAATCAAAGTTAGCATGAGTTGTTTAAATAACTGCATTCCCGTCAAAAAGAATTCCAAAGAAACTATTAGGCTTTATACTTCACATAGAAACAATAAAGGAAACACTGAACGTTAAAATAGTTTCTAAAAGGCAGGGAAGATTAGGAGAGCAGTGTCGTTCTGTCTTTAATCATGTCATCACCTAAACTTCTGGGACAATGCTTTGTCCATGAAACAAACACAGATTAAACTCATGGACCATCCTGTACTGTATCAGCATAATGCTCACATACAAGACACACAAATTAGATCAGAAATTACCTTTGATAACTACAAATTTAGGTGGCAAGCTAAAAGAATAAGTAAATTAAAGATTTAATACTGAATATTGATGCACAGATGCCTCTTCACAAGCTTAATAACTGACAGCACTGTTGTGCAGTCAATTCAATATCCAAAACAGATCTTTTGGGTGATAAGTTTTAGGGAAGTTTGCACCCGAGTCTCCTACATCCTGGTGAGGATGCCAACCAATGACCTACTAGATCACAAGCAGGAGTATTGCCTTATCCTACCAAGGCCCTACAAAATTAAGAATTGACATAACTAAAGCGTAAACTACCATAGTACCTGATACTTGCAAATCTCAACTGCATTCCACAAACGTGGACTAAATGAAGACCTTGAAGCCACTACACGTCAACATACGTTTCAGTACTTCCACTGGATAACTGAATCAACTGATACTTCCAGATTCCAAAGATAACCTCTCCAAGATTACCCATATAGAATTTGGGAAGAATCCCACTGCATCACAGTGTTAAGGACTTGTTTTCAGTGTCACAATCCATAAGACTTCTGCATGCCTAAAGCAGCTGTGCTTCACTCTGCACAAGATCATCACCGATTTTGCTGTTTTCAAACACATAGCACCGATTCCTACCAGTGAAATCCCATCTGAGATGGAAGCTGTATGAAACCAATTAACAATGTTGCCACCTTGCACCTTAAATCAGTTGGTTTCAATCTATAGACCCCTGGAAGATTATCCCTGAGTATTATCCCTGGATTACTTCTAGAGGGCTATATGAAAAGTAATGAAGAAAACAAGCCCATTATCACTAGAATTAAGTCCACTGTGCGGTGCTTTACATAAGTGTCGAGTTCAAAAGTTGAAAGGCCTTCCAAAAGTCTGTCATTGACAGAGTTAGGAGCTACCTATTCCTTCAAGTTCTCAAACCCATCAGTTTAACGACATCGGTGCTCAAACGGCCCTTTTACCACTCAGTGCAGAGGGCTGGGAATATCGAACTCGCACCGTCGCAGCTGCAACAGAGCTAGAACGAGATGCAGCAACTGCCTGACGGACACGCACGAACAACCTCCAACTATAGCTTTAACTTTCTGGCTAAAAAGGTACAAACGCCCACACCTTCACCTTTTTATAAATATTTTCCACGAAATATAACAAAAGTACGGTACTTACATAGTTATTTTTAAGCAAATTTGCACATGTATTACTCTCACGTGTACTTTTTTACACAGATACGAGGGGGGCTCCGCCACGCCCCCGGCCACCCCGCGGGACTACAGGAACGAGGGGGGAGCGCTGCACAGCTCTCCCTTGGGGGCCGCGCCCAGGGGAGGCGGCACCGCCCCCCTCCCCCAGGGCACCGGCGCGCGGAGCCCGGAGAGCGGCCGGTTCGCGGGGCGCGCGCCGCGCCTTACATAACCGTAACGGCCGGGTCGCGCGGGGCGACCGCCAAACGGCCGCCGCGGGCACCGCCCAGACCCCCCCCCCAGCCCCCTCAACCTCTGAGCCTCGCGCGTCCCGGCCCACCGCCCCCTCGGCCCGGCGGCTCACCTTGGGGGTGTGCGGGGTGTCGAAGAGCCGCAGCTTACGGAAGGTCTTGTGCGGCGGGGTGTCGGGGCAGTCGGGCAGCGGCGAGCCGGGCTCCTCGCTCTGCTGCCGGTACCCCGCGGCCGCCGGGTGCGGCGGGGTGCGCACGCAGTGGCGGCGGCCCTTGTGAGGAGGCGGCGGCGAGGGCGAGCCGGCCATGAAGTAGGCACCGGGCGACTTCACCGGGGAGGAGCCGAACCCCTCCTCCTCCCACGAGTCCCCCTCGGCCCGCAGCGGCGCCGCCGCCGGCTCCATCTCCTCCTCCTCCTCCATCAGGGGCGGGTCGCCCCGCGCCGGGGTGCGAGCGGCCGAGAGCGGCGAGTCCGCCTCCTGGAAGGCCGAGTCCTCGCCGGTGCTGTTGCAGCTGCTGCCGCCTTCTTCCTCCTCCTCGTCCTCATCCTCCTCCTCGCAGTCGCTGTGGCCGCTCAGGAACAGCAACTTCTGCCGGATCGGGGCGGCCGCCCGCCGGGCCGAGACCCGCCGCGGCGGCGCTGCCGCCTGCTGCAAGCTGAGGAAGCTCATGCCCTGCTGCCGCTGCGACTGCGCTGCCCTGCGTCCCCTCGTCCGCTGCGCCCCTGGGTGCAGAGGCGGCTCCGCGCAGCGCTGCCCTGAGCAACGTTCCGCTCGCGCCGTTCGGACTCCGCGGCTTTCCCGCGACCGTTAGTCACGCGGCGCGCACGCCAGCCAATCGCGCCCGCCCACTCGGTTTGAAAACACGGAGGGCGGGCCTACGCACGGCTGCGTCACGAGGCGCTTTGGCGCGAACGCCGCGGGCGGAGGGGGCGGGGCTGGGCGGGGCTCACTACCCGCCCGGCCCTGAGGCGGCCGCACGGGCACGTCCGCCCCGTGAGCTGAGGGCCCGGCGCCATCTTAGCCCGTGGGCGTTGGGCGGATGCGGCCCGCGAGCTGCCCAGCCCGGCCCACGCGGCGCTGCAGCAAGAGTGCACAAAAATACCGATTTTATGTGCCAGAAAATAACAGCTCTTTCTCTCAAGCCGGTTAATGGTGGTGTTTTAGCTGAGGCAAAAAAATCACATTCAATACAATCACATTGATTCACGTGGTTTACAATGTAGTCAGAAGCACAGGGGCCTCAAAGACAGCACTGGTAACTCCTACAAGAAACTCAAAACAACCCAGAAGTCCTGGTACATCCAACGTGATTTGCAGTGATGCTAATTTATCAGACCGGCCATGTCCCTACAGATGCTACAACTTCATCTCTTGACATAATTTTCTATCTTTTAGCACCCTGATAAAATGTCACCCTAGAGGTAAAGCTGCCAGTCTGTCTCCTCTACTCAGCCACCATAGAATGGTTTGGGTTGGAAGGGTCCTTAAAAAGATCATCCAGTTCCAACTGCCACGGGCACGGACAGAAGCCCCAAATATGGAAAGAAAGCCAGGTGTGTTTGTCTCTGCTTCCCCAGGCTCTCCCTGCAGGCACCCCATCCCCTGGACGTGCAGGCAGTGCCAGGGGTTTGCTTCCCTGCGGAACAGTCCCCTCTGGAGGACAACCCCCTCAATCTGCTGCCATCAGCACACTTCTACAGAAAGTGCAGCACGGGCTGACTGCCAGTCTGAAAGCTCTGCAGACAATGAACTAAAACACAGATGGCCCCGCTACAAAACAGAAGTTTATATTTAACATTTCCATTATTTGCCCATCTCCTACAGTCCCTGTGCCACTGGTCCCCAATGTCCATGGGCAGAACCCTCAGAAGCAGCTCTGAACATGCAGCTGGGTTGCAGACATTGCCGCTGCTGAAGGGCTGTGGTTGACAGAGGGACTCAAAGGACCTTTTCTGCTACTGGCCGAAACGGGACACCTGTATCTCCACTAGGTAACTATTTTTAAACAGATTGTATATTGAGGCCCAACCCAAAAATACTGGGATGCTCTTTTCTCCGCTTTTCACACCGGTGCTGTTCACGCAACTGCCATTCCCCAAGCCCATGTGTTTTGGGGACCTAAGAAACACCATAGAGATGCTAGTGTCCCATACTCCACTTCTGCTAGAGATTCCTCCTTTTTTAACCCCTTCTGTCTTAAAATAACTGTTTCTTCATGGAAAGCTGCTGCACAGGGTAGCACAATGGTCCCCAACGGCTCTCACTGGTACCCTGCGGGGACTGAACCAGCCGTGTGCACAGGGGACTGTCCACCACCAGTGTACAAACCTAAGAGCACTTATTTCTCACACTTTTAATGAAGTTTAAGACAGTTTTTGTTTTCAGGACAAGCAGTGACAAGCCACAAGAACACAACTTTTGACATTATGGAAACCTCCTGAAACTAGTTCCAGAAACTTGAAAGTAGCCAACGTAACCTATGAAAACAGGACTGGGCAGCATTTATAGAGATAAAACTATGTCAGGCCAAGTGTTTTAACACACTTGGTGTGCAATACTTTAGAATCACAATAACATTCCATTAAGAATACTCATTTTAAAACTGAAATGCACTGTATAGCAAATACTAACTGAAGCATTTGAGTTTTAGAACAAGTTATGTAAGAGAAGACTGTTAGAAAAATACAACCTTCATCTCTTTCTCAATTAATAGCCCACAGAGGGAGACAAAGCAATTTCTAGTAAGTGACTCAAAACAACCCAGCCATTAGCTGTGCTTTGCTTCAGTCATATATGAAGTTTCCTTTTCTTTGAAAAAGATTAAAGCATTTAAGCTTTCAATAAATCCCTCCCCCTGAAATATCAAAGCTGCAGCTTCCTTCCCAAATGCAACCCAAATATAACTGGTGCTGCATTGCTTTCTTGAGTCTACAGACACAGGTGTTTAGTGAGGGTAGTGGCAAACAAATCCAGAAGCCCTATTGTATAGACTTTCACTAATGAATTGCTAATCTTGCAAAAGTTTAAGTGGGACAAAATCAAATGGATCAGTTCAGATTTTGTACAGAGAAGGAAGTATTTCTGAAGAGAAAACAAAAATAAGAGAGGAAAGGGAAAAAAAGGAACAGAAAAGGAAATAAACAGCAGTAACACAATTGTTTAAAAATAAAGTTTAATTCCAAACTAAGAGCAAAAAAGAAAGGGAAGTACTGAATAAATATGTAAATATAACAAAATGCATAACTGCTCTATCAGGACTTAATTCATAGGTACCAGTTATTCTTTTGCTGTAGTTTGATGGGCCCATAAGTGGTTGTGTGGGAGAGAAGATGATTTCCCCCCAGACTGAGTGTGGTAGCTGCCATCCTATCCACCATGACAACCACTATACGTCGCATCAGGACGCCTATCAACAGCCTAACTAAAAAGCACCACATAGCCAATTCCCTTAGTCAGAGGGCACATAGCAATGGACATCATCACGGGAGGAAGAGAGGTGAGCAGGGAAGAGCTCTGCACCATATTTCATGAGCCAAATTCATCCCACATTCTGTGAAGCTGATTCAGTTGTACCTTTGAGAACCTACAGATATTGCAAACTAAAGCCCTGATGCTCCAAATAGATGTAACAGCACATAAGCTGACGTCCAGGCAGTGCCTGACTGATACTCCTACAAATTTGAGTGGTTTAAGGGTTTTCAGGATATATTTGCAAAATTGGCTTCTGGTTTTCTTTAATTCTTACTTTTAAATTAAAAATTATATATATCAGTCTGGTGCACTTAAGATTTTGCTACCACTTACCTAGGGCAGCACACTCTGACTGACTAACAGCTGCTTTTAACCAGGAGTTTTCAAGCTCAAGGGAAACTGTTGTTCCTTCTTTTGTGGATAACAGGGGAACCCAAATAATGATGAATGGGAAAGAAATGAAACAATGGCCAATTTGTCTAGCTGACAGAGGAAGTTGTCACAGAAGTGAGTACACTACCCTCTTGCCAAGATTTCCTGCACTTACAAGTTCATCTGGAGTTCCCCACAAGCACTTTGATCAGATTCGTAGGGTTCTGCCAAAAACTAAATGCAACCCATTCTACATCAGCCAGCATAGTCTTGAAAATATGAGTTCATCTTATTATGAGAAGGGTAAAGGGCATGAAAATGCAGAAGAGGAGGAATGTGAAGTTGCTTATAAGAAAAACAGAAACACTACAGTGTTACCTGTGCCACGGCTGTTGCTGGAGAAGCGAGAGCAAGGACACATCTGTGCTATTCCCAGCTTTTCTCTTGGGTTCCAGCAGGTACCTAGGGACCAGCACGCTTGTCATCAATGCCAGTGATGGCGTTCCAGTGTTCACGTAAGACTTGGCACGTACAGGGCGAACAGGTCTCAGTGGTAGTGTGCCAACTGGGAGATGTTGTCTCTGAGCCACTGACAGCTTAAAGGTAAACAGTTTAAAGATTATTTTATCTGGTGTTCTGCTGCTAACAGCTGCTGTTAACTGGCAATCTCTTTTCCTCCATTACAAGGTTCAGAGTTGAATGGGTTCTCCACCAAAGGTGGACTGTGTCCTAGGACATGCCTGTAGTTGATGCTGCCAGTCCTTCTACTTTTTCTGTCCTATAGTCTGCATGCAGATAGAGCATTTCTTAAGGATGTATTCACCTGTAAGTGTAAATGGTAAGAGCAGAACAAGGTGGTGAATAGAATGGGGAATTTGACAGCACATAGGATGGCTCCCAAAGCAAATATCAGCTTCTAGGCCCAGCATTTAAAGGATGTGAAGATACTCAGAACTAATTATGTACAAGGTACATTAAAAAAGCATAAGTTTTGCCTGGCAGTCACGTGCAATTCAGTATTTCTCTGTGACTGTGAAAGCACACACTCTCAACAGTTTTTAGTGACTCCGTTCTTGCCTGCATGTCTGCCTCTTAACATATGAGATCTTTGCTTACAAAGAAAACAGCAAAAGAATCTGTTCCCAAGAGTTGTATTCAGATCAGAAATTTCCTCCAAAACATCCTAAAAGTTGAAGAGACAGAATGATTGCTATGACTGAAAACAGGTACAACTAGAATGTCTCATTCCTATGCTGAAGTGAAGTCAAAAAGATCAGAATAGAACAGAAGTCAAGATTTTGCAACTAAAAAACCTCAAAATATACAACACACAGTAAATAAATAGTCACTACTAATTTACCAGTATTGCAAACCTTCCTTTTTCTCCTTCAGGGAACGTGCAAAACCACAAAAGAGGTACTCAGCCTTCCTTCAAATTTACAGCTATTCATTTTAATAATCTCTCACGCATATAATTTTAGAGAAGACATTTTGCAAAACGATTTTTAGAGATGCAAATAGAAAGATAAAAGCCTTCTTGTCACTAACATTATGCTCAGGAACCTCAAAAATCAGTCCCTTATTATCTCAAATGTATCTGTTTAAAAGCAAAAAGCAGTTAATCCTGTCTGTTCCAAAAAACATTCTCGTACTTCCTGATTTTTCAGTCATTTCAATGAATATTCAAATCCAAATTAGCTCTATACCAAAGCAAAAAACCCACTAGCATTGGAACACTTTTTTTTTGTCCAGGAGCTTTCTACAGCCACGTGGTAGTTTGTTATGCCAGCAGGCCTGCCAGATGTTACGAAGTCAGCGTCTTTGCCTTATCTTGCCTCACTAAGATACCTGCTCAGAAGCCTCTCAGCCAAATACTATGGAATTAAGCAGTAACATAGTGGAGAGTCTAAGACTCCTCAGCAAAATCAGTAAAATAGGACAGCAAGTCAACTTAATGGCTGGTGAGTGACTTACAGGAAAGGGTAAAATGCTGGGGGGTTTGGACAGTAAAATAAGATACTTCTTTGTTAAATTCCATACAATCACTTGTGCCCTGAAAGTGTAAATGTTTTGCTATTCCTTTTATTACAATTCTTCAAACAATCTAAACAGAACAAAAATAATACAAATATATTTTTTTACTGCTACATAACATCAGATGCGTGGGATTTAAGGGGCTGGCATTTCCATTTGAGATAAATAACACTGTGTAGGACAGAATGCCAGATTGTGGATACAATCTTGTATGTTTATTGGTATAATTAAAGTCTGCTTTGAATATAAACCTCAGTTGAAAAAGTCTGGTATCACATTCCTGACAGAGTTAGGTGTCCGTCACTTACTGCTAATGGTGATGGTGTAATTAGATTGTTAGTTTCCTTTGTCCAAGCTAACTTTGCTAGCAGAATGAAAAATAGCATCAAAGCAACGTCAAACTCCTGACAACACCTGAGCAACACTTTAAAACACACATAACACAAGGAAAAAATGCTTGTTTCTGTGCCTTAATTGGAATTTAGTTTTTGACACAAGAACCAGGGGGTGGCTCTTGATTTTTTTTGTCTCTTGTCATAGGGATCCAAGCTCTGGAAGGTTTTTATCAGTGGAGCAAAAAATATTTTTGGGGGAATCTGGTGTTCAAGTGTCTACTGCTGGGCAGAAAAACAGGAGTACCTTATTATCAACAACCAGCTGGAGTTTAAATGCATGTTTTATCTGTGAAAACAAGGCATGTGTTAATTTCTGTATTTTTCAAGACAAAAATTATGCAAGCTGAGTAAATATATTTACATTCTGAGTAACTGTCAAGTAACAGCTGAACAGGACACAAGTCACATTTCATTTCCAGTCTGCTGATGCCTTACTGCTTAAGAAAATCAGTTTGCTTTCCACCCAACTGTTAGTGGAATTTCATCTGTGCTATGTTTGAAAATTACACAAGGTTTTACAGAACATTTAAATATTTTCATTCAATGACAAACTAAGAGTGACTGGAGAGGTCTGTTACAGGGCACTTCTGCATCTTGGTAAGTAGAATCTATGTTCAGTCTAAGCTGTAGAGTCTAACCTCAGCAGCTTAGTGCAGAAGTTGCCTGATTCAGAAACACTCTTGATTATATCTTACTCCACGCTATCTCTTCCTGGTGGCTAAATACCAATTAAATAGCTTCCTATCCCTGGGGAAGGCTCTCTGAGCCTGTGCTCTGAGAAGCACACAGCATGCAGAGTGATTTCTTTCATATTCTAGTACAGCATGATCATCACAAAAACCAGAGCATCAGTCAAACACATTTCTCCCCAGAGTACCTGAAGGGTTATGAGGGTTATGAACTAGAGTAAAGTGCAGGAAGAATGGCTTTCAAAGCTCAGGCATTTTATCTTAATTATCAGCACTGTCCTCTTCTGTGCTAAGCAGACACCACATGCCTTCTCTCCCACACTGCCTGAATATTTCTGGTATCGGTCAGCTGATGGGTTGCTGAGATTAATTATACCATCAGGGATTATGCCTGTTTACAACTTTGTTGACAGATTTAAGGATTTACTCTTATAAAACCAGTGTCTTCCAGCGTCAGCCTATTCATGTGTGCTTTGGCATTAGCTCTTCAGGGTAAAAACTATCCTATTGTTATGCAGTGTGTCTGGCACAATAGGTCATCAGGCTGGAGCAGGGAAAATAATTGCCTCCCTCTTTACTATCAGGAGAGGCACTGAACCACACTCAAGAAAAGCAAAGCCTAAAGTGGTGAAAAAAACATAGAAACGTCTAAAAGGAAAAAGTTGACTGCCAAGTCTGGAGAGGTTTTGATTTCATAGAATCTTAGAATTATCTGGGTAGGAAGAGACCTCCAAGATCATCAAGTCCAACCCTTAATCCAACACTATCATGATTACTAGATCATGGCACTAAGTGCCACATCCAGTCTTATTTTAAAAACCTCTCTGGGCAGGCCATTCCAATGCCTGATTACTCGCTCTGTGAAGAACTTTTTTCTGATATCCAGCCTAAACCTTCCCTGGCAGAGTCTAAGCTCGTGCCCTCTTGTTCTGTTGCTGGTTGCCTGAGAAGACTCCGACCCCCACCTGTCCACAACCTCCTTTCAGATAGTAGTAGAGAGCGATGAGGTCACCCCTGAGCCTCCTCCAGGCTAAACAACCCCAGCTCCCTAAGCCTCTCTTCATAGCACTTGTGCTCAAGTCCCTTCACCAGTTTTGTTGCTCTTCTCTGGACCCGCTCCAGCACCTCAATATCTTTCTTGAACTGAGGGCCCCTGAACTGAACACAACACTCAAGGTGTGGTCTCACCAATGCCGAGTACAAGGGAAGGATCACTTCCCTCATCCTGCTGGCCACACTATTCTTGATACAGGCCAGGATGCCATTGGCCTTCTTGGCCACCTGGACACACTGCTGGCTCATGTTTAGTCTCCTGTCAATCAGTACCCCCAGGATTTGATTCCTTTAAGGGATGAGTTGATGTAGGCCTGGAGTTAAAATCTGAAAGAAAAAGAGTGACTGGGAAGACTGGAAACGTGGGAGCTAATTTATAAGAGGAAGAGATATACTGAGTTGCTTTACTTTATAGGATCCCTGTTTTACACAACCTTTGACTTCGAAGTTTGGCAAAAATAACTGGTAAGATACCAATAAGAGAAATAATTTAAAAAATACCACAGCTTTTCCTGACTGAGCTAGTTGTGAATGCCCTGCAGCAAACCAACTGGTATGAAAGAGAAAAGAATACTCACGTTTGTATAGCAGTCAGATAATGTCCTGAGAAACAAGAAGTAAGAATTGAGGTTACGTCAAAGCTACCATTCCAGCCACAGTTTCCAGAAACTATTAGCAATGAAATTTAAGAATAAAACCCTTGAACGTTCTTGTCAAATGATACATCTTTAATTTCCCAAAGGTGGTAAGTACTAAGAAACTGATCTAGTTGACAGGCAATTAATCCTCCTTGCATAGTACATTTATCTCCATGGGATATCAAGAATTACAACACTTCAGGAAAACTGGCACCTAAGTGAGCAAGCAGCCTCAAACCTATACAAAAGTTACAGACGAGATCAATGTTTCCAAGTTTACTTTGTAATGGATCCAGAGAATAGTCTTTGCTTTGTCCACATCTATCCCACAGTTCTGTATTCTTTCACTGCACTCGTTGGTTGGCCATCTGTATGAAAAACATAAAAGGCTGCAACCCACATTAATACAGCAATTCACAATAAATGAGCCTAATTCTATTCAAACTTGGCCTTTTTGAGGTCAAATACCTCAAGGTATGTAGTTACAGACTTTTATTTTTTTATGTAAAACATGTACCTCACAATTCTTATAAAATGATTACTTGATTTAACATTTCACCCAGAAGATGTTTAATCCTTCCCTTGAGAAGTTAAAAGGTGAGGCTTCAGTTTCAGAAGTGCTCCTGACACTCATCTAAAATAAGCACCGAACCTTACATGAAGCCAAAAGAATTTAACTTGCTTAACAAGCTTACTAGCAAGAGTAAAGACACTTTTTCATATAAAAAAGTTTCAAGTTACATTTTACTGTATGTGTTGAGACATATCTACAACAGATTTTTTTCCTTTACAGAATGATAGGTGGAGAGGAGCAATGTACTTACATCTTCATTAATTAATCCCTTTTTCTAGTAACGTGTCCTGATTTTCAAAAGCACTGATTATCACCATATCCTGGTACTGAATGGTAGCATCAGGCACTCAGAACTGTTGAAAATAGACTATTAATACTTGGTACTTATGCCGCAAATGCACCATTTGAAAATATGCCTCTTGAAAACAGGTAGTTTACTTCTTAGTCAAAATTGGTTGACTAATTACTATTTTAATCATTGTTGTACTGTTTTAGAATGTTTAAAATAACTATTAACACTAATTACTTAATACAGTATAGTGGATTATGATCAAAATTAATATGTCAAAAATTAAAGTTTATGATAAATAAACTTTTGAAAAATTTACACAAGGCCGTAAATAAATAATTTGAACTTCAGTCTCATTATAAAGCAAAACAGCACATCACACAACAACATCATCCTATCTAGACAATACAATCTTGCTATGTTTTATTGCATAATAATTTGTGTCACATCTTAAGTAAAATATGTAAAGAAACAAAATCATTAGATTTACTTCCTTTAATATTGAACAACCAAAGTTTCTCCTTTGTACATAATCCAATTTAAAGATAATTAGCACTTCCAGCATTAATAACAGTCTGTATTTACAATGAATGAGATGGGGTAGGTAATTCTAAAGAGTATCCAAATCTGTATGAAACAAATCAAAATACGAAGATTTACAGTAGGCTCAAAATCCAAGCCTTTTCCATTTATGGAATGCACTTTAAAAGGCTTTGTCTTCTTTATTACTTGTAAGGATTCCCAAAATGATGATTTTTAATAGTATTTTAAACATCTGAAATCTTCAGTAATGCCTTCATTATTTGTATGACATTAAAAATCAATCCAAATACTTCTATTGATTTTTTCACTTGCTTGTAGACCAGTCTGAAAGGTAACAAGGAATTCTGCTATATAATCCTAATTCCATATTCCTGAATATACAACGGTTGGAAGTAGATGATGTCAGTCCATTCCAAGGCTTATGTACACAAAACTTACAAAATGTTCTTTGTTCCTGCATAAAATGTGTACACAGTATCAACGAGCAGGGAACTTCAAAGTTTTTATGGGCTGCTGCTGGCATGGACCTTTGTTGATTGAAAATAAAATACCTTTCACTCTATTGTTCAGGTAGCAGTTTTGGAAGTTAATCATCAATCCCTGGTGTTTCACCCTGTTGTATTCTAGAGGCTATTCTAATGGCTTCTTCCAGCGACTGTTGTTCTCCAAGCTGAAACAAATGCATTTAAAATATAAATAAATCCAAAATGTTACACATGGCTATAAATTTGTAAAACCAAAATTAAAGATGAAACCAAAGATCCTGATATGAATCGATACATTAGCACAAATAAGCACTATCAGTATTGTCACACCTCTCCTGAGCAACATATACTAGCAGCTATCTAATCAGCATGACAATTAAGATAGCTTCTGATAGCAGATTAAACTGAGTTTCTATGTATCTACAAGTAAATTTTCTTCAAAGAACTTGTGCATAGTAAACACATTTCAAGACACAAAGTAGATGATATTTCAACTTGGCAGATATAACAAAGCAAAGATAATGCTTTCAAAAATCCTGTTGGCTGCTGAATTACATTTTAACACTGGTAAAGCAAACAAACACCATTTTTCTTAACTCTTGCAGAAAATCAGCTTATTAGAACACCATATAACATTAACATGTACTAACAATGTATACTCATTGCAGAATCCTGACTGTATAAAAAAAGCAGTCATGATGACACTGTTTGATTCTACAGCAGTTTTGACAGGAAATTATCTTGTAGTTACAACTACAAGGTCATAAATATATCTGATACCGTCAGAAGCAACATCAACAAACCCTGAATAAAGACAACTGGACATAATATTGTGACAGAATCCATGGAGTTTGATAGTATGTACACCACGCATGTACATCCAGTGATGGGAACACTGAAAATAATCTCAAGCTAACAAAACCCTAAAGCTGGCCAATACCTACTGGCTCAAGAGAAAGACATACAAGAGTGGTTATTTGACATATGGATAGACCTACTGGGACAGTTCTAAATATCACTTGTAACTTGGTTTCACAGTCACTGGATATCCCATTCTGGAGCCACTCAAATTAAAACCAGCTCTGTTACCACCTCCTTCAGTCTTCCTATTGGGCTTTTGGCTTTATCAGTATTTAGAAACCAAATGGATTCATTTATTAACATGAAGTACAAAAGAGAAACAATCAAGAACTCTGAAATAATAATATTTTAATTTTGAATTCTCTGTCTATTTGTACTGTATATTTTAATTAATATAAAGATACTTCACCAAAAGCATCACTGCTGGTAACAAAAGAAGGGCACATGCAGAGAGTGCCTATATTTTCCCTTCCTTCAAAGGACACACTCTGAAGGTGCAACTTACTACTTTTTCCCCTTCCTTTCCTCTCGTTCTAACAACCGCCTTCTGATACGCTTGCTCCTACCTGCAGTTTTGACTACTGCCAACTCAGCTCAAAAGACAGTTCAGATTTAAGAACTTCTCAACTTTCATTGCTTTTCAATCAGCATCTGACTTGCTATTTTCCATTTAACAAAGGGGGAAAAAACAATCTCTGATTTTCACTTGGAAGACATTAACACAATTCCTTTCAATCTGAACTCTTGAGAGAATAGTGTGCATACCTACATTTAGACTACAGCATTAATTCTGAGACTCAAATTCTCAAAGCTATTGATCTCATATTAGTTTTAGCAAATATGAACAGTTTGAAGGAACCAGACTTAAGCTGCTGTTACTTCTACATGCAAAATATATTTTAGTCCCTGGAAAGGAAATCTGAAACTGCCTTTAGAATTCATAGGATGTATCACTTCCATGAAAAGTATCCTTCTCCTTATTGTATGCTGTTTCAGGATGTACGTTCCCGTGTTTTCCATGTTCTCTAGAGTAAAATGTGTTTCTTAGGTGATACCCAAGACAACAACAGGATCAAACCCACAAAGTGTTGAATTCCAATTCCACGGTAAATTTGAATACTCAAGTAGCTTCACTACATTCCCACTGGACTTACTTACACACAAAGTTAAGCAAAGGCTCAAGAGAGCTATATGGTGGACCAAAATAATTAGGCACTTTGCAGGACTGATACTTCCACACAATCCAAATTTAAAGGATTTCAACTGCTTTCCTTTACTTTGAGTCTAAAATCGACTTCTGTCATTGGAGTGGCAATTTCCTTAAGTCATTTATTTGACCCTTGACTGCAATGTCATTTAAAGAGACGAATTTTTAAAATACTAAATCTTCCAGATTTAAAATTTCCAAAAGCTGGAATTAGCCTACCATCATATTATAGGTAATAAAAATACACATACACACAGTTAAGTTAGCGTTTGAATAAGGTAGCATACTGGCCATTGTTTGCCATAGAAGTTTCATTCAACCTTCCAGTCAAGCAAACATTCCCTCCGAATAAACTATTCACAAAGGCCCTTGTCTAGGTTTTGGTTACTTTCAAGACAAAAGCTTAATTTGTTCTTGGTTTCCACTTCCTTTTACATTAACCCAATTTAAATTAAACTATTTCATACCTAGAAATTACTCTTTTATTACAGTGTTTGGACAATGTGAGGAACAATTTGCAGAGACTGCTGCTTGTAATGTGCTGGTCTGACACATGAACAGAAGGTTACTATTTCGAGAGATTTCTGATTACTAATCTTTCTACGTAACTGTTTCCGCTTCTATGCTATAGCATCTCATGGTTCAAATAAATTCAGTAATTTTATCTGTATAAGTTCATAGCAATTTACCCGTAAGAGTTTGGCTTTATATGCATCAGCTTTATATGTAAAGCTGAAGGATGAATGAAAGCGCTTTTCCACTGAAAATCTGTGACTCCATGAATGATTCAGTTGATCTGAAGTTTGGACCTCCCCTAAATTCCCCCTTTTTTGGGAGTTCTATAAGTAGATTAGGAAAGTCAAATGCTTATTATTCTTTTTTTCTAATCTTATATATTATTTAAAATAGGATATCATATGGTTTTGGACTATTTTTTCAGGGGACCCAGGCTTATTCAAATAATTTGTTACATGAGTAGGACCTCCTAGCGCTAAAAGTAAGAAACGTTCCAGAAGACATTTATCACCCTCTTACCTGTACTGCAATTTGTGTTCCATTGGATGTAGCCAACAACGTGACAGGTCTAGTTTCTGTAGTCACTAAATGGTGCCCATGTTGCTGGTGTCCCATTTCTGATGAGGCACTATGAAATGCTGCTAAGTCTTGAGCCACAATAGCAACCTTCAAGACCAAATGAAGAGAATCAACTGGATGACAAATCTGTTACCTCATACAATAGTAATCTTCAAAGTTAAAGTTAAATTCAAAGCTGTGATTTTTCATCAGCATAATTTTATTGTGCAAAAGAGACATTTTTTAAGAAAGGCTGTAATCACTGTCTTTTCTATTATCGCTGTGTTATCTATCAGCTCTCAAAACATAAATACCCTCAGAAGTTCAATAAATATGTACTTACACAAGGGTTCCTATCTGCTAAATAAATCACAGTCCCATACCATTAAGTGATAAAGTTACAGTTCATGCTGGATTCTATTCTTAGCTCTGCCACTTATTTACTATGTGACTTTGGAGAAAACACGCAGCACTTCTAGATCTTATTTTAATACACCTGAAAATAATCCACAACAATGAATTACCAGTCTGGTACTTCAGAATTTTTTCTTGTTGCTCAATTACTGGTTTTAAAACACTCTCCCATATGTTGATGCTTAGCACTGGGGCAGAACACATAACTTTATGAATGGAATGCTACGGCCAGGTGCTGAAAACTGCTTTACTTGGATAAATCCATGTGAATGACAGAACTGTGATGGCATAGGTGCCTACTTTAGATCATCTTATAAAGGAACATTACACTTGGACGCAGGATAATATCTTACCTGCTGTCCTTCGGTGCCTTCTGCAGTGACCATTGCTACAGAATGTGTTCCTGCAGAAGAGATGACAGCGTCGTGGGCAGGGACTGTGATGGTGGTGCCATCTTGTGTTACCATAGTGATAGTATTGCCAATGGCCTGCATATCTGCCTGGGAGATGTTGACCTGAAACACAAAATAATTCCTGAAGTAAAAAATGAAGGTTTGTTGCTTAAGTCATACCTGAGTCTTAGCTTTTGGCAACATAACATATGTTTTTACACAAGATTTGAAAACCACAATGATATGCATTTTAAGTGTAATGGCATTTATCAAAGAAATACCTGCTAGCTGGTTTGACAGGAATATTCCTGCTAGTTCAATTTCTTCATTTGAAACAAAATGTGCAGCAATTCAGAACAAAAAGGTAACTTGTTCATAACAGAAGGGAAAAAAATACATTTTGATGTTTGTTATGATTACAAGTAACATACTGCCCTAAAGATCTAGTAGCCATTATTCCACTTCCTGACTGGCATTGGAATCACCCTCACTTTGGCTAAGTCCCCATTTTGGACAAAGAGCCCTCATCAAATTCATCTTACTGATTGGGATCTCATGTTCCATGACCTTTCAGACACACTTAGCTGTTCACAAAAATAAAATTATCACTCTCAGTAATAAGAAAAAGGACCCCCCGAGTCTACAACTCCATGTTAATCAGATCATCTCCCAAATACCTGCATGACAGATTATCTATGTGTCTTACACAACAGACAATGTGATTCAAGGTAGCATCACCTGACATACTTTTATCTTAATGGAAATACCGAAGAGGCCTATAAGGGTTTAAAATTTAAACCACAAATAAACAATTCCTAAAAAAAAATCAATGACATAAATTACTGATGTCTCCAGTATAAATGCATTAGGGCACCAGATATGTGATTTGATATCTGATTTACAAGGTAATAAAACATGCAAGAGCTAAGGTCAAGCTAAAGGGACCTGCATGCAAGAACTCCATGTCAAGGCTTTTGCAGGACTTCATTTTAGAAGATAAAACCGCCAGATACTTAGTACTGCTACAGTGTTCACAGTTAGCAATGTTCGCTAACTAGGTTCGCCCCCTTTAACACCTCATATTCTGAAGTCGAATTGGAAGTATTTTCCGCATGCTACTGGCATTTCAGCTACCTTTCCAGCTGAGATACAAACTTTTCACATATGCCGCCTTCATTATATTGTCATAGCTAAATAAGAGAGTGGTGTTGAAATCCCCTCCCAATGAAATTTCACGAGAAATCCTTAAAAAACATATCCAGAGGAATTTTCTAGCGGGGGAAGTATCAAAGTATTTCTTATCCTCTTGTTTATGTTAGAAATGGCAAGAACTGTGCACTAGCAAAGCTTGGAAAGCAGGCTCCTGGACCAGAAAGATTTCCCCCTGGCCAAATGTGTGTGCAGACAAGACAATAGTGATTATGACCATCAAATACTGAAAGAAGAAGCAGGGAATTCTGAAAAACATATATATATATATATATCAACTGTTAAAACAGACTGTGCCTACTCTAAGAGTGATGAAGGTAGCAAAAAAAAACAAACAACCTACCTTTGTAGTAATAGTAGTAATACAGTTTTAGATGTCAGAATAGGTGGTTTAATATAGGTATTCCAGAGGAGCGCAAACCCTGAACATATCCTGACCCAACTCCAGAGCTTCCTTATGAAACCCATGTACGTATTTATCAAGAATCCTAACTTATTTCAGAAAACACATGGAGTATCTGCAAAAACTTGCCTCAATTCTCAGCATATTTTTGTCAGCTCTTGAACATCACGTTTACTTACGTGTTGGGTTCCATCCTGGGATATTAGTGCTACTTGTTGACCTAATCCTGACTGGGTAACTGTCGCAACTTGTGCAGAAATTACATCTTCTCCCTCTACGCCTGTCACATAGGTTATCTGGGAGCCTTTGAGAACATCGTCACCTTGACCTGTTTGATATAAAGAAGGCAAGAGGACAGTTTACATTTTCTAAATGCTGGCAGGAAAACAAATGACAAGGATTAAGTTCCAGTCTGGTCTGAAGTTATTAAGCACTCCAATGGAAAAATTTTAGCAGAAAGATGAGAAAATAAAAAAAGATACCAAAAACAAGTCAGAAAGTCTATTATTTTGAGAATGAGGTGTATAATCTTCTAGCAGTGAGTTTTATCACACACAAAAATAATACACATAAAGAACACACATACTTAGTTTATAAGCAAATATTAAAATGGTGACAAACATTTCTAATTAATTTATTAAATGTTAACCTCTCCGTACAAGAGGCACAATGCAAACAAAACTGCCATCTTTTAAAAAGTTATTAACAACAGAAGTTAACAGATTTAACACACAAGCAAACAGTGATGCCTTTGTGTGAAGATTTAAGTAAGTTCATTATCTTAATAAATGTTTAACCTCAGCAAATGAATCTTATCATTCTTTTAAAGAAAGGAATTAGACTACAGCAATTCTGCTTGAGTCATTCAGTGCAGTTTCCCACTAACATATAGTAATACAACTTTTCTGATCAAAACAGTTTGTGCATATATTTCCTATCTTCACTAACATCTAAAAATCACAATTTGACAAGTGGTATTTGTCGTACCACAGTACCTCCTTCAGTCTGATCTTTTAGTTATAGGATTCAATGCTCATGATACCATGAAAAACATATTCTAAGGAGTACTGCAGCACATGACTTAGTTTCATCTTTCCCTGTAGTCTGGTTTACAGAAACTGCTATCAACCACAGCAAAATCAGCACAGGATCAGGGTGCTGCAAAGAAAGATGTTCCTTTTCTCAAGGAAGTGCCTTTATTCCTGCACAAAAAAACTGTAATCAACCACGGTGTTATACATATTCTTACAAAAATCCATAGGAAAAAATCCAGTAGGTTGCAAACATAAACATTTTGGATGCTCACAGGTCCCTTTCCACATTCATGTTTATAGCAGGTTTGCTGGGACTGCAACTCAAATTTCTCTCTTATTCCCAGGATTGGTATAAATGAGTTTATGGTCTGGTCAATTACTCTCTCAGTTTCTGTTTACACTTTGTCTACCACACTAAAAAGTCCTACAAAGATGTTAAATAACAATAAAGCACTTCAGATTTTTATCTATGCTTTCATTTCCTTGGTTGTAACAAAACCAGCAAAATATTATCCAGCCCATTTTTTTTTTACCAGCAATTAAAAGACTGAAACTCTAACCTGGAGGTGGCTCAAAAAAAGCCTCTTGTTCTTCTTCAATGGGCTCTGTGTCATTGTGTGCTGTCCGCTTGTGCATAGCAAGTGTAGAAATCTGCTTATATGTTTTCCCACAGTGATTACAGTTATAGGGTTTGGAATGAGTATGTACAACATGATGTTTGTATAAACTGGAATACTCTGTAAAACGTTTATCGCAACCAGGAACTGTACAGACGTAGGGCTTCTCCCCTGCATGGAAAAACAAGAGGGATAAAGAGAACTTTATCCAGGATGCACAGAAAAGAATTGTAAACAAATGATATTTAAGTGACACAACCATATTTCAATTTCAAAAGAAACAGTGAAGCTCAAGGTCTCAAAGTTTATCAATGCAGCCTCTCCCTGTTTTGTTTTGTTTTTAAATGACTGCCAGTGAAATTTTGGCCCTCTTTTTCCCCCCTATTGTTCCATCTAAAACATCCTTCTGATGAAGACAGAAGGACACAGGCTGAAAGCTGTGGGTGTCAGTTTGGCATCATATTAAGAAGTTTGTTCTTTCATTACTAGAAGCCCTATACCTCTCCTCAATGATCAGGTACGTTGATACACTAGTACAATTCACTTATTTTTGTGTCTTTAACCTCTGAAAAAATCCATAGGAAACAAATTTCGGTTTCACATGAAAACAACTTTCATTTAAAAATCAAGGAAACAAGTGTCCTAATTACGTTATAAATTAGAAAGATAATCCAAGATAAAAAAAGTACCACTATTAAAAAAAAATTGTCTGTGTTTCTATAAAATATATAAGGCTACCAAGGTGATGTGGCTATTACTAGCCTTTACGCTTTAGAACTTCCGAGTTGTGCTGATTATTTCTGCTGACTAATCCTGCCAATCAAGTTGGATAAGTATTTTCACCTCCGTCTATAAAACAAAGTTTTTGACCACAGCTCCAGCAGCAAGGAAAATACAGATGGAATGAAAGGGTGACTCACAACAACGAGCTGAAGTCAAGCTCAGGCTTGTGCTTTACTGTTATTTATAAAAGAAACAGCTCATCGCGGAGGCAAACCCCAAAACCATAATAAGGATTTAGCCCAGTGTCCTCTGAAGAAAAGGGTTTGCATTCACTTTAAAGAACTTCGTACCCAAAACAAAATTATTCTGCCTTGACAGCGGGACAGAAACATAACTGCATAACTACCCTCAGCTGAGGGGAGACAAGGCGCCCAAAAAAGTACCAAACCAGGTCATATAAACAAGACTCTATCCAATTACAATGCACCAGAACAGCACTCACAAGGAGAATGACAGCCTCTCCCAAGCAGATTCCACTTCAAATTACAAACCATCAGTCATATACCTGTGTGTATTCTCACGTGATTCTTGTAATTTGTTGCACTGGCAAAAGCCCTCCCACATCCTGGCTCTGTACAGTAATAAGGCCTTTCTCCTGTATGCGTCCTGATGTGAACCTTTCTAATATTAGATGTTGTAAATGACCTGCCACATCCTTCAAATGGACATTTAAAGGGCCTTTCACCTGGAAAAAGCAGAAAAGAAAAGGTATATACACAGAAGTTACAAAAGAACAGAAATCCTAACTTGCACACAAGACAATTTAGGAATCTAAGGCTACGCAACTCTCTTTTTGAGACCCTCAGTCAGAAATACCATGAATATGCTTCAGTTCGCCAAAACTGGCAAAAATCAGGAAAATTATACAATCTCTAAGATAAATTATAAAGCATTTAGATTAGTACTTTAAGATGTATAAAACAGATTCCGTTGCTTGGATTAGCTTCCACATTGTCCATGTTCTAACATGTATTTAACACCCTCCCCCAATTCGTACACACATTATCCAAAACCAGTGTATCAGACCACTTGCATATTGTAATTCATAACATGAAAAAGAGACTTTTGTTATTTAGCATATAACCAAGATACGAATGGATCATTATAGAAAGCACTTAACCTTACATGAGAAAAAACAACTTTTTAAAGACAGACAGTCCTGAAATTCAAGTTTTAAACCACAAATCCAAAACAATCTAAACACAGGTTCTGTTTATAATAAGTCTATTTGTGTAACATAAATTTAAGCACAATAACTTACATCACTGCACCAAAACATTTCACCACGAACATTAGATAAAACCAACCCGCCAAAAACCCCAACATACCTGACCCTTCAGATCTATCAAAGCACAGAGAGGGGGAAAGTGAAGGGAGTTAACTCTGAAGAAGTGTGAGACACCTGCCATGCTGTCCTGTTATAGTTTTACACTTCCTAGAGCTAAGTGCTTTCCACCCACTGTACTGCTTACGAAAGAGAAGAATCTGAGAGCAAGAGAGGGCAGATCACTACAGATACAACACGAAGTACTTAGAAATAAAAAAAAGTCCCAATAGAGATATTAATACCACAGAACTCCAAAGCAGATAGCTCCTTGGCAGAGGACAGTATAGTTCACTCCTTAGGGCAGCTGTTTCAGGAAGGTTTTTCAGGTTCCTGCCAAGGCAGTGTTTTAAGTATACACGCCTCAGTGTTTGTGTTACCATGGCTCCCCTAATCCTTGCTTCACCACAGGACCTCAAATCATGCCTGAAAGGAGCAGGGTTGCAGAGTCAACCCCGCCCAACAACAGACCCTGCATTAGAAACGAAAACAAACTGCTCTTAGAATGCCAGCAGGAATGTCATCCAACCGGTTGGTGAGGCGGCCTTTAAGTTTCTAATGTAATTGTTAGAAAAACGACCTATTTCCAGGTGACCAAGATTTCTATCACTAGAAATACAAAGCAACTCAGAAGTATTAAAGCTCTGCCCCAGAGCAGCTTTGAGGAACCATCCTGACAAGTTTTCTGATACCCAAATCATCTAGGGAATCCAAGGCACGCATTTGGTGGTAACTGAAAGTGCGACTGGACTGCTGCTGAAAGAGAGGGAAAAATCACTTTTGGCTAAAACAGGTAGAAAACAAAGAATGGACTAATGTTGCTCTACATGATAAAGGAACTAAAAGGTTTCAGAGACATGGCAGAGAGGAGGCAGAGCCCAGACTTGCCTACATCAGGTATGCTCTTGCAGCTTGCAGAGCTGCTCCATCCATCTGCACAAAGAACTTTTGCAATGTTTTTCTCATTCTTTGGCTTCCTGGAACTACTCATAAATATAAAAAAAGACACCCCTGAACTCCAGTCCCTGGACTGCTAGGAGTCTATAATTGCATTATTAATATTGTTCAAATGGGCAAATGGTTACATAGGGCTGGCTCAAGTCTTCTGTCTCAACTTCCAACTTAGATTAAAACAATTAAATTAACATAGAACTTCTATGGCTACAAATAAGTAAAGGAACCAGTCTACAGTTAATCAAGTTGTCGTACATTCTACAGGAATCTTTCAGTTCATAGTAGTACTTCATGTACTACAAACATCAAACAGTTCTCTTCCAGAACTGAAAACAGATGACACTTAGGTCTTCATCCTGATGACCAGTTTAAGACCAAGATAAAACTAATCCCAACAGGCTGTCTGTGAATATGGAAGTCCAGGAAAGCAGAACTACCTCAGTGTAATCTTGGAATTTTAGTAATTTTTACTGCCTGCTTTTATTCCCTCCCCGCCCCCCGGCATTGTTCTTTTTAACCTGAGAAAAATCTATTTCTTTTGTTATTTTTTATTTTACTGTCTAAAAACTTGTTGGTGTTCTAGCAGGCAAGTAAATATACTTAATGGAATGGGTTACTAAGTGAGAGATTATTCTTTCTATATTTAAGAGTTTGGTTTTTTTTAGATCTCAGGAACAAAGAAGACATTGTACAAACTTTTTCACATGTGTGTGCACCCATGGAGTTTTGTGGACTGCAGTGTATGCTGTCTAGAATTCATTTGGGTTTGTCTAGCAAATGAATCCTATTTTTAGGTAAAATGTAAGGATTTTTTATGCATTTGGAAGTTTTGATAACAGTTCATTTTCCATGTTTTTGTTCATTTTTCTGCTGCAGGGAGAGAAGGGATATCAGGATAACAACAAGCTCAGAACTACCAACCTTCGTGAAGCTGTCGTGCAAGTTTTATTAAAGCGCTAAAACTTACAGACGCTGATGCCATTTCTAAAAGTCGAGCCATGTTAACGAGGAAAACTTCCTTGCTCTCCTACAGTAGCTGCAAATGAAGCTGTAATGGCACCAGGTGACTAGGTGACAACTTAATGGATGTACTCCTAACAGTTAGTGCATTTGCAATGACAGGGTGAATGCTGAAGCACTTTTTCCAAGAAAACATGCTGGATTTGCGGTGAATGCTTACCAAGCTGAACTGCTGTTGAGCTCACTGGTTTTCACACAGAGAATATATATGGGTTGATTTCATAAGCATAAAGTCACAGAATAACGAAAGAGGGGAAAAAAAAATCCACTTAGGTGAATCAACAAAAAAAACGTTGATAACAGTACCTGTGTGTGTTCGGATATGTTTCTGCAGGTCTCCTGAAGTCTTGAATGACTTGGTGCAGTTTTCTTCTGTGCACCGATAAGGCTTTTCACCAGTGTGTGTTCGGACATGACTTTTTAACCCATACCCTGAAGATCAGAAAGGATGTTGTAATAGTATAAACACAAATTAATACATTCATAAACCATCACCATCAAAAGCTGTGCTTGCTGTTCCAATCAGGAAGCTCCCTGATGAATAAAATCTGCTCTGTCACTCTTCACAAGCTCCTCATTCTACTACACAGAGCAGCAGAACTCTACATACAGGTTAGAAATTCTTTCATTCTTCATTTATGAAGAAAGTACGCTTCCATATATCTTCTCCTTCCCTTCAAAAGGATAAACTGTAGTGATTGTCATGTGGACAGATATTTATTTTGTCTTTGAGGCAGCTGTATGCTCTGTATTCTATCTACTTTTTATCTCTTACTGCTACTGTTACCAAAACGACATTTAATTATTAGTTCATCCAAAAATCAGTACCATTAGTGAAGCCAGCAATAAAGTTCTACTATCATCTGGCTCTAAGTTACTAGAATTATTTTAAACCATATTAACAACATCATCACATATATAGGTGCCAACTGATAGCAGTCATGGACACCAACTCTCCTTAAGATTACGTTTTAGGAACCTATCTCATAAAAAACTCTATCAGTCCAAAGCAAGCTTTGGATCAAGCTCTCTGTAAATTGTTTTGCAAAGAGCATTTTACCAAAATTTTCCTTTCTGCATTTCCCTGAAAAGAACACGGCTAGAGAACCCTGAAATAGCCACTTTACAAAAATGAACTTGAATTTTACTTGGGTCCACAAGGGATGTACACACTCCTACAAAATAAAGAAACAGTCGTAAGAGGATGGCACCTGCTTTAGTTCAGCAGTCTGTTCTCACAACATCCCTAAACCAGCTGAAATTCCTATTTTTGATGTTTTTAGAAACACAAAGCATGTCTACCAAGCTGAGCATTAATTCATTCTTACATCTAAAAATCAATTTCAGGATCCAACCAGGAGTGTTCTTAATATTTAAAAAGAGAGCATTCAGTACTTAAAATGAACTTTATCAAAGGCAAGGACTGCTGAACTACAGTAGTACAATGGCTCTGACCAAAAATATGGTATTAATAAACAATTGTTTATAGCCATACAACAATGTGTTGCAATGAATGACAATATTTCATTATGTCATTTTAAAATTCCTTTATAAGCACTATGCAATTAAACTCAAGTGCAACCCTTTAAGTATAGCCGTTTCCTTTTTGAGTTTTCTTACCAGCATTTCTTTTGTTTGTTATTATTCAAAGAAACAGTGTGATATGTATTAGATCAGAGGAAGTTATTTTAAATACACATTAGAGAACTTTTTAAAAAAATAGAGCCTAACTATTCTCAGCATCATACTAATTTACATCCAGAGTAAAAGAATCCGTTTGAAAGATGTTTTGCTCTTTCACTTTCTTCCACGTTTCATTCTTTATAGTTGCATTTTGCCTGATCAAGTCAAATCTCAGGGAGAGCAGGATTTATGAACAATGCAGTCTATAAAACGTAGAATTCACTTCATGAGGTATCATTCTTTGATACAAATTCAATAAAGAACAGTTAAACAACCATCTTCCATCAAAGTTCTCAAATTTGGAATAGATGATCAGATATTTACCTTTAGACAACAGGTTCAGCTTCTTATTGTCAATTCATTTAACTTTTACTGTTAGTTTCATAAGAAAGGCCTATTTTTCCAACATAAAAGCTCACTGTAGCATGACAGGAGAAGAGCAAGGGAAAGTGTCAAGTGTTTCACCTCATTCCTCCTTCAGAAACTGAGTTAAATCTGTCCTTTCTATATGTTACACTAGCTGAAATGATGACCCTTTTTTTTCACTTTTCCTGACCAAATTCTTTACTCAGCAGTTTTAAAAGGCAATATTTAGAACTTATTTCACTCAGATATAAAAACTAACAAGCAGGAGGAGTTAGTCTACAAAAGTCTACCTGTTGCAAAAGCTTTGCCACATCCAGGATGTTCACACTGATACGGTCTGTCTCCTGTGTGAGATCTCTCATGCACCTGTCAAGACATCCAGTACGCTGACTTAAATGAAATGCATCAGATTTTTTCAGCACAGAAGCGGCTCAATTCTCAAAGACAGTATGTTTTTCCTCTTCCTAAGATTCACTTTCAAGTGTCTTCTTTTTAAATCAGGGATAAAAAACTGAAATACAGTAGTAATGTATTCCCTAAAACTAAAGATGTTTCTTTTCAATGTCTAACCTGATCCTTTCAGTTTTGAAAAAAAAGACATTTCCTTAAATACACTCAGAGTTGCCATCATGCAAACATACCTCAGAAACTGCTCTTTACCTTATTTTTGACTCCACTGAGCATTTCTAATGATCATCTTATATTGCATGAAACCTCTACAGCAAGGACATCATTTTAACATGATCCACAGACTGAATTACTCACTGACTCCAGCATTTTGTCAGAGACAAGGTAGCACTGCAAGGAGTTTACCTCATTGGCAAGTGATTACCTCATCCTAAGCTGGAACGTGACCAGCTCTACACCCTTACTGCTTCAGTAATTCCTTAATTCAAAAAAAGGAAAAGAATTAAGTAGTTACCACCTGTAAAAAAAAAAAAAAGATGCTCCAGCTTTTCACTTTGAATGATGGATTGTCTCGAAGAGTTAGACTTTGTGTTATGATGGTAAAATCTTTCAAAAATTGGAATTGCTGCATCATCTTGCGTACAGATGAAAGCAGGTAAAGTAAACACTGTATTTCACAGTTTGTGACACTGCTGGTACAAACTGTCTCAACAAGAGTCTTCTTACATGCTGGCAATATAGGAGCCTAACACAATCCCACACCTGTATACATTCAGAGCCCCAAGAAATATCAGCCAAGC
The DNA here is from genome assembly GCA_033556795.1 of Tapera naevia. NCBI lineage: Eukaryota > Metazoa > Chordata > Aves > Cuculiformes > Neomorphidae > Tapera > Tapera naevia. Next base: position 8,252,146 of record JAUMJJ010000048.1, read on the forward strand.
ACCCAGGACCGCCAATTATTGTAAAAATCAATCCAAAACAGCTGACAAACCGGCACCATTGCAATGGGCTCTGTTAATTTCTGTTACTTTTAACCACAAAATCTGTCAAAAAAAAATCATGCCTACAAAGTAACAATACTCATTTTGCATCTCATCACCTTAAGATGGTGAGCTGTTGTGTAGAGTTTTCCACAGCCATCATAATCACAGCGAAAGGCTTTCTCTCCAGTCTGCTGAGATTTTGCAGTCACTCTTGTTCCATGTCCTTGCAAGACAATCTTAAGATTAAAAAACACCATCATTAAAAAAACCCCACAATGTCACACACTTTATTTTGCTATCAAGTCAGATCTGAGAGGTTTCTTTTGTCTCTCCGCTATGCCATGTATTTCTTAGACATCAATAAACAAAAAGTAAATAAAAAGCATAAATTCTGATGAAAGTGAAGAAACTGTAAAAACATATTTATATGTAGCTATCAAATTTAAATGCATCCACTAATTATTCAAATAATAACAAAACCAAAATAATTTGAAATATAATCCCAGGGGAAAAATGACCAAATTAGCAGACAAAAGAGGCTTAGATCACAGCTAAAACGGTAGATCCCTTCCTGCGGGAGATTAGCCATAAATTAGACCACCTTCAAGGATAAGTTCATGCAAAGGCCAAACAATAATTAAATGCACTTATAAGGAGAACTTTTTGACAATGAAGGAAAGCATTTTGTATTTTGTCAGTGATGCATGTGTTTTGATCAAACTAATCTGATCAAAAGCAATCTGAGCTAGGTTCTTCTCTCCTTTCTGGCATGACAACACAAAAATATACAGAATAGCTTTGTGATGCAAATTAACCCCCTTTTAAAGGCTTATACTTCATCACTCATATGCAAGAAACATTACTATAGACTGAAGAAGAAGGCAGAAGACCAAATGTAAAAAGTCTCATGCAGCTATATGCAAAGTAATCAAGACAATTTTAAAAGTTCTAGCCTTTTTCTCAACCACTTCCTTATTTTTATAGATCCAATTCCATTATAAATTGTCAAAAGCATATTTCACAAAATGGATGAGATTGGCAGGCACCTCTGGAGATCTAGTCCAACACCCTTGCTCAAAGCAGGGTCAGCTGCAGCAGGTTTTTCACAGCATTATCTAGATGGGTTCTGAGTATCTCTTAGGATGGAGGTTCCTGAGGGCTGCCCCAGCCTTCACATTCCCAGTTAATTTTTTGTAAGTATGAGGTCCATCAAATTGTCTTAGCTCACCAGCTGCTCAGTAACCTGCTTTAAGTTGCCAGTTGCCACCCCTCAACTCCAGAAACCTTCCAGATTTCATGTGCCCTGTTGTGATGCTCTTCCAGCAGATAACAAGGTGGTTAAAATATCCCTATGAGGACCTGGGCCTGTGAACATGAGGCTTCTTCCAGTTGTCTGAAGAAGGATTCATCCACTTCTTTCTGATGTAGTAGCCAGCCTCCACAATGCCACCTACACTGGTCCACCAGCTAATTCTGACCTGTTGGCTCTTGACTGGCTCATCATCCACCCCAAAGCAGAGCCCTGCACAGCCCTGCTGTTCTCTCATAGGAAGAGCAGCTCCCTCCCCTCGCCTTTCCTGCCTGGCCTTATTAAAGAGCCTGTATCCATCCAGTATCGCACTCCGGTCACCTGAACTATTCCACCACATCTCCCTCATCCCAACAAGACTGTGGCCCTGCAGCTGCGCACAGACCTCTAATTCCTTATTCAGATAGACTGGAAATGTGATTAAGAACAACCTTCCTAAGGGTTTTTCAAGGACGTGCCTCGTTACTTTCAGACTGTTTGAAAACTAAAGATGCAGAGTTGAATAAGACATTTTTAAACAACTGAAATGTACACCACCACCACTTCAGAAAAGCTGCTCCAGAACCATGTGGAAAAACAACCTCATGAATCAAGAAACCCATTACTAATGCTATTGTTTAACTTATGATATCATGCATTCCAGAACACACTTTCATGCATTAAGAATATTGAAGATGACGCTTGGTTGAGTGCCTGCACTTAAGCATTTTTTTTATTTTTTATTTTCTGTCAGTAAATCTACTGGTATTTCTTTGTTGTTTCAGCATATAAAACCATGCAGATGGTTGCTAAGATCTACTATAAAGCTGAAGTATGCCAAAGTTTTGAAGAAAATTAAAACAGCTCCATAAGCAGTGTGCTGTTTCTAGTATCTGTAAGGAAATAACGAGACATAATTGTACTAATATTAAGACTGATACAAAGCCAGTGGGGGGGAATAAACAGAACATTTAAGAAAAAAAAAGTTGAACAACATGGACATTCATTTGTTCAAACTGTTTGCAGAAATATGTGTTCCTTCACAATCTGAAGAATGAGGTATTACTAGATTATTAAGAATACAGTTAGTATTATCACAGATAAGTATTACAATTACTCTAAAGAAAGTGAAAAATTCATGTTAGGAGGCACAAAATCAGAGGAATGTAGCGAACAAAACACCTTTATAAAATCATGAAACTTCTTGAGTACAATTGTGTCCTTCAGAATACTTTTAAATAGACAAAATTTAAAACTCCTCTAATTTTAAAAGAAATCACAAATGCATCCTGAGTTTAGGCAGGTAACAGAGGTGAACAACAAAGGTAACGAAGATGGCGGGTAAGATTTTATACACATACAAACTTCAGTCCCATGACTCTGCTTTTATTATGAACAGATGGGTATGACAGGTTTGAAAGGAAATAGTGTGAGATAGCCATCTGGTCACACATAGTCTTTTGTTTTCACGTGTAGAAATCACAAAGAGGTTTTATGCTTTTTTCTTTGGTCAAAAACGTAACCACCTGCAAGTTGGAATGACTGCTTAGCAGCATAACATCTGTTCTGTTATTGCATTACCTGTAGACTTCAAAACTTTATAAATATACACTTATTTAATACTGTATCTAAATATGGGACTATTTTTATCCCAAGTAATATTTTATTCAGAATGAGTTACAGGTAGGTATCTATATCTACTTATATCAAGTTATAATCATGACTAAAACTTCCATAGATTGTCAATAGCTTAGAGACCCTTCAGCTGGCAAACTGAAGTCACCTTATAGGGCTCAGAATTGGAGACAAAGCCTCAATACCTTTTGAAATATCAGACCTGTTTTTCTTTGGAACTTATAATGCTCTAAGACTGGCACATTTCCGTATGGCATGTATGTTGCCATGTACAAGATAAAGCCACCTTCAGATTCACTTTAACTTGTTTTGGGGTTAAGGTTGAAATCAACATGTATCTGGATATTGGGTAAAAGTCATTTTGGCTAATACCTGCTTACTTTTAGGTAAAACTAACCAAGATCTTATCTTATTCTTCCTTGATTTTGCATTTTGTCGGAGTTGTAACTGTATTCCAACCTATGAGTGTGCAATACATCCACACTTCTTGATTTCATTTTATGCAATATATATTCCAATACCATAAATAATGCTTTTATTAGCCATTATCTCCTTTCACAGTCACACTATGCTGGCAACAGTGCAGTGTCTGCAGCTTTAAATATCATGGGACGTAGCTTTTAAAAACATTAAGAATAGAGAATTGAGGTCACTGTCAGAGGTGAGCCTATAATTCTTCCTTTAACAGGTACTGTATTATACCTTGGAAGATATATTTCCTCCTTGTCTAGCTTATTGTTTCTTAAACTAAACAAAAAGAAAAATATAGGGCTTCTCTGACCAAATCTTTCTCAATGCAATGACTTCTGTTCTGTTTTTGATTGTGATTTGAACATGTGAGCGTATAGAGTGTTTATTTGTATTTTTATTGCTGGTCATAATTCTCTAATAGCCAGAATATGTTTTGCTTTGTCTTTTCCTGTAATAAAATATGTTATGATGACAAACACCACTCTCCTTACATAATTTTGCAGATCCTAGGTAAAAAAACTTGAGACTAAATAACTTGTACCTCTATTTTCTATTGCTCTTTGAACTTTCAAATTAATATTTTCATATTGACAAGGTTTTTGTACTTCTACATACTAACAATGTGAATACAGAAGAACGCTGATCCTTTCAGCGTTTCCTAGGAGTAATGCTGTTAACTACTTACAAAACCTGCAATAAATCTCAGAGACTCTTAACAGGGTAAACGGAATCCAAATAAGTCACCAAAGAGAGAACAGTTCCAGGCATATGCCTGGAATTGTCTCTTGAGGAGAAAACAACTCATTGAGTCAGTGTTCCTTCTGCTTCAAGGACTGTAAAAACTCAGTTCATTCTCTGGAAAAGAACTTCTGAAATACTTATACCCATACTCATGTAATACTATGGTCATCTCGAAAAATCTTAGAAATCCAACATAATTTTTAATTACCTTTTAACAGAAAAAAAAAATGGTCAAATATTAGAAGATCTTTTTAAAATCCTATGAAAGGATCTTGTACAAAAAGAGAAATATGATCTATCTGTATAGACCTGAGATTTGTAATTCCTGAAGGGTAGCAGCAGGCCCTAGTTCATGGCTACACAGGCTGCCTATCACACATGTTACTGAGTAGAAAACACAAAAGAAATAGATATACTTATTTATTTTGTATTGGGCTACATACCTGCATTTTTTTATCTTGTTCATTTTCACTTATCATTCCTGTGCCACTAACACTTTCGTTTCCGTCAATAGACACCTGAAAAATGGAAGTTACAAAGCTTAAAGGTTATTTAAATTCATCCAAAAACCAGAGGGTTACAGACAGTGCCTGAGGGCTTATTTCATAGCTCTCTAGCTCCCTCTTGAAATGTGGTTATCCTGAGTACATTAGCTTACATTAAAATCACCACTTACAGCACCCTGCACTATAGAATAAGTAAAGTGCGCATCTCAAAGTTGTCTTAAAACAAGGTAGAAAAACTGCAAGAACCAAGTCAAATTAATAGACTGAAAAAAAGTATGTAAATAAATGAATAAATTTAATCATGCTGATTTCTGACAGGAAAAAACCCCCCACAACCTAAACTATTCACTTTTTATCATAGGAATATAGCTCTCTCACCCTGCTGAACAAACAATGCTTGTTTGTAATCGAAATACCAAAGACAATGTATTACATCTAAATTCAAAATAGTCAAAATTACAAGAGCTAAGCAAAAGCTCATGTATTGCTCCACATGCTTATTTTTAAAAACAGTCTGCAGGAAGAGAAAGTTATTACCACTTTCCAATGAGTCAGTAAACTTATTTGAAGTAGTATTAGATGTTAACTTGAAATTTTTATTTAAATAAAGACAATTGCCTATTTTTTTTTAAAAAATCCAAACGCTCATATACATCAAATCAAAGCGCAATTTCTTATTAGCCACTGTAGAAAAAACTGTTTTAAAGTATACTTGGTTGCCTCTGTATTGAGCATAGCCATTCACAATACTCTCTGCATCCATTAAAGACAAGGCTGAGACTGATGCACCTAAATCTAGTCTAAGTTATGTTATTATTCTCTAAAATTGTTTGGCATGAACCCTACCTCAGCTGGTACTCTTATACCTTTTCATTAAGGAGGTCACAGAAGGCTCCTGTGAACATTAATGATTGTGTGAATTATCTTTCTCAAAGCATAAATACCAACATTTTGTTTGGACACCGAAGACGAACTTGTCCCGTGAGAGGTTTTCAGACTGTACTATATTTATAAATTAAGATGATTGTGAGCAATACGCTTTTGGCAACTTTGAGCTAAAACAGTGAAGAGGAAAGTGCCTAAGCAGAGGCAAGTTTGCATTACAGAGAGACTGCAAAAAGAGTCTGCAACAGGTAATTCTTGTGTGGCATTTTTTTAAATTTTGGGACCTCCTCCTGCAGAATTTTTAAAAGAAGGTGAGAGAACGTGCACTTCACCCTGAACTTCCTGTTGTTGGTTTAAATACGGACATGGAATTAAACGCTCTCTGGAAACAAATGATCCAAACAGAATACACATGCATGTGTGTTGATACATAAATCCCAGGAACAGCACTATTCCAGCAGCTGGGATGTCATAGGAAAACAGCTTTTGGAAGAAAAATATGTGTTGTAACCTCCTCACAATTATATTACATATCTGCTGAGTTTATGTTCATTTACAGCAATGATCTCCTTTTTTCTTGGTTGCTTTGGGAGGAAGGTGGCATTGACCTAGTCCAAATTAAAAGGACTCTGGTTACGCCTTTGCATGTACTCTGCACGATGTGGGAAAGTAGTACTATGCCTAAAGGAGAAGGAAGGAACAATGGAAAACGTACATGTTCCACTTTTAGTGAACTGCTTTGTAGCTCTCTTGGATCTCTTTTATGAACTCTCTTAAGTTTCTACATTGATCTTGGGCAGCCTATTGATCTTTGCTATTTCTTCCTGTTAGGTAGGACAGGAGAAGAGAGACGAACCACCATTCTCCAAATCTGCCTTCAACATGTTTTTCACTCCGAAGTTTTTAAGAGAAAACCTTCAAAGTTAACAAAAAAAAGTAAGAAACCCAATTTTAAACCTCTGGGTTCTGCAGTACTGGGAGAATTCTGGAAGGATTCCAAAGAAGATCTTTGAGTTCTTCCTAAAAGACCGCCTTAGATTCTAAAGAAAGATTTAGTCTGCCTTCAATTAAGAACATAAGAACACCTACACTGAGTCAAACTACAGGTCAATCTAGTGCACCATTTTGTCTCCAACAGCAGCCAGTAGCAAATGCTAGAGAAGATTAAAGAAACAGCCCAAGCATACAGTGACATAACCCCAGAAATATTCTCCCAACCTCCAAGCAATTTTTGGTTTAGAAACTTCCTGAATTATTAGTTAAATGTTCCTACCTAATAGCCCTGACTGCATTTTTCTTCTATGAATTTATGTAATTACTCTTCGAATCCAGGGACATATTAGCATTCACAATTAGCACCCTACAAGCAGTGCTACCGCTTAACTTAGTGCTGTTTGAAAAAGTGTTCTTCCCTTGTTTTTCTTGAGCCTGTCACCTGAGAGTTGCATCTGATTGTTTTCCAGTTCTTACATCAATAAAAACAACAAATCTCTACTCTTCCCTATGCCACTTAAAATTTTATAAAGGTCTATCATATACTTACCTCATGTATTTCATATGTTTGGTCATCATTGTTGCCCCTTCCTGTACCTTTTTCAATGTTCCTATACCAGCTTCTATGAAAGTATACATTGCCTCACTATGAAGTGTACGTGGACATGGATTAGAATCACAAAACCACATTTCTCCTTTTAAGAGAAAGACAGGGTTGTGGTGATTGAGCTGTTATTTGCTTTTATATGTAAAATAGGTGCAATAACTGAAAACTCACTTCTGACTTTCCCTGAGAGGTTTTAGCAGTACCATTCCGATTAAGGTTCTGAGATGAAAGCTTAAAGAAAATAAACAGAATTTTTCCTAGACACACACAAGTACACTGAGAAAAATTCACATAACAGAGTTAAACACATGTTGAGATAAATAGGACAAAAATGCAAATTTGCATTTCTTCTGTTTCTTCTTCACCTTCACAAAACAGAAACTTAAAACAAATTCTGATTAATATAGCTCCTTGGAAAGAAAGAAAAAGTTATGATTGATCTAAACCTAAATTATATAGTAGCTAAGGAATGTGTTAAAGCTTGTCACTACAGCTCAAGTGACCTTGAATTACCTTTTAATTTATGAAATGCTAAGGCATAGCCAAACCACACAATATGACTGACTCTCTTGGGCTCTCCTCAATTATAACAGACAAGCATAATGGAAAGAGTAGTGTATAAGCCATTTAATTATCCTAATGGTCCTTGTACTAAAATTTGACAACTCTCCGTGACACTACAGGGCAGATTTTAAAATTTATTCCATCCACTGTTTTTCCAGAGCAACACAGGCACTGGTGGCAATCATCCTGCAACTAGGACATGGCTAAACTATAAAGTCAGGGAAGTTGCACTCCCCATTATAATACGTACATCATACTTTACAGAAGTAAAGCAAAGTGGACAACATGAATTCCAAGAATCATACTACATTTACTATTGAAAATATGGATCAAAGAAGTTTTTTGACAAACTCAATAGCTATCTAATTGTCTCTTTTGCACTTCATAGCATGCGCTGCCCTTGCCCATTACGCCAGGCCCTGCTCTCCCCAATACAAGAAAAAAAAAAAATCCAGCAATACTGCCTGAACAAGAATAATTTAATTTTGTCCTTCTTTCCAAACAGTGCCCTCTCAAGAGGCTCCTTTCCAATGCTATATTTTAAAGAAAATTATTATTTAGTTGTCTAAATCACTTTCCAAATCAGTCTGACTCGACATCATTTCAGCATTTTATGCAACACTACACACTGGAGCTGCTCATAATAGTGAAGTACTGTCATGACAACTCGGTGTTCTCTCTTCTAAGAGTCTGAAGACTCTCTTAATCATCATTTTAATTCTTAGATCACAATTGGCTTTCGCTGCCAAATACCTTGTGACACTACATTAAAACGTTATGGATATAGAAAATGTCTTTAAGTGTACCTTGGCTGCATATTGCTCCAAAGCACTGATGGTGTCTGGATCAATGGTAGCATCTCCCGTATGAAGACCTGCCACTGTGCCGTCAGCTTGAATGGCTAAAATGGTATCTGACTGTGGCATCTGCACCGTGTGGTGAATGTAGGCAGTAGTTCCATCCTCCAGCTGGACAGCTTGTAATGCACTCTGGTCGTAACTGTCTGAGAAATAATATTATGAAGTGTTATGAAAGAAAAGAGTAGCAATGTCCACGTGTAACACAAGAACCTACTCCTGTTTGAGGAAAGCCTCCTAAAGTCATGTGTGTGAAACATACAAAAAAAAATATAACTAGTAGTGTATGAGATACATAAACACTTAAAATATTACCACTAGTATCACTGATGAAATTTTTTCAACACACCACCTCCCACAACTTTGTTTCTGCATAGATATAAAAGTGCAAACCCAATTTTATATTGGTCTAGCTTTATTTACAAACAAAACCAGGAACATAAATATGCTTCCATTTCATATCCACTCACAGTAAAATGAAATAATGTAAGACACATACTGATGTCAGTATTTCAGATTTTAGCATTCATAAATCTGATTTAAAGAACGAAATGATTAAAAAGAAACACATAAAATACAGGATGACTTTTAAAGAAAAAATTCTTTAATGTATTCTCTTCTCTTAGTATTGCTGATTGTAGAATGTAATTCCTGTCCCACTGCTTTAAACAGACTTAAAATATCTACTTGCTCACTTTCCGCAGAGAAGTAGTGCTATTTCCAAGACTAGTGTAATCACCTTCTACAGAAATCTAATTTATCATTTAAAATAAAATACATTTGATTCTTGACTGTCAGCTGTTGCATCTTCTGCCCTATTATCTAACGGCAAAATCATCAAGAGGATGATCTTTAAGTCAATTTCTACATTCTTTCGCTCAAGAGAGATTGATTGATTGATTCTTACCTGCTTTCTCTTCTCATTTTTACATGCAGTTATTAGTGAAATCTGTGTAAGGGCTCACATTCTTTACTAATATGACATATGCTTACTTCAGTGTGAATTCGGCTAAAAAACAGTGAAATACACTGGTTTTAATTCTGTTTATATTTGTTACATGAGGCCCAAACAAGTCACTGAACCAGTCTCACTTCAATAATTTCCAGATGTCACAAACTGAAAGCAACAAGTAATCTACATTGGGAATCACACTAAATGATATCATACGCTAAAAAGTGTACCAATTTTATATTGCTGAAGTTCTCTTGAACTCTAATGCAATAAATCACACTTCAAAAAATAATTACCTTTCGAGGTGTGATGAATAAATGCCGTAGTTCCATCTTCCAGCTGAACTGCTTGTCCATCTTCCAGACGCAAGCTGTCCCCTGTTCAGAAGAAAAAATAACAATGCTTCAACAATAGTTTGAAAATTCCATTAGTTGGAAAGATTAAACACTAAATACCTAGGATTACAAAATATCTAGGATCTTTTCATGACTATGTCCATTAAAATAAGAAATGGAGTTATTATAATGATGGTTAATTACTTAATATCAATATTTATCAGTAATACATATTTTTACAACATATTCCTTGTATTACTACACTTACTGCTTTTAGGCATGGGTACATGTTGAACATAAGCAGCAGAACCATCTTCTAATTGAATCACTTGGCCATCCATTAATTTACCATCTGAAATACGTAATTAGAATTCTTAAAAAAATATTCCATATGACACATCACAATTTAAACAAACAGTTTACATTTTCTGGATTAAAATATCACTGGAAATTAATGTTTGGTAAAGAGTAAGCACAATGTGACTACACAGAGGTTTAAAACTCTAGGATTAAGAAACGGCCCAATCTGCTATCCAGTAGGCAGAATGTTGATATTTGGGTTTGAAGTGTAAAGATCATCTCGCTTCTGTTTGACTTATGTTCTGTATTTGATACCTTCATCTTATTGGTAGCATAAACAAATACTTATTTTATAGCATTACTGTAATACCTGTAATTCCCAGCTAGAATTGGAACTTCATAAACATTGTACAGATTTTGCCTGACTTTACAAACCAAAGGGATTTACAATCCAAAGACAGCGTTAAAAAGGGGAATACAATTGCAATTGATGAACAACTAGTCATTTACCTACCTTTAGAATTGTGCTGTATGTAAGCAGTGGAGCCGTCAGCAAGGGTAACTGCTTGCAAACTTACACCTTCCATGTTTTCTAAGTTGTCACCATCTAGCAAGGAAAAAAGTTCATATTCACTATTACGAGCATCAAACTCCAAAAATCACAACTCAAACACCTCCAGAAATGATTACATCCCCTTAAAGCACAGTGATTTCAGAAATAACAGGAAACAGTGCTTACTTGCTTTCTGGTTTTTGAACCTTGAACATATACTAAGGTCATATGTACAAGATTTTGCTCTGTTAACATGACAGCTAGAATGTTATTTTCTTTAACTAAAAAAGTTACAATGTTACTGAATAAATAACTATAAAGCTGAGTTTTTAGGAGAATTATTATGTAGTGAGTGTTAGCAGTGAAATAATGTTATATATACTTGTACTGATAATTTTGTTTTATACATTACTACCTGTAGATTTTAAGAAAAAGTTTTAATCATGTAAAATCATAAAAAAAAGGTGCCAAAATCCATCAATTTTAAACCAATCCTAAATCACCAATCTATTTTAAAACTCAACTTGTTTAATATATACTTAAATATAAACTCAAGTTATGAAGAATAAACCAATAAAACTACAGTGAGAATAAAGTCAGATTTTATATTCCTATTTTGGCACATTTACATTCCTACTGCCTTAATTAAGAGATCACTTCCTTCCATAATTAAATTAAATTAGTGAACTTAATCTCAGTTAAATAAGAAAAATTTCAGTTAGATTTTTCATTTAGAATACACTACATGAGTTTTAGAGTTTTATCTGAGTTTCAAACAGAAAAGACACAATAATGTAGAAGTATTTTAACCTGAAGGTTCACCTTGCACGGCTACAGCTTCTGTTAGACAGAGAGTGACATGCTGGGCCTCCATTCCTCCTCCAGAAAATTCAGTCATTCCCTGAGAGTCTCGATTTATCTGAGCTAATAACATTGTCTACCTAGAAAGAAAGTATTCACAAAACAGATAGAAAATGTAAACACAAAACCAGAACTAGAGACAATCCAAGTTTAATTAGATTTTTATACAGCTGCTGCAAATATTTTATGTTACTTGCTTTATGGAGAAGATGCAATGAATGATTGTCTTACCTGGAAAATACTTCAGGTGAAAAAAAAGTTTTTTGGAATTAACTAAGCTATTAAGAACTTTAGGTAGCAGTTACTAAACTGAACTGCATCAACTACATTTAGATTTCAGTTAAGTATGAATTATTAAACCAATGTATAAAGAATAATGATGGTAATGATCGTATAAGTAATGATATCTCTTTGTCCTGAGAACTGAAATGAGACTGACAATTTCCCTACAGACACCCACGACAACAGCAGGACTTTAACTATATGAACTAAATATCTCTTTGGTGCCAGGAAGATGTTTAGAATCTGTCGCACTCTGGGAAATACGCACTTCATTAGTAAGTCTGACTGAACAATCCAACCATTTCCCTAAATTTTGCATGAAGGTTTCTATTACATTTTAAAAAAACCCCTCTCCTTGAAGATAATGAAGTATCTCATGATAAAACATTGATAGGACAACAGGATAGTGATTAGTGGGTCACTGTCACAACTCTGCCTGTATCTCCCGGAACCATGCACAGCCATTCCTTTGGATAGTAATTTTTACCTACACATGTTTCAATATGGGAGACTAAGAAGTCTACTGAATTTGAGAGGCTACTACTAATTTTCAATATTATTAGTTTAAAAAGGTATAAAGGAAATATATATCATTGCATTCTACTAAATCACACGCTGGATTTCACCACAGGAAAAAAGCAACACCCTCCCAAGAAAACCAAAACACAAACAAAAAGAGACTAAGTTCTGCAAGCCCTGCAGTTAATTTAATGTACACTTAGATGTGTGTGAAAGGAGGTGGAAAATCGCATGGAATTGCAATCTAGGCCATGCAGCAGCAGTAAAGCAACTTTCCCCCCGCCCCAATTTTTTGATAGCCAAGAGTTTTTCTAACAATAAGAAGCAGTAAAATAATCTCACAAAAAGGTTACAGATAAACAACGCTTTTAATCTTAGCATGGTTCTATGACCTGTTGTTTTACAATTCAAGGCTGAGAATAATAATCTAGGATTTTTAATTCATTTATGATTACATTTCTAAGAAACTAAGCTACTTTTACCTCTGCAATCTGGAAATTTGCCCTTGAGTGAGCAACTCAACGGTCTCAAAGACAAGTGAGAAACAAGTGCTTACATCAAAACTAAAGAATAATGAAAGCAAAACTAGACTATTTAGCATACTCGTGTATTTAAAAGGCTTTTACACTAATTTAGTAGTTGAAAATTACAGCTGAGCAATATTTCCCAGATACACCCAAGTGACTTTATACCAGGCTCTATGTCCGAGGGAGGCAGGCAGCTACTTGAGTTTCTTAGCCTCAGCAGAGGAAAAAGTTGACCTACACCCAGCTGCTGCAGCTCTGCTCTGGCACTGCTTGAAGCCCTTTAGCCTGAGTGCTGCGCACTAAGCACATCTGTTGCTTCGGTCCAAGCCTCGCTAACTTTCCATGTGATGTTATACCAAGTACCCACATTACCTCCAGATATTGGACCTGGAGTCTCAATCACCTTGCCACATATGAGAATATTATTGACAGCTTGGTTAACTGCTGAGAGCCCGGTTCATGGAATAGATACAGTTTAATACTGAAAATGGAAAGGGTAGCTTTAGCAAGGTTTTATGCCTCCTGTAAAAAAGCATATTTTTCATGCGCTATGTCGAAAACATAAGAAAAAAACACTAATAATGATCAGGTCACAATTCAGTAGAAATACACCTTGCAAGATTAAAATCCTACATAATATTTATCTAGAACATTAAGGAGATTAAAATATGGACTTGTGATAGAGAATATGAACCTTGAATAATTCTGAGCATCAAAAAGAAGATAGAGTTAAGATAGAACCCAAAATGTAACTCAAAATAGGTATGAGAGATTGTTTTTTTAACATCCATTGGAATTGTTCCTGGCATCCTTTTCAATAAAAGCTTTACTAGAAAATGAGGTCTCTAAAAGAGCTGTAGTACAACAGAAAGAGAGCCAGTGCAGAGAAGCCATCCAGACTAAACTGCATTTATACTAGATGTTTCTGAAAAGAATGAAATAACTAAGGGTTTTTTTTAATACTATAACCTAAGGGACAAGGAATTGTACAAGGATGTAAGAGATCCTGAGTTCAACTCCTTCCCCTGCTATCCCTGTGTTAATGACTTTGCACTAATAACTTCCTTCTTTATTACTCATTTATCTCCCCTATCTCAAAATAAGGACAAAACAGAAAAAAAAAGCACTTTGCTTGTAAACCAGAAGCAGGACAATGTGCTGTAGCTACAGGATCAGCTCAAACAAGCACTGAAGTGAAGCAGCTCTACTCTCCGTGTTCACGTTCTGTGCAGCAAATAAGATCAGAAAACTGATGCAGTTAAAAAAAAAATAAACTAACACCAAAAAAAGCTTTATTTCAGTCTGCAAGAACTGCTTCTCTAAAGGTAGTGCCAGCTTGTAGCAAGTTAAGTTAAATAATTATGGTATTAGATGCTAGTGGGGCACAGAGTTTGTCTAAACTGCTAACAGTGTTCTGTAATGTCAATGTTTTCCATTCATCCAGTTTTCAGGACACTGCGTGGAAGCTGGCTGCAAAGCAGCAAAATCATTTCACGCAATGGAGAAAAAAGGCTACACAACTGCTGGATTTCTCTAAAACTATTTTCTGAAACATTACCAGCAGGGACTACACCTCAAAGGTCTTTAAGCTCCAGTCTATTTTCATAGAATCGTAAAAGGGTTTGGGTTGAAAAGGATCTTAAAGATGATCCAGTTCCAATCCCCCTGCCGTGGGCAAGGACACCTCTCACCAGACCAGGGTGCTCAAAGCCTCATCCAACCTGGCCTTGAACACATCCAGGGAAAGGGCATCCATGTCTTCTCTGGGCAACCTATGCCAGTGTCTCATCACCCTCACAGAAAAACTTTTCCTCCTAATATGTAATCTAAATCTCCCCTCTTTCAGCTTCAAATCATTATCCCTTGTCCTATTCCTGCACACCTTGATAAAGAGCCCCTCCCCAGCTTTCATGTAGCCCCCTTTAAGTACCGGAAGGCTGCCAGGAGGTCTTCCCAAAGCCTTCTCTTCTCCAGGCTAAACAATCCCAACTCTCTCAGCCTGTCCTCAAATGGGAGGTGCTCCAGCCCTCTGAGCATCTTCGTGTCCATTCTCTAGCATCACTAGCAAATCCACGTCCTTCCTGTGCTGCAGGACTCCAGAACTGAACACAATACTCTGGGTAGGGTCTCACAAGAGCAGAGGGGCAGAAACGCCTCCCTCGCCTCCCTCGACCTGATGGTCACTTCTTTTGATGCAGCCCAGGACACAGTTGGCTTTCTGGCCTGCAAGTACACATTGTAGGTTCTCATCCACCAGCGCCCCCAAGTCCTTCTCTTCAGGGCTGCTCTCAGCCCATTCTCTGCCCATCCTGTGTCTGTGCTTGGGAGCGCGCTGACTCAGGTACAGGACCCTGCACTTGGCCTTGCTGAACTTCATGAGATTCGCAGAGGCCCAACTACCAAGCCTGTCAATGTCCCTCTGGATGGCATCCCTTCCCTCCAGCATGCTGACCACACCACACAACTTGGTGTCATCCACAAATCTGCTGACTATGCCCTCAATCCCTCTCTCTGTGTCTCTGACAAAGGTATTAAACAAACATCAGTCCCAATACTGACCCCTGAGGAATGCCACTTGGACATTGAACTGTTGACTGCCAACCTATGAGTGTGACGATCCAGACAATTCCTTATCCACCAAGTAGTCCAACAATCAAATCCATGTATTTTCAATTTAGAGCCCAGAATGTCGTGCGGGAAAGTGTCAAATGCTTTGCACAAGTCCAGGTGTATGATGTCAGTTACTCTTCCCTTATCCCCCAATGCTGTAGCCCCATCGTAGAAAGCCACCAAATTCCCCAGGCATGACTTGCCCTTAGTGAAGCCATGTTGATTGTTACTGATCACCTCCTTATTTTCCGTGTACCTCAGCAGTTTCCAAGAGGATCTGTTCCATGATCTTGCTGGGCACAGAGGTGAAACTCACCAGCCTGTAGTTCCCCAGGTCTTCCTTTTTTAAAAATGGGGGTTACGTTTCCTCTTTTCTAGTCAGTGGGAACTTCACTGACTGCCACAACTTCTCAAGTACGACAGCTAGCAGCTTAGCAACTTCATCTGCCAGTTCCCTCAGGACTCGTGGATGCATCCCATCAGGTCACACGGACTTGTGCACCTTCAGGTTCCTTAGATAGTCTCACATCTGATCTCCTACCGTGGGCAGTTCTCCAATCTCCCAGACCCTACCTTTGTCTTCCATGACTTCAGTGATGCGGCTTCAGCCCTTGACAGTGAAGACTGAGGAAAAAAAGCCACTGAGTACCTCAGCCTTCTCCATACTTGGGGCAACAATGTCTCCCTCTTTCCTTCTGGAGAGGGTCCACATTCTCCCTAGTCTTTCTTTTATCACTGACATACCTATGGATGCTTTTCTTGTTGTCATCCTTGGCCATCCTTTAGAGCACAGGTGTCAAACTCACAGCCCACGGGCCAGATCCGGCCTCGCACCTTGTTTCTACCTGACTCCTTGCCCCTACACTCCTGCCAGCGCCAGTCACATGTGCAGCGTGTGACACGCGTGATGCTGCAGGAGCAGGCTGATGGGGCCCCCGGTGAACACCCCTGCCTTAGAAAATTCCCTCTCTTAGACAAAGTAAGAAGCCCCCAGCATCTTTAATATACTGTCTGTCTTCAAAATTGAATAATGTCCTTTCTCCAAAGCTTATGTCTCCTCTCAACTTTGGGGAAGCAGAGAGGAAGCCTATGTTGTGGAGAAATGGCTATCACTGAAATATTGCTGCTACAGCACTGCTTTTCTTTTTCTGTAGAGTGGTCAAATACAGGAACAGACTGCCAAGAAAGGTTATGGACTCTCCATCATCGTAGGCATTCAAGACTTAGCTGGACACAGCCCTCGGTAACCTGGTCTAATCAGACCACGATTGTGACTGGACTAGATAGCCTCTTGGGGTTCCTTTCACCTTCAACTACGACATCCGTTATTTCTGATGATGCACACATTCAAACCAGCATCATCATGCTTTTGGTACATCATCCACCCTGCTCCTATCATATTTTATTTCTTTGCTTTTTGAAACCAGTCTGTTTTCATCAAACTCCTCTTCCCTTACCTCAGCTTTCCGTCCTTTTCTGTTAACTAGCTTACACGCTGCTTTCTCCTCAGCTTCCAGCAAATTTGTCTTCATCCTTCTTCTAATCCTAATCTTACCAGTTAAAGAGCAGCTGAAAGCATCCATTTCTAGAAAACTACATGAACCCTGGGGTGGAGCCTGCATGGCTGCTCAACAAGATTGAAGCACGTGCATTCTGCTTAATCTCATGGGCTCTCCTACAGAAAAGACACAAGTACAGGCTTAGTCATGAGGTACTCACTGAAGTGAAAACTCGAGACTTGACTTTGTGAACTCTCGCAGATCTTCACAGATCATACACAACTTGTAATTTTCAAAGGCACGTTAATGATATTTGGGAAGACTTTCACAGCACAGTACTGCAAATTGCATTCCTGAAATGGTTAGTCACCGAAATACACCTATGGTACTCAAATAGAAAAATTTTGCCATTAAGATGGTTAAAATACTTCCCCCCAAAAAAATCAGCCTTAGAGAGAAAATTAAGACTAAAAAATTTCTGAAAACAGCATCTGATAGAAGGAAGCAACAACCAGTCACAAAAAATGATGCTGAAACAAGTCTTGCATTGTTAGTTACAAAGCAAAAGCAGCGAATTAGTGATGGGGGTTCCTGACTTTTTTACACTTTTTGACAAAAGTTGCATCAGCAATGTAAACCCTCAGTATAACATTGATAGATAAAATATGCCATCCAGCAGAGTATACAACTTTTTAGCAAAAAAACAAAACCCAAACCACATCCTCAGATTCTTTGAACAGAAAAAAAACTGTGAACTGAAGTATACTTTAAATCCTCAGACGAAACCGGGGTAGGGATAGGAAAGGCGGGGGAAAAGAGAAGACTTCATGAAGGTGCCTATCTAGAGAACACCTTCTGTATTTCTCTCTCCATTAATACTCAAACAAATCAAACCTTCTGGGTGCTGTCACTTGTTTTTGAGAAAAAAATGCAACGTTAAGAGTTTTTGTGTTAACTCAGTCTAGCAACTGGAAACAGGAGTCTCCGCTGAAAAGCCGGAATTCAACAACTGAAAAACAGGAGGTGGTATTCAGGCAGCTGAAAACCAAAGCAAGAACTGGTACAGGGCATGCTGCCATGGAGAAGAAAGTGGGTCTGGGGCACTGGAGAACACTGGCAGTTGATCGGATAGCGTGATGACACCCTGTGTAGTGGAGAATGAGGCAAATAACAGCTGGAAAATAGCAGGAATTTGCCATTTAAAGAAGGACTATATCACTGTAATGCTGGACAAAAGAAAAAAACCTGCAATGACAGTATCAGAAAATCCTTAGAGAGAAAAAAAACAAAAACGACGCTTCAAGGATGATTGACAGGAAACAGAATAAATTTTGTAAGAGCACTCACAGAAGAAAACTTACAATTATAAAATGCAAGCCAGAATGTGCAGGAAGAAAGACAGGAAAAATGCTATTACAAACATGCGGCAACCTTATGATTGTTCATCCTCCTTGTGCAGGCAGCACCAAGAAGTTTGAAATAATAGCCATTTCATTCATTTGAAAAGAAACATCACTTTTATTTTTAATACACTTCTAAATAAGGTACAAAACATGTTGTAGTTTTATAAAACATATAAAAACAACAAATATAAATCAATCCAGAAAAGTAAATCAGCAAATGACACATAACCCCACAATACTGAAAGCTTCATTTAGGAATTTTAGGAAACTGCATTCGCATGTTTGACAAAGCTGGACCCCAGAACCAGTTCAAGTCCGTCTGCACAGTAACATAATTAAGGTTTTTCTGAACTAAACATTGACTGTATTAGGGTAAGGACTGGAAATATCTGCAATTTCCCCAAACTAGTCTGACTAAAAAATACTTGTGAAAAATTAAAATTATTACCTACAATTAACATTCTGGTTAAACACACTTCAACTGATAATTAATATGCATTACTGCCTTTTGGGTCTCAGTGCAAAAAATGACTGACATAGGCGGAAAAACTGACTAGCCTGGATTAAGTTTTTTTTAGAGGACCCAAGTGTACAGTTTACTAATTACATAAAGTCATGTGACAGTTGTAAGCTCAGAAAAAAACCCATAGCAGAACTAAGGATCTCTAAAATCTGACCTCTGTTCCCATACGTACCTGTATGATAATCACTTCCAATATTGCATTAGAAATCTGTAGGAGAGTCAGAAATGAACTCTAAATCCTGTGGATGCTTTGATCAAATGCTTGAACAGATGAGACATGGATTTCTTTCTTCATCAACAGCACTTACTTTTTCAGTATTTTACCACTGCACTGAAGCATTGATTTCATGCTATAACTGGTCAGACTGACTTTTAGTGAATAAACATGAACTACTTCCTGTTAGTCACTTCTAAATGTATGCTTGCTTTCTCCTATAACTTTAACTTATTTTACTATATTTTCCAGTCTCTTCTAAAGACAAGAAAAACATAATTGCTATTTTTTCTCCATTAATCATCCACTGTATAAAATGGAAACAAAGCTGAAATGCAGAAAAAAAACCTTCACTAAAGAATCTAGGAACAATAGCTGGATTCAGATAGAGGGGAAAGACATGCAATTTAATAGAATATTACACAATACTTTTCTAGATAGCAAAGATGTGTTGCAAACTATGAACCACAGGCTCCAACCCTGGCCCTGGAGAAGGACCTAATCAAGACTGACAGCACTGTCAACTGCATGCATGATGTATAGACCCTGAGTGACAGCACAGCTAACTCTGCGGAGAGTCACGTTGCCCAAAGCAGACGTTTGCAGTCAAACTCAAGGCTTCATTATACTCTTCTTGCAGTATTTTAACCTTTCTGTTGCACCAGAGATACATCCCGATTATGATGCAGTTCAAGATTAATTCATTGCCAGAGTTTGCTATCTCTTCAGAAATAACATAAATGCAAATTCAAATTTATCACCGCCATAACCAAGCACAACTTTGACTTTAGTGTGAGCACTGAGCCTGACATAATTACTTTATGTTCCAGCAGTCTTTTCCCCCACAAAGACACCGTCATAGATTCAGTTTATATTGTGAATTCTGACTAGAAATCATGAATGCCAGAAGTATTGTCAAAGATCAATGCTTGCATTTTATAAAAAAAAAATCAATTTGATTAACCAGTGAAAATAAAGACTGTTTACAAGTCCTTACTCTAATATTGCAAGATTATGCATATACATGCAATATCACACTGTGGGAGTGCAACGATGGGCACAGCTTCCTGTGATTTGAAACAGATTTGAGAGTCTTCGGAGAGACCCAATTCCAAAAACCCTGCATGGAAGGTAACAAGCAACTGAGATCCATAGAGCTTTATTGCAGAGGTACAGAGACCAGGATTCTGAAAGCTATATTAAAGTACAAAACAGTATAGCAATGCACCTGGCTCAGTGATCAATGCACTGAGGAGACAGTTGTTCTTAGCACACTGTGTATAGATTTAGCGTCAGAAAGAGCCATATAATCTGTACTGAAACATCAAATCCAAATGTGACTAAAAACACCCATTCATCATTTACCATACTTGTGTGTTTGCATGGCTTGCACGCATACTGCATCACCTACCAAAACAAGACAGCAAGTTTCTCTCAACTCACAGTATTCTGTGCTCAAAGTTAAGACACATCTCTTCTTCTCTTGCCAAATTTATATTATCAATGCCCAGGCATACCTTCTTTTCTCAAAAAAACCCCAAACCAAAACAAAACTAAAAACCACCCCTTTCTTTATTGCACGCTGATTTATAAATTATTTTTGTCTTAATAGCAAAAAAGAGGACAAGTAATTATCATGTTCATACTCAGAAATCGAATGTTTGGTCTGAGAACAGAAAAAAGCTGAACCTACAGCAGGTCATCTGATTTTTCTGGTTTATACTTGAAAAACTCAGAACATGATTAACAAAGCTGAATAAACCCCCACACCTTTAAATAATTTACAGCACACGTTAGTGAGATAAAGCACTAGATTTCATTCCAAGTGGATATTCCTCCTGGAAGTCACAAAGTGAGAACCAGACTTAAAAGCACTTAACCAATGAACTTATGTGTCTTTAAAACTACTGGCTCTTAGGGTTTGTTTACCATCAATTATATATGCACAAAATACTGGCTACATAAAGAAGGAATCCAGACAAGGCATGTCAGAATTTTATTCAAATTACTCCTAGAAATGAGCAGTGATGCCTAGCTGTGGTAAAAAGATAAAAAAAAGGATACAGTTATTGTCTGATGTACTTCGAGAGGCCACTTAATTCTTATATCATAAAACCTCCAGTTATATCAGTGTTTTAAATAAAACAAGGAACACGTGGTGAATAGGTGAATATTTAAGGGCTAAAAAATCTGAAAGAAACTGAGACCAACTACATCTATCAGTGTTTTACTTTCTAGTCAAAGAGACTTCTCAGTTGTCAAGAAATCACGAAAGTATCTAATTTACATCACCAAAGCAATTAATCCTGGCTGTGCCACTTCAACTCCTGCAAATCCACTGGGCTCACCAACAAAACAGAGAATTTTGAGTGGGTTGTTTTGTGCGGTTATGAGTTAATTAGTAATCTGACAACTACACTACAGATGTATCAGTATTACCCATGACAGTTAACAGCAGTGTTTTAGTCTATACTTGTAATTCAGGAAGTAAAGGACAGCTTACTGAGCTGTCAACATTTAGACTGAATTGCAAAAAAAAAGCAGATGACAAATTTTAATTTAAAAAACAGTACATCTAAGCACATTCTAAGAAACTGTGTCATACAGTCATACAGTCATACTGAGCTGACATGGTACTTAAGATATGGGCAACAAAAACTAACTTGCAAGTATAGACCTATCTTCCAGTTCTAGAGAAGTCTGTCATCATAAATGAAGTCCAAGAGCATTATGAAGGTAGCACAATTTTCCCCTCAAGAAGGGTATACAGAGGAAAATGTTAGCAGACAATAAAATACAGACTGAGGGAAGCACTAAGTTTTAAGTGTAACTCTGATGTCAGCTTTGAATGCTGGAACACAGTAAATTCACTTCAAAACTGAGAGCTTCATTCACTTAACAAGCATTATGTTGGTGGAGCAAAGTACAATCCCACTATACAACTGAAAAAGCAGCATAGCCCAGAAGATTTTAGCAGACTAAGTCACTGGAAGCATTCACTCATTCAGTTCCATTCTGCTTTTGAGTAACTGATTAACAATTCCTGGTGTGTTGAGCGCAGAGTGAGAGGACCAAAACCATATTCCCTCAAGTAAATACAACTAAGAGCAGACTTTACGCACAGGCAGAACCCCATAAACCCAATGTGCCATCATGGGTCATAAGGCGTCTTTTCCCTTCCTTCTCCAGAAATACAGGGTACGTGGGCAAGCACCTGCCTCAGATTCCTCACTCTATCCTCAGAACACCACCTACGCACATCTCTATTTACAATAGCCTGCATTTCAGAGCTGAATTCTCAATATTCCAGAAGAGGGTCCCTAACCCTAACACCATCAGGATCACATTCCATCTGCACCAATTTTCTTGCAGCACAGAAGAGATGAAAACCCAAACTGTCCACCTATCAGTGCATAAAGAGCAGAAAGCATGCTGTTGAGCTGTAGAAATGTCACAATATAGGAAAAAAGCCAGTGGCAAGGAAAGGTACGCAACACTTGGCTGGCCTGAGATGCTATAATACGTGTCAGAGGCAGCAGGAGTTACACAAGGCAGCATGGGAAGCAGAAATCATAGGGCTGATAAAGGAAGAGGGTCTATATCAAAATGCAGACAGGACAAGGTAAGGAAGGAATTGGTCTACAAAAGCACTGAGGCAAGTTAGATGTTTCTCGTGAGTATTTGTGTTCTGTCTGTTGCTAATACCAGACACTGGAAGAACTGCCATGATTAACAGGAATGTGCCATTCACTTTGTGTGTGGAAACTCACCCAAATTCAGCTGAGCCCTATGCTTTGGAAAACAAATAGTTTTCACGTGTGCCAACTAAACACTCATAATTTAAGAGCAATGTTTCTCAAAGACTCCACCTACGCTGAGCATGCTTTAACCCAAAACTGTTAAGGCCAAGACTTACGTACAAAACCAAGGGAAGATGAACATCCCACGCTTGGGGAAGCCAAATTAACACTGTAAGATAAGCAACACAGTTCAAAACTGTCATCTTTTCAGCTCTACTTTAAAACATAACCCACATGTTTTAAGGCAAATACATAAGTCTGAAAGGATACAAACACACACACGTTTGAAGGAATGCACAGAAAAGATGGCAAAGGGAGAGACCATTACCACCATCAAACTTCAGCCAAGGAAGCCTCAGCCTAATCCCTCTGCACACCTGACGGAACTGTGAGTGAGAAGGCAGCTCACACACCACAGACAGCTCTGAGCAGCAGCAGCCACCTGCTTAGACCTGTTCACTGCTCAAACTCCAGTTTCCTTCTCCTGGTTAGTACAGGGCAGCAAAGCATGGGGCAGCAGCAGCCTGCCAAGCTGAGGCAGTACATAATTTGAGATCTTCTAGAGACAAAACCAAATTTATAGCCTTATTTTGGTACCCATTATGAGAAAATATTCATCACTTTATTATTGTTATGCCCATCTTCTCTGAGAAAAAGGACTGCCTGCTCATGACAGAAGTTATTTTGATATTTATGCAACAAATGCTACACAGGCATTAAGAGTGAAGCCTGTGTGACTTTCTAAATAAAGAAATTTTTACACTTGCTTAAGCATTTGCTTTATTGGAGCCTTTAGTATAAGGCAAAGTAACTTCCTCAGGTAGAATACTAGAAATGAAACATTTTATTACAATAATAAGAATAGTTTATGTAAACTATGCAATCAATTTGAAACATATTTCTCAAAAACGCTTAAAATGTTTATTTTTGCATCTCATTTAAGCTTCAATCTACTACCAAAACAATCATCCATTATTTGACTACATATTCCCAGGACTCATTTCTGCACTGATTCAAATGAACAGCTTCTAATATTTACACAGCTGAATGCTCGAGACTTTAATGCATGAAATATAAAAAAAAAATAAGCTGTGAAAACGTAGTTATCTTGTCCTCTGCCATTCTAAAGCTGTATAGGAAATACAGAAAGAAGCTAAAATATCCTACACACATACTACTTCTCTCAAGCTCGCAGTTAAGGACAAACAAATTTAGTATTTCAAGTAAGATCACCTTGTAGCTACAACAAATACCTGGTAGAGTCCTCTAAAGTGTAGCAGATTTACAGCACCTGAGGCAGAGTCTTGAGAAAACTATAACATGAGAAATTCTTTTTTTTTTCCAAAGACTTGCACATCACCGGAAATAGGAATAATATTGCTTACAAGTAATGGTATCGATCTGCATATGTCAAACGTTAACTGTCTGAATGCTCAAAACAAACCTTTAAAGAGATTTTATACGTAACTGGAGTTCAAACCCAGGCTTCTTTTAACGGAGAATTTAGCTTGCAGAAAAGTTACACCCTTTTTTTTCTTGACATACAAGCACTGCAAATAAGACCTTATCAGAAAATAAAATCTTTGCACCATTGCACGCAGTTTTTCTAAAACGAGCTTTCCGTTATGCTGTTCTATTAGAAGTTCTAAGTAAGAAAGCTTAAGTAAACGAGAAGCGAGAGCAGACTATAAAACGCTTTAAAATAACCCTGCACGGCATTCTGGCGAGTTGAACCGAGGTGAACCCAGCCAGGTGCTTCCACCAGCGCCGCGCCAAGACCTTCTCCCGCGCTGGCCCGGCAGCGGCGCCAGGAACCAGCAACTCCGTGGAGGAACAGCGGATCCCTCCTTCTCGAAAGCGCGCAGGGCCAACACCGCTCCAACGGCTTTAGCGCCGTGGGGCGAGTCTGCCCGCGGCCCGAGTGGAACTGCGTTATAAAAAAAGAATAATAACGACCAGAAAAACACAAAAATAAAGGAACCCCCCACGTGGGCGCGGGGCGGGCGGACCCGGAGCTCGCGGGTCCCCCCCGCAGCCCCCGCCCGTGACGCAGCGGCGCCCCCAACGCGCGCCGACGGGTGCCGAAGGGGACGGAGCGGGGCGCCCCGCGGCGCGGGCCCGGCGGGCGGGGGAGGGGCCGGGCGCGCGCGGGCGGGCGGCGGAGCGGCCGCTCCGTCCGTGCCGGTCGGTACTGGCGCTGCCCGCGCGCGCGCTGCCCCCTCGACGCGTGCCCGGGGCGAGGCCCAGCGCGGCGGCCCGGCCCAGCCCGGCGCGGCGGCGGCGGCCCCAGCCGGAGATGGCGGTGGTTAGAATAAGGCACACTGGGTAAAAACACATTTATATACGAACCTCGCCGAGAAATTTTCCAACAATTCCTCCGTCCGACCACCATGCACCAGGACAGGAAACGGCCGCCTCAGCGCCCGCCCGCCCCAGCGCCGCCCCGAGCCGCGCGGGCGGGCCGTGCGCCCCGCGCTGCCGCCGCTCCCATTGGCCGCGCCGCGACTCGCGCCACCGCCCCCCGCTCGCCATTGGCCGCCTCCGGGCCCCGCGCCAATGCCCATTGGCCGCGCGCCCGGGGCCCCGCCCCGCGGCTCCATGGCGGCGCAGTTATGCTGGGTTCGGGGCCGTCGCCACCGCCATTTTGTGCCGCGCGGAGCGAGGCCGTGGTGCGTCAGCGGGGGAGAGAGGGGCCCCGGCGCCATTTCCTTCCCCGGGGAGGCGGCGGGGACCGAAGCGCCTCCCGGGGCGGCGCGGGGAGCGGGGCCGCCGGGGTGGCCGCCCGGCCCCGCCGCTGCGGCCCGATGGGCGCTGCGGGAGCCGGGGAGGCCGCGGGAAGGGGCAGCGAGGGCCCTGCCCGGCGTCTTATCGCCTGCCGCCAGCGCGGCCCGGGCGGGAGGATAAGAACTCAGCTCTGAAAGCTTCAGAATATTGATCCGTACGTGATCTTTAGGTATAGGAGCGTGTAGTTGCCCATCAACATCACCAGCAATTAAGAGGTAGTACAGTTGTTTCTGTGGGCGGTTTTTCAAGAAAGCCCTGTTGTAGAATTAACACGAGCTGTCGCCGTTGACAGGACAAGCCCAGCCCATCAGGGCTCGCTTAGCCTTTCTGAACGTGACAGGTCGAAAAGCATTTATAATGCTTTGCCTGAAACCAGAATAATTGTATAACTGCAAGAATTTAGAACTGACAGCCAAAAATAGCTTATTTTGTAACAGGCCTAATACACAGCAGTCTTCCTTTCTGAACTGTAAGTCCTCGTTTATGAATGGGAAACTTGACTCGAAGTACAAATTGAAGCTGTCAGTTTGATTTGAGGTAGAGCAGCAGTGAAATAACCCAAGATTAAATTCTAGTTTGGGTTTATCATCTCCCTTGTATTAATAAATACTATAACTCAGGATTTCTCATTTCAAAATGCTTTCTAGCCTCAACATCTAAGAACGTCTCATTATATAAAGTAGAAATAGCAAATCACTGACATGCCATTTACAATCATAGAATGGTTTGGGTTGGAAGGGACCTTAAAGATCAACCAGTTCCAATGCTTCTGCCATGGGCAGGAACACCTCTCACCAGACCAGACTGCTTAAGGCTCTATCTAGTCTGGCCTTGGAACATCTGCGTCCACAACTTTCCTGGGTAACCTGTGACAGCATCTCACCACCCTCATGGTGAAGAATTTCTCCCTGATGTCTTAACTCAAATATTCCCCCTTCCAATTTAAAGCCTTTCCTCCCCCTCATCCCATCACTAATCACCCCTGTATAAAGTCCCTCTCCAGCTTTCCTGTAACCCCTTCAGGTACTGAAAGGCCGCTAGAAGGTCTCCCTGGAGCCTTTCTTTTCTCCAGGCTGAACAAGCCCACCGCTCTCAGCCTGTCCTCATCACAGAGGAGCTCCAGCCCTCTGATCAGCTTTGTGGCCCTCCTCTGGACCAATTCCAGCAGTTTCATATCCTTCTTATGTTGAGGATTCCAAACCTGGACACAATACTCCAGGTAGGGTCTCACAAGAGCAGAGCAGAGGGCAAGAATCACTTTCCTCAGCGTGGTGGCCACACTTCTTTTGATGCTGCCCAGCACACAGTCTACTGGCTGTGAGTGCACATTGCTGGCTCCTGTTAAGCTTCTCATCAACCAGCACCCCCAAGTCCTCAGCAGGGCTGCTCTCAATCACATCGTCCATGATCATGTATTGAATCCATGGATTGCCCTGATCCAGGGGCCCGACCTTGCTGAACCTTGTGATGCAAGGTATCTGATAATCAGTGCCACACCACCAAAGCTTTTCCACATTCCTGATTCTAGGTATGCAGAAGGCCCCACAGAGCAAAGGGAAAAGAAAAATCCAGCTCAAGGATCTTGACTCTTGTTTTTATAGTCCATAATAATACAATATAGAGAGCCTTGGGCTGTCCAGGCTTCTATCAAATGATGATAAACCTTTATTTTTTTTTTACTACTGTACTTAAGTTAAAACTTGAATGGTGCATTGAGCAGAGATGTAGAATGGTAGAGATCTTCTCATTTTTTTTTAAATAAACCAAATGTCTACTTCTGTATAGATTTTTCAGAAGCAGTGTTCATCCACTGCTGATCATAAACAAAGACCAAAACTTAATTAGCAATCCAAGTCACAGAAGACTGGTAAAGTCTTAACCAACATGCAAAGCTTTGGACCACCATTACCTAAACTTGGCCAAGTCTGTTAAATCAAAACCCACATGAAAACAACACTGGATGCACCACTTATACTGACTTTGGACCCACATCCTTCCCCTGGCAGCCTGCAGCACCCCTGAGGAGCTGTCCCCATGGCGACACTGCTCAGAGCTGCTGCTGCAGTTTCAGCAAAGCAAGATGCAGCCATGCCTCTCGGTGTTGAACACATGCAGAGCATCACCAGGGGAATGAATACCTGCAGTATGAACTGCTTAAGTGGTTTCAGGTTCTGAAGAGCATCTCAGGGGACTTACAGGGAGACAAATGCAGGCCCAGGAAGTGAAAATAGTTGAACAAGAAAGAGTATGTAGAAGGAAGGACTGAAAGGGAACTTGACAGAAACATGCAAAGATAAAACGTGCTGAGAAGCTTCATCATGTTTCTGCTCTTTGAGAAATGATAGTTGCAAGACAAAGAAATTTTCTTTAGAAAGAAAATCAACCTCTAAAACTTATCCAGTATCAATTACTAGGCACAACTAAAACGATCTGTATGGTTATAGTCAAGTATTCTGTAATTAATCCACTGCAGACTTCTTGAAACTCACACCAGTAGTTCTAGGCTACAAGAGATTTGAAAAGAGGTTTGCTGTAATACACAGACACCTATTAACTTATGAAAAAAGGGTATTAAATTTACCCAGTATGACAATATTCTAAAAACAGGGTATGACATAAGCATTTTGTATTTAACACAGTTAGAACTGTGGTTGTGCCTAACACTTCTGCTTGGTGAAATATTTTAGAGATAGAAATGGAAAACTTAGAGCTATAAAGCTAGAATGGGGCTCCCAAGTGCTGTAAGAATACAGCTGCATTCAAAACACCACACTGAAATGAGTAAAGGTAAGGATTTACTTTAGATGTTTATTAATCCAAGGAGATCTTCCATAATAGAAAAAACAGAGGCTTTGAATTTCCCAGCTCTTCCCTCAGAGTTGCATTATCCTTGAAAATGGAACGGATAAGTGCAAGTTCTAGGAGGAAGATCAATTTTAAATTTGACATAAGTGTATCACTAAAATTGATATATTGCATCACAAAATGCACTATCACCACCAACAACAATGCAAAATTGTTTTGCAATTTATATAAATACATTTCTTGGAGCAAAGAAAAGCAAAGTTCTAGAACCATTCTTAAAAAAGATGCTCCTTGCTAACGAGTCTAGCGACACATAAAAGCACCCTTGAATAAGACTCTATTCCTCACCAAGATAAAATTCTTCCCTTGACTTTTGACTTGAAAAATATCTGTTCCAGAAATGACAATGGCACTAAATTGGTGATTTTCCCCTCATTTTTTTTTTATCTGCTTTGTATGCAGAGCCTTCTCACTGCCGCCCTGTCCTGTTTTCTGCCATGAGGCGAAAGTGTCTCATCTGGCCTAAGAGAGTTTCTGGGATGCATAATGAGATAAGCAGATACCCAACCAGCAGATGGTCAGAATTTATGTCAAACTAGGCATTTTTCAAGGTCAAGGAACACACAGGAAAAGGCATGCTGTAATTATGTCTGTCACCTTTTTCTACAAAAATAAAACCTTGTCTAGAGATTATCTTGAGGCCAGAGTACACCCGTATGTGCTCGAGTTACACATTTACAGAAAAAACAAACAGTTCTGCTGTATGTACTTGGCCAGTCACCTAAAGATTCAGAAGTACAACTGTGGTTCTCATACCACTACTATAATGGATACTCTGATTCAAGGCTTAATTTGTTTTAACATCAGGTGCAATGTCCATCCTTTTAAGTCCACAATTTGCTTTTAAAGTATCCCTTTGGTATTCGGCTAGGGCAACATGGCATTATAGTCATGGCCTAGTCTCCCACATTAGCACTTTATGCACAGGGAACTGTATTTGCTGAAGAAAGGCAGAGAGAAGTGACTGGAAAAACCCATTACACCTGCCCAGAGAAGCGCTAGCGGCTGTGCAACAAATGGAAGGCAGAGCATGGTGCCAGTCAGCTCATCAAGGAAACCCCAAACCACAAATTCCTGCTACTCTGCTGATGCAAAAAACCACACCACACAAACCAATTTTCTGAAGACTGCATTTTGAGTATCATAATATATATATGTGCATTTCATTTTTACAGATATAAACTCAGTTTATTTTTAACCTGTATTTAAATTTTGGAGGCTTACATTAAATTAAGGTAGCTTGTTTAATATCAATTGTAACAGCAGGTGACATTTTTATATAAAAACAGCCCAAAGGAAAAAAAAAACCCAAACATTTGATTTAAAAGACCTGACAACGACCTCAAGGCAAGATCAAAAAACCTATGGATTTTTGCTTTTCGAAAATAAGAAGGGGGCATTTAAGCCAACCCATCACAGCATCTCCCTGCTGGCTTCTTCATACAGTGGTTTTGATAGTGGTCCCAGAGGGAACTGTATTTTGCCTCTCCAGCTAAAATACTAGTTACTATAGCAACTTTGAAGGAAGAAAATCGTGGCTTCAAAAATGAAAGATTGGCAAAACTTCAAATGCACTGTCTGGATCAGGCAGACAACAGCACACACGAATGGTGGGAGTGCAGGAAAGAGGAGGAAGGAAATGCAGGAGTAGCGCACCTGCACTACCATGTGCTGTGGGAAGAACATTTTTCAAAATTAGGGAAACAACTGCATTCACAGATCATAGCTCGGATTAGCCAAATTAAATTGTGTTTTTAATAGATTGCATATATAGATGTTTCATCTACATGTTTCAATTGACTCTTTAAGGGCAAAAATTCACATCTTCTTTACCTGCTGCAGAAAGATAACTTTTTCCTCAGTGCTTACAGTACACATTTGTATCCAAATTTCACCTTGTACAGTGAGATCTTTAAGAAAAACAAAGGACACAGAGGATGTTGCTTTTTTTAGCAGCAATGATATATCACTAACCCCTTTTTACATAACCCAATTCAAGTCACAACCAGAGGTGACTGCACCACAAAGTCACCAGATACAAAACTGCTAATTAATTTTAAATTAATAACTTGAAATTATTTTCCCCAATACATCCCTTATTTTTTTTTTAATAAACAGCAAACATTTTGCTATTTTTGTACATAGGCTAGCAGGCTTGTTTCAATATGAAAGTGCTAATTAATTTACAGATTTATCAGTTATGTAGTGCTACATTAAAGTGTCCAATATTCTACATATGAACAACCTTGATAAATGGAAATGATTAAGATTAAGTAAGGCTATCTGATTACCTTATCTTATTTACATTAAAAGAAGAGACACCCAATAGGAGGGGAGAAAAGGAAATAAATTGGGCAAATACTTATACCGCCACAGGTGTAAAAATTAGGTCTGCCTTCTAGCTTGTACTATAAATGAGACATTTTAAATAGTCCTGCAGCCCATACTTATTTTTTTCCTCAGAAAAAGAAAAGCTGCCTTCATGACATCCCCTCTTGATTTCCGATTTCCAAAGTGTGTCATTTGAAGCTTTAAATTCTGATTCTTCCTATCTTTAAAAAAAAAACAAACTCTGGTTTGCTTTCCAGTATTAGGTTGTATGATCAGGTCCCGCTTCTGGGGCTTTGTCCAATCTATTTATTTATCAATTAGTTTAGAGTTGCAGATAATATGAACCAGTTCTGGAACCACTACTGGGAGGAACACAAGCTCTTCACTACAATCACACAGTAGCAGGAAAAGTGAGAATTCAATTCATTCCTGGGGCAGGGCCTCCGAAATTAAATGAAGTTGGCACAACTGGAGCATTGAATTTGTATCCTCCATGCTTTTCAATCATTTTGGATTCTAAAACAAAACAAAAAACAGAGAAGATATTTTAGTGCAGGTGTAGAGGGAAAAATAGATTAAGATTTTGCAACTGATCATTTTGAGTCTCTCTGAGATACAAATATAATATGGGGCTACCCAAGAAAGTTAACCAGCACCCATGAAGTGGAAACGTGCAAGGTCCAAAACAACAGAAAAAATTCTCAATATTGTCACAGCTATGCTTAAATGAAATCATATTTAAAAACCCCCACACTTCAGCTTTTGGACATGAATATGCAATTTTCACATTTCAGAAACAGGATTTGAACGAATGCCGGATACCTAAACTTGGTAACAGGCACCCAGGTCTTTGATTAATATTAATAAGACTTTTTGGTCAAATCAATAATAGAGCACACATACATGAGAGGCAGTACACAGCTATCAGCTATCATTTTCAGTGCTCCTATCTCCATTGAACAGAGTAGGCAGAAATAGCCACTGAAGCAGCAGAAACAAGACTTTAGTATACGCATATTTCCCTCCCATACCCAATCAGATAATTTGGAGTTTAGGTTACTAGACCATACAATGTAATTTTGAGAGACAACTACCAATTTTATCAACCAAACCATAAGATCTTTAAGCATTTTATGTCCACATATCCATCACTGTAACTAACAGAGATATAGTTAAAACTGCCTGGTTTTACTAGCTACATATTCCATTCTTTAAAGATGACTTAGACTGGTTTTTACAAGCTCTAATATGTACACAACTGAAAGTTAGGTTGGTAAAGAACAGACAGAAATGTGTACTTCTATTTACCTTACTACAATCTAGATAATGCAGAAGAACATTTATATTATTACCAGCTCAAGATAACACTTATTAATATCTTATTTCCAGTCTAAAAGCTTTCTTCTACCTCAAAATAGTTGCAATCTCTCTCTTTCTGGCAATACAGGACAGCCAGTATTATCTAGAGGGTCTGCATTTTGTCTCTGTTTCATGTTGCCATGGCTGATCAAGGATGGAGGGAAAACATGACCTGGGAATCACTTTTTTCCCTCCCAGCTCCCTAGTGCACAGAAGACAAATCTCTCAGACTACAGAAATTCTTTAGCTACATTAATGTGAGAATTAAATTCCAAATCTTTCTAATAGGATGCCCCCAGGTATGGTAGGCTGCCTAAATGGAGTATCAGTATATTCTGACAGCATGCACGAACTTCCTGTAAGGTTCTAGTAGTTCCACGAGTTAAACTTCACAACCTAAACCTACTTGCTCTATGAATAAAAAGAACATTCTTTTTCATAAAATGCACAAGTATCTCTCTCATCGGTATGATGTCTAATGCTTGTCAGGGGTCACAAAAACAGTGTTTTCTAATCATTAGAAGTGCATCATTCTGGACACTTACAAGCTTTGTGAGGTAATTTAGGCTGGTTCCTGACAAAAACTATCTATAAAACATGCATTCTTACTACATCGTTTTATTGAAAGATTTCTCTACTTCTATTTTGAAACATCTTGCTATCATTGCTTGATAAGATCCAGAACATGAGACTGGACTGATCACTGAAAATTCAGCCTGGACATTAGAGAAACAGATACTGGCTCTCAAACACCTGGGAGAACTTGAAAAAATAAACAGCTGAAGATTTGCCCACTTCCTACATATTTGAACCTGTAGGATCTGTATTGAAGAATAACAATCTGAAATGTTTAATAAGCCTAATGATGTAGCTTTATAGACTAATACTACTTCCCTAATTTGGTATTTTCCCACTGAAAGCATCATTGTCTATCCCAGTTGGGCTAGGTCACATCAGGAGATAATTTATTAGACACAGTGTTTGTTACCATACCTAGAGTTCATCCACCTTTAGGAAGGCAAATCAGTTGTTTTCAAATCCAAGCAATTATGACAAATACACTTTTATTTACTTAGCCACTTCATTAAGAGGTTTCTATCATTCCTTATGCTAGTGGTATGACATACAATTTGTGCACCTGACAGTCTGAAGAGATTTCAAACATCTCTGGCATGTAAAACAACCCCGCCTTGATGAAGACATTACCAGGCTTGAACTAAAGGTATTCTCTGTATTATGCTTCTTTGAGCACATAAACAGCATTCAAACAGCAAAAGAAACAATTAATGGTATAAAGGGGGAAAAATACCATGTGCTGCCCGCCTCTGATCTGCCAGAGTTGCTATATCCTGCAGTTGTTTTCTTTGTTCTTCACTGAGACCCTGTGTCAAAGCTTGGTACCACACAGGATTACGATTCTGAATTGCTGCAACAGAAAATATAAGCAAAAAAAGAAGTGTTCATTAAGATGTTCTGCAATTCAAAGCTTACTAACTCCCTGCTGTTTTAAACAGGTTATACTTTTTTTTTTAACTTTTTCAACATGTTCTAGTTTACAGTGGTATACACTAAAATTAAGTTAAAATTTAACTTGTTGGCCATGAAAGGAAAGTTACTTACTCTGAAAAATTGTTTTAAATATCTGATATTCATCAATAGGATTATCTTCATCATCAATAATTGTGGAATAGCCTTCCAAAGCAGTCTCTTCAGCATCATCTTCTTCCCAGTCTTCATCATCTCCATCTTCACCAGCCTGTTTTGCTAGAATTTCTAGATACTCTTGACCATCTTCATCAATGTCATCTTCATCACTCCCCAATTCCTCTGAATAAATATCACAAAAAAATTATCTCAATAGTAAGAACTCTTCAGGCTGACTACGTGATACTGGCAATGAACTGGTAACAGCAGAGTGCAGACCGAAAACGGGGAAACTCATTTAACTCCTCTCCCAGTATCATGGCCTCCCCCACTTCCTCCCAACACTCTTCCCTTACTTACACCAACTGTGTAAGTGGGAATGGAAAATCTTATTGTCACAAAATTCTATTTAGAAAAATGTATATACTGATTCTTTGGAATTGCACTTGATAAAACTTTAAGCAAAGCAATATTCATGTTCCAAAGAAAGTTTGAAATTATTTGATGAAAATACTTTAAGGGCACATTCAAAAGGGCTGTTAAAAAGAATGTTTGAGTAGTACAAAATATAAGCGTGGATTATGTCTAATGAGACTAGTCTGGAGGGTCCAGAATTCAACAGCAGACATCAAAAGGAAACTGGGATTTAAGTAGATATATGGAACACAAGAGATACTTCTTTTGAGTGTGGAAAACTGTTCAGACAATCACTCACAGAGACACCAAGGCTGATGATGGAAAAATAAAAGAGGGAACAAGAACTAAAAGCTTAAGCAGAGAACAGGAAAAGGAGGAAGAAAGTAGTACAGGGAAGTTGTAGGTCATTTTGGACTTTATATGAAGAAGATGACAAAAGATGCGAGAGTTTGTGAAATGATAGTACGAAGGAGAAAGTCTAGAAAGGCTGATGAAGTTGAGATTACATTACTTCAAGAAGGTGTGTGAGGAAATCTTAAGAACTGTCATTCTCAATACAAAGGTAAACCAGCAGAAGCTCATGGGACAGTTTATAATACACAGTCTAAACCGTACAATGGATTAGAAGAATTCCTGGCCAGGCCCAAAGAGTTGTGGTAAATGGAGTTAAATCCAGTTAGAAACCAGTCACGAGTGGTGTTCCCCAGGGTTCAGTGCTGGGTCCAGTCCTGTTCAATATATTTATCTGGACAAAGGTGTACCCTTAGAAAGTCTGCAGATGACACTATGCTGGGTGGAAGTATCAATCTGCTTGAAGGAAGGGAGGCTCTGCAGAGGGATCTGGACAGGCTGGATTGATGGGCTGAAGTTCAACAAGGCCAAGTGCCGAGTCCTGCACTTGGGTGGGACACAACATCGCCTGCAGTGTTAAAGACCTGGGGAAGACTGGCTGGAGAGCTGCCTGGAGGAGAAGGACCTGGGAGTGATGGCTGACAACCAGCTGAATACGAACCAGCAGTGTGCCCAGGTGGCCAAGAGGGCCAATGGCATCTTGGCCTCTACCAGGAACAGTGTGTCCAGCAGGATAAGGGAAGTGCTTGTGCCCCTGCACTCAGCACTGGTGAGACCACACCGTGAGGCTGAGGGGAGACCTCATCACTGTCTAAAACTACCTGAAAGGAGGTTGTGGCAAGGGAGGTGCTGGTCTCTTCTCACAAGTGACAAGTGATAGGACGAGAAGAAATGGCCACAAGTTGCATCAGGGGAGGTTTAGACTACACATCAGGAAAAGTTTCTTCAATGTCAGGCATTGGAAGAGCTGCCCAGGGAGGTGGTTGAGTCACCATCCCTGGAGGTGCTTAAAAGGCAGGTAGGTGAGTTTTTTCTTAGGGACATGGCTTAGTAAGGGAACAGGTAAGGTTGGACTCGATCTCAGAGAGGTTTTCCAACCAGATTCTATGATCTATGACTCTTACCCCTCAACTCAAATGGGCAACTCCTCAGTAACAATTCCCTTCAGCAATGACAGTGTCCATACACAGAAGTTAGCTTGATAGTACTTTGAAGAGACTCAGCCTAGGAAGTTAGTATTTAAGAGGGACCAGGAAGTCAGATATCCTTGAAAGTTGTTAAAAGATATCCAGTGTTCAGCTTTTGATTTTTGGAATTAGGGAACTCTGAAGAATTCCACAAGGGAACTCAGCATCTCCATCAGAAAAAAATGAAAAATGCAAAGTAACAGCAATGTTTCAGTTTCTGTACCTGTTTCCTCATCTTCTTCAGCTTCATCATCATCATCGCTGTCATTTTCATGCTCTGCGTGACAGGCATAGGCCCTTTTCAATCCATTAAATAAAAGTATAAAAGCTGGCAGGATCTGGCCAGCAACTTGATTTAAAACCTGTGGTATTTGCTCCAGATCAATAAGAGCACACAAACCAAGCACACACATCTTTCTATCATGAAGCCTACAAAACAAAAGAGTAAAAAAGGTACAAGTTTTGTTATGACTTACAAGCAGGTAATATAGAGGCGAATCAGAGCATACCCTTCAAAATTTGAAACACTTACCCCAAGAAACAGTCCACATCATTAAGCCACTGGGTTATGAAGTGATTAGTGACAGGCTCCACATTATTGGGAAAACGAAGATTTTCCAATGTATTTAATAGTAAATGAGGATTGTAATACAAAGCAGCTATGGCAACCTGGAGGCACATTGTTCGCAATTCACTTGTTTTCACTTCTCTGGTCAATCTTTCTAATGCAGCTTCCACAAATAAGGGTATGCACTGAAGAATGAGAACCATTGCAAATTTAATGATCAAAAGTAAATTTTTTAGTTCTGTATTTCACAATAAAGTTGAGAAATGGCGTAAAACCAGTCTGGCATATAAATACAGGGAATATAAAATGGGAATAATTTTTAATTACATACAAAATAATCACATACAAAAATGAAATGAAAAGGTGAAAAGATTTAATCTACTCAAGCACATGGATTTTGTGACATTATGTACAGCAGACGCAATTCCTGGTTCTATAATCTTGTGTTTTAAAAATAAAAAATGGAGGAAATGAAGTTCAGAAAAATCAGCTTGGTCTTTTGTAATATCCACAGCAAAAGTCAAGAGATATCACTAACATTCCAATGAAACAGCTATTCAAAGGAGTAGTCTCTACAGAAATGCCACACTAAAAAAAACATGTATAGGAGATTTTCTTGCAAATAAATTAAAAACTGGATTTTCCAGGGACCATATCCACAAGTATTAGAAGGCATCCAAAAAAACTTTTAGATTCTTCTAAAATAGCGCTCTTCCAGATTCACAAGAACATTTTACATTGAGTTTTGCAGTGTCCTAAATTTTGAGACAAAATGTGCAATAACTGTCTCCGCAGTGCTGTTAACTACGCAGTAAGACTTACGACACTGAAGTAGAAGACAATTATTAGTCCACAGAACAGAACTTATTTTAATACATAATGAATTATTATTTGAAAATAAAATATTTTTAAAGTATTAGTAATAGCAACCAAAGTTGTTACCAACCTGATCAATGCCACGCCCTTTACACTGAAGAATAATTACTTCTAACAGCTTTGCTGCATGACATTCTGCGTCTTCTCCAGCAACTCCTGTAAGGACCTGAAAAATAACAATTACTGATAATGATATCCCTTTAAGAAGTATTCTATGTACTGCTTTATTCTGAAAAGCTGATATAAGTTTGCCCACTCTATTAGAATTCTAACATAAAAATCCATTAGTAAAGCAACCAAATCTACAGCAATGGTTCCAGATCACAATTAGAGACAAACATTGCTGAAGGCAGTTAAAACTAATCTACATGTACAAATATTCAATAATTCTATGGATGCAGAGTTCACAACAGTAATTGTATAAGTATCAGCTACTATTTTGCAAAGGTTTGTTTCCATACACAAAACAAAACATTCTTATGCATTCATGTACTGAATTTTGTAAAAGTTATATTTACAAATTTGAGATGTCCAGTGGGAAATCACAATACCTAAAACTTCTGTGTTAAAGATTCACTGTGCTCAGCTACTAAACCAGTAATCACCAGTAATCAGTTATACTAGGGTATTTTTCTTATTCTGTATATATAAAATGTTCAAGTGTTTACAAGCAGCCTAATCAGCCTGGGTGCAACTTATTTTCAAATAAAGGCTAGCAAGAGTTACTCACTATAATATTTAAACATCTGAGAAATAATTACTTGGGAAATACCACGGTCAGGGTAGCTGACAGTTCACCACAGTTCTTAGACACAAATGATACACAGAAATGGAAAACTGCGATCCTCACAGATTAGTATTAGACATTATAAAATATGAATACTTCATTATGAGATAGGGTGTTAATTTCCTCATATAGGGTTAACATGCTTGAAAGCTTTGTCTTCTGTACTGAATGGATAAACAAAGCCCTGCTGGCAGCTACCTATAATACACAGGAGCTGAGAAGCCGAGTTAAATCCAGAAACACTGCCTGAAAATAACTGCACTGAGTCAAAACAACTGCATTCTGCTCCCAGCTTTCATCACTAACTTGTCATGAACTTGGGAAAATAACTCCCTATTCGTATCCCTCTACTTTCCATCCCTACTCAACTTGGTTTAGCTAATATACTTAAGACCTTTAGCTTGCATACAGTATGTGCTATCCTAGCCGTAATGAGGCTACAAATCTCAGATAAAAGAAGCTATCTACCATTGGCAATGTGCATCCGCTTGTTTTGCATGCCCGTGTGCACAGCATAGTATGCAAAACATGCACGCACCGAACCCTGGGTTGTTTAATCTGCTTTTGTTGTCTATATTTATTTTTCCCTCTTAGCAAAAGCATACACCTGAAATTTGATGCAACCTCTTTAAATAGCTCTGCAATAACTTAATAATTTGTGGAATCACAGAGAACGTTAAACAGCATAATTCTTTAAGAGCAGATGTCAAAATTCTTCAGTTTTACAGCCTGCTGTTGTGGGAGAAGTACCCAGTTTAGCAGTGTATTACTTCAGAGATCACAGGTTTTGTTATGACAAAGGGATGTACTTACCTTCTTGCACATACTGTAGATCATTTCAAGATACTTTGTGTCTGACAGAAGTGTATCTGTATCGACAGTAACATAATTATGCAAAAGAGGCATCATGTCTGTATTAAAAGAAGAAAGATTACAGTCAGATATTGTTGGCATATTTTGTTAGATGAGCTGTTAAAATCACGTTGAAATCTATGTATTACTAAGGTAATTACTGGTTTTGCTTAATGTTTGTCAAGATAAGCGTGCATCTAGTCATAAGATGCCTTAGCAAAACAGTCTATCTGCAGCAATATCAGAATAAAATACTTCGAGCATAACCTCGCTGCAGTGATCTGCTAACATTTCAATCGAGATGCAATTCACTGTATGGTTAAAATCACATACATAAAACCATCTGGTTTTCTGAATTATTTGTATTACTTACCAGTAAAATAATCAAAGCCATCCTGCTGAAAGACTTCAAAAACAAGAGGAAGAAGCTGCCACATTTGTGCAGAAACTTGTTGACATGTCAGACTATGAGCCAAGGAAAATATCTCCTCATAGAACTCTACAATAAACAGAATCTAGGTGAATTTAATGCCGATCACATACACTTCAAAAAATAAGCCAACAAAAGAATAGATACCTAATACATGCTGCTGCAGAACGGTTCCAATAACTTGTAAACAGATCCCTTCCAGCTGCTGGGTAATCTGCAAAAAGGAAATATATGACTGTTTTCAAAACTTGAGTTTAAATTAAACAAATTGCAAATAAATTTCTCAAAGCAGTTGAGAAATAGACAGTTCAGTCTTCTAAAAAAATTGTAATTTGTCACATTTTAGAGCACTAAATGTGCAAGAACAGCACTCTTAGCTAAGTATTTTTAACACAAATATTAATACAAGGCAGTTTTGGAATGTTCTTCGAATACTGGAAGAATCTCATTATAGGGAATCCTTTAAAAAAGAGAAGCCTGGCAGTAACCCTGTGCAATAGTTCAGTCCCATTAAAACACATGAATAGGTTTATATATCACGGGGTAAGCAGTGGAAGTTGCAAGAAGTATTTGCTCTTCTGGAAATGTGATTTTTTTTTTTAAAAACAACCTCAAACCAAACTAAATACCAAACCACCTCCCAGATCTACCTTCAGATGTTCATATCGTATGTGGACAATAAGCCTGAAGGCTGCTCTACCAATTCAAATGCTCTTCCCAATTAATATTTATTACTCCCTGGAACAGCTAACAAAACAGTCATGAACCCGTTTAGGGCACTTAACTTGCATAGGGACAAGTAAGGGCTGAGTTTCTGGTCTTAGCTATGCAGAACAGGATTTGAACCAAACCAGCTAAATACCATATCTCTTGGAACACTGCACAGCACGTATGAGAAGTCTCTAAATATAAATGTTTACTGGTCAACGATTTACAATCGAGTTCCTCAAGGCCAGCACATTGTTACACTAACTTTTGTTTAGATAGAAAGAACTTACTGACAAAAACAAGTAGATTATAAGCTTGCGGAGCAGCTTTAGCAACAAGGAAATGAGCCGAACTGGTCCTCGGTTTATTGCATGGCAGCACCAACCTTGGGCATTCGTATCATGCTGCTTCCTTAGTAAAGTCATAGAATAACAGAATCAAGGTTGGAAGAGATCTCTGAGATCGAGTCCAGCCATGCCTGTCTCCCTACTAAACCATATCCTTAAGAGCCCTAAGAGTACAGTTTATTACTGAACTGTTCAGCCTCTAAAAAATTATAATATACTTATCAAAAAACAGTAGTTGACTTTGTCAAGAAGGCTTCTAATCAGCAATCGGTTTTCTGAACAAGCTGTACTCTGGACAGATATTAGTCCATTCAGTACAACAAAACTAAATAACAGAAGTTTTCATCCTACAGGAGAATTCTACAGTGCAGATTAGGCAGGTAAACAGAACCATTATTGAGGACAGCCACAACAGCTGTATTTACAGACACTGATTCTGTTGTAGAGAGCAAAGTCAGCAGAGTCAATGTTCAAAGCCAACTGAAGTTTATCTATGAGGGGCAGATCTCATCATATGAGGCTTCTTTCCAGCTGAGCTGACAGAGCTCCAACTGTTAGAGACAAGTAGCTCCACCTATTAGGACAAGAACCTGGAAAATACTGCATCAACATTTATGCTTTATTACTGCACATGGTGTCAGAAATGTGACCTGCTCTTTAACAACTTCATTGCATGATAAGTACTTCCCTGTTTACTCTTTTAAGACATTTTTGGCCTAAAGGACAGTTTCTCAGATAATGTCAGGGACAACAGAATTACAGAACTTCCAGTGTCTCAGACAATACATATTGGCTTTAAAGTAATTTTTACTTACTTCCTTGTGATCTTCAACTACACTGAGAAGTGTATCAATAGTATTCAAGATACCCATTGCTGTCACTGCTTTGTCATCACTACCTTCTTCCTCTGGTCCAGTCTGAATCACTTGGTTAAATGTCATTGCCTGCATGTAATAGCAAAACAACCCATAAAATGTCATTTATCAAGGACATGCTTGGAGACAATTGTTCAAGTCTGGTATTCTATACAATTTAAGGAGAACTTCTGCTGAGAAAACATCTATAAGTATTAAAAGGTGACTGCTTCATCCCGGAGTTGTGTTCAAGATGGATAAAACTTGCATGCTAAGCCAATTGAGTTGTTATCCTTCATCCATTCAAAAATAAAAATAAAAAAAAAGGTTACTTTCCATGCAAAATAATATTTTCCATGAGTAAGTTTTTTTGACACAAGGTTTAATTGGTAGCTGAACTCGACTGGACCATTTTTGTAGGCATTCCCAGAGGACAGGCAAACAATTTAGTTTCAACTCCAAGGCAAGGGCCTTATATTGGGGTGAAGCACATGCATTATTAACCCTATCAGGAGAAAAAGAAAAAATGTATAAAGACTTCTCAAACATTTCTACAATCGTTCTTAGAAAGTTCCATTTCGTTCAAGTTATGAAGCCACTTTTGAGGAAAAAAAGAAGTGTCTAAATGTAGAAGATTACTTGTATCAATGCACTTAAGCAGACCAGAATAACTACAGCTATTGACTGACAGACAACTTCATTTTAAATATCAATCTTTCACATATGAAACATTTTTCTAAATCACTGAAAAGTCTTACCAAATGCTGTGTCATTTCTACTGCAATTGGGGTAACTTCTTCACTATATTCACAGATCATCTTCTGAATCACATTAGTAAGATCATCATTTTCAGTCTCTCTTATAATATGAAGTAAAGCTTGCATTACAGGTCTAATGAATGGAGTAATATATTCTTTAGCTGTAAAAGAAGTGGAAATTTTAGTTTTTTGAGATTGTAAATTCAAGAGTATAAGGAAGTCAAAATATACTTTATTAATAATTTCCTGTTTTGGCATTAATATGCAAAAACCACGGGTGGTATACATCATTACAGCAATACTACCTTTCAGAACAATTTTTCTATAAAAATATATACCAAGAGGATCACACAGCTGAAGTATGAAAACCATAACTCTACAGTCTATGGAATGCAGGATTATTTACCAATGCAAATTTTAATTGAACGAGAATGGGTACATACACATATTTGTCACATTAGTCAAAGTATTTGATACAGAATTTAGGTTTGCTTTGCAGCTTTTATGCCAGCTTCAGGAATACTAAGCAATGTAAAGTCTGACAATTTTTTTAAAAGTAAATATGACCAGGAATGAACGTAGGCTGAGACAGATATGCTTATACTGCCACTGTATTTTTGATTCAATGATTAGGTGCTGTAGCAATTTATTGTACTGTGAAACTGATGTTGTTGATAAAAAAATATAACATTTTTCAGTTGGAAAATTACATTAAGTGATTACAAAGTACAATTGCAAGAAGTAAATTAACATCAGGAAAGAAGAACAACGTTCCCTGACCACTGCAATATGAATGTCTATTCTGTTAAAGTTTGCTGTAGCTTTAAGAAAAGAGGGCTACCTTTCTCTTGGTTACTGATCAGAACTTGAAGTGCTATTGCAGCTTCCACTTTTACAGGCATTTCCCTGTCATCTATCAGACACCGTCTTGTGAGTTCTAAGGCTGTCTGAAGATTCTGGTCACTCTTAAATTTGACTTCACAAAAATAATGAAGAACCCAACAAGCCTAAAAAAAAAGACATTGAACAAAATCAGAATTACAAAACCTACAACTACTCAATAACCTACACAAATTATTAAATCTGAAGTACAACTACTATTGAATAAAGCTACTGTAAAATGTTTTAACAGATGATGATGTTTGAGAATGTGGAGGCTGGCCAGTGGGAGACTTGTCCTTCAGACATCACTAGACCAGTACTATGATCTCAAGTTCCTCTTTGGCTGCAAGTTTTGTGTGAGCAGTACAGTCTAAATGCAGAACAC
The DNA here is from genome assembly GCA_033556795.1 of Tapera naevia. Classification (NCBI taxonomy): domain Eukaryota; kingdom Metazoa; phylum Chordata; class Aves; order Cuculiformes; family Neomorphidae; genus Tapera; species Tapera naevia. The sequence continues at coordinate 8,295,498 of JAUMJJ010000048.1, forward strand.
AAATAGACCATACCACCAGTCACAGATGGAGAACTATGCACACAGTTCTGCAGCCACTTTAAAAACACATAGCAGCTATTTGCAACCACACATAAAGACTGACACTAATCTCTGAAATAAGCTTACAATTTATCACAGAACAGAGTGCATGTCAGAGGGAAAAATTTAAGAAATATTTCTGAACTCTTCAGTTGGAAGAGACCATGTATCTTACAGTAAATCTCACACCTTCTTACCCGTGCTCTCATGTAACCCAGCTCGCTGCTAAAGAGAGGGAACACGTGATTCTGCAACATATATTCCATCTGATCTTTATATATCTTCTTCTGCCAGAATATGAAGAAAAACACATCAATTTAAAGCCTTATGTAAACATGCATTTCTAATTGCATAAAAAAGGTCACATATGAAAGTGTGAACAGCATAACAGAACTCTCAGACTTCACCTTTATTGAAGTCCACTAAGCAACAATTAAATCCCGTATTAGTTAATAAATATGGATCCTACAAGGACTTTTATAATTTTAGGACTTTTATAATTTTCAGCCAAAACAGTCACACTTTTTTACTGCCACTGACTCCTACAAACACCTTTTGCTTGGTCGTACATTACTCTGGTATCAAAAGAAAAAGTGGTAGGGAACTTCTCAGAGCTGTGATCCAAATACATGTCTATACCCTGCATCTCTGTTGCTACCATTCTAATCGAGAAATGTTGCTAATTTCATGAAATTTCCTCTCTTCTACATACAGAAAAAATCTCATTAAATCAACAGCCTCTCACTGAGTGGATTTTCCTTTCCTTCCAACCACAAAAAAAGAAATGTAAAGTGTAGCGCAGGAAATGGTGTAGCAACCCTTACTAGAAGGGGAGAACTTAAAACTGAAAAAAACCAAACATCTAAACTTGAACATACTTCTTAGTAGAATTTGTGTAATTAACTGTTTTGGTTTTGTTTTCAGCTTAAGTTCAACAACTTAAAAAACCTGGCAGTGATTCCAAAACTTGTAAGCCCAAAACTTATTCTTACAAGAAATAAGATACTATGTATGAAAGAAAGGAAATAAGGAAAAAAAAAAGAACCACCAGATTTGTTATGCTTACTTTTAGGAGAATTTCAGCCAAAGAACCGATCATATGTAAAGCACCATCCTTCTTACGAGGATCAGCATTTGGCTCCGTGAGGATCTGATAACAAAAGCCCATTGTCTTCTGCAAGACCTAGATTACATGCAAGATTAGTCAAAGTATTTCAATCAATTGTCCCAGGTACCATTCTCAGTGTTCTGAAATGCTTAAATCTTTATCCAAATTTCAGATCTGAAGCAGATTATTCATGTTTTATGCCTGCATTATAAACACACAACATTCTCGATAAATAAATTCTAGGGGAAATGGCAAATAGAAAAAATTAAGTAGGCCAGTGCTAAATAAATGAAACGAATGATAAATTTTAGTGTACTTCAATATGACATAGAAAGCAGAAAAGCAGAACTTTTGTAAGTAGTTCTTTCAGCAAATAGGGACCATAAGCTAAATCTGGCTAACGTATTTAAGTAAAATCCTTGAACAGCTTACCTCTTTCCTTTTACTACATGATGTAAACAGCAACGTCTGAGCAGCAGTTGTTGGAGAAATGAAGTCTTCAAATACATCTATTAAGTAAACATAAAACAGCTGTAAATTTCATTTCATTCCTTTACTAGAGCTCATGATCCTAATGTAAACTAATGACTTATGGTTTGAGTTAATTGGGATGGCTCCTGACTCTGGCTCCACCTTAGTCTAAAGTAACTACATTTTCTGAAAACTAACCTCATGCTTTTCAGACAGATGCTCTCTAGAAGTGATAACATGGAAAACTGGTACGCAGAAAGACCAATGTTATTCCTCTGGTAACCAAGGCCATCCTTGAGCTAGCAAAAAAGGGTGCACCTTCAGGGAGAGGCTGACAGGACAGTTGACCCCAAATTGACCAACAGAATATTCCATCCTGTGTACGTTATGTTCAGTATAAAACTGAGAGATCACAAGGGTCTTGCTCTCTTCTGTGATGGTTGACGTCCAGCGAGGACCTCGTTTGTTTGATTGCTCCTGACCCTGCATCAGCGTGTCCCTGAATCCAGTTCCTGAGTTCAGCTCCCTCCTAGCTGTGGACTCATTCCCCTGTGCCTGCTCTATACGGTTTGTGGTGATGTGCAGTCACTGAGGGGTGGGGGTGCAATGTCAAATATTTGTACATATTATTATCGTTTCATTAAAGCTGCAGTTTTAGTTTCCAATCTGCAAGAATTTTCCCTCTCATTTTCCTTTCCCTTTCCCCTGGGGGTGGAGGGGAGGAATTTGGGAGCCCAACTGCACAGTTCTTAGCTGCCAAATTTAGCCATGTTAGAGCTAAACTGTGACAATGACTTAAATGGAAACAAAACAGCAATAATTTTCCTTTTTCAGGTGGTTAATCATGCTTTATTAATACAGATATTTCAAGACCAAACAATAGTAATGAATGGTTGGAGATTTCTGATACAAGGTTTACCTTTGTTGTGATCACTGGCTCTACGTGTCTAAACTGAAATTGTATGTATTATAAATAAGATAAATCTTTTGTAGCAGTAGAAGACACAGCGGTCAGTTTCTGGCATACACGTTATTTGCTGTGCAGGCAAGCACACACAAGTGATTGAATTAAAAATGCTTAGCTCCTTATTTCTCTGCAGATTATCAGAGCCTTGTATAATAGCTGTACTGTTTACAGCCCTTTGATCTGAGTGATAACAAACTCCCAAACCCCATCAAGATTCCTTGCTCTAGCCACATAAAAAGAAGAATTTGTTGAGGAAGTCTAAATTATCTTTCTTGCCCAGCCTGAAAGGACAGCATACTTATGGTAAACCCCAACAACAAAGTAGCAAGCCAAAGGAGATGAAATTACACAAGTCTGGAACGATAGGCGTACTTAACATTTCATCTACCATCACACTAAATCTGTTCTGAACTGTGCCATGTCTGAAAGATCGTATGAAGTATGGGGCCCAAAATACTTGCTGTTGTAAAGCATCAACTTTTAATACCATTAACCTTATGTAATTGTTGATAGCAAGAGCTGGACTGTTTGATTTATCTAACAAAAACATTGTAACTGTCAAAATTGACTATTTTTTCAAGTTCAGAATCACCTGTGTCATTGTTGACTGTCATGTGTTACCTGTCATTTCCACCAGTATATACAAGTTAACTCTATGAAGTTATATTATTTGGATAATACAAACTGGTTTTCTCTCTTTTTTTCTTTTAAAGATTAAAGCCACCTAATTTCACAAAACACCATAAAAATTCCATCTTTGTGTGAATTCGTATTTTAACAAGTAGATTTCAAATTCTCACCAAATTTCATGCGAATATATTCATATGGATCTTCTTGCCAAAGCTCTTCATCAGCATCTGTATAGCACATCAATGGAAAAATAACATCTTGGATAATACCCTGCAATCAAAAAAAAAGAGTTGGAAACAGGCTAGCACCACTAAATCAATCTTTATTCTGTCCCAGCTTTTGACAGATTTTGTCCATCCTGTCCCTTCTCATACAAAATGATAACATTCTAAAACCACCTGAACATATTGAATTTTAAGTGCTGCCTTATAAAAAGAAAAAACTTTTAACTTAAGACAGAGCTTCAATAATGTGCAAGCTATTACAGTTGCTTTGGATGGTGGTATGTGGAAATGATTCAGTGCCATAAATTCAATACTTAAACAACAAATTTGGAGATGATGTTTGCTCTGTTATGCCGTAGTTCTTAATATATTAAAGCACAAAGGACTGACAGCAATAAAAACAATTAGTTGGCTTTGCTCACATACAAAGGTAAACTTCACCAAGCAGGTTTTAAACTCTTTCCACCAGCAATTTATAACAGAAGTTCCTAAAACTTGAATTCTAGCAAAGCTAGAAACAGTGTACAAACTGACTAGCGTAATACTGCGTCATTTAAGTATTAAACCCTAAAAATGGTTTACTTGAATATGAGGTTTGAGATTCTTCCAGGTGACAGCATGTGACACTCCTTGATTGATGTAATTCAGTGTTTGCTGCAGAACTCTAGGAGCCATGTACTGCTTTTCCTTGTATTGATACAACACCTTCAGCAACACCTAAAAAAAATCAGATCTTATCAATAGCTTATACTTAGCATAGAACATTCAAACCAGAATTCTACCCTCCCTCACAATCCTACACAAGAACCCTTCTAAATCCACTAGAAAAAAGGATCCCTGTTTATTCACTAGGTTAAAATGAGTACTGACTAATCCTTCTACTAAATGTCATTGTTAACTTTTTTAACAATTTGCAGCTCATATAAGATGCTGTATATCTTTTAAAAATACAGTCCTTTAATAAGACAAAATATACATGCTAATTTATCACCAACATGGCCCAGGGGACCTTTCCCTCTGAGGTTTATTATTCCATCTTGCCACTCTTCAGGGGTGGAAATTCATGCCTAAACACTTGATTGGTAAAATCTGCTCTCAGGCAGTCTGATTCCTGCCTATGTGCAGCCTTACAGCAATGACACTATATGAAGAATGTGTCTGAAAAAATGACAAACTAGTCTCTCTGCCCTTTGCTTTCTGGCCTCAATTCTTCTCCTCGTGTGCCATTTAGAGCTAGTCACAGGGATTTACATTTGTTAAAGTCCATGGCTTTCCATGAATAAAGACATGAAATGGATGTGGGACCATTACAAGTAACTATAAATTCCAGCTCACTGGAAAGTTTGGTATTAGTAATGCAAGGGAGTTTCCTTGTAGCCCAATCCAGGTCATTGCCAACACAGCATCTTCAAGAGCAGCAGCACCAGCTGGAGAGAGATGACAAATCCCATTTCCAGGGTTTCACTTAATTCTCCACAGAACTCAAGGAACTGAGAAGATCTATCATTCTCTAATAGCACCAAGAAAACATTCTAGGAAAATGACACTCATTATTTTGAAAAGTAATTACAGAGATAACATTTACTACACAAGTACCGGAGCATTTCTCCCAAAGGAGATGCCTCGCACTTGAGATTAAAGAGGATGCCTTCATTCACCAAGAAATTCACAGCTTTACAAAGTTTTATGCTCTAAACCAGTCCTCAAAGTTCTAACTTCTCATGTTTCAAAGGTTCTCAGACTTAAGAAGTACAAGGTTTTGGTGGCATTAGATATTGACTTAGGATAGGAAAGGAAAAGAGAGCAAATGTTCAGACTTGCAGCTTTTTCAAGGATTATCAAAGAATACACACATCAAAATTCCTTTTTAGTCTTTTGTGAGCTAACTAAAGGAGAAAATGATTCTCTGCAAAAATAATACTTTGAGTGACAGGTGTTTGTAACTTCCAAGATCAGCAAGACATGAGTACCTGGTAAGACTAACATGCTTCTTGAAGTTAAAACAATTAAGGACATTAATCATTAAAAAATTATCATCTAGCAAACTGGTAATAAAATTGATCAAACATGTAAACAACTCTGCAACATATTTAATTCCTTGATGGTATGGCTTAAATGGAGACTTTACAGAAGTATTTGGGAAACTGGAATTTCCTGCTGTTTTACGCAGAGTACCTGACATTCTAAAGGCTGGCTTGCTTCATGAAATTTCAACACAAGCAAGAAAGAAATGACCATCACTGTATTAACACCATATATTGAACTTCCATAATGCATTGATCTGAGACAGGCTCTGTGGCCTAAGTCACAACATGGTAGCAGCTCAGGAAAGACATAAAAGATATAAATTAGGGGTTCCTTGTGCTAGGCAAAGCAGTAACCCTGAGTATTCAGCAAACTAGAACATAACATATGGTAATACAATATTCATTCTCAGTGGAAAAGCTAATACAGGAAGGTCCAGCTTGCTGGTGTATTTGAATTTTAGAAGGATCTGAAGGGTGGGGTGGGTGTGGTTTGTTGGGGTTTTTTTGGAGAGAGAGTGAGAAAGATTCGCCACTGCAACAGGACAGCATAGCACACAGAAAAGCCAAAATTCATCAACGATCAATGAAGGGATGGGCAGATACCTTTGGAAATGAGGACAAAGCAGAGGCCTAACAAATGATCTTTGCAGCCACACTACTTAAGTGTTTTGGTCCTCTCTTTTCACAAATCTAAGCAGTCTCATGACTCGGATGCATTAAGAAATTTAAAAGAATGGGAAAAGGTTTAAGAATTGCAGTGAGGAAAAGTAGGATGGGGCACAGAGGCTCCAGGGCAAATGAAGAAAATTCTGTAACCGTGCCAAGGAAAAAACAAGCAGCAAACCAAGGCTTACTTCTGGCTCATCAGGTCTTTCAAAATGAGAAATGTCTCGAGCAAAACAGCTGCTAACACAAGGGGTAAGAATCAACCTATTCCAGCTAAGTAGCTCAGCCTGTTTCGCCCAAACTTAAAAAAAGTTTAGGTAGAACTAATGCTGAATGTACCGGATCTTTTAATTCGGTTGGTGACATGCACATGACAAAAAGATAGGGAGCAAATAAAAAGAATAATCAATGACCACTAATTATGATAATATTAGAAGTATGCTTCAAGTTTATAGTTGAACAGCTTGTAATACCATACCCATACATTTATCTATTACTCCTTTAATAAAAGGGTATCTACACTTTGGAGAGTACACAGAACTCAGTCAAGCATATTATCAGAGTTTGTATTCTTCAGCTTCATATTTCACAGATTTCCAATTTTTGTAATGAAATACAAAAAGTTCAAAAAATTTCCATTCAATTTCTTGAGTATACATCCAAGATTCATCTTCTGCACAGAAGCAGACGACAACACTTTAAAAATAATATTACTGAACTAGTATTATTGTACAGGAAGAAACTGCAATCATTTTAAAGTCCTGCTTTTTAGCAATTTTTTTGAAGACTTGAACTCCTAGTGCTTCCTAGATGCAATAAAAGGAAGGATCAAATTTGATTCAAAATAAAAACATAAAGAAAAACTACGAAGTACTCTGTTGAACTGTTTATCTTTTCAAAGACTTATTTGCCCATACAGTCTTTTGTCAGAACTTCATTTTATCTCAGAGGTGCAAAGCAGCAAGTAAGGTCTTAAAGAAAATGTAATAATTATCTGTCTGATACCATCTACAAGCATGAGCACCTCAGAAGATAATGTTGACTCCATTTGTTTGAGTAGAATGTTGGGGTATATTTCCTAACACCTAATGTGGCAAATGTTCTTTCCCTTTTGATACGTTGGATAATCTTCAAAAAAATGTGTTTAGGAAAAGCTTTCCCTATTTTTCCTCTTCTGAAGTCCTGTTATATGAAAATGTTTACTCTTTTTACAGATGATCAATGCTGCATAAGTTACTTTCAGTGGGTTGTCCTACATGGCAAATGAATAATTTCTTTAATCATTCTTTTCTTTTAACCCAGAGATGTCAGCGCTTTCCATACAAACATGCTTAGAAAAAAATGCCAAGAGCAGCAAGAAGACTTTTCTGAAAATAGAATCTGAAACCACTTCTAACCCTAAATTTATCCAAATACCCCCCACATTCAATATTTCTTACTTGTTGAACACCAACAGCAAATGCCTTCAGGAACACTTCAGCAAACTCATTGTACTCCTTGGAAACATTACCAGGGCTTCCATACCTAGAATTAGGAGCAAATATGCAAATTCAAAAGTGTGGCAACATTCTAGAGTTCAAAATTTGCTTTTTTAAGACTAATGACGTAAGAAAATACCTCTCAAAAAGTCTAGCTAAGATATGCAAAGCCCATTTCTTGCATTTCCACCAAGGCAACTCAGGTCTATCATCTTCATCAACTTGAAGGGTTTCCTTTAGGGAAAATAATAAATACAAAAAAATTATTGACCAACTATGAATGAAGAGTTTAAATTATGCGTATTTTGAAAAACTATATAGCATACTTTGCTTTTAACCTGTCCTTTGCACTTCTAGTTTACAGAAGTACAAAATATAGCATATCCAAAAGTAAATCCTGTGATGAGGCATAAATGGTCAAGAAATCCTTGAAACAAGAAGCCAAAATAAGATAGGCTATAATTTGAAAACAACAAAACTCCCATACAGGCTACATATTTTTAAAATTCGTCTGGTCTATTTAACATCCTATTTAACTTAAAAAAATATTTTCTTGGCATCTATTGAGAAAAAAAGAACACAAAAAATTAAACTTTTTAACATTCTAATGAATGAAAAATATTTAAGCTTAAAAAGATAAATAGTCAAAAAGCTACTTACAGCTGGTACATCCCTATCGACAACAGTCTTCAAGATTTCTATCCATTCGGTCAGGTTTTGCTGATTTATCAACTCCAGAGGTAATGTGTACTTATTAAAAAAAGCAAAATAGATTTATTATAAATCAATTTGAAAATAATACTACTTTCAGTTTTAATTTTAGCTTTTTCAAATCTTTGTCTATACTTAGCTACCACATAAGATTAGCAAATAATTTGGTAAACCCAGCTAAAGAACTTAGCACAACCTAATCTATATTCTCAATATCTCAAAGGTGCTAGAGATTTTTACTGCAATTGATTCTGCTTATGAAACTCTAAGATGTTAATTAAAATGATGTTACACCAATTTCTGAAGTGATTGATAGCATACCAATGGTTTCTTTCCAAACTGCTGCATTTACAATGGTAATTCTATGTAGGCTGGACTCTACAATCTGTCACTCGAAGTGATTTTCTAACTGGATTTCTAGCAAACCCTCCACCTCAGAGGACTGCATGTGTAAATTCTAATGTCAACCAGGAATAGCACTGTTCAAAAGTAGAAGATACAGCACAATCAAGTATACCAAAACCCTGTGATTCATTCCACAGTTAAGTAATTAAGGGGAAATGATTCAGATGCCATCTAATACTGTTAATATTCCAGTCATTTACTATTTTAAGGAAAAGCATAACACTTTAAATTAAATCACTGACCAAATATATACAAAGTTTATTTGTTACCTGGACAAGGGCATAAAATATTTTGAAGATCTGTTTCTGGATGAGGACAGACTGATCAGATGGATCATTCAAGAGCTGAATGAAACTGTCCTTCAGAACTGGTAGAAAATGTTGCATTGCAGCTATCAAAGGGCTCCGCTCCTCTGGTTTCTTATACCTTTAGATGAGAACAAACTAGTTTTGTAGATCTTTCAGGTAGTTTTTGAATTTTAGAAGTCCACCTTTCTCCAGTGTAGATAAAAGTACATTATCTTAGAGTTCATAAAATATTTTTTTTTAAAAATAGCCATTTCTTTAGAGAATTTCAAATAAAGCTATAGCCAGACAATATCACAATTAAAAGACAAGTTAGAGAACTGCTGAACGCCAATTACTCCGCTACGTACCCACATTAGTTTTCTGCTGGCCACGCAACCCTGTCAACTTACTCACTTTGAATACTACATATTGGTCAGCCACACCGTTACTAAAGTGAAAAGGCATCAGTGCACTACAAAACCAGCAAGAAAAGCGTACACTTTTATTGACAAGAATGGCAGAGGCTGGGCTAGGCAGTAAAATGCCAGAAAGACATTTAGAATTCACAATCTATCAAAGTTATCTTGAGAAACTAGATTACTTCACTGAGAGTGAAGGAAATAAACTGCAAGGTCTCCCAGTTTACCATTGCTGCCTCTCACATGGTAATGTTTAATTTGCCCAAACCTAACAATTTAATATAGAATGTAGGCTTCAAGGCTATGTAGCAGACTCTGAGTATGCTTTGATAGCAAATCCCCTTGACACAGTGGCTCAGATCTTCCCAAGCTGGTGTCAGTCCATCAGTTTGCCTACACTGAAATCAAGGCTCCATTTCCTTTCTCAAAACATTTCAAAATTCCTGAAAGGAAATGAAGCCGCATTTTGAAATCTTACCCCCAACTTTTAACTTACAAAGAAGAAAGTCCTTATGGGCTCAAGAGAATGGGATCTCACCCATACTGGTGATGGCAATAAATAAAATATTTTAAGGCTGTACAACTTTATTTTTTAACTGAATACTATAATATTCTTGGACCCTTGTGGGAGATTTTTGGGTTGGGGGATTGGATTTTGCTTTGTTTTGTTTTAAAAACATTTTTGGGAGACTTTTCACTAATAATAAAAATCAATGCTCAGCCTCTTAATCAGTGTCAATTTTCAGAAATATAAAATAAAGTCTACTCAATCTGCTGCCAGATGGCACAGTCTGTAAAAACCACTACAGAATACTGAGCTCCAAAATTCTATTCAACAATATTAGTTTCCCTGTATTTTCTGAAATAGAAACATAAACATAAGTAGTACATGTCGCTCAGGAAAACTCAGCCTATTATGTCTACAAAATAGAAAAAAAAGCAGAAAAAATGACTCTGCAAAGAGCAGCCATTTGATCCTGATGTTGAAAAGCCCCAAGATATTACCTGCCACACTAAGAAACAGCTCAAGCAGTAACAACTTGATCAAAGTCATAATGTTATGCAGACTTTTCCCCCAAAACACTGACATCAGTAATTCAACAAATTTTACAAAGACCTGTTTGCACCTGTATTGTTATGCAATGAAATGTGCATATTCCTACATGATTTGTGAAACCGACCCTTGTTGACTTCACCAGAAAGCCAAAAGTGTGAACAGTTGCTGGTCTCAGCTAAAGTTTTCAAGATTACAAACTGTTTCCTTAGTTACGCACAGAATGATCGCACTAATACCAAAACTCTTCCCTAAACAAGGATAGCTATAATCTTAGTACACTACAAGTGAACACTTGGTGTTTTATATTTCAGATTTCTGCTGTATATTTGGATAAAGATTTTCAATTTGAAAAATCAAGTGATAAATGAGTTTATTTTCCTTTGCTAAGAAGATTTGCCATTTTAGCCACAGAAAAGACTCAGACATGGGATTCAAGGTCTTCATAGCACTCCTGTAAAAAAGGATTTGAGAAATTGATAATCACGTGTTTCACACTAATTTACATAAAATTCATGGAATTAGACAGTGAAATTTCTCATGCAACATTCTAGATCAAGTACCAGACATAAATGTTATGCAGAACTATGCTCTGAAAGAGTAACTTGTGGATTTCATCAGTTCCACTACTACAGCTCCCTGACTCCAGGATCGCACTTCTCTGACCCAGCTCAAATGAGCTTCCTACATGCCAGCAGCAGCTAAGCTTCACATAATTTCTCAAAGTGCAACTTTGACTTTAAAGAACATTCACCTGTATCCTAGCACAATGCCCTGCACATAGGAGCTTCAATAAAGATTTCCTTGTGATGTGTTGGATGAGACTATCAGAGTTTCCAGAAGGATCCTACCAAAGTCACTCAGCTAATTCTGAACTTCCTAACACTCAAGATCGCACATTTTGAAACCTCTGTATGCTTACTACCACTGATACCTACAGTACAATTTGTTTAAGTGTCTAAAGCTTAAATAATTTTCTGCAGAAGTCATGATTAGACCTTCTGGCTGCTGTCAATCCATGAAAAACAACTACCAAGCTAAGGCTTTAAACCGTCCTCCTTTTTCTGATGTCAAAAACTTGAATGAAGGTGAGTTTTCTGTAATTTCTTAGTGGAGAAGATCCATGAGCTAACACCTGCATAACAAGCATTCCAAAATATTTTCTAGAATTAGATTTCTATCATCTTTGTGCAATCCTATGTGCAATTCTTCATGTTATAATATAAACACAGAATAAACAAAACCCACACGAATATACTAAGAAAAAACTTACTCATAGTTTTTCACAAGTTGATAAAGACAAAGAAGAATTCCGAGCCAACAAGCACTGTTGTCAGACTGAAGGTAAAATCCAATTTTCTCCACAACTGCAGTCCAGCGACTAGGATAGTCATGCTTGATAATATGGTGAATGCAAGTAGTAAGCTGCACTCTGGAAACCAAAGGCACAATGATTAAATAAGTTAGTACTATTGTTTTAGTAATATTCATGTGTTGAAACAGCCAATATTGCCCAAATTTAGACTTGAAGGTTAAGGTTTTGTACTTTCTGCTTAATATCCTCCACCTGAGCAACTTCAAATTTCTATAGGCTGCACAAGCTGAAAACTGTTTTTCCATCTATAGTAATTCTAGGCTTAGGATGACAACAATGCTTAGCACAGGGGTGATCTTAGCTATCCAAAAAAAAACCACCAACCCAACAGTCAGAAACCACGCACAGATTCAAACACCATACCTGATCAGCTCAGGAGACTGAATGATGGCTTCTACAATATTTTCACGAATACAGTGTCTATCTTCTTCTGGGATGGAGTAAGGTGGAATTTCTCCTGGTGCAGTTTCACGATCTGGCCAATACTGGGTTATCATATTTTTCAAGTAGATAACCCCTATGAGACAAAAGTGGCAAATCAGCCAATAGCTATTTGAAGTACAAAACAAATACCAGTATTGGAAACAAGTTTACTTCAGAACAAAACTGACTGAAATGAATCCTTCACTGACCATTTCTGACTAGCAAAAATCAAAATACATAAACCATGCAAATAATTAACCTAACAATTTACTAGGTCAATACTTTTTTACCCACTTATTTTGATGTCTGTTTATTTGTTTCTGTAAAGAATGTGTTTTTCTATAAAAATACTAAGCATTGCTTTTATCTATGCTACATAAAAATAGTTGTGGAACATTTCAACAACATTTCTGAAAAATATTTTATAATTATTTTTTCAGTATTTTCATTAAAATGAAACTTGTCAATACCAATAACTATCTAAATCGTCCCGTGTAAGCAAAACCAAAATCCAATAGTGTTTGTGACACAGGAGTGAACACTAAAGAGAAACAGTGCTCCTTTACACCAAGGCTGCTGGCCACAACACTTTGTAGCAGTCAGGCTGTTGGTACAAATCCCTGCCTTTACCATTTGACAACCAAATCCAAACCGCTTATCTGGCAGAATATAGATTACAGAACTTGGAAAGAAAGATTACAAAATGCAACAGGAAATCTCAAATTACAAACTAATAACAACATAACTAATAAACTAATTCTATGTACAAATCCATAAAGCAACATCTCTTCCCAGATTTCACATGCACCTTGTGAAGACTCAGAAACCAAAGGTATGAAACTCTCAGCAGATGTGTACTATTTGCAAGATTGAAGTGATACAGACTTCACTCTGTCCTCAGTGGGATTTATCATGCCATTAATTGCCTTGCAAGTCACACACCATTTCTAAGCTATGTGTTGTACGAGTTATCTCCACTCTCTACAGACTGCTTTGGTTTCTAAATGGCATTTTCAGAGGCTGTTTTCAAACCTTGCCTTTTTTGCATGTTATACATGTTAAGTAATGATTTTGAGTTATCAGCTGAATGGCACTCCCAAGCAATAAAAATGCATATTAGGTTTATGCCCTAACTTAGAATAGTCCTCTTTGTGGAACATGCATATAAGTGATCAAAATTATACTTCCCAAACTTTCAGACAAGCCACTGAAGTATCACATTAGAAACCTCTATTAAGCAGTCAGAGCAGCTTTAAGGTGATGTTCAGAGTTGCTAATATTCAATATCTTATTTTGCTGATGGCTTATATGCAAATCAGTAGGGTTCCAAAAGACATAATTTGTTTTCTTCCACTTAAAATGGATAGAAATATTAGTATTAGTAGTCTAAGGTTAAATTACATCCCTGAACCAAGTGTACTACCATCATAAAACATTCTGTTTATCCAAAGACCATTATTCACTAGAGACAGAAGGGAGCAATCACTGCAGAGCCAGCCACCTTTTCTTTCTGTCTTCCCAATTCAGTGTATGGTGCCAGACATAATTCACGATGACTGTAATTCAAGAGACTCCCAACTTTTGAGTATTTGACATTAAAATCATTACAATTCTTTAACAGTATCTGAAGTTGTACTTGGGTATATGCACCATTAGAGCAGATACTACGAAAAAAGGTTTGAAAAAAAAAAACTTGCCTGCCTGTCGCACTGGTAAATCCAGTTGCTCGGACATAGTGATCTGAAGCAAAGTTGAAACAAAGTTCACTGACTTATGAGCCTGTAGAGGGAAAAAAAAAAAATTTAGTCATAGTTTAAGTTTTAGAATACTCCCATTAGGTTTAACAATATCTTTATATATCAATACTGTTTCACAGATTCTTTGCAGCACCTCTGTCAAAGACAACTGTATTGATCTACATAACCTGCTAAACTCTTAGGAAAACACCTCTTACCTACTTGTTAGCTTATTACTCCCTACATAAAGCAAATTAATTACTACTTTGAAGACCACTGACATGACACTATCCACTTAAAGACAAATAACTCTCTCAGTTACTGCAGCAGAGCAAATTAACTTCGTAAAGTGAAACAATCAGAAGTAACCTTTCCATTCTTTTAGTAGGACCAAGAGCTCTTTTGACAGCATGAGATGATGTCAGCACTGCCCCTGAGCATGTAACACCGCTCAGCCCACTCCTACAGCACCAGGTTCTTCTCTCCAACCTTAATTTTCCTTAGCAAACATCTCCTAAAAGTTTTAGTATAAGCAGGTGTAAAAGGCACAGCCTGGGACATGACATTTGTTCGTGGATGTGTACTAAGATGTGATTAGTGTAGCTTGTTTCTATCTTCTATTACTTAAAACTGATTTTAAGTGAAGAATGAACTTGTCTTAAGAATCTCTAAAATGTTAAAACGTTGATTTACATATTCCTCCTGTGTACTAAAAATCTACATGCTACAGAAAACCCACAGAAGCAACACTGGCATCTGGGCCAACTGAAATGTTTATTTGTAGAGTGCATTTTGATGCATTAGGAGAAAGACACTGCAATATCAGCATGCACCTTTCTGATCCGCATCCCTCCGGAGTCCCTAAAGTCCTGAACAAGCAAGTATACTTTCAAATTTGAAAAAGTATTTGTTTTCAGCTGTCAAGTAATGGCTGAATAAATACATTGAAAATAAAATCTACTGGTTGGTATTAATTTCTACTACAGCCACAGGTCCACAAAGTTCCTTCTTTTCTTAAGCAATCTTAATAGACACACTTTTGCAACACACAGCACCTGACTATTAGACACTAATTCAGCACACTATCAATTCTATGCCTAATATTAACGTCAGCGAAATTACTCCTGTACTTAAATGTGTTATTTCAAACTTGCTAAAGAAAGCTTTTAGTTTCAACAACCTTTAACTCACCTATAAATAAGGTCATATTACAATCTGCATAAAATGGACTTAGAAGTGCAAACATGTACAGCTACTTTTTCAATAGTAAAAATTTGCAATATATTTCATTTACAGAAATTGAAAAGCATATAATCCTAGAATTTCAAAATGAAGGATTACTTCCCCTTTTTCACGATAAATGACAACTATCCTTTCATTTAACTGTAACAGAAATTTCAATTAAAAACATGGAAAATGCTTAAGAACTTGTAATGAACTAATGAGAATGGAATACACAACTACTACTTTAAAATAAAAAAAGCAACAAAAAGTACACAGCAGTGTACAGAACTGTCACACAGTTAAATTTAATAAAGAATAATCTTTTAATCATTAAAAAATCGGGACTGAGCCTATGACTATAGCAAGCTACAGAAGCTCCCTAGAAATTTGTTATATTAGTATGTGGTATTAGTGTATTTACATTAGATTCTTTGAACTATAAAAAAATTTAAAGGATTGGACCAAAACATCGATATCATTATTTTTGTGGGATTTTTGTTTTACGACTGAAAAGAAGGTGATTCCAGAGAAACTGAGATGTGGGGAGGAGTAAGGACAGTTACGTGAAGGCATATGCATACTGAACGGTCAGATGAAACCCAAGGCACTGCAATAACCTGTCACTTGCTCCCTTGTTTTGACTCGCTATTAAAAAGAACATCCAATGTTTTGTTGGCACCCAGAAAAAACAAATGAACTTAAAGTAAGACACCATAGAGATGCCAATTTTGTACCTACGGTATTAAAAAAATACAGAACACACAACCTTTTCAGCTGTATTAATTTTCAGTATTTTTACTCTCTAAAGACGGCTCCCCTCAGGACACTATGTAGTTTTTCACCAACAGCACTGCTAAAACAAACCAAACAAACAAAAAAGCACACCTATTTTAGGTAAATATTCTATACAAATACTGGCTTCTGGTGTTAGTGCCTGCGATTAGCCAGAATGCTTGGTTATACAAAAGATGAGCTGCAAAAAAATATTCATTAAATAAATATATACCAGGGGACTATCTGAATGTAAAGGATCCTCCTGGCCCATGCATGCTACAGTCTCCAGAAGAATCAGATTCACTGATATCACTTCAGAGAGTGCCACCAACAAGTAGCGTCATTCTACAAAGGCATCCCATGGCTCCAACATGTGAGAATTAAAATCAGCATTTTACAATGGTTGCTAGCACATACTCTAAACTGCGTGCAGAATAGAAACAATGTCTACAACTTTATGAAGTTTTGACATCAGAAAAATTTTGGGTTTTATTCTCCTGCTTCTTGTTTAAAATGAATCTTTCAAAATAAATAATAAACTTAGAGAACCACAATAATAATTGAAAAAAAATATTCTGGGACAGTCAAAGTCCATTTCCCAACATGTAACTCAATATTTTAAAAAAACAAAACCACAACTCCTCTCAAGTCCTTTCCCTTTACAAGTCCTCCAACATGTCATGTCACTGGTACACGACTTCGTTTTCTAAGAGCCAAAGAATTCGGGGACTTTTCCCAAGAGCAATCTTTGCTATGCAGCCTCACTAGTTGAGGAATGTATCCTATCAGACCACAAAAAATTGCACTCCTGTCTGTTAACAGCAATCACTGTTCCAGAACATAGCATCTTTTTGCATATTTCATTGCAGTTTTTCCTAGCAGAATTGGTTTCTTACTCAAGTGCTAAAACACACTTTTGAGGTGTCATATCTGAAATATAAATGAAGTTTGAAGTGAACATTAAAGACAACAGTTCATTGCACATGAACTATCAACAGTTAATTAGGATACAGAAAATCACTTTTTCCCCTTAATAACACTCACTAAAGTCAGTTAAATTCATCTTTAATACTAGAATTATTCATCTCTGACACAAAGTCTGCATCACAGTAAATGACAAAAACAAGAAGCTTCCTATCAAGTAAAAAGACCTCTGTACATTCTTAGACATTAAGATTTTAACATATAACAGACACACTACAACAGGTCCCTCCATGACTGTTACAAAAAACCAAAACATTGCACTAGAACCCTAGGTTATTGATACAGTTACTCAAAGTAGCATATATATTTAAATAAAGGTTACAACTTATTTTTTAAAGTATCTTAAAAAAATACAAAGTAAACAACTTCTCCATTCCAATACTGAAAACAATCCACACGCAATTTTTGATCCGGACCCTAACAGGCCTACGTGAACACAACTATTACACTGAGATGAAACTGTTTTTTATAGTAGGGTAAGGTTAAGAACTGTAAGGCCATGCTGAACCAGCAAACTGCTCTTTAGCACTCTTTCAGTTCTTTTTTTAAGAACCCAGCAGTTGTGGAAGTCATTCTGACCTCAGGCTTTTGCAAGTTAGTTCTGCCACCTCTTATGCAGCTACAATGTGTAGGTACAGCCAGTTTAAGGTCCATTAAAAAAACACACATGCTTATCAGATCTTGCAAACATCCTTGATGCTCATTTCATCAGAATGCTGCCTCCAGGTTCCGAAGCCTGTTCACTTTTCCTCTGTGAACAGAAGAGTGAATGTGGTCTTAGCAAAGGCCAGCTAAGCAGACACAGTAACTATTTGCTAAGTCATTAGAAAGTGGGCAGCCACCCTGTCTGCTAGGATTTTGCCCTGTACTGGTTTACATGCATCAAGAATCTAAGCTCTTTCTTCCTCATGAAGACAAAGCTCCCTTGGTTTGTTATTGCCCCCAAGGGGATTTCTGATGTTGGACCAGCTTCCACATATACACACTTCAAAACTGTCCCTTCCCAAAGCATCTCTCATCTAGCACACACCAAAATACATGGATGAAAGACAAGGGAGGTGAAAATATTCCAGTAGTTTGGGTAAAGTGTCATACTCACAACTTAAAAAGAGAGCCCGTGATCCAATAATCAGACCCAGGAAACTCATGCTCTGTTCTTGTTCTCATTCACACTACAATACATACAGCCGTAGGTTTTACACATGAAGACCATGTTAGAAAACGCTAAAAAAAAAAAAAGGATGGGGGTAACACTATAAACACCTACCCCAAAGTACCCAAAACACAACACCTCAGCATTTGGAAGTTCCTGAGTGAAAGCCTCTGTGTAATAAGCAGCTTGCTGCTTCCCCTTTGACAATCTTTCACTCCAAAGTAGTTGCAGTCAAACCATTTCTTTAATCACTCCATCGTTCTGACATTTGTATCTATTAAATAGGCAACGAAAGACACTAAACTACGCCCTCCTGCATTCTATTTAATCAATGGTGTGTATGGTGACTAGTCAACAAGCTAAAGCGTTTTTCCTCCCTGTCACTTACATTAGAACATGAAGAAGCTTAAACATAAACATAAAAGTCCCTTTTTCAGCAGAGCAACAGCATAACATTTTCCTAAGCAAATTCTGTGAAGCTTAGACTTAAGGAAAAAGTTATTGGGGATTTTTTTTTAAAAAAAGGACACAGAAATTGGGTTGTTAGTCTAAAAAGATTGCTTAGTAAATCATATTCACTGGGGTTAACCTCAGACACTTCCAAGACACACATAACAGTTAATTTATATGTTCCCTGGAATTACAAAGAAGAAATCTGCAAGTAAAGTATTATCTAGTGACTGTGCCCTTACAAATATGTTGATATTAAAAGATGAAACTACACTGTGCATTATTTTCAGAGTGTCATTCTATAGTTCCATAGTTAAAAATACCTATTTTCATCACCATTTCAGGGAAACACTTTATATACACAGCACAAAGACTGTTTCAAAGACATTAACATCATCTTCCTGCTTTCCTGTAGCTTACTTGAAGAGTCTGGTTCTAAGTCTTTGTAAAACACAGCTTTCCCCTGTAAGTGGGACAGAGACTGGCAAATATCTCAGGGTACATCACCATCTGGAAATTACATGAGAGCTAGCAGTATCACTCCCTGTAACTTATTTTCACAGTGAGGAAGGAGCCTGAAACACCTGCATTTTTTGAAGCATATGTCAGCTCTAGATGTTCTTGCATGTGCAGGTAATACAATCTGATAAAACTTAATCAAATAAAAAATAAAGCACAGAACAATTAAGGACTTAGCATAAGTCAAAGGAAAAATAACAGCTGGGACAAATCAAGTATTGTACACCCTGGTTCCCTTCTCCAGTCAGTGGAAACTCTGTTGATTGATAAGCATTGAGATCTGTCTTCATCATACCTTAACTCTTCCATTAATTAGGAATATCAATTACTGACTGAAGCACGTTCCTTTCTGATAAGGTAAGTTGACCACCCTACTGAAAACCAGCCTGATCAGCTCAACAGAGGCACTTCAGAAAACTAAAAGGAAACTAAAAGGTCAACCAAGGACAACTATTAAACTTAAATTACAAAAACACTTGTGTGTGCCTGTCCGTGTGTAAGAATAGCTCTTACTGCTGTATGACTTCATCTTTACAGAGAAAAGAGACTTGCATACCGGAAATGAAATATTAACTGGCAACACAATTGCCCTAACAGTTAACAAATTTAGGCCAGTATCCTCCAAGCAGATGCTTAACTGACTTGAATTAACCTACACAAAACCAAGACCACGCATGCGACTAATACTACATACAAGTACGACTGCTTGCAGATTTAGGGTTTAACAAATATTTTTATCATAAAGGTTCAGTGAAAGATAGGTGAGGCTACATTTCCAACAATAAAGAATTCTTACACAGTGGTTCAGTAATGTCTGATGTTCTCAAAAGGGTACAGGTACTTGGATTTTATACTGATTTATTGCGTAGTGCATGATAGACCTTGATGTTTTGATTCAGAAGTGTGAACAAAAGCCAGTTGTGGTGAACATGATCCTTCAGGCAACAAAGTTAGTCATTTGCAGACTATCCAACTGGCAGACAACTTAGACAGGCAGACAACATAATTTCCTGCACATTCAGCAACTCAATCCCTGTAGAAAATAGCTAAAATAGATTTCAAGCAAGTTAATGTATATATAAATAGACATGCATGGAATACAAAAAATTGCATTTTAGAGTCAGCTTAAGATTTCATCTCTATTATAGCCCTTACAGTCTATTACACTAGTTTCATTTCTGGTTTAAATAAGAAAACACTAAAACACTTTTCACTAAACTACACAGAAAAGACAGCATTTATAGAAACCTGAACTAAACGCTGAGTAGCTTTACACCTACCTATTTCAACTATAACATTATTTGCCATTCACTTAATAAATGACATGCGAGAATTAAGCTTAATTGCACTTATTTATAACATGAGAAGCTATAACTTAAGTTTTTGAAAGTTTCTCTACTGCCAGAACATTGGGCTCACCTTTATCTCAGCTCTGTTGAACATCTGTTGCGTTAAGCGTATTTTGTCAGGCCTAAAGTCTGCTTGAGAGCCACAAAGCGTGTGTGGAAAAGGCAAACTACAGGCACAAGAGCTGCCACGCAAGCTTATTCCTCACCTCGTCCATCAAATTGTCACCTCTTGTGAGTCAAACACTTGAACGTCTTTTTTTTGTTGAAATGTCTAGAAGTCCTGTGGCTGCATCTCATCAATAAAGAAAAGTTTGTACCTACCAGGTGGAATGAAGTGGAACAAAAATATAACCTTTTTCCAAAATTGAAACCTGTAGAACTAGGACCTGCCGGTTTCATTCTATCCCAATGTAGCTGAATGCACCTATCTGAACGTGGCCTAAGCGGATGACATACCTGCAATGGGAAGCCTGTCTTCCTCCTCTCTCCGGCACGTGTCCTTACTACACCCAGAAAGCACACCTACCTCGACAGCGCTGCCGAGCTCTGGGTCCAAAGTGTTTGTGCTAGCCCCAAATAACGCCCAGCTAACAGGTTAACGTCTGCGCTCAGCACAGGCCACTCTTACGCTAACAGTCTGCACTACTGATAAAGCGATGGAGGTCTCGCTGCCTCCCTTCCCTGCCTCCGACACCCAAAGATTGCCCTTAGACAGCCCCAGGCAGGGATCCCTGCACAGATTACCCTCAGCAAGAAGACAATGGACATAATTTGCTACCGACGGGAAGGGCGACGGGGGCCTCGTCCTCACCGCCGGCCGCTTTCTGCCGCGAGGCTCCGGCCCCGCCGCCGTGTGCCGGGGACAATGCGAGCCGGGCCCGCGGCCGCCGTGGCTCCAGGCGGCGCGAAGGGGCCAAGGGCGCGGAGAGACGGGACCGAGGGAGCGCGGGGAGCCGAGGGAGCGGTTGAGGGGGAGGAGACCCTCGGTCTCCCCGCTCCCCCGGCCCCTTCCCGCCGCCCCCTCGGCCGGGCCCACCCGACCCCGCCGTCTCCCCGCGCCTTCCAGCACCGCCGCGACGCAGGCCCCGCCGGCGCGCTCACCTCGTTGAGCTGCCTCTCGGCGGCTTCCCGCAAGGCCGGGTCCATGGTGCCCCGCAGGGCCTCGATGATGGTGCTGGGGTCCATGGCGGCGGCGGAGCAGGAGGCGGCGGGACGAGAGGGGCCGCGCCGCGCCGTGCGCACATGGACCCGCCGCCCCGCAGCGGCCGCCGGCGCGAAAGGAAGGGAAAGGGCCAAAGGCCCGGATGGAGCCGCCCCAGCCACCAGGGAGCGGCGCCGTTTCCGCCGCCGGGGCACCACGGGAGCCGTAGTCCCGGGGCCCTGCGCCGGGCTCGGGGGCGGCGCAACCGCCCGCTCCGCTCCGCCCCGCCCTCGGGGGCCGGGGCTGATCTGAGCTGCTCGCTCAGGAGCCAAGGGAATGGCAGGAGGGATGTGCCGGGAGAGGTTTCAGTTAGACATTAGGAAAAGCTTCCTCAGCCAGAGGGTAGTGGAGCAGGGAAGAGCTCCCCAGGGAAGCAGTCTCGGCGCCAAGCCTGGCAATATTCAAGAAGCGTTTGGACGATGCCCTGGGACACACGGTGTGAATGTTGGGGTCGTCCTACGCACGGACAGAAGTTGGACTCGGTGATCCTTGTGGGTCCTTTCCAATTCAGGACGTTCTGGGATTCTGTACTTCTGCGTTCGGGGCAGCCTCGGCCTCGGCCTGAGCGAAGTGGCCAGGTTAAGAGCATGGAATCATAACAGTCTGGTTGGAAAAGACGTTTGAGATCATCCTGTGACATCATGTCCTGAAATTATGCAACATTGCTGCTTAGGTCTTCTGGGTCCGTATGTCTCCCGGGCTGACTTAGAAAGGCGGCATTCATTGCTGCTTCACTGTCTAGTTTTATAAACGAGGCACTCATTTTCATACTTTCAATAAAAAAAAAAAATCATTGAGTCAAGCTGTACCTGACCACTACTAAGCCACATCCCCGAGCACTTCATCTACCTGTCTTTTAAATACCTCACAGGGATGGTGACTCAACCATCTCCCTGGGCAACCTGTTCCAATGCTTCACCACTCTTTCAGTAAAATTCTTTCTAATATCCAATCTAAAACTCTCCTGGTCAACTTGAGGACATTACCTCTTATCCTACCACTTGTTACTTGGGAGAAGTGACCAGAACCTACCTCGCTACAACTTCCTTTCAGGCAGTTGTAGAAGGCCATCAGGTCTCCCCACAGCCTCCTTTCCTCTTTGATTGGCCATTGGAATGCACTGCCCAGGGAGGTGGTGGAGTCGCAGACCCTGGAAGTGTTTAAGGGGAGACTGGATGAGGCACTGAGTGCCATGGTTTAGATGATGGGTTGGTGTTAGTGTTGGTGTTGGTGTCAGTGTTGGGTTATAGGTTGGACTTGATGATCTCAGAGGTCCTTTCCAACCTTACGATACTGTGATACTGTGATACTGTAAACAACCTAAGTTCCCTCAGCTGCTCCTCATAATGATAAGTGGAATCTGTCGTTCTATGAAAAGTCCTTCCTTTTGTCACATACGCTTTCTGTTTTCAGAGCGATTTGGGTGGCTGATAGGGAAGAAGGGACATTGTGGAGACATGGGTTTCCTGTAAAGGCACTTGCTTTATAATGGGCACAGGGTGCAAACAGTTCTGAAGCATTTGTGAAAATCCAGAATTTTGTTCTGCTACTTTTGGGGAAAAGAAAAGTCACAAAGATGTGTCAGGATTTAGTCAGAAAAATCAAACAGAGCTGCCATTTTGAGAGTGAAGGGGGCTGACTCAGTCACAAAATCAGAATTGGGCTGCTGAAGTCAGGTCTCTTGCAGTCACTTCTGCAGTTTTTATCCTACAAGCATGTAGGCACTGAAGCCGTTTCAGTTACAAGAGTAGTCACGATGAAAAAAGCAATGCTATTTATAAGTGAAGCACATAGTGATTACTAAAATTTAATTAGTATACAAAACCATCCATTGTCATCCTTTCACTTGGGGGATGACGTGCAATGGCGTGCCTAAAATTTTGAGGGTTATTGTTGTGAGAAGAGTTTATTGAACAGTCAGATACTAAAATCAAGAAAAAAATCCCACATCCTGGAACAACTCTGACAGGAAGGCGCATTGACAAAGAAACTGCATATCAAATAGAAAAGCAGAAATGCAAATATATACAGAAAATAATAGTGATACAATTTAGAAAATTGATAAAGGACACTATGTATTCACTAGATACGTTATAGTTTCACGAAATGCCACGTTAGAACTTGATTCCCTTTACCACCCTGCTGTGCTAGTGGTCTTGCAGATGTTTCCCATACATGGAGTTAGCGTGGGCAACAGGCCATTCCCAACACGTAACCTGGACAGAGCTAGCTTGGTCTTGAACACCATCCTCTCTCAGTTGGCCACCATCCCAGAGAATGGCCTAAGGCAGGCTAACCAGCACTATTCCAGCTGGGAAAATCTGCACTAGTCAGGTTTATCTAGAGTGTCTTTTCATGTATGAAACAGCTTGACAGACTTGCTTTTGTATATAAATTTTCCAGATGAGTAACTTCTCTGTGGTTGTTGCTGGACTAAAGCTCCACATTTTTCATTTTCTCTTACTGCTAGTTTGTTGGTGGAATTTTTCTACGTAATGCTAAAACTGTGATTTCCAGTTACATACATGTTTTTGTTTGGTGTTTTTTTATAGCAAGTATGAAAACGAGTGCCTTGTTTATAAAACTAGACAGTGAAGCAGCAACGAATGCCTGGCTTTCTAAGTCAACCCAGAAGATATACGGACCCAGAAGATCCAAGCAGCAATGTTGCATAATTTCAGGACATAATGTCATAAGATATTCTTCTGTTAGTTGCCCAGATCTGCAGACACACTCCAGTTTTAGATGTAGCCCAAAATGTAAAAAAGGTGAAATACTGTAGCTTAAATACCATTAAAAAATGCTACAACAAAGCCTTGTCCATGCTTTTGTGTCACAGCACAGATAACAAGATTGAATCTCAGTGTTCTTTGTACCAAAGGAACAAAGCAATAACGCCTCTAACCAGAGAGAAGGTAGATTCTAAGCTGATTGAACAACTTATGAAACAGAATATGTCTTCTCTTGGAAGAAAAATAAGTACTTCAAAGGACAAAGGGCTCATGATGTGCTGGTTATACATAATACTCCTTGTCAGATATACACATAAAAATGCTGCAAATAAAAGCATAATGGGATGTGAACTGTTGTCAGCAGAGGTGCTGTGTTTAAGAAGCTTATTGCCAGAGCTATTGCCATTTCTATGTATAAGTGACGAGGACAAAAACAAGTTACGCAGAAAATTGTGTAAGCAATTGTCCAAAGTCTGAGTACGCTGAAAAAAAACCCACTGTATGTCAGGGAATGTTTGCATTCAGAAGGATGTTTGCATTTGCATCTTTCCTTCCCCAGAAGTAATAACAATAATAAACCTCTTAGCAGGATTAATTCCATAAATATTTCACAGAAAATAATAAATGCAAGATTCAAACAAGACAGACATTTCATGTAGACTAGACACCAGCTTTAAGAAGAAACATCCATGAGGTTAAAAAAGAATTTATCACAAATCTGAATTGTTGATGGATTAGATTTGCCACAGGCAGTTTAGCGTTAAAGAGGGAGATGAAATAATAAAGATCAAAGAAAACAGACACAGTTTGAGTGGAGCAAGCTAACAGATGACAACCAACATCAAAGTACAAGGGACTGGTGAGCTGTGGCATCTTGAACACAGAAATTTTGTTGGGATTAAATAAATATGCACATTTTTGTCAGATACTTTCTGTTAACAAAAGAGACTCAGTCTAGCCAGCATAGCACAGCAATTAGTGAGCATTTTGGCCAAAACTGTTTATCAAACAAAGGAGGTGAAAAATATCCTACCAAAGCATAAATAAAAACATTGCAAGATGCAACAGATGAGTTGATGTAAGGGTTTATTTTTTAAGTCAAATTTCAAATCATGAGAGTTAACGTTGGAGAGAAATGTGTCCCTTAGCAAGACAGTTCTTGGCCTCAGAACAGAAAAAAACTGTATACCTGCTGCAGAGATTAGCTGCCCAGTAATGTTTGCTGGTGTGCGTGAACACTTGTAGACAACCTCAGGCTGCAGTGGAAGAACTGAGCTTCTCAAATTATCTTATAAAAGGCAGATGTGGTATTGTGCAGGCCTCAAACATCAGATACAAATCAGTCACAATTACTTCTGAAGATAAACATGCTTTCATAGACTGTCTTGGGTTTAGCAACCATGTGTATTTTCCCTGCAAAGTTGGAACAATAACAAAGACAATATTTGTCAGCTTTAATAAAGTACATTACTCCCTTGGAGCTGACTGCAGAGCACTGTTTAGCATGTATGCCTTTCTGGGGTACCATTCTCTTTATGGTAAATAAAACCAAAAATTGTTTATAAAGGGAGCACAGCTATCAAAGATCTTTCTTAATCTTTCTAAAAAATAAATTTCAGAAATTTTTATGCCATATACATATTCTGAAAAGGCAGTAACTGATAAATGCTGCTGTCAGTTGTTCTGTACTGGAACAGATCTGACAGCAGTCAAATTGACTCCAGTGTATTCCTGCATCAACAGCATTCAAAATATCAGCCCAGGATCTGGCAAAAAATACTTGAATGTGAAAGTATGTAACAGGTCCTACACATCCAAAGGGAGCTTGGACATGGAGGGACTGCATTCATCACCAGCACTCAAAGCTATCCTGGAGCTATCTCTGCTAAATCAAAGATGGCAATAGGAAGGAAAAAATATGTACAGAAGTATTGTGCCAATATGCAAAGTTTGCAAATAACTATATTAGTCTTGAAAGAAAAAGCTCAAACAGGATTCAGATATGAAGCTATAAAATGAAACTGATGGTAGTCAACATGATTTGGTGTCCAATTGCCAAACAAAGGTGATTGTTTGAGGCCTTCTCCAGTTTGGCTGGGAAAATGGTGCAGAATAAATTTGCTTTAAAGTATAATAGTAGGCTATAACCCTGAGCCCACACTGAAGAAATTGAGAACTCGCTAAATTCCAGTTCTTGGTATAAAGGTGAAAAATGAATAGTGATTTTTTAAGGGACCCGTTCCTATTAGATTTCTACCGATACCACTGACTGACTCTTCGCTATTTGATAATTTAAGCAGATTTTAAATAAATATAAAATCACTGCAGATCACATGTAAGGATGATTTAGGATTAGCAAAACATTCCTAGATGAATGGGACAACCTGAGTAAAAAAAAACAGAAATGCACTTAAATGCAGACAAATGGGAAGTTATAAATCCAAGAACAGAAAATGCAGGCAGGTTTTGGTAGACTGAAAGAATTGTGAGGGACACTGTGGGTATGCAGGTGGAAATTATTTCCCTGCTGGGCATTGTGCTGAAAGACTGGCACAATATTTGAGCTGAAAGCAGAGGTGTGAAAAGAGGGAGTGGGGGATTTGTTCCTTCCTCAGGTGCTGGAGACACAGATGCTATATTGCTAGAGAATTCCTCTAGAATATGTGGGGTTTAAGTATTTATAAACTGGGATGTATAAAATAGCCACAAAATTATTTGAGCTGAACAGAGGAAAGAGACATATTTGTAATGTCCAAGTTAGGTTTAAGACAAAAGTTCTGAGGAGTCTTAAATACTGTATGTCACTACTATAATGATGAGATAAAGCAGTGATTAAGTGGGCAGTGTAAGAGAGGTTCCTTACTGAGTCATTGCTCTGAGGCTGACTCTAGCTGGGAGAGCAGGATGCCATAGCATTCCCATCCTGTGGTTGCACAGCTCCCTTTTAATCCCCACGTGTAAGCTTGGAGTTGGCTTCACCTCAAAGGTAAACTTCGCTGAAATTTTGTTCAGGATGGACGCAAAGAAGCCACTAAGCTCCTTTCTGTAGCCATGAGCTGAATAGGCGGCTCCACCCTGCCAAAAAAAAAAAAAGCACAAGCCGCTGCAGCCCTCTCCAGCCAGATGGCAAGGCTTGAGCAGGTGCTGAAACCCAAACAGGTTTCCCAGGGGACAGAGGCTGAAAACAAGATTTGGTCATTAGCTGGTGGAAGTGTATGCAGGAGGAATAGCAGGAGTAGAAATGCTGAGATGAAGCAGCAAACAAACAGTGACTATAACAGAGGCAGTGATACTGAGGTTCTGAGTAAATGGTAAGGAGGTAGAGCTTTTATAGAGCTTTCAGACCAATGGCTTCTTGAAAGAAAAAGATAAAAAAAAAATAGAAAAGCTTGAGCACTGTGAAAAAAAGAAAACACTCTGATGTGGGATACTTCAGAGTTCAGAAAAACTGGACTCGTAACTTTTTCTTTTCTCAATAAACATCTCTTCCAAGGTACAGGACTCCCTCCTCAATTCTTACTTTGAATAGTTAACTCTGGGCAGCAAGTTGGGAAAATGTGTCTGCTCAAGAAGAAAATACTGGGTACAGAACAGCTCTGAAGTGAAGAAAGATGTAACAAGATCAAATATCCAACAGATTAAACTAGAGAATCATGGAAAGAAATTCCCAGTGGCAGCAATCAGTAATCAGTAATCTCTCAATGTCTTCTGACTGAGACTGGACGCCATTCTGGACGATATATATGTTTTAGTTAAAAACACAAGCTGTGCTTCAGTCAAACTGACAAGATTAGGGCTTTAATAAAAAATGTATGCATAAAACTTGAATTGCCAGTACTATATATGATCTTGGACCGGATGATGTAATCATCAACCTCACCATAGTTTGGTTTTTGCTGCTTGCTTTCAAGTTAGATACATCTGCTCTTGGAGGCTCAGTTTACACTATGTGCAAGTCCAGCTGACTCAGCCCAGAACCTGCTTCAGGTTCTGTGCAACGGGCAGTGGAGCAAGACTGTCTGTGGCTCCAAGCAGTTTTATCTCCTCCTACCTCATGCACTGGTTTTCCAGTCTGTGTATTTTTATTTGTATATGCATCTATGCTTTTAGTTTTCAATTATCCTGATATGGAGTCCTCTCTAGCTCTGTAACTCTACCCCCTACCAAACTGAAAAAAATGTGCTTCCCTTCATGTAGGGAAATGAAACAGAAAAAGGCAATTTCAAACAAGCACAGACACAG
This sequence comes from Tapera naevia, assembly GCA_033556795.1. NCBI lineage: Eukaryota > Metazoa > Chordata > Aves > Cuculiformes > Neomorphidae > Tapera > Tapera naevia. The sequence goes on from JAUMJJ010000048.1 coordinate 8,324,146, forward strand.
ACAATGAATGTCAGACACTAGAAAACGGTGAATTCTATGATTAAAAATTTCTGAATTTCACGGCCCTTTGGGAAAATACCAGTCTAAGAAAGCTGCAGAATGGTGGATCTGTGACATGGAGAGATAAGCAGGACATAGTGACTGGTACTTGCAGCACTAAGATGGCACTAAGAGTTTATGCTCCTTTCATGTTTTTAATTCAGTTGGACAACCACGGAAGTTAACAGATGCGTTGAATGGAATATATTGTATTACTGTGAAATGAAAACTCATGCTGAAGATCATAGAATTGCTGCAAGTGAATACAACATCCTCAGAATGACTGCCATCATGGTGTTCTCCAATAATGTCTTCTCTTGATATGCATTATGGGCATGGATTTATTTTATTTTTGCAAGAAAACAAGTATGTTCTTTATTTACTGTTCCTCAAGTAGGACCGCAAGCTCATCCTATTTTTTATGACTGTTCCTAAAATTGACACTTCTGGATCAAATATGATGTGGACTTGAAATCTGAGAAAGCAAATATATAGAAAATCTAAGTACATTTGTGCATCCATGACTTACTGGTGTTTAAGAAGATGCTAATTTTTTAAAACACAAGCTTTCTAATGCACTTTTTACAGCCAAAACACAGCAATGAACTGAAATTGTTCAGAAATAGCTCTGAAAATGTTTAAGCTGAGGAACAGGAAAAAAATCTGAAACTAAGAAATTCTAAGAGTAGAAAAGTCCATTTAAGCTATAAATTTAGATATATTATTTAATATGTGTTCAAGTGAGGCTAATGCAAGCTATATGTACACTTACCAAAGTATAATTTCTTTCAATTTAATTAGACAGAGTTCAAGTTAGTCCTGTTTAGAATAATTTTATTCTTTACAATTTTATCCTGTTTCCATTTAATTTGATTAAATAACTATGGGTACAGTAGAACAGGACTAGGATCTCATCATATTAAAAATTCACTCAGAACAAGTTCTCAGCACTTAGGAAAAGTTTTTCATTTGCAAGAAATTATATACACACGTTAAGAACTGTAGTGATCTAGTAACATTGCTTTCAGTTTATTAACTGATCTGTACAATTCTAGGCAGTTGCCTCCATAGCACATCTGTGTTCAGAAAGTTTGAGTCTGGGCAACCAGGAGTGGTCAAGACCATGGTGAGGAGTGCTGAGGGCTGCCCACACCCTTGGCCATCAGTTCCTAACATTACTGTGAGGTGACACCACAAGCCAGTACGTTGGGATGCTCGGTTTCCTCCAGGCACATTAAATTGCCTGTAGGCATTTAGCTATGCAGTTTTCCACAGATGGTGAGCAGCACTGATGCCACCAGTAGCAGTGAGGATATGTGTGAGAGAAGAGAAAGGAGGATGAATGCAGAAAGAGCAAAAGGAGAAAAGAGAGGGAAAGAATATCAAAGGTGGAAAAGAAGGAATTTATACAGAAAAGAAAAAAGATGTAGAGGTAAAAGGGATGAAGTTGTTCAAGAAGTCTTTTATGACTATTATGCAATACAGACAATGTGAAGTGGCTGTGGTAACTCTGATCCAAGGATGAGAAATCAGTAAATATGATTGATCTCTTGTGATGACCACAGTCTTAATTGCACATTTGAGGTGTATTATATATTTATTACAAAAAAAGATGGCACACTTTGATTTGCTGGCATGGTGCAATAGTCTTTTCCATACTTTTTCAGCTTTTCAGATCTACCTTTCTCTTTGTCCTTTTTCTCTGTCCTTTCCAAACTTGAGGAGACAGTTATGTATACAACTAAGTCAATATAATGAATAATATTTTATCTTTAAATAAGAGACTAAATTGAACCTTATAAAACTTCCCTGTTCAATTTTCAGAAATAGCAAGTTCAAGATGACAATTGCCCACTGCCAAAAAGATATCCATTCTATGCCAACATTTTAAGATTAAAATGTAGGCCAGGCAATTAGGTAAATTCTCTGCTCCATTTGATGTGTAAACATTTTTTATTTTAGAAAAGTAAAGCAAATGGAGAGCACAGTCACCAGGTTTCTGCATAATAGAGATGAAACAAGTATACAGAAGCCTTTTATGCAGGAAAAATGTAAATCCAGTTCTGTTCCTTTATGGAATATATAGCTGAAAGAATCAGGACTGTGAAAAGAAAAGAATCCTGTTACCCCCTTTCCTGCTATACTAAGTGAAGCACAATTTTTGATACGTATTTTCGAAATAAATAGTATTTTATAAAAATACCTTACTCCTTCACCAGATTAGTTTTCTATGAGAAATGCCTCTATAGAACATAAGCCTTAGATGGCTGCTTAAGTTAAAAGAGTCAAAAACCCCAAAATTTGGGTTGAAAAGTGTGGAGATGTGTATTTCCTAGATAAAACAAAGGTATATATGAGAATTTAAGTGTATTAACAATATATTTTTCGGTTATAAATCCAAATTTTTTAAAATTTCCTTCTTTTTCTTGCTTTTTGGATGTTCTGACCCGTATGTAAATAGCTGAAGAAATACAGATGTTAAAAGAAGCAAAGAAATCAATATTATGCAACTTTATACTCTACCTGTGGGCAAGTCTGTCTTTCTCGATGACCGTCAGTGCACCACAGACTGTTTATGTGGAATGGGTACACTGGGGTGTGCAGGGCTACAGCTCCACGTCTCCTGGGACATTGCAAACACATAGGTAGCTTAGGTAGCTTCTGCATGAGCAGCAGCCCAGATGTGTTAGCATTGTCTTTGACTGAGGCTAGCTGAGTTAGTACAGAGCTGGCCCAGACATTCATACTCCTGTAGCTTCCAGGCCCTTGGTAGCCAACAGCTAGATTAAAATTAGCTCAGTTAGCCTGGCCTGTGGGGCAAGCACACCTCAACATTGCTTCATGCTGATTCCAGTAGCTGCAAGAGCAAGACAGGGGATGTGTGTGGAAAAACAAGAACTGTACTGCCAATGTTCACTTGTTTGGCTGAACAAGACTTGTGGCTTTTCTCTATGTTCTGTGAAGTAACAAAGTGGAAAACACTTGCAGCTCATTTCAGCTTTGGAAGGCATGTGAATGATAAATGCAGGGCAACATTATGTTCTCAGGATAACAAAAAGCTGTGTCAGCTTACTCCTCAAACACCTGGGTTCCTGCTTGCTAGCATTTTGCTGTTTTACTCCCAGCTTTTCCTGAGCAGGATTCCTTGCTTCAAAATGTGAAATGAATTTTCATTCATGTTTCTGCTGGGTTGACAAGATAAAATAATGAATTTCTACAGCTATATCAAGCTGAAAGTTTAAGTATTTGCATGAAATTGTATCACGAGTACAGCAAGTGATTCCACATAAAAAGCAATCACGCTTGTTCAGCTACAATAAGGATTTCTGCAGAATAATGGCATAGCAGCTTTTTTAGTTCTTATAAAATCACTTATCAGGCTTCCTGTGGATTCCTTTTATTTTCTCTGTACTAGCTTTGCTTATTCAGAAATTATTTCATAATATTAAGTAATGTCTTACATAAGCATCTGACATTTCTTTTCTGTAGCCATTGGCTTTAGCCTATTTTGTTGTGAGAAATGGACCAAAAAGTTGATCCTGTAGTCTGTCCACAGGCAAAAAGGAATTAGTATTGTGTGCAGTAGAAAAAGTGTGTACATTTCCTTACCACAGATATTTGTAGATCTGGATTTCTGCATTCTGCAAAGCTATTTGACATGTAACTTGTCTTGGACTGGGTGCATAACGTTCAAGATTGAAACGAAGAGGTTTCCTTCACAGAACTGCCTTAGGTGAAAACAGTCTATACTTAAAAGACCATCTCCATTTAGTCTTTAATCCTGATTAACAACTGACTCTGTGATATTAATTTATTATGATAGTGCTATCAGTCATATTCTAACTTTTTCAATTAATTTAAGAATTTCCCATAGGAATACATGTACAGCAATTAATTTCTCAGAATGTTAGCAAGTTTTCTAAAATGTTTCAATTAAACACATTATAAGCCCTTTGATGTTGCTCTGAATTTTAGTTATTTTCCATTGCAGAATACTGGTTTAATAATGACTTGAATATATTTCTTTAAAAATAACTATATGTGTGGTTGCAAGGGTGAAAGGTTTGTTCCTAGTGGATTGGTTATCGGCCCACTCATGATGAATAGTTAGTTTCTGGAAGAACTTAGACCCTAGAGGCCAGATCAGGAGAAACACTGGACACTGCAAACATTTTGTATCTCACAGAAAAAGCAAACCAGAAGAAAATATGGCATGACACTTGTGCATATCCTGATTAGACCATACATTCTTAAATTATGAATTGTGAAACACATTGTAACAGGAAAAAAAAATCAACCTATCAACTTTTCCCCTCCTAATCTCAAATGTAATTAATGCAATTTATCTGAAGGTTGCATGGACTCCTTACAATACCGGAAGTCTTGCTTTTTTTTTATCAAAAAAATACTGTGTTTTCCTACTCTTCCTTTTTTCTTCTACAATCTTTTTTTACACTCCCATATTACATGGACACACTTATACATCTTCCTTTCCCCATCAGAAATGTAGTTCCACATTTTTTTCTGATCCTACTTACAGTGAGAAAGCAAAACGCAAAAAGGAAATGTCAATAGACAGTTACAATGATCTGACCCCTTGACTACTTTTCAAGAACTTGGCAGCAAAAGGAGATCCCTGAAGCCTTGGTGAGCTCCAGCAGGCGATTCCACTTGGGAGTTTGTGAGAATAGTGGAAAAAGTAGCTTAAAAACACCTGGTTGTATTCTGTAGCATTAATTGCTGTCATTACTCCAGCATATTAGACACTGTCAAAGCTACCCACCCCAGTATGTGTTCAATACTGGGATGTGGCCTGAAGCTGGCTGTACAGACCAAGGATTTTTGTGAGTTACCTTCTGTTCAGTATACCATTGCCAGTATTACTTTTGAACAACTCTGTGGCCATAGAGTGAGGCAGTTCAGGAACTCGTCCAACAAAGGAAAAAAAACAGCAAAAAGAAACACAGTATTATTCAGTGAAATCAAAGGTGTCTTCTCAGGTTCACTATTCATCCCCTTCCTCTGGAATTTGTGTGCCCAAGAACAAGAATCAAAAGGCAAAAACTTCTGCCCAGACCCCAATATACCCTAAGCCTCAGTTTAATTGAGCTGAAACTCCAATTCCACATTTGTAGAGGCAGAATCTGTAAAAACAGTCTGAAAAGTACGTAATGAAATCTAAAGAGAAATCAAAATGGGTCATTGATCTGATTAAAAATAATGCTTTTATCAGCATGGAATAACTTAGGTCTGGAAACTTTTGCCCTGCAGACAGGTATGTCCAGCTACCTCATTACTGTAAACTAGGAGTCCTTGAAGGGCCTTTTTCCTCCATAGAAGGAATATTTGAATTTTCAGCTGTCTTAGTATAAACTCAGATGCAGACAGGATACAAATTTGATCATTACAATTAATCCTAACCTAGTATTAAATATGAATTATGACTAAAAAGAGCATATACATTCTCTACATGGAAATTGACAAATGTGACAGTTACCACAAATAATAAATGCCAGATTATAAACACCCCACCTGCAGGCAAGTGCTGCATGGCTGAAGACTTGTGCAGCTATTTTCGAGTCAGGCAAGGACTCTCCTTGCAGCTTCTCATGCTCACTCACTCTCCTCTTGCACTGCTCCCTTCTGTCTGTCTGTGGTCTGGACTGCTGCTCACATGAGCCTCCCCTGCAGTGCTCTGCCCCATGACTGAAGGTTGTGCTGTGCTTCACGGGTGCCTGCAGAGAGCTGTGAAGAAGGAGACACTAAGCAAGAATAAGGTGCCACAAAGATTTTCTTGCTTTGGAAATACTTTTATTTCCCTTGCTACCTTATCTTAAAGAGCTGATAGTGGCTGAACTCTTTAACGTGTTTTCTGCCTGAGCCTGTTCTCAGGTGCTGTAGGCTGGACTAAGAGATGGGATGAGGTAATGAACAGAGTGAGGTGGAGTCGTACAGCCCTCTCCTGTTACAAAAGGTTAAGTTACTTATTTCTGTTAGTACGACACTTGAGAGTCCCTGTACTGTGACAAGAAGTTCCTCTTTTCCTGGTATTTTTAAGATGAGCTTTGACTCTTTAGAGAAAGTGCTGAGTCTGGGCGAAAAAAAAAGGAAGGCCCCTGAAGATTGGCATTGCATTTAAGGAACTTGATGGAGCTTTCATGACCCTTAGTTAGGGTGGTATAATCTTATTACAGGGCATATTTCACTCTTAAATTTGCAGCAATACGAAAGAACATTTAATTCATGTCTTCTTACATTCAAATATAGGATATGAGCAGATTGACCAGAGAAGTTTCTTTCTGCATTTCATGCACAGCACTGGCACATGCAATAGAAAAAAAGATCTGTAGCTGGCTATTTAACGTGATCTATGAATGTTAATTAGGAATAAGAGCTGTATCAGAACTGAGAATCTGGCTTTTATTTTTACCTTTTGAGATAGAAACAGCATACTATCTATTTTACAGTGTTTCTAATTAAGCAGTAATGAAAATAGATACACGCTATTAAAAATGTGCATTTTGTACATTTGTATGTAAATCTGTGTTCAGTGTATTGTATGTACATATATGTTCAGTATGTACATAAAATGTACAATTGCATATAAAATAGACATATATATAAAATAAACAAATATATAAAATAGACAAACATAGACAATCAGACAAATATATAAAATATATATTGTCTATAAAATAGACAATAGGAGTTATGAAACATACCTTCTATTAAAACAACACCAAGAGAGAAAGGAATCTGAACATTTATGATTCCTGAGTTCAGATTCAACCCATTTTAATGCTTACAAGTTTTGCTCTCACTTGCTGTTTACTTCATTTTTTGGCTTCTGTCTTTTATAAATACAAGCTTTCTCCTTCTGGCTCCAAAATAATTATAATCCTTTATTCACACAAACAGAGCTATCCAGCTACAAATATGTACTTATTTCTATTTATCTCACTTGTTGGTGACATTTTTCTATTAATTTTAATCTGCATATCACCCTAATATGTCTTCTGGGCAGATGCTTATTGACTAGTTATATCATAGAATCATAGAATTATCTGGTTTGGAAGAGATCTCCAAGATCATCAAGTCCAACCCTTAATCCAACACTATCATTATTACTAGATCACGGCATATAATAAAATAAGACACTAAGTGTCTTATTTTAAAAACCTCCAGGGATGGTGAATCCACCACCTCTCTGGGCAGGCCATTCCAATGCCTGATTACTCGCTCTGTGAAGAATTTTTTTTCTGATATCCAGCCTAAACCTTCCCTGGCAGAGTCTAAGCTCGTGCCCTCTTGTTCTGTTGCTGGTTGCCTGGGAGAAGAGTCCGACCCCCACCTGACCACAACCTCCTTTCAGATAGTCGTAGAGAGCGATGAGGTCACCCCTGAGCCTCCTCTTCTCCAGGCTAAATAACCCCAACTCCCTCAGCCTCTCTTCATAGAACTTGTGCTCAAGTCCTTTCACCAGTTTTGTTGCTCTTCTCTGGACCGGCTCCAGCACCTCAATATCTTTCTTAAACTGAGGGGCCCAGAACTGAACACAACACTCAAGGTGTGGTCTCACCAATGCCGAGTACAGGGGAAGGATCACTTCCCTCGTCCTCAAACTCTTTTTCATAACTAATGAAAGCATCAAAACACACAAACCTCCTGGCCAGCAGGACTAGAGAAGTTATCATCCCCTTTACTCGACACTGGTTAGGCTGCACCTTGAGTACTGTGTCCAATTCTGGGCCCCTCAGTTTAAGAGAGATGTTGAGATGCTGGAGTGTGTCCAGAGGAGAGCAACGAAGATGGTGAAGGGGCTGGAGCACAAGCCCTATGAAAAGCGACTGAAAGAGCTGGAGTTGTTTAACCTGGAGAAGAGGAGGCTCGAGGGAGACTTTATTGCTCACTGTAACTACCTAAAAGGAAGTTGGAAGCAGGCAGGGGTTGGTCTCTTCTCTCACGTGACCAGTGACAAACAAGAGGACATGGTCTCAAGCTTCATCAGGGAAGGTTTACGCTTGATATTAGGAAAACATTTTTCACTGAAAGGGTGATTGGCCATTGGAATGCGGGGAGGTGGTGGAGTCATTGTCCCTGGAGGTGTTTAAAACCAGATTGGATGAGGCGCTTAGTGCCATGGTTTAAACGACAAGTAAGTATTGGTGTTGGGTCATAGGTTGGACTAGTTGATCTCAGAGGTCATTTCCAACCTTGTGATACTGTGTGTGTGTGACTTAGGTTTATTCTGTTTAAATTAGAATTTGGATGGAATGGCATTAAAATAAATGTTATATGTTTAATTTCTGACAGTTATTGCTTAGTTTACACAGTACTCAAGCATTTTAATTTATTGCCATGCTTATACATAATAAAAATGTTAAAACAATGCAGTTTTCTTCATGGTGTTCAGAAAGAAGACAATAATAGGAGAAAGCAGGAGAAAAAGGTTCTAAATCTGTGCTTCTGCTCCTCAAGAAATTACATGTATGATTTACTTATTGATTAATGATCCAGGTTTTGGTAATTTTCAGCTGAAAGTCTCAGAAGTGGGATCACTCTACGTGTCTCTTCCTCCTTCCTCTTGCTGACAATTAGCATGACTCAGTCTACAAAGCCTTGGCAGTGTCAATGACGCAGCCATGTGACACGTGTGCTCTATCAGTCCATCTAGGCGTGATTTAAAAGAGAAGCAAATGCAAGGTTTTTTTTCTGTGGGAAGACAGCTCTTTCAATTTGATAAAAATAAAACATCCCAACCACCCACAGAAGGAAGTGACTTCATATGGCTGACCACTTAGCTGCTGCCCTAGTAATTGTCAATGTATTTTGTTTCCTTCCAGCCAGTCAAAATAAGCATTTTTCCTTTTGGTTCACATATAATTTGAAAGAACTCACTATTATGAGTTTAAGGTACATTTTCCAAAAAAAACAACTCATATAAAGCTTGCAGGTATTTGCGTCATGCAGCCTATAGACTCTCAGTACAGAGAGTGCTGCTCCCACTAGTCAAGTCACAGAGCAAACTCCAGCTGAATACCAGAGCACCTCTATCATTCTTTCTGTGCTGGACAAAGTATTGTGAAGCATATGTTCCACATCAGCAGGGGATTAGAAAGAAGCTCCAAAGACAGAGGAGATTGTATGCTGTTTATGAAGTTATACATAATGTATAGGGGATACTTTATACATGAAGAGAGTAAATCTATTTTCAGTCCACAGCTGTCTTTCTTGGTATGCTGTGGAGTGATGTTGTTTCTGGCAGTGCTGATCTCAATCATGTGTCAAAAGTTTCCTTGCTCACCCACTGAGCTCCAGTTACCAAAACTCCTTCTCTGAACACATAAGGGATGTGGCTAATGGTGATATTTTTCATTCTTTGCTTTCTTTCCAGTAAATTAATCTAATTTAATGCCTTAAATAGTGGTTCTGAGTTATTTTATTTACAGAGTGAGTACAAAGGAACGTTCCAAAGATATGTCCTTTGTTTTTCCTGAGTGAATGCAGAGGTTCTGCTGATATTTGTTAGGCGTGGATGTCTTCGGAGGTGGCTATTTGTATTGTCATCAGATACTAGACACCACTGACAGTTTCAAAGTTTAGTAGAACAGCCAACATACTCACAATAGTATCACCCCAAGGGAAACCAAGAACAGCATAAAGCAGACAGTCTAAGAGTCTTCTGACAAGCTAGTCTAACAGTAGACTCCTAGAGAAGCTGGCAGCCCATGGCTTAGACAGGAACACTCTGTGCTGGGTTAGGAATTGGCTGGATGGCTGAGTCCAGAGAGTGGTGGTGAACGTTGTCTCATCCAGTTGGCGGCCGGTCACCAGTGGTGTTCCCCAGGGATCGGTGGTGGGTCCAGTCCTGTTTAATATCTTTATTGATGATCTGGATGAGGGGATTGAGTCCATCATCAGCAAGTTTGCAGATGATACCAAGCTGGGAGGAAGGGTTGATCTGTTAGAGGGTAGGATGGCCCTAAGAGGGATCTGGACAGACTGGAGAGATGGGCCGATTCTAATGGGATGATGTTTAATAAGTCCAAATGTCGAGTACTTCATTTTGGACACAACAATCCCATGCAGAGCTACAGACTGGGGACAGAGTGGCTGGAGAGTAGTCAGGCAGAAAAGGACCTGGGAGTGCTGGTGGACAGAAAGCTCAACATGAGCCAGCAGTGTGCCCAGGTGGCCAAGAAAGCCAATGGCATTCAGGAATAGTGTGGCGAGCAGGACCAGAGAAGTTATCATCCCCCTGTACTCGGCACTGGTCAGGCCTCACCTTGAATACTGTGTACAGTTCTGGGCCCCCCAGTTTGGGAAAGATGTCAGGATGCTGGAGTGTGTGCAGAGGAGGGCAACGAAGATGGTGAAGGGGCTGGAGCTCAAGCCCTACAAGGAGCAACTGAGGGAGTTGGGGCTGTTTAGTCTAGAGAAGAGGAGGCTCAGGGGAGACCTCATTGCTCTCTACAACTACCTAAAAGGAGGTTATAGTTGGGCAGGGGTTGGTCTCCTCTCTCAGGTGACCAGTGACAGAACTAGAGGGCATGGACTCAAGCTTCATCAGGGAAAGTTTAGACTTGATGTTAGGAAAAAGTTCTTCTCTGAAAGGGTGATTGGCTATTGGAATGCGCTGCCCAGGGAGGTGGTGGAGTCGCTGACCCTGGAGGTGTTTAAGGGGAGACTGGATGAGGCACAGAGTGCCATGGTTTAGATGATGGTTGGTGTTAGTGTTGGTGTTAGTGTTGGGTTATAGGTTGGACTCGATGATCTCAGAGGTCCTTTCCAACCTTACGATACTGTGATACTGTGAAATATCACTTATGCAGTATATTTCAACTTCAAAGTGATCTTGTTAATGAATCCTTAAATTTCACTCTGGCAGCAATTCAGAAAGCTAGTAGAGTTATCTGCTGTATTTATGAGACATAATCTAACACTGGGACCTTCCTGCAGAGTCAGTGTCTTGGGAACCATCTATAGAGCACCAGCTCATACTAAACAGAAAGGGAAACATGGAGCAAATTTATATTGCTGTAATTGTTTGTTTTATGTCTTACAGCGGTGCCTTGGACAGCTGGAACAGTAGAAAATTTAACAAGAGTTGGATGTTAGCCCAACCTGTGTTGGCAGAATACCTGTATTTGGGTAGCACAATACAAAAATTAGAAGTCAGACATCCACTGAAGCAGACTCTGCCTGACTCTGTGGCTCTGAGTAATTACCAAAAACCAAACATCCCAAACTGGGATTTATGCCCCAAACAAAATAACAGAGAGTCCTTGCAGCATTTAGAATCTACAGCTTTTAAACCGTGGTACATATTTTATTTATATCTTTCAGTGTATGATTTTTCTCTTCTGTTTCAGGATGACTTGGTAATTTTTTTTCTCCATAATAATCTGATTTACAATATTACTTCCTATATTCTTCAGTAACAATTTGATAATTTGTCAGAAGTTATCCAGACAAGAAAGAAGTCCCAGTGTTTGAATCATTTTACCTGGAATACCAGAAGCAATGGGATAATCAGAGAGATGACAAATGTGATGTGCATTTACAATAGGGGAAAAACGCAATCTACTACAGTGTCAGCAATTCCCATTGTGCTAGTATGTACCATCTTCTAGTGAAAGGGTTTGAAAAAACAAAGGATTCTGTCATCTGGCACCAATGTCCAGAGCAACAAGTTCATAGACCTGACTGGCTCCTCAGGGCACTAGCATTTCTGAAATATCAATTAAAAATATTAAAATAGTGAAACGTGATTTAATTAAATAATTTTATTCTAAATACAAGAAATTATGAATAAATTGAAGCTTAATGTGGCGCCACTCATGAGTTAAAGATTGGAATCTGATCCGAATTTATAGGTTGAATTATTTCCTCCCACTGGATTTGGCAGGGGCTGTACTTGTGTAATAGCGTATTAGGCTATTTAGATCTTAAATGCATCATTAACTTCCCTCAGACACTTCTACTGTAACACAAGAGCTTTTTGTACAGCGTAGCAATAAAGCAAGGCTTTTAAGAGGTCTGCTGTGTACGTAACTGCATCTTCCTCACTGCTTTATAAAGAATTATGATCTCAGGAAATACAATCCGTAAAATTCTACTGCTATGAAATTACTTACCTGTTGTATCCTGTACAAGAAATTTTAAAAGATATGTTTAGTCATGGTACAAACTTAGTTGCAGCCAGAGTATTCCAATAAGTGAGACTGAAGTTAAATCTTAGAACCACATCCAGCTCTCCCATGTGAGCTTCCTTTCTAGAAGTCTCTTAAAGAATGCTAGAGATTTATAAGTATATACAGCTGGAGAAGGGGAGAGAGGGTAACATGCAATCTCCCTCAGTCAACAAGTTTGCCCAGAAGCTTGTGCAATCTGTGTTGACCATACAGTTTCAGTGTTCTCTCTGGAGAACACTTACTGTAACACTTCTTGCAGGCGGGGTGAGTTGAAAGGTTAAGAGACGCCCTATTGCCAAAAGGCTGCATGAGGAAATAGGTGCTTTGAGGTCAGATGTGGCTTGAATGCCAAGGGATCTGTGAACACTGGGACATGAATCTGTATCTTTTTCTGAGGGATTTCAAACTTTCGTACTGACAGGCAGGGATGTGAAGAGAATCCCAAGGCCAGGTGGTTTCTTTCTCCTGGGAAAAAGCAATCTGGCTCACTTGAAACAGCGTACAGGAGCTTTCTTCTCCAGAGAAAGGAACAAATGGGCTCAAAAACGAAAAAATATCATCTAAAATTCAAGTAAGAATTTTCCCTGCTATTTCCCTGCTATTGCAGTGTCCGCTCCAGAGCCATGAGCGAGGTCCAACCACCCTCTCCCTGAGGGAAGATCCCACTCCCCTTCACAGGCGTAAGGCGGCTCCCATGCCTCATGCCGTTACTGAGGTAAAACAAGCCCACAGACAGATTTATCCTGCTTCCCACAGGCGTTTATTTCCAGCCAGCGCTAAGGAGGCCAGGCTGGTGCAGCACTAGCTCCAACACACTGAGGAGTACCCCGCACCCTACTTTACCCCTATTGTGGGCTAGTGAAAACCTCATGACATTCAGCAACATTAAGTGCAAGGTCTCGCACCTGGGTTGGGACAACCCTCAGTATCAATACAGGCTGGGGGATGAAGAGATTGAGAGCCCTGTGGAGAAGGACCTAGGGGTCCTGGTGGATAAGAAGTTTAAACACGAGCTGGCAATGTGCACTCGCAGCCCAGAAAGCCAATGGTATCCTGGGCTGCTGCACCAAAAGGAGCATGGCCAGCAGGTCGAGGGAGGTGATCCTGCCCCTCTCCTCTGCTCTTGTGTCTAGTTCTGGAGCCCTCAGGATAGGAAAGACAAAGAGCTGTTGGAGTGAGTCCAGAGGAGGGCAACAAAAATCATCAAAGGCCTGGAATACCTACTCTATGAACAGAGGCTGAGAGAGTTGGGGTTGTTCAACTTGGAGAAGACTCCAAAGAAACCTTATTGCGGCCTTTCAATACTTAAAGGGGGCTCATAAGAAAAATGGGGAAAAGCAGGGCCTGTAGCAATAAGAAAAGGAATAATTGTTTTAAACTAAAAGAGAAGTTTAGACTGCATACTAGGAAGAATTTTTTTTTGCTGAGGGTGGTGATCACTGGAACAAGTTGCCCGGAGAGGTTGTAGATGCCCCATCCCAGAAACATTCAAGCTCAGGTTAGACAATTCTCTTGAATGGATCCCTGGCTGCCATCCTTGTCTAAAAGAACTAAAAGAACTGGGGTAAAACTTTAAAATAATTTAAAAAAATGTGTGGATGTGGAAAACTCAAGGCTATTTGGGATCCTAAATAAATTCTGAATATGGGACTGAGATCATTAAATAAATTATTTCGGATCCAGAGAAGACTCAGCTCATCTGAGCAAGATGGGGACAGACTTTTAGCAGGGCTTGGAGTGATAGGAGAAGGGGTAAAGGTTTTAAACTTAAAGAGAGTAGATTCAGACTAGGCAGAAGGAAGAAATGTTTTATGATGTGGTGAAACACTGGAATAGGTTGCCCAGATTTGTGGTAGATGCCCCATCCCCGGTGACATTCAAGGTCAGGTTAAATGGGGCTCTGAGCAATCTGATCTGGTTGAAGATGTTCCTGCTCACTGCAGAGATGTTGGACTAGATGAACCTTCATTGTCCCCAATCGAAACCATTCCATGATCATAGAACGGTTTGGGTTGGAAGGGAGCTTAAAGCCCATCCAGTTCCAACCCCTCTGCCATAGGCAGGGACACCTCCCACTACTCCAGGCTGCTCAAAGCCCCATCCAACCTGGCCTTGAACACCTTCAGGTAGGGCGCAGCCACAACTTCCCCAGGCAAACCGTGCCAGTGTCTCACCACTCTCAACATGAAGAATTTCTTCCTCATGTCTAATCTAAATCTTCCCCCTTCCAGTTTAAAGCCATTCCCCCTGTTCCTATCACTACAAGCCCGTGTAAAAAGTCCCTCCCCAGCTTTCCTGTAGCCCCTTCAGGTAGTGGAAGGCTGCTGTAAGGTCTCCCCAGAGCCATCCCTTCTCCAGGCTGAAAAAGCCCAACTCTCTCAACCTGTTCTTATAGCAGAGGAGCTCCAGCTCTCTGATCATCTTCGTAGCCCTCATCTGGACCTGTTCCAAAAGTTCCATATTCTTCTTATGTTTGGTATTCCAAAACTGGACACAATACTCCAGGTGGCGGGTCTCACGACAGCTGAGCAAAGACGGAGCACCGCGAGTCTATGATGCAACTGAGCGAGCACGAACGCTGCCACACACGAGGCGTTACCGTATTTACGCCCCTAACCCATCGCGGCGATCCAAGACCAGCCGCAGCCCAACACGTGCTCCCGTATTTCACCGCCTAGAAGCGCGCGCGTAACTTCCCCGCCGGGGCAGCGCATGCGCTCTGCGACCGCAGGGGCGGGAGCGCGACCCGATGGGGTGAGGAGAGGGAGGGAGCACCCGGCCCCTCCTCCTTCCCTTCCCTCCTTGCTGTCGGTGCTTCCGAGGCCTACAGTGGCCTTGGTTCGCTGGCCGCCGGGATTCCGGGGAGACCGTGGAACCATGGCGCAGCGGAGAGCGGCGGGGCGAGGGCCTTGCCAAGCGGCGGCGGAGACCGCCCGGCAGCAGCGGCGCCTTCTGGAAGGTGCGGGGGGGGCGGCGGGAGAAGGCGCGCGCTCAGCCGCCCGGCGCGCGCTAGGGGACGTTGCCCTCTGCGCCTCGCGGCAATGCCCCCTGGCGCGTGCTCGGCCGTTGGGCTGGAAGAGCGGCCGCCCCAGGGCGCTGCTGTGGGCAGGGGAGGCGTGAGGTGTGAGAGTTGGCCTGCGTGAATGAGTTTGGGTTGTGTGGTGTGGAGGGCTGTGTGTATAAGGGGTGTGTGTGGGGGGCTGTGTAAGGAATGTGTGTGGGGGGGTGGGAAAGAGAGTTGGGCTCCCATGGCCGGGCCTGCCAGCCCATGCCCACAAGGCTGGAATGGGTCAGCGACAAGTGTGATACCGAAAATACTGGCAATTAAACTCTTAGATAAGACTTATTTTAGAGTTTTAAAAAGCAAGCATTCTTTATTTATTTTTGCTAACTGTATCCTGGGCTGCATCAAAACTGTGGCCAGCAGGTGAAGGGAGGTGGTTCTTCTCCTCTGCTCTTGTGAGACCTCACCTGGAACCTGGACTAGTGTGTCCAGTTCTGGAATATCCAACATAAGAAGGATGTGGAAGTGTTGAAACGATTGCAGAGGAGGGCCGTGAAGATGATCACAGGGTTGGAGTATCTCTGCTATGAGGACAGGCTGAGAGAATTGGGATTGTTCAAGCCTGCAGAAGAGAAGGCTCTGGGGAGACCTAATAGCAGTCTTCCAGTACTTGAAGGAGGCTACAAGAAATCTGGGGAGGGGGGCTTTTTACAAGGGCTTGTAATGATAGGAATGGGGGAATGACTAAACTGGAAGGAGGAAGATTTAGGTTAGACATTAGGAAGAAACTCTTCATTATGAGGGTGGTGAGACACTGGCACAGTTTGCGTGGGGAAGTTGTGGCTGCCCCTGCCTGAAAGTGTTCAAGGCCAGGTTGGATGGGGCTTTGAGCAGCCTGGAGTAGTGGGAGGTGTAGTAGTAGTGGAGTTGGAAATGGATGATCTTTAAGGTGCCTTCCAATCCAAACCATTCTATGTTTCTATGTATAATGAGATAAGAGCTGGTTACAGAATATATGTCCCACTTCTATCCATATGGATAAATTTTTCCAGATATCTTTTGCATATTCTATTAATTACTTTCCAAAAACTAATTTCAACATTAGTATGAACTTCACAACAGCCAAGTCTCTGTTAATTGGAGCTGTGAAGCCAGCTCTGTCTGACCTTGTATTTTAGATAGGGAAAGACTGCAGGCAGAGGTGATTATAGCAAAAAACACATCTGTTAAGCTCATATCATACTTAATACAAGACATCATTTCTGTGGGAACAGTGTCTGGAAAAACTTTGAAAAAATATAAAGAAAACATGCTGTTAGAGGGACGTTCTGTCTAACTTTTAAAAAATACAGTTACTTAGATGTAACTTTAGTTTAAATCAAAATATTTCGCTTCTTGTAATAGTAACTACTTCTTGTATCAGGTACCCCCCATGCTAGTGAGGAAACACGCGCGTGTGTGTATTAATTCCAGTGACTGTTGTACAAAAAGTGGCAGAAAGTGCATTTCATTGTGTTTTCTAGTTCTGTCCTCTAAGTTGTTTATTTTTTGTTCTTATTTTTACTAAAATAACCACCTGTGAGGTATTCACACTTGTCATTGCCACACGGATGCTGCCTTTTGCCTCTGCAGAGCTGGTGTGTACCTGTGGGATCACACTGACCTCAGTGAAAAAAAACGCTGAAGCCAGTAACACTGCCAGCTCGTGCAGCCAGCTCTGTTTCATCCATGGGTTTTGTCATCCTTTCCCTGCATTTCACAACAGTGAGGTGGCAGCGTGACCCACTCGAATGTTGCGCGTTGGCATTGTAGTTATGCCACCCATATCCAAGAAAGAAAATACAGCCCTGGCGCGTTTTGTGTTCCTCAGGTGATCAAGACTGATGTGTCCTGCAAAGCTGTGCTAGCCTAGCAGTGTCTGAGGAGAGAGAGTGTTTTGAGACATGCACACATACCCACCCTAGTGTGGGTGCAGGGATTCTTGTTTATTTCTCTGTTTAAAATTCGTGTGTGTAGCAGCATTTGTGCCAAGGAGTGTATTGCATATAGGTGGTCATACCGGTAGAAATCTAAAGTACAGAAGAGGCCTAAAATGTAGTTGTGTCACTTACTGTACTCCCATTGCTTCTTTTACACAGGAATATAAAGACTGTTAAAAGCTTATATAGGCATATGCAAGAGAACAGTTTTTATATCAGTGTGAAATAATGTATAATTCCCAAATGTGAGAACTTTAATCCAGGCTGCTCTGCGAATATTTATATACATTTTCACCTTAGGAGTGTGTATCACCTAACTGGCCTGGTCTGTGCCTGGTGCTCTTTCTTAGGAGAAAAAATCTGTTACTGAGTATGTTTCAAAGTTGTGTTGTATCTACTGAAGATCTAACTAACAAGTTAACTTCAAGATTTAACTTCAAGTTAAATCTCTAGTTAAATAGGCTGGCAGAAGTTTTCTAGCAAAAAGGGAAAAAAATATGTATGGCTTACTTTGTTTAGCTCTGTTTTTCTTTTCACAAATGCATTTATTAATTGAGGCTTAAATTATTATGGATCATAGAAGTTGACTTCTGTGGGATGTTTATTAGTTTAAGAACTTCAGATGTGTTTGAAAATTTTCAGGCAATGAGAGCAATGTGTTGTATATGTCATAGAAAACATTATTGGGAAGATTATGTCTGCAGATAGCTTACCTTAACCTTTCCTTAAAATATATGTTTGAAATCTCTTGTAAGATGAGAGAATTTTCTGTTGTTATTGTTTTGGTTTGTTTTTTTTTTAAACTTTGTTTTTGTTTAATTTCAGGGAAAGCTCAGGCAGAAGGTGGATCAGCTCGGACGTCACTTCTTATTTTAGTGTCCATCTTCTTATCAGCTGCTTTTGTTATGTTCCTGGTATATAAAAATTTCCCACAACTTAGTGAGTAAGTATATCAGGAAAGATTAATGTGTTTGCTTTTCTTTTAGTATCAAATTGTAGAGGAGCCTACATGGGATTAGGTGATGTGAGTTAATTATATACATAACCCTATTATTTTTAAAAGGGAATTTGAGTTTATAACCTAGAGTGTCGGAATACAAAGCTTCATGTTGAAATACTGACTGGTAGGATCTGTGTAAACAGAGTTGTACTTGACCTAGGGTTTCTGCTGAACAGTTCAAATACCATGTTTTGAAAAGTAACCCCCTGTCACGTGAGCAGTGGTAACTCAATATGTTCTTAACCTTCTTCAGTTGAGAGCCAAAATGTGTTTGGTCAGGGCTAGGTTTATTTTAAAATTCCTTGTGTGCTGGTACAACTGGAGGTGTCATCAAAAGGGGGCATCCTTCTTCCTTCATATCTAAGCTTCACATTCTCTTTTTCTCCAATTTTGTTGCATCTAGCACTCGTGTTGGGAAGGTAGATAGTTTAACAAGATGGAAACCTGCTTGTCTGACGATTTTCTTTTTTTCTTTTAGTAGTTAATTTTCTATCTGATTGAACTTGCTCAACAAATTTAGTTTGCAACAGTCCAATCACTAAGTCTGATACAGAGGAAGAGAGGACACTCAACTGGGCTGCCCAGGGTTGCACCAGATTAAGGTGTGACACGAGATTTTTGCTTTTAAAGCTTTCTTTGTTTGTGAGATAAAGCTCTGACACTCTTGCTGCACTTCAAAAATGTTATGACCTGTAGCATTGAGGCAGTTACAGTTGGTTTTGGCTAAAATGTTGACAGCTGTTTGTTTGCCAAGGTTTGATTTGTGTAACTATTTTTGATAAATACTTGGTAAGAAAAAAAATCCTAGAAATAAAGCAGATTTTTTTTTTAAAAATTGATTAAAATAAAGGCTTCCAAAGACCTAAACTGAAGATTTCCTAATGCAAAACATGCTGTAAATATTGTGTTCATCTGAGAACATTATCACAACAATAATGTTGTGGTTTGTTTGCTGAAGTTGTACCATAGTCATGTTGTGTATCTAATTATAGATGCAATAAGTAATGTTACTGTACTGTTTGATTGTATTTACCATTATTCCTGCTTTTTTTTTTTTTCCAGAGAAGAAAGAGAATGTATAAAGGTGCCTAGAGATATGGATGATGCAAAGGCCTTGGGAAAAGTCCTGTCCAAATATAAGGACACATTTTATGTTCAAGTGTTAGTGGCTTATTTTGCCACATATGTTTTGTATCCTTTTTCAAGGGAAGTCTTGATGTAGTCTTAAGAAAGGATTAAGTAGAAGATGTAGAGTTGTAAATGCTGTGGTGAGTTGCATGCAGCTTCATCTTGGCTGTATCTGTTACGGACAGTATTTTGAGCTTTGATATTAGATTTGGTCTCATTTTAGTGGTATGCTAACTTTTTAAACTGCAAACTGAATTGCCAGTTAGAAATTACTGTTGATTCCAAAGGAAAACCAAGACTACTATGCTTCTCTTCCTTGGGACAGTCAGAAGTGGCATATAAGGGTGATATAGAATATTTTACAGCATTTCTGCATGAAAGTGTTTTGAGCCTTCTTTCATCTCTGCAGTGCCCACTCCAAAAAACAAATCTTTTCTTTCCTTTTAGAGACAGCTAAATTTCTGAAGTACTTTCTGCCTAGGGAGACACAAAACTACCTGTGTTCTCTGTTAACTTTTTTCCTGAGTGCTAGCTATATTAATTAATCATTAAACAGACTCTTAACTGTAACACTTAACTAAAGGTTAATAACTTCTAAAAGCTGTATAAGAGTTTTGTTTCATACTTTAATGCAGGAGGCTTTCGTAACTCTGAGAAAAATCATTGCTGAATGTGCCATTATCCTCTAGCTCGTTTTTTTTAGTTCACAAGGAACAGATTTATGAAGAAAATGAAAATGTTACTTTATATATAAACAAGAAGTAGAACAGAAGTGGCTGTTTAGTAGATTACTATAGCCACTGCTAGGATGACATTTACTGTCTCAGCAGTAGACTGATTCAGTTGACAGTTATGTTAGTTATCTCAGAAACTTGATATCTGCTTAGAAAAAGCTGTTTTGATGGTCTTGAGGAAGATTATTTGCCTTTTTGATATTTCAGTCATTCAACTCAGATGAAATAGCATGCAGATTTTTTTGCATTATAAGATTTCCGACTAAAGTGGGCAATGTATCATGGTTTCAATATGCCTAGCAAGCCTTGAGCTCAACAGCCTCTTTGTTTTTGCTGCAGAAACTTAATTTTTGTCTTTTTGAAAACTTCTGACTGAAATTGGTGATTGTATAGTTATCTAGGATTGTACCGTGCCTATTTTTAGAAAGGAGGAGTTCATACATGTCAATTTTCCATGAAACTCGGTAGTTGTGGGCTCGGAGAGTTCTGTGAACTTTTTTAGAGAGAATATCTGAAAATACATCTGAATATCTGACTACAGAACGTATCTGTAGTCGAGAATGTAAAATCAGAAGTCTGTGTTGCCTATAATGTCACAATGAATCCCCAGTGTCAATTTTAGCACAGCGAAACAGAAGCATGTAGTACAGATTTTGTTATTTAGTGACTTATTTTTGTATGCGTAATGATCTACCCCTTATTTTCCTGTGCTTGAGTTTGTTGTGCAACTCTGCAAATGTATTTTGAAGTAAAGATCTTTAAAGGCGATGTCTTAAATTATAAAATCAACAATTGGTAGCTTTTTAAAAATTGCATTTTCTTAACTAAGATGCATCCAGCTTGCAAACTTTTGCTATCCCTGGTTCTATATTCCTCAGTATCCTGTCGGGGTTTCTTTATCCCTTTCCGTTGGCCTTATTTCTTGTTTGTCTGGTAAGTACAGAAAATCGTGAGGGAATATATTTCTGTCCATTTGGAGTACAACCAAGCATCTAAACAGCTTCCTGTTGGAAATTACGAGAGTCTGAGTGAAATAGAGTTACACTTTGGTGTCTGAGGAATGAATGAATTCTCATTCAGCTCTTTTGTGAAAATGGTGTTACCCACAAAACTCACTGTGGCATTGGGTGATGATCCAAAAGACTAAACTGTTTCTCCAAGTTTTCTTAATAGTGGAGGCATCTGAATGTGAATCAGCCAGTTTCCTTTACTTTAAAACTTCTCTAGCATCCACCAGAACTCAGTTGTCGTTTCAGAACACAATTACTAGATTTTTATTATTGCATTGCAAAACACATGTTTTTAAATGGCTTAAATAACCAAGAAGCTTAATTTAAGATATGAAATGTATGTTCTTGATAAGCTTCAAAAAATGTCATGTACAAAAGTGCAGTCATAATGAGCCTTAGTATGTAAGAGTGAGATAATTGAGGTGTGGAGGATCAAGTTGATCGATCTTCAAGTTTTAATCTCTTTAATGGCATTGCACCCCTTATTTGCAAAACTTTCACTGTTCAAAATCTTAAAATAAAACTGAAGAAGCACTCAGTATTATTCGATAGGTAAACAACCCTTTCTGCTTTGAATGGCAAGACTGAAATGCTCTGGAAATGAAGGGTTGTTGTCTTGGGTCAACAATATTCTTTGAGAATGTGTACACACTGATGGAGGAGAGCCCTTCAACCTCAATGGAGAGCCACACAGAAGCAGGCTATAAGGAATATAAGGCTAAGATTAATTAGAATTTCTGCTCATTAGTTCTTTTTTTTTCCCAGTGCTCAGGACTTGGAGCTTCATTCTGCTATATGCTTTCATACCTAGTGGGACGACCTGTTGTATACAGATATTTAACAGAAAAAGCAGTAAAATGGTCAGAACAGGTAAAGTTTCTGGAGATGCTGAAATCTATGATAAAAAATGTATAGTGGAATAGTATGGAAAACAAGGGGGGTCCTCATGCTCATGTATCTAGTTACAAAGAATGGATTCTGACACCTTTCTGTCACTGTGTAGTTACTTTCTCTGGGTGTTTTTAGGCAATGGGGAGTATTCCTGATTTATGGTATTTCCTGTGAGGAAGTTGTTTTTACCTAGGAAGAGTTTGCAGCTGATAACCACCCTAGTTTTGCTAATGTCAACAGGAAACGTCTCCAATTTCAAATTAAAATTTACCTCTCTAAGCATCAGAATTAGTCAAAGCTGGGTTTATGTTTTCTATAGGGGAAGAAAACCTGTTGCTGCATGTGTGATTGCAAAACAAATTGAAGAGGTTATTTGTGGAGCATTTAAAAACCTTCTCTTACAGTGTCTGTTTCAGCAAGTATTAATTATCGATTAAGTTAAAGATTTTACAGTACAAAATCATAGCATGTTTAGTATTTGACCTCATGTCTGTTGATTTGGTACTCTGAAATGTGCTAAAACATTTGGCAAGTATGAAGCACAACTTAACTACTGTAGTCTGTTCAAGGTTTTTGAATCACATAAAGATATTTTAAACTTGTTCCTCATTAGATAAGATGTGAAGCTGTGTGCGGCACAAGTGACCTTATTAAATCATATGGTAGTATATTGGCTATGATCCCATCTTAATATTATAGTCTTGAGGGTATTCTCTGAGTAGCCAGTGGTTACTATTTCCATTAGTAAAACTGGATGTGTGATTTAAAATTATGTAATCACATGTGTTCATATCTCACTGTTTCCAGGTTAATTGGATTATATCATGCTTGCATTTTGAGGGCTAAGACATTTTACATGCAGGATTAATCAGTGTTTAAATGTAGTACTAGTGTAAGGAGCTGGGATAGACTTCAGAATATAATTAAGGCTGTAAATAAAGCTGGGCCTGTTGTGGTTGCTCCTGGGAAAATGTTAATGCTGGGCATTCTAATGCATAGATAGATAGGTTTTGCAACTGTGATGGCAGCAGCCATGTGATGAACTTCAGAGCCATGACCTGGGTAGGTTTCAAAGTGAGGAATACAGCTGTTTTTCAATTTAAACCATGAGTTAGGACAGAACGAGTTGAGGAACAAACTTCATTGCTAGTTCCTGCAAAAGCTTTAGGAATAGGATGACAAGCTGGCCATGTTGATTTGGCTGCAGTTAGACAGGCAGAGGCTGTTGTGCTGAAGTTAGGGTTAGGCTGGCTGGTGTGCCGAATCACCAGTTTGCTTTTGAAGTTGGCTAATTCAGGCACATCATCACCATGCTCTACCACAGACTGGTATTTCCAGATGAACTTCAGAACTATTTAGCTGGTGATTCACTGATGACTCGAGTCATTGTTTAACTGATTTTTATGTTTGCAACTTGTAAATTTGTGCAAAATATACACAAAAAACCCTTAGCAAGCCTCTAGTAGTAAAATCATTGTGTATTTTCAAGGCTGGTATTTTTTTACTGATTTTTTTTAATTTTGTTTTTGTTTTGGCAGGTTGAACGACACAGAGAACACCTCATTAACTACATAATTTTTTTGAGAATAACACCTTTTCTCCCCAATTGGTTTATCAATATAACATCTCCTGTAATAAATGTGCCATTGAAAGTATTTTTCATTGGCACTTTTCTAGGTAAGAATTCTGACTAGTGAACTGCCATTTGAGGGTAGTCAGAAGAGAATGACATTTGCTGCTCTCTGTATGCTTTGTTCAGCAGACATCACCACCTACTGGATAGCTGAAAGATCACACAAAAATATTTGGTTTGTACTTTGTGGTGCGAGGGGCTTAAAGTCAAAAGATTTTAGTACTCAGTACTATTCTAAATGTACTGGATGGGAGATAATGAGCCCTGGCTTAATTACTTGATTAAGGAAACATGCATTATATGAACACCTTTACATGGCATTTTGTTCCACTCCATGACTATAATATGTCTGTGACCTTCTGTAAGTTCCTACTTTGAGCTCAGCATAATTGTGTGAGTTTATATGTGACTTTGATCTGAAGGATTTCTCCTCTTTGTCCTGTTCCATTTTGTTAATGGTAATATATTTTCCTAGGAGTGAATTAATAATTTAATAAATACAGTGCTAAACTCTTTAATTTTGTGATTGGCATATTTTTGCAAATACCGTTTAATGTGGTTAGGAAACAATCCATATTTTTCCCTTATGACCTTAAATGAAATCGGTTTGTAAACACACAACTTGAAATCTGCAGAGTCAAAAGAGCAGAGATTGTTTTCTTAGTCTTCTCTGTTTGATTTGGTGTTAAAAAATACTTAAAATGGCATAAACCTAGTTCTTTTGATAAGGTTTTTGTCTTTCAAGTGTGTATTTTACTTTCAAGTGTGTATTTATTCTTAAAAAAAAAAGTACAAGGTAATAAAGTCTGAATTTTTTTGGTGTTAAAAGTTGGATGACTTAATTTATGATTTTTTTCTCTTTTTTTTACCCTGACAAGGTGTTTTTTCTTTCTTTGTCCTTCTTCTCTGCTCCAGGTGTGGCACCACCATCATTTGTAGCCATTAAGGCAGGAACAACGCTGTACCAACTTACAACAGCAGGGGAAGCTGTTTCCTGGAACTCTGTTTTTGTTCTCATGATTCTAGCCATCCTCTCCATCCTACCGGCTGTCTTCCAGAAGAAACTGAAACAGAAGTTTGAATAAGGATCAAACTGGACCAGAATTTCTCATGCTTCATCTCAGGATCAGCACTTCTGATATTTGTATATTTGCTTTTCTATTGGATCTTAAGCAATTGAAGAGGAGGCTTGTAATTCATAAGAATGTCTTTAAATAAACACATGGCCTAAGATAGAAGGAACTGTGTTCAGAAATGTACTGCATATAGTTTTTTAACCAAACCATCAGTGTTTTACTTTGAGAGGGTGTGTGGGCCCCTCAGAATGAGGGAAGTGAGAACACAGATGTAACATTTTGCTCTGATAATCTGCAGAGCAAAAATTGTAATGTAGGCATAAACTACAGATAACACTTTCTAAAACTTGCAGGAAAAAAACCTTAATTATTCAGTCCAATTTTGTAACATTATAGGATTATGTGTGATCTGGTCTGAGTACATTTCTCATCAACTATATATATATTTTTTTTGCCTTTTGGAGTTCCAAAATAATAGCATAATATAATAACGGTGCTTTCTCAAGAACAAAGGTTTTTGCTGTACTTTAACTACAACGATATTCTCATTCTAATGGTTTACTTCTATTTATTAGTGCTGTGTGGATTTAAATACTTGAACCTACATCTGCTCTACTAACTGGATTAACAAAGGCAAAGTGTCACGTCATTCCTTCTCATCCTCCATAAAGTTTTATTCTGGGAGAGAATATAGGAAGGGAAAGAGCAGGTTAGAATTTTTATCATGGCTGTCAAGTCTATATTTTATTTTTTTAAGGTTGATTATTTTCACAATATTTCACTTGCATAGATTTATGCCAATTTAAGAAAACAATTGTATGATCATATAAAACTCTCAGTTCTCAAGTGATTAAAAAATGTATAACCTTAAGCAATTTAATATTTCTCAAGCAATATGCAAAGAGTGTAAAATTTTCCATTGCAGCTGAATTAGCTGTAAATGTCTGGTACACAAATTGGTGCAGCTCTTATTAAAGAGCTGATTCCAAATAATATTCAAAGCATCACGTAACAGAAGGCTCTTGTCAGCATATATAAGATTGAAAGGATGATTCCATTGTCTGGTAAGTCAGTAACTAGCAATGGACAACCAGCTATGATTCACCATTAAGGAGAAGTATATATATTAATTCAATAAGGTATATAATACCTCCCTGTGTATGCTTAGAGCTGTTGTTTGTTGTGTTGTCAGTGGAATCCCATAGAATGAGGCCCTGATCAGCAAGGAACGTTTGATGTTTTATCCTGTTGAAACCAGTGCTGCTTATACACTTTAAGTTGGTGCCCTTGATGTATCTTGCTGAAATGGGAGTTGCCACGTTGGCATATGCTCCAATTCAAAGGTTTATTTGTCTGGGTCCTCTTATTAACTCATCATATGAGAGATCATTGAGATGTAAGAGAACAGTTCCATAAATGTGATAATATGAAAGGTACTGGTACCTTTAAAGAGTTTTGTTCTTTTGTAACATAATGTTAATTGACTCCTTCATTTCATCACAGTATTCCATGTAAATATGTAGTGAATATTATTGATAAAGTATGTCTTTTATTTAAATCTGGGCTGCACAGTAAAATGGTATTTTTACATAGATATATAAAGGAATTCATATCACTTCTGTTTGCAGTTTATTGTAAGATTATTTAGCTTCAGAGGTTGTTTTGTTATTTAGAATTTACGATAAAAGTGTACTTCATTGACATTTAAAACTGAGCAGTGATTATTTTTATTGGTGCAATTTTAATCTCAGAAGTTATCTACCCAGGGGATTTAATTTATTCCACAGTAAAGGATTTATTCCATAGTAAACTTGAGTGTTAAGTTAGCTGTTGTGAGCAAGTGTCCCCTGGACTATTGAGTGTGGAGTCAGTGTAAATTTACAGCCTACTATCTGCATAGATAATTTTTCATATTACCTTCTACTTATTGTCCAGTGGCTTTTCTCAAAATTTGTCTCAATTTCTGGTCAATAACAGATGGCAGTTGTAAAAACATTTCTTAGGCTGTATGAAACCAATGTTTTAGCGGAACCTTGACACTAAAGAAGCAACTGAACTATGTTTCAATTTCATGTGAATCATGCTATCACTTGACGTTTTCATCAAGTTATATTTCACTCTGTAGATGGGATCAGGCTATGTTACTGAAAAACGTGTTTCAGCTGTAGGTTGGGTTCGCATCACAGTGGCTAAAAGCCTTAAGACCTTAAAAAGGTTGAAAATAGAGTCCTTTCCCTTTGCAAAACCTGAAGTATTTTTTTTAACCTGTCTGTTCTGTGTTTATCTTCACCTGCCAGCAGCCTCAGGCAGTTTTATACCTTATGAGGATGACTTCTAAGGGTTCTGAAGAGTAAGGAAGGTGATGTGAAAAGAGAAAAAAAGACACTGTGCTGTGGAATGCTGTACTAGCCTACTCTGTCCTTCAGGGAATCCAGCAAGTGACCCAAGAGATAGCCATATTGTTTTGACAGGAAAATGGTGTCTACCATGACACAAGCTGGGAAATTGGGAAAATGTAGCTTTGTTTTTTAATTGCAAGGAATTTTTAGCTGTTAGGTGACCTGTGTCTCTTTTGGAAATTTTTGTGATAGCTGCATGACTTCATTACTAAATGTCTCTTGACATTTGATAATAAAGCTATTATAGAAAACATGAAGCATTGTATCTTTGTGTACAATGAGGCATGCTGAACTTCTCACAAAGCTTAATTTTTTATTTATATGTTTATAAGGGATGAGTTCTTAAATAGCATTTTTAATGACTGTTTAAAAATTCAACTGAGCTGATTACACCTGTAGATGAGATTCATTCTGTTTCTGCCTTTATTTCAGAACACCTAAGTAAACTTGACTTCCTTTTCCATCCGAAATTAATTTCTTGCATACAATAGTAATTTTGAGAAGTTTTTTGTATTTTGAACTGGAAGGCAATTGGGTTGAACTTCTTTTATCTCCTCAAATGGAACTGTCTGGATAATTGTATCTTTTTTTTGCCTTTTTCATGAATTCCTGATGGAAGGCTTGTGCTAAACTTATTATAGCTTCATTCACTTTCCATTAATGTTGTGTTATGTCCAGTTTATGGAATTCTTTTTGCCTTGTATAGAAAACTGACGTTGAAAGCTTGCTTGAAAGGTTAAGACAAAGATGGTAAAAAATGACAAGTCTTTATTTAAAATGTTAGTTCACTATACTATGATGCAAAGTCAAACATGCTTTTTGTTGTCAGGTAACCGAAGATTTTGGATGTTGTGAGAATCTTCATCACGTATAGTTTCTGTGATAACTGGGTTTTATGTTAGTAACTAAAATGCAGTGTGGATTGCTCTGCTTTACATCAGAAATGGAGTACGCCGCCTGCCTCGTACCATGCAGTTTACTCTGGATTACGCTAAACCACCAGCAGAATCGACTCATCCAGGTAGCTGATCAAGGACTGAAACACCCAGGAGCTACTGCAGGTACATGTTTACAAATTTAAGAACTAACTGAAATAGATGCCTCTGAAAGCTACTGATACATAATTAAATTCATACTGCTAGTGTTTTGCACTGGAGATGTACTGAAAAGGAACAAAATAGGAAATGCATTTCTTTCTGTTTCTTAGTCACATTTCTTTCATTGTTATAAGTAATAACAGGTAATAACTCTGGGAACTGTGGGAACTAGAGCACTAAGAATTATACTTTCTAGTCAGATTCCTTCACTCAAAATAGAGTTTGGTGCAGTGAACAAATCCTGTCCCAGGAGTGCCGCATGAGAGCCTGTGCATTCCGTAGCACCTACTACAGAGCCAGTACTAGAAAGGGCAAGTCTGACTCTTCCTCAAAGATATAATGAACTACATTCCATAATGCGGGCAATCTGTTTCGCAAGATTACAAAATAAAAATAAGAGTGTGAGGTTTTTTTTCCCCCAGGAGGCGGAAAAGAATACAGGTCAAATTATAGAAAGCGTTCCTTCTGTCATAAATAGTGTGAGGCTTGTGCACCATACATTTTAGTGTGACAGTGTTAAGAGGGAAATGAAAGAAGTTTTGACAGGAAAGCAGGATTCAGAGCAAGCTTTTCAGATTTCCTTCAAAGAGAAGTTAGTTATTCTGATTATTGTATGACCAATTGATGTCTTGCAATGACATATTTCTGTCTAACTCAGCTGGTCGTTTTATAGCTCCAGGTCACCCAAACTGAAAGAAGTTATGGCCTTTTGATAATGACAGTTCATACAAATAAAAGCATCATATATTTACTAATAGACTGTAACTCCCCCTCCTCTTTTAAAAATATTCCAACTAGTGTAATAATTCATGTTTCATTGTTTTATAGTGCACAAGGAAGAATCTGGGTCTGGATTATGAGAGCTAAGATCTCAAAAGCTCCTTTCTGTAGATAATGTTCAAAACACAGAGAATTCTGCTTCTGCACATCTCTAGGGCTTTGATGGTATCTTTGTATCTTTGAACAGTTAGTAGGCTCTAGAGAATGTGCCATAGTGGCAAATTTGCAATGCTTACTGTGCTTATCAGTTCCATGCCATGAAAAAGTGTTTTGAGTAGATCACTAAATCATTCTTATATTTGACTATTTGTTCTGTATTGAAATGATTTCCCCAGGAACATCCCCAGGGCAGGGGCTGGATGGGCAGACTCCAGCTGGCCTGTCGGCTACCTCCAGTGAGGGAGCAGGGCATGCTGGGGACAGCCTCAGCCAAGCATCTCAGTCATCAAACAAGTCTGTAGTGATGAGACAGCTCTGAGATAAAGCCAGAAATGCAAATCAGTAACACGGTCAGGATTGGGCCCAGTAAGGGTAACCAGGGTCTGACGCTGTCCAGCAGCCCAACTTAAATGCCCCCATGGTTGGTGGGGCTGAGACCCAAGCTAAGGCTGGTCAGGGCCGCTGAGGCTATTAGTGTCCTCAGGGCCCTGTTATAGGCAGGTTCTATCCTGATATGCCAACTTTCATGGGACTTTCCCTGAAATACATCCTCTAATTCTTCTGATTCTCCTCCAGGGTTAATGGAGATCCTAAATGCTTAGTCTGAACACCGAAAGATTATTAAGAAGATATCTCAACTAGAATACTAGGCCAGACAGCTGCAAGTCTTTAGACTTCAGACTTAACCAGTGACCTTGACTGTGTCAATATTATGTGTGCAGTTTCATGAAAGCCTCTTGATCGTATGTTTGCCTTGGTCTTGACATCAATGACGCAAGCCAGGGTATTCTCTCTTTTTCATGGTTGATTTTGCAGTCAAAGGGAACCTCATAATGATCTGAAGTCAAGCTTGTTCTGCTGTGGTGTGCTCTTGCAGGGGTTCCTGAGCTGCCTTTGTAGCTGCTGGGTTGAATGTGGGGTCTCCCACAAGTGGGAAATGCATAGACCTGCTTGAAACTATGGATATTTTCAACATAATTAGGCTGTTAGTCCCTTGGCCTTTGCTTCCACCTTGGAGGACTTGGCCTTCTTAGGGTGGGGCACCATCCTCAACAAGTGGAAGGTGTGGAAACAAACCAGACTCATACATACTCCCCTGCTGCTGTCATCTTGGTGACTGACAGACACTTGTACCTCACCAACAAGTGGCCTGGTGCCACTGCCCATCTGAGGCTCTGGGACCCGCTGTAGTAGATAGACCTGCACAATGAATCTATGATCTGCTCACAAGCTGCACCACCAGGTATGGGCTCCTGGCAAGAGGGACACTGCTGTATGGGAGCTTAAGTAATGCTCTGTGTCTTGACATGACAGTTCTCTGATCTGTGCCCTGTTGCTGGAGGATGTGTGTTAGGTCACCTCGCGTGCAGGTGATATTCCAGAAGTCTGTTGTGTCGATACTACTTAGAGCAAACACACTGTCATTAAGCAATTGCTGCTAGTTTCAAGTGTCCAGCTTTGCAGACTGGAGAGGATTGCTTTAATGTTGTGTCACTGATTTTTAATTTTTTTTTTTAAGAATCCAGAGTAAATCTCATAATTGAAGTACTTAAAATTTGACACCATATCCAATCAGCATCCTGACAACTGTAGTGATCTGTTTATGCTTTGAGCTCTGTTACCTATCTGAGCGTTACCTATCTGAGCTTGCCTCATCTTGGGAACCAGATGCACAGGAAAAGGGCACTTACCCTATTTCAGACTTCTTTAGTGCTCTGAGCAGTGTTGAATGAAAATGTCATTTGCTGTTTAGGTTTCTTACTGCTTATTGAATAAAGTATTCCAATAATGATGATTGTGTTTGTTGGTGAAATGTCTGAATTAACTAGTATGAGGAGTAATCAAGATATGTTCACATTAAATTCTCCCTTCACTATTTTAAAAATACTTTTACTCTCTTTGATTTTAGGCTTACATTTGAAAATCCCAGTCTTTGCCATTGAAAGCAGCAGCTGAATCAACACTGATAATTTTGCCAAAGACAATAAATCTTTTAGATCACTTCCTATTTACTAATATATCTTTATGATTTTCTGGCTGAACAGTCATAGTTTCCACAGCTTTCACAATTCCATGGATTTTGTCAACACCATAAAGAATACCTGCAGGAATTCATAATGTAGTTCAATGTTGTTGCCTTACTCAAGGACCCCTAAGCAATTGGCAAAGCTTGCTGACAAAATTGCCATATTTTAGGTGCTTCCTGTGATGGGAACATTGCTCAAGATGACTGACAGATTAAAGCTACTGGCCTTTGAATTATATTTCACAGATGTTGCTCGTGGTTACTGGGCAAAGAGGTATTTCAGAAATGAAAGAATTGGAGGGGAGATGGAATAGAAAAGAGACAGTCATTGGCAAAATGGGAGTAGAAAGCTCTAACTGTTTGGGTACACCTACTGGATGCCTGTGTTTAAGAGAGACTGGGCTGTAAGCTGTCTATGAAAGCAGAGAATTAATCTGACAAACTAAGAACAAGCTTTTCACAGCAAAAAACTGGGGTGACTTGATTATCTTTCTTATGTTTTGTTGAATCTGGTTCATGCAGTTCCTCCGTTCTTGTTACTTTCTTGTAGCAATTCAAAACAAATCTGAGTTTCTGAGACTGACACTCTCCTTTTAAAACAGTATTTCTGTCCCTTACCCTGTTGCATAGCAAGAGGGATGTGTGTGTGTTTAAATATTGCTGCTTAACAGAATTTCTAGTAATCCTCTACTTACTGGCCCGTCTAACTTTGTGCTAAATCTGCTAAATAAATCGTTGTTGCTGTAACAGGGAAAGTGCAAGTAAGCATAATTTTGTATTCCCCATTTTATTCTTTATTTTACACCCCCTCTTGCCCCTGCCAATATCTCTGCTGCTTCCCTAGATCCTAGCCTCAGGCTATGAGTATTGTTTATAAGGGTTAAACTACAGTTCAGGCTTACTCAAAAGAACTTTTACCACGTGCTGAATACATTGCCCTTTGCCAGAGCAAGAGCACAGCGAGAAGCAAAATGTGCAAAGAATGGCTAGAGAACATAGCAGAAGAAAAGCAACCAGGTTTAGCTAACTGTTCTCTGTGGCTGTCTTCCGCAAACCACCGGGCAGGCTCAGCATCATCTGAATGTACATGCTTACAGTAGAGTTAACTTGAGACTTTCAGTCTAATGTTGCTCCTAGTTATCCTGCTATCTTTATTGAAATATCTCCCTCAGGTTCACTAGTGGTTTGAAATTGAACTGTCAAACAAATCTAAGCAGTACTTTCTTCATTGATAACCCATTCTGTGGCCCATGTAGTCTTAATCAAGTGTCTACTAATAGCACCAGTCCTTCTTATAGTTTTTCCTATTTCCCAGAAGGGTGGATAAGCTCTCTGCAATTCACTGGGCAAAAATGGCATCTAGAGCTTAGTTATTGTACTGCAAAAGGCTGTAGACCATTAACAGTGAAGTCTTAACACATGTGGCTGTCTCAAGTGCCTGCAAAGAACTCAATAAGTCTTAGCAATGTAAACTCAAATGTGTTGTTTCACATGCTTGATAGCATCTTAAATTAGACTGTGGTCTGATTAATTCAGCGTTACAGATGTAACCTTATCTACTTGGGCAGTCCTAGATAATAAGCCTAAAAGACTGAAAAGTTCTAATTTCTCATAAGCTGTACAAGATCGGGAAGAATTCTTATGTGAAAGTCACAAATAGAGAACTGAGTGATGTGAGGAGCAGGAGGGAAATTGCTTACAGACCTAATTTTAGCCCAGTGAGGCTACCTGTGTCCTGCTATGGTCAGAGGAAAGATGTGCTCTCAACTCAGAGCATGGGTACAGGTTACCGGTCCTTCAGTAACTTGATTTGAATCATTCTTGCTGTTCCTTCTGCCTCAGGGGTTGCTTCCGTGCTGAGCCAGAAGGGAGGAGGAGGATCTCATAGAATCGCTCGGTTGGAAAAGACTTTTGAGATCGAGTTCAACCGCACCTGTCCACTACTAAACCGTCTCCCTGAGCACTTCATCTACCTGTCTTTTAAATCCCTCCAGGGATGGGGACTCAGCCGCCTCCCTGGGCAGCCGTTCCAGTGCCTGACCTTTCAGTGAAGAAATTTTTCCTAATGTCTAAGATTTCACTCAGCTGTGCAAGCCCAAAACAGAGTTACGGCTGGGATGTTAGTTGAACCAGAAAAAAAAAACCACCACTAAACCCTCCAAAAAACGGACAATCCCAAATGCGCCTCCCCTGCGCCCACCCTCTC